>OY728156.1:285671361-286923861 GCA_963277665.1 Viscum album
ACCTTTTGAAATAAAAAATTTAGAAACCCATTGCTTTTTAGATCATTTCATGGTCTAACCAATAAATTAAAAGGGTATTCACTAAGACTACTAATTATAAGACCATTATAGCTCCACTCATATACACTGATTGAATAAATTTATCCAATGACCTAAAATTTCAAAATTCATTTTATAATAAAAACTATTTCATTGGATGAGTTTAACCTAAATCAATACAGTAGAATCATTAAATTTTAAAAATACCCCCGAATATAAAATTAACAAAAAAATTATAAAACATTTAAATTTTCCAATTTTATATCTTATAAATATTCATATTGAAAATCGCTACTTTAAAATGTATCACAATTTTTCAAATTAAAGAAAAAGTGATCAAAAACCAAAAAAATTATGAACCAATGTATCGAGAGTAATATTAAATTGAATAAAACTAAATACAATCAAAACATAAATGAATTAATGTGTAACAATAGTTATGAAAATAATATAAATATTATTTTATTTCATTTAACTACACCAAATTCAACTCAATATCTTGGAAAAAATGTATAAAATTGAATTGAAATGAACCAAATCATATATATTCAATATTTTGAAACACTACTTAAACTAAAAAATAGTAAATAACTGTAAATTGGAAAAAAAACAAAATAGACCAATCCAAATTGATCTGAAAAAACATTATCGAACTAAACTAAATAATATTTAACCAAGATAAATTGAATTGATATGTTTTATTCATATATAGAAAAAAATATGAATTCCATGTAAAGAAGAAAAAATATCCTATATAATACATGCTCATAGTAAACTCACCGAGAGAAGCGTGTAGCGGGGTCATCGAGAGAAGGGGGACACGGGGTCTCGAGGGGTCAGGGGGTTTACGGGGTCACAAGGACGAAAGGGGTCACAGTAGAGAAGGGGGGCCGCCTGGAGAAGGGTTGTCGCTGGGAGAAGGGGGTCACGGGGGGTCACCGGGATAAGGGGGTCACAGTTGTTCGATAGGGGGGTCATTGGGGGGTCACCAAGGTGGTCACTGGGAGGAGTGTGACCGAGGGTCACTGGTACAAGGTGTCTCACAGGGTCGCGGGGGGTCATGGGGATAATTAGGGTCATGGTCGGGGAGGGGGGGGGGGGAGGGTCGAGAGTGTAAAAAAATGAGTTGATTTCAAATCCATTTATTATAAACCGACATGAAACCATTTTACAAATAGGTTTAGAGGAAGTTTTCTTAACCGCCTCTAAAGTCAACTTATGTTGTAGTGAATTAATATATTGATCCAGGCTGATTAGGTTGGTAGTACCATCATTAATCCATGTCCATGGTAGTGGACGACAAATCCACCCTGTTAAATCAACATGTAATAAATCAAAAAAGTAAAATGAAATAAGTGTCCACCCTTCATTATGAGATATCTAATGATAAAGATATTATTATACATAGTTTTTGTTAGTACGTTGGCCGACATTTCTATGACTATTCCTAATCTAGTTTGAGGACTTGATGGGTTTCAATACTCCACTATTTGTATTTGATTATTAATAAATTCTATTGAGATAAGTGCCTAAATGGTAAAACACAATATTATATTCATTAATCATTTATATTCTAGGGAATATGTATATAGGGATTGGTGGGCCCCACTATAGAGTTAGAGATTTTTCCACATTCTATCAGAATATTATAATTATGTAAATTCATTACAATTAATGTAATGAATAATTGGGTAAAATTTATATATTAAAATTATCTAAATGTGTTTATGTAAATAAAATGGTTACTATTACACAAAAAATGTATTATTTTAATATTTATTGTTTATATAATATTATTCCAATTTTGAATTCCAATTAATGCATCACGATTATCATGTAATATACATAGTATATATTTAATGTATGTGACAAAATATAAAAAATATTTAAGGCACATTTATTAAATCATAATTATTTATTTGTTACATATTTCATGGATATTGAAATTAACTAGTGTCGAGGAACCCTAATAGTTAATTTAGTCTTCCACAATATTAGTAAGAGACAATCTATTTTCTGGTGACTGGTCATGCATTTTCAATTAATAATTTCTCTCACAACCCATATCCTAGAGGGAAAAATCATTTCTTTGAGGAAATTTTGCAAAATTATCTTCTTGGATTGAAAGAAACAGATCACAGTGTTCACCCCATCGTCTAAGATATTGTCGGAGCTCAATTCTAGTACCCGTAATTTAACGAAAAATGTGGACATGGACTATTGGAGCATGTGGAGATGATCTAGAGATTTTGAGATTCATATCCTTCTAGTGATAGTTGCTGGAGACCTATTACAGATAAATGCACTTCGATTTAGAATGAAGTAATCATTCTATTTTATTGTTCTTTTATTTAAATAATCCATGTGAGACCCATAGACCGTAACAATACTCAAATCATCAGAGAGAACATCTTTCATCACACCGGTGTCAATAATTTAAAATCCTCAGTCCACTGGCTTCCGCATCATGCCCCAATACCAATATGTATTTCCTATGGATACCACATCAGTATATCAATATGGTTTCCACTACTAGATCAGTAGTACTATGCTTCAAAAGACCACTATCCATTTTTGGGGTAGAAACAAATCAACACCCCTCTTGACAACCTGATTATTTCTCTCATACCCATTGGGAATCCATTAAAAATAAAAAAGAAACATTGTTTTCTAAAAATAATATATTCATGGTATTGGTGATTAGTGTGCCAATATTTCGATATTTGAATCCTGTTAATTGAATACATCAATGGTATAAGTAACCTAGAGTAGCACCTAACCAACTTTCCTCTTAGTGAGACCAAACTGTAAGAACTATAGATAAATAGGATGCAGCCAAATTCAAAAACCGTTTCGAAATATGGTAATTAAATTATTTTTCATAGTTTAGACACCTGTCATGAAAGTCAATCACTATTATAGACGATATTCATTAAAATTCTACTAATATATCATCTACAAACATTATTATATGAGAGAGACTAACCTCTCCATGTTCAATAGGTTGAGAAATTAATTTCTTTGTAATTTCAACATGTAGTGGAATTGATTAACATAATCTCTCAACATATAACTTCCATAGGAATAGTTGATTGGGTTGTGTGTGGAGAAATTCCCTTGTGATCTAGATATAACCCTTATCTCCAAGAAGTATCAAGGTGGATTAGGAGGGTTCACAGAAATATTTTAGTACCTTTATGATGCTACGACATCGACAAATAAAATTTCACTTCCATTACAACATTATCTGGTAAACAATCATAAAATATTAGAAATAGTTATCTTCGTGTAGGCCCCAGACCCTCAGTCAATATGAACCAATGGGACCTCATAGAACAATACATATAACATAGATAATCTTAGAGAGAATATTCCATATATACCCCATCTAGGATGATATGATATACCCTTATTAGATTGAATAATAGATTTTACACTTTTCATGATTAGTAGGTTCTTTATTTATTAATGTATTTCATGAAGAAAAACAATATCAATATGTTAGAGATCAAGAATCTAAGGGAGAATGAAATTAAAGACTATTGCTACTATTTTTTTAAAATTAATTCCTTAGACATGCCATCAAATTTTGTTTTGTATCTAAAAACTAGATAGAGGGCATCATAGATCATAGTGTAGCCAAACATGGAGATCTTCTTATGCATTTCACAAGTATCTCTTCCACCCTTGATGGTAACAGGGGTACTATGAAATTTTAGCTAGTCTCAGATATATGATCTCATAATATCAATTAATTGGAGTCTTAAAGATGTTCATTCAAACCCAAATGTTTATTTTTGAATGGATAAATCACTGAAAGGTATAGGTTTTTGGATCACACTCCCCATCAATTCCATAATCATTGAAACCCTATAAATATTTTATGAATTAGTTATAGTATTATAAGGATGATAATGAAAATTTTCTAATGATGAAAAGAATATATGCCCACATAGTAATTATTCCCCCTAAAATGGGAGAAGTTTATACAACCCATTTGGTTTTGGAGGACTCCCTAAAAGATAGAAGTATTACACCTATCCCAATTCTACCAATTTAGTAGAAAACTGTGTATATCAATGAAATATTTGACAGTAATCATCTCCATCTAACATGCATTGACATTCTTAAGGTAATAAAAAATGAACCTCCATAAATTATATTACAAAGGTAGATATCTATAAATATTATTTCTACATAGCCGAGACATGGAGGTAATGATTTATTCAAGCATAAAAAGAGACTCATACATTGGTAAAAACCTCTATTTCCACTTTTTTAATAATATTCTCGGTTAAATATTTATCTAAAAAATCCTCAGAACAACCACTACTATCCAATAGGTAGTTTTGATTTTTAGGCATTGATCATACACTATCACATCATCTGGTTGGATCCTCCAAACATATTTTAATGTAGATACCCATGAGGAGTATAAATTTTCTACAATAAAAAATTATAATGCGATCAAACATAAGAATTGTTTCCCACTCAAAATCTCAATACTATAGATTGTCCACCTATCTGAGGAGCTTAATGAGGCCTTAAATAACTATATTGAGTTTAAAATCACAGTGGAAACTACCAAAGTCTATTTTTTGAGTAAGAAAAATTCTAGAACTGATGGACTTAATATTATTAATTATAAAAATTATGTTATAACAATATAGGGGAAAATACAATATCTTTGTCTCAGGAATCCACAATGGTGTGGATTTTCATTGGAATTTGGAGGAATCTAGCTTTAGGATGAAGGTCATACCACTCAAGATTCTCTTTTAGATGGGGATTATAAATAGTGATGTAGTTTCATATGACCTAAAACTGTAGTGTTTTGAAAAAAATTGTGTATAAGCTGCTAAAAAATATATAACAAAATACAAATTTTCAGGGATTGTTTATATTAAAAAATTCATGGCTTCTTTTAGGAAACTGCCTTCATGTACATACTGGGGAGTATTTGAAAAATAATTCCTTCATCAAAATATTAGTTCCTAAAATACACCACTAATGGTCATGTTGGAGTTCTCCAACGAAATTTCACTCCATCTATTTCAATTGAAGTCTACTCTCATGTGTTAGTTTTTACAAGATGGAAATAAACAAATCCTTGGTCAAAGAAAATCAATGTTCTAATGAACCTAATGATTGAAAACAACCTTATCTGATCCCTGTAATGTCTTGAGGAGTAGATTTATCTTGTCCGTTACCCTTTTTGGTGAAATAAACCTAGGCATTGGCCTCCATTTCATTATTCCAAAGAGAAATTGATGCACTTTGGTCACCAATTTATCTTTTTAAAGGAGGTTTTTTTTGGATTTGGAATGGCCATATTTTCATTATATTTGAAAATTATAAAAATTATAATCTAAAAGCATAGCCTATAATTTTTTTGGAATATAGTATTTCTTGAATACTATTTAGTCAAGACAATTTTCATTAACATGGCGAGAGGACCCAAATCAAGAAGGACAAATGGAATATGATCCACAACCTATTCTAGTATGGTCCTCATAGAAAAATATGGATAGGAATCCATTTATAAATATTCCACTATCTTACACGCACATGATTCCAAACCACAACAATATTTGTATTCAATGTCAAATTCTCCCTCCATTCAACATGCTTCCAATGAGGTAGACATTCATTAAGCTGATCATTCTATTGAACAAGGGGTTTCTTACTATCATTTATAATCTCCAAAAAGTTAACCCCAAAACCAATGATGATCCAACACTGATAGTGATAAGTGTATTTTCTCCCATATATGATCAAGAGAAGTATTATTTATTCCTAAGATAACACTGTCACAAATTTTCATCAATGAAAAATGATATTAGAGGTCATGATACATATTTCATTGTCAAATGATTTAGAATTATTACTGGATATTCTAGATTCAAAAACGAAATAAAAAATATTTACTTGTCATATAGGGTTGAGTTCAAGTCCGATGATCATATAATTATAAAATAAAACTTCAATAAGGAGATCCATCACCCAATGTGGATTTTTTAAATTATCATAGTTAGTAAGAATAATAGATTGATCAGTGTTTCTTTAAATTTTAGGAACTCGACCACTACTGACGGAAGTATGTCTTTCCTACACCTATTAATGAAATTATCATTAATGAAACACCTTGTTTTGATACACCTACTTATGTAATAGATAATTAATAAAATATCTAATCTAAAAGTCCCATATATATGATTCAACCATAGTATCTAGGACACCTCATGAAACATATTTCTACCTACAGATTCCCTTTATCATGAAAATTTCTGAATAAAACTACTTTTTGGTCACAAAATATATCTTCAATATAATATTATAAATAATGGTTTAACTATATCTGGATTAATTGGTGTTAAAATAAAAATATATCCAACACTATATTAATTAAATTGAGAAATTATTTATCTAGATCTATACGGACCACATAAAGTACAACCCTTTGATTTGATTATCCAGTGACACCTAAGGAAACATTCCTAGATTCATTATCCTGTTTAAATGAATCAAAACCAATGAATAGAAGATGAATTCCATTGTTGAAATTACACATAAATAAAATATATGAGTGTCTCAAGGACTTATGTGACACATGGATTAAATTTCGTTTTCTTGCTAATATTTTGGTAAAATTTAAATCCTTTCTTATGATGTTGAATAAATTTAACTCATATCAATGAGTTGAAAATTTTAAAACCATGCTCGATGAGATTAAGAAGTATATATTTCCTCCTCTAGTTTTGATTCAACATATCCAAAGAAAAAATTTATCATTATTTGTGATAAATTTATAGTAGTACATAAAAACACTCCATGTTTAGAAGATCAATAAATTTAAATAGAATTATTTATATTTCCCTTATTTCACTATGCTTGACACTGAGTTAACATATTCTACTATAGTGAATATAATACCACACCCAATTCGTCATTGTAAAAAATGTATTTCATTACCTACATTATCATAAGGTTTAATTAATCTCTTATATTAACCAAATAGATTAAATCATAAACCATCCCTTATAGGATGTGCATTTTTTTAATTGATTTTGATCCCTCAATAGTTCAAGAACATATTTTCCCCCAAATGGCTATTAAGGGGAATGAGTTAGGGGATTTCATTATTAAACACCCAACCCTTGATGAGTCATATTTTACACTTTGAATTCATGAAAGATGTCATTATTTCTATCAACAAATACATGATATACTTAGTGAGTAAATTTGATGATGCCTCATAAAGACCAACATAATAAAAGATGAAAAAATTGTATCTCAAAAGGGTTTCTCTTAGTGTCTTCTTCATTAATATATCAAAGCACCTCATATTATACTCATTACTCATTTTGGTTGGATTAACTAAATATTATTATGAATAATAATCCATTATAAGTATTATGAAATTAACCCTTGTGATCCACATTTCATGGGTGCACATTTAGTCTAACAATAAGATCATTATCTAGAATATTAGTGGTGACAAGACTACCTTTACACTTGAGTTCAACACATTTCATGATCATTATATTCAGTTGATGGATTGATATTCCTCTAATCCAGTGGTGTATCAGGTCTAATTATCCCTTAATATCTATGTTGATTTCTTTGAAATTTTTGATATATATCTTGTTTATTAATATGATTATTCATTGGTGATTTTTCTGGAAAATCTCAATGTGATTTTCCCCATCACTCTTGAAGTGGAAAACTGTAAGGAGACTCCACATTCTAGAATTTCTTCATAGTAAGGCCACTAAAATACATCTAGATTTAAAGGGAATAAGAATAGATAACTCCATTGACCGAGTACCAAATACGTGAAACTCCATGGAAATGATGAAATATAATTGATAAAATTCATATAATGGTTATTTATATTCAAATATAGGACATCCCAAACATAGAGTGAGTACACTATAAGTACAAATATAATGAGGAAATTACATACTATATCCAAATAATAAATATTCTGGATGACTTGCTAGAGGTCAAGGTTGGAACATTTTGGGTTCTTCAATTTACTTTTATTTTTCTCATTAGATGTGATGGTGGGTGGATACTTCTTTACCAATATGACCAATGATTATATCTAATTCACTTCACAATATCAAACATTAATAACTCAAGAAAACAGTTTTCAATAACCTCAATAGATTATATAAACCACCTAGTACTCTAGGCCAATAACCACTTGTGGAATTGATGTCCTGCTCCGTATCTAGTAGTGACATCCTAAAAGTTTTTTGAATGTACATACTCAAACCAATTTATTACATATTTTAGTTGAATACATAACTTAGAACGTGGTTATGGCTTGAATTTTGACTGATTTCAAGAAATATCACATCATCCATCAGTAGTGGATCGTTCATACCATTATCACGAAGAAAAAATCTAGCATCTAAGATGTTGAGATTAAGAATCTATATACAATGTATAACATTACTTATAATCACACTTCCCACTAACATGAATTTGAGAATGGATATATTAATAAAATTAAAAAATTCATCTCTATAAATCTGGGAAATGTTGGGGATTAGAACATGATGAACTATACAGATAATTTATCTAATTCTATTTGGAAATTTATGAAGATGACTCAATCATGTAAGAATGGGACTCTTTATTTCATGGTATATGAAAAATAATGTAGTGATTCCCATTAAGGTTAAGTAGTAATATATAAATATGGAAATATATGATAAGTTTCCCCAAGACAAGAGGATCCATTTTTGTGTATTAGAATTATTAACTATTAATGAAAAAACATTCCATACAATGTAGAACCAAAACGTCCATCAGAATAAATAATCTATTTAATTAAAAATGAAATTATTCATCTGTTACATCCATAAATATGAAATTATGTAATATTTGAGACCACTCATGATACCATAAATAAAAACTAAAGCTTAATAAAAAATGGGTAGTATCCTTTTCAAAGAACAAACTCTATTCTAGTTTTTCATATTCCATGATTACCATGGATAGAGAGTTCATGAAACCTCCCACTACTGCATGTTTTCTCAAACTATATATTAAATTACATCATGTGAATTTTAGAAATAATAACATATTGAGATTATAAAATATACTCAAATCCCAGTCCGCATGACTTTAAACTACATATAATAGGTCATAATCCCATTAGAAGAAACAAAAATCTTTATGATCCCAAATTTATGATCTTAAACTATGTGTAATTTCATCCTTACAATATGATTTTAAAATATATGATCAATACCCTCTCTACATTAATATAAACAATATGGGTTGTCGTCCCTACTGCCAAACCATAAATTTCATTTCTAACATTTTTACTTATGGTTCATAGACTAGAATGACATGACATTATCCTTCCATAAAAATAATATCACTATTTTTTTGGTAACATATCATTCTATTCTTCAAAAATACATGCATCTTGATTCCCATTTCATGGGATATAGAGGAACAAAAAAATACTATATTATCTTTCTAATCATCACCTCATTGTTTTTCTCTCCTTTATATGGTGATGAGTACCACTTCTCACAAGAAATTGAGACAAAACACCTCTAAGGGGATGGGTTTGACAGTCACTGTTATTGATACACCTTTTTAATGTTATGAGAAAAAGGTTTTATATTACCTAGAGTGTTGAAATCCACCTCCATATAATGTTTAGTTCAAAAGTACAATTTTAACCTTTATTTCATTGATTCTTCACCAATAATTTATATTTAAATAGAACCCCTTGCGCTGACATAACATCTATACAATGGTAACCATTTTATCTAAATTTTACATCCTAGTAAATTATCAACATAAATATAATGAGATATTTTTTATAAATACATAGTCTGGGTTCAACCATAATTTTCCCTCATTATTTACAACATGGTAGGGGAACATGTGTTTTGAATACTAGTTTTGTAGTCATATTCAACCCATTCATCACCCCATTGAGACTGAGGCCCCATCATTTGTTGTTTACTTTTCATCCACCATCGTATATTTTAGTATAAGAAAAGATCAAGGAATTATACCTATCACACATTTGTGAATTTATAAGGAAGATCAGTCTAGTAGTTTCTTCCAAGATAATATTCCTATTTGTTGGGTAAACATTAAAGGTCAATTTGACATTATGAACCTAAATTATTCTCTCCTGTTTTTTTGATATCATGTGACATTGTTAATATTATTGTAAATCATTTTTTTGAAAATGATAATGACTAACATGGTAAGATGTTTATTGGTTGATCTTTTCCCAACAAGATCAAGAATTGCGATCTCATTTCCAAAGGGGACCACTTTTTTTAAAGTCTCTAAACATTAAAATACACAACCACCTTTTCCTCACAACATTATTTTAAAAGTCAAAATATTGGGCTTCATTATCTTTCCCATAATTATCATATTAAAATAAACTGCAAGTTAAAATTCCTCGCAACATGATGTTAAATTATATGGTAAAGTCCCAATCATAGAACTAAAATATATGTGATACATTGGAAAATTTCCATGGAGGAAACCCATTATCAGTGTTATGGACACATAATGAACCACAATCAAAACTATATGTGGCTTTTTATAACCATATTTGATATGTAGTAATGTTTAGACCTTCTTCTAGGGACTAAACATTGAAATTATGTTAATTACCCATTTCTTGTGATGATATGATTTTCACTAGTTCTTTTGAGGTTTTAATCATCATTTATTTTCATGACCCCCCATTTTTCCCTTGACCATCATTGATAGATGAGTTAAATGAATAAAAATTTCAAATTTCATTAATACGTGTTCCTAGATTCCCATATTTCATGATATGTAGAGATTCCCAAATAATCAATCTGGGGCACAAACATAAATATCCTCTTTTCTCTTCCCTTTCAAGGAGGTCTACCTCCCTATATCAGATTTACTTCCCCACATTTATGCAAAGGGGATTCCAAATTTAAAAAGATACATGCCAAGAACCATGAGTTCCTAGATTATTTCATCATTGTGTTCATTGATGATATATTAAAATAAATGAATTCATATGTGGAGAATGTCGAGCATATATGAACAATCTTACAGGTTCTTAAATTCCAACATCATAATGGAATTATTCCCATGTGTAATTTCATGACATTGGAGTTTCATTTACTCATGAATGTCATGTCTTAGTAGTGTTTATAATTATATCCATTAATGTTTCAAGAAGTTTTTTCTTGTGCAGTACCCAAAAACATGGCAGAGGATTGTAGTTTCTTTGGTCTCATAGGATATTATCGATGATTTGAACATGATTTATCTTGAATTTCAGTCCTATTTATTGATTTAAATTGGATGTACCGAGATTTAGAGTGCAGTGAGAAAGTTCTGGAAGCGTTCATCTACTTGAAGGGGAAGGTGGTTAGTGCTCAAGTGCTCTGGTTACCTAAGTAAGGGGTGATGTTTGAGATGTTCTGTGATGATTCCCATCTGGTATTTTTATGTGTCTACTTATAACAATGTGTAGTGATAAATTATTAGTTTAGTAAGTTACATCCCTATTAGCACAACTATGCCGCACACGATATGGAGCTACAATGGGTTTTGTTTGCACAAAACTTTTAGAAGTACTACATCATTGGGGACCGTTTTTTGGTCTTCACGGATCACAATAGATTGTGGTACATCGTTTTATAGAGATATTTGAACTTGAGATAGAGGATTTGGGTGGAGTTTCTTTAGTATTATGAGTTTCAGATCTCCTACACTTTAGGAATGGTGAATTTCCAAGACGATTTTTTTTGTATAAATTCACATAAAGAGTTTTTTCTTGAATTTGTAGATTATTGGAGAGCGATGGGGTAGTTGGAAGCATTGCACATGGATTTAGGAGTGTATGATAGTAGGGGTATTAGTTTCAGATGACAGTGCAGTCTTCTCTGATGTGGAAGATGAAAGAGTCACAATGGGGGGACTCAAAGGAAAAGGTGATTCATGATCATGTTGTCCATGTTCATGTTCCTGCGTGAGGGTCGAAGGATAGTCATAATTGGATGTTGTTTTTTATGAAGTTGTTTGTTTGGATGGGGATACGTGATAGAGTTCATCATGAGTTTTATATTTCACCTATAGAAGTACACCTGGGCATTTCTAATATGTACCACGGTTTTAGGATGCATTTTTGGTGGCCCAGGAAGAAGGATGAAGTTGTAGATTTTATGGCAAGAAGCTTTATCTTCCCATAGGTAAACTCCGAGCACTGTGTTCCTGATTTTTTATCCCATCCCTTTAATGTTCCCAAGAGGAATTGGAATGAAATATAAATGTATTTATTCGTAGGTATATCTATAGAATCGAGATATTGTGATGCTATCTAGATAGTATAGGAACAACTAACTAAAACAACTCACTTATTAGCGATCAAGGAGTCGGGTGCATTGGATGCCTTTGTAAAAATGTATCAGGATGAGGTGGTGAGGCTAAATGTACATACAAGATCCAATTTATTGGACTGAGACATATTTTTCAACTAGTTATGATATAAGGGATTTTAGAAATCTTTTCGAACATAGTTACACCTCATCATGGATTTCCACCCTAAAAAAGATGGTCATACGGAGTAGAGTAGCCAGAAATTAGAGGATATGATAGGAGAATGTATCTTGGACTTTGGAGAATCATGGGTATGATACCTGTCATTGGTAGACTTTTCATATAATAATCCCTAACTCCCATTGAACCTAATGGATCCATTTGAATCATTGTATGGAGGATGGGGTTGTTCACCACTATATTGTATGGTGGTTAGGGGGACTTTTGTTCTTAGTCACGAGGTAGTGCAGAGCGTGATAAAGACGGTCCATGTTATTCATGAGAGGATGAAGGTAGAACAAGACCATAATGAGTGGAAGGATAATTGTCGGAGGAGTCCCTTGGGGTTTGAGGATGGTGATTATGTGTTATTTAAGGGTTCCCCTCGATGAGGCTAACAGAGGTTTGGAAGAGGGAGTAATCCTTATCCCATTTTTTTGGACACTTTGAGGTATTGGGGAAAGTTGGAATGGTGATATTGTAGTTGGATTTTCCACCACAATTGGATAGAATCTAAGATATCTTCTGCATCTATCATCTTCAATGGTAACTACAATATGAATCTCATGTTGTCGATAGGGGAGATGGATATCGAGGGTGATAGAACATTAATGGAGTTGCAAGTGGAAATCCAAGATCATCAACAAAATATTCTACATGGGTGGAACATTACCTTGGTCCATGTGTTGTGGGGGGCGTGGTGGTATGGAGGAGAACACATAAGAGTGGGAGAAACAGATTCTTACCCAGTACCTAGGGTTGTTTTGAGTTTTTTAATTCCTTTTTTTCTTTCAAAGGTAATGTTTGAACCATGTTTTATTAGAAGATCTATTTTCCTTTAGTTTTAATTTTACTTGGTGTTGTATGTGAAAAATTCCTAACATTAATATAGGGGAGGACAAGATTCCACGTCGAGATGCATTAACTATGATGTGATTAAAACCATGTAGGAGAGTCAGTGATTCCTGGAGTTGATAATATCATGACATGGGGATGGAATTCCCTGATTTGTGTGTTCAGGATAGTATACATCATCGACCATAGCACTTGTTGGTTTTTGTTGTGTAGAGTTTGAGACAATTGTGTAGTGGTAGTTTAGCTTTGTGGTTATGAGATATGGGACACTTGAGGTTATAGTGGTGAGGTTTTTTAGGTTTTCAATGGTCATTTGGTTTGTCAATTTTAGACATTGGTAGAATCTAAGGTCTCACGAGATAATTGAGTAGTATCTCACGGCTTGGTTGTTCGGACCCCTTTTCTTTGGGGATTAACATTGGATTATTGAGGATTAGAATCATTTTATAGGTATATTATATAATGTTCCATGCCTTCCCAAACCATTACATTTCTTGATTCGGGTTGATAGAAGTGTTTTGAAGTGGATCCATGAGTTTTCACAAAGGTTGGGAGTGTAATAAATCTTCTGTTGGAGTTACATGTCATGTAACTATATTGCACAACATAAAAATGTGTTTCAAAACTTTTCCAGAGTTAGTTCACGGTGTGAAATGATTCGGGGTCTACAAAGTAAAATAAATTGAAAAGTGACTGGGTTTTCAGTAGAAGTGAACCATAAGGAATTACATGGAGTGAAAGGGCATTACAGGTCATGTGATACCCCACTAATATTATTTTTAATTGTGTTTCCAGTTGCTTGAGTTTTCAAACCCTATGTCTATAGTGTCCCTCTCTTGACCATAGGTGACTCGACAACCCTTATAAAGAAATTAGAATATTCCTACACCTTTTATTGATACTTTTCTTCTATCCTTCAATACGTATAGATATATCATTGATATATGGGGAATTCTTCCTTTGTTCGTGAAGTTTTCTTTGGTTTGGTCTCATTCCCCTATCGTTTCTTCATTCCATGTGATGTAAAATGTTCTCTTATAGTTATAATGGGGTTCTCATTGGTTTTGTGAATGCAATGGTGATGTGGTACCCTGGATGAATACAGATGTCACGGGAGAGGTAATTAGAGGTCTGTTATGTGATCTTTTCTTCTCTGAGGACCGATGTCACCCTTTGGAGGTAGGATTTCTTTTGTTCCTATGGATTTATGCATTATGTCATAGGGATATACTTTTTTTCACATGTGGGTCATGATTATGATAGGATAATTGAACATAATGAAATGGATAATTGATATTAAGCGAAGATTAATTCCTTTTTGTCAATATTTTACTACTGGATGTTGATATTGATACTATGATTATACATGCTAAATATCCCACTAAAAATTGGGGTTGCTGGTAGATTTTCATACACTGAGTATGTGTATATGGTCATTTGTTGATCAATATTTTTTGGTATCACCCAAAAATGTAAACTATATAATCACATATATCTAAACAAAGAATGGATACCATAATATTATAGGGTTGTGAGCACAATTGTGTTTCATGGGATTGATTGGGTGGTGTAATGAAATCTCATGTTGATATATTGATTGATTATATAATGAATAAGATGTGTTGTGTATAGGGGATATGAAAATTGTTGTGTAGTAATGTGTTATCAGTCTGGGTTGTGAGTTGGGGGTTGCTTATGTTTGTACATGATCTAAGAGGGATGAGTTTGAAGGACAGTAGTGATTGGTATGGGTACATAGACTAGTGTTTCTCCATGTGTCACATGTAGAAATATTCACCCTATATCTAGATATTGATATTTGTTATATAATGAAATGGTGTTAAACATTGAGGCTGTGGAATGATATGTCTTTAATATAAATCCACCATCATTATTTTGGGTTCTTAACCATATGAAAACTATTTTAGCTAATTTGGTGATCTTTTAGTGGGGTCATCTTGGTAGTTTCCTGGGTAGTGATGAAAGTAAATAAATAAGTAATTAATTAATCTAGGAAGGGATTGGGTTGTTTTCCTAACCATATAGAAATGGGTAATTAACATTGGTTGGGAATTTGAATCAGTTTTCATGGCTTGTTGTGTGGTATTGGGCATTTATAGGTACAAGTAAATTTGGAACAGTAGTGAGTTGGTAGTTTTTATCTTAAACCGTAGGTTGGGCCTGAGTTTTTGGAACCATATACATTTATATGAATATTTTTCTTTTTGATTTATATGTGAACCTTACCCTAGTTGATCGCAGTGTGCTGAAAAACCCCATTATCCCAAGGGAGGATGTCTTTCCTAAATATCCTTTTGGGAGGATGAATGGATGGCTACAAAATATTACCAACAACCTCTTCTAAGATGTGATATCCGAATAATACTCTGGAAATTTGTGGTTTGTGTGGCATTGGTGTTTAAATGAATTTTGTTCTTTCCAAGGAGTCTTCATGATATTATGTGTTGTACTTTACTAGTTTTTTTGGATGATATTTTTTGTATTTTCCTAGATGAATTTGAGAAGAGATGTGTTGTGATTTCCTTGGTGTCTTCAGGATGAGATGTGTCATGTGGAATATGTTTTTTGGGGTGGGGGTGATTTGGTTTGTGGCCCAGGTGTCTCCATGGGGGATGTGATGTGTTTTGGGTTCCTGGTGTGGGCGACCATGATGTGGTTTGTAGACCTAGTGTCTGCATGCATTATGTGATGTGGTATGTGTGCCTGGTGCGTGCAGGTGGGTTCTGAAGTTTTACTTTCATAAGAGGTGGGAACACAAGGATATTTTCCATTATCCAAAAGCATCTAACCAATGGGGTGTTGTGTGGGTTACCATATATTGTATTTTAATTATATTTAATTACCTTAATTGCCTTATTTGGTGAGTTTGGTTTTGTGAGGTTAGGATGGTTAGTATACCTGTTAGGTGGTATTTGGATCTATTGTTTCCTAAATGGGGAATCATTTTACATACTTCACAAATGCCTGAGAGATGTTGGTTTTTCATGTTGAGTATACCTATATGTTCCCCATACATATATAAATCTTTTTTCATGTTCACTGGAATATTATGCAGATAATGTTGGACCTTACTAGTTTGTGTTTATGATAATTTTGGTGTCACTGCATAGATTTACTATTGGTATTTATCAAGAGATTCTAGTACTTGTAAATGGTCTACCTTATGCATGTAAGTGGGATGGTATTTGTATTTCATTTATATTTAAATTTTCGAGTTGTTTTTGGGATGAACCATCTTATATCATAATCATGTATCCTATAAATGGTAATTCCTCTAGTTTTGTGACATTTTATAACCTTGGTTCTATTCAACAACTCGAGGACCACTATTGGTGGAAGTCATGGGTCATTATCTTCATTTCTTAATTACCATCCCAAGAGGGGAATCATTGTATGGATGAGGTCATGTTGAACAATTTCATAATTATCCTAAGTAACAAAGAGTGTAGAAATGGTACATTTACTCATAAATAACTTGAATAACTCAAGGTGAAAAACATTTATCGGTATTCTTGAGATATGGCTCATATTATTTCAATAATAGAAGCTTAATAATTAGTAATTTCAATAATTTATGAGAGTTTAGCAATGAAAAGTTACAAATTAGGTAAAATTGTATCATATTCCACATGAATATATATAATTATGTGAAACTTCTTATATAAAACTAATATAATAATACTTATACACAATAAAACATGTATCTTACAAAAGGAAAAGTGAGAATAACAATTGAGTTATAGATTTGGTAACTTTTTAAGAAAAAACCCCATTAAATTAAAATCATAAAATGGGTATTATAATATGCATAAATTTATATTTTAGAATCATATAATACATTCATGATATATATATACACCACAAAAAGAAAATTATTGGTGAATTAGTCATTAGTCTAGAAATATACGTGAGATGAGAAAACACTTAACTCTATAATAACAATAGAATCACAATCCCCATTAAAAAATACATGGAATTCAACATTTTGATATCAATTAAAAATTTAAATTTTTTATATAAAATTTAATAGGTATGTCTATGCACAACATAAAATAATTTTGTGGTTAAAATTGTGTGTATCTACCAAAAATTAAAAGTGAGATGAAATCCACTTATCTTATGTGTTGGATTTTATTTGTATACATTCAAAACCCCTACATAATAAATATACGACTTCAATAAATTTAGACATATATCCAATTTACTATATATAATAACATATATTATTAACTTCTGACAGTATATTTCTTATTTATTAATAATTCCATGTTAAAGTTACTTTTTCGTTAATGAATGCTTTGTTTATCGTACGTGTTTCTGAATTGTTATTCTTGACCCTATAAAATAGATCATGATTAGCTTATTAAAAAAATTTAATAAAGATTTATATATAATATATATTCACAATATAAATATTTATTATTATTTAGAAAATATAGTTATATAAAATGGAATACACAGTTCATAGAAACAGTAGGTTGTATGTATGCATGAACATTATTTCTATATTCTTGTCATATTGAATGTAAAGAAAATGACAAACACACACACACATAAAAAATTATTCTATTAAAATTATTATTTTATATATATCATAATATTTTACTAAACACATCAATAATACATTCCATGTAAAGTGTGAACTGAACACATCACTTTTAGGTGGGTGTAGTCCACACACCCAAAAACTAAGTAATTATATTAAAAACAATAATTAATGAAGGTATATGTAATATAATAATTATATAAGCATAAATATATCCTAAATATAAAACATATTATATTAAAATATAGTCTATATCATAATTCCCTTCCATGAGAGGTCGTAAAGAAAAAAAGAACAGCATCGTTTCGTGAGGCTACAGTTCTTCGTAAAGAAGAACAACCAGTTCGTTTCCCATTTGATTGTAGTGTGTGTAGTTTTAGGTTGAAACCATAACATAATATTTTTATTATATTTTTGATATTGATTTTTTTATATAATCATTTAAAAAAAGTGTTGTTTGGGTGTACAAACAAATATAACATTAATTCATAATAAAGAATGATAACTCATTTTTGAGTTACTCATTTTGGTTTACACAAAATGGCATATATGGATTGATTTATTCACATGGTAATTATTATATGTTGATATGAAGGATTTTGAGAAAATATATTGGATGATTTTGGATCATCAAATGTGTCTTGAGGGGTGTAGGGAATATGAATAGTGAATTTCTTTTAATAATTGTGGGGAAGGGGCACTCATGTAAATACAAATAGTTAATCACTATTGTGAGGAGTCCCTCACGACATGTTTTTCATAAAATGGAAAAAAATATTAATGTGAACCCATGGTCAATAAAAATACTGGCAATACAAAAGGAATCAAATTTTAAAAGTTTTGTTATTTACTCTTTAAGATTCCTTATATTTTTCATTTCGGTTATCATTTAGGTAACCAGTTTTACATTGAAAGTGATTGTCGCATTAAGATTAAATGAAGGTGATATATATTTGAAAATATAGTCACAATTAATTATAAATATTGTAATTATTTCAAAAAATAAAAATCCCATGTGTGCTGGAAATTAATTTTAAAAAAACAACATTTAACATTAAAAAACACACCCTTAAACTGGATAATTCTAACGATGATTTTAATATCGTTGGTTCAATAAGATATTTTCTAAAGATAAATTGTATCATTAATGTACCATATTTTGTATTTCATAAAAATTAAAAATCACACTAAAAAAGATATGATTCCTAATAATTTTATGTTATTTAATAAAATATAATTTACTGTAAAATAACATTAATGTATATTTTGAAGCTATTAAATTAATTTTAATTTTAAATATCAATACAATGATGGAAATAAATTTTATTTAGCTCAATTATTTTAAAACAAATATTTTCATCTAATAAATAAAGACACATGATAATTAAATATTGTTAATGTAATTTTATATTTTTTCAGTTTCATTTGTTTTGTTTAATTATTTAATATATTATTCTTGTGTTAGAATTTGTTAAGAAATTAATGTAATTACATAATCCCAAAAAATTAATATAAAATTACCATGATAAATAATACCATTTTAATTTTGATATAATTTTAGTAACTGACAATATATAGCTCTCGGCTATGGTGGCTGGCGGTGGGGGATTCTTTCTGCTTCTTTTGGGTGTATTTTTCCACATTTCTTTGAATAAAAATTTACATAAAGTTGATGTGGAAGTAACCTGTCCCCTAATCTAAATCATTATAAAGGATAAAGGTAAAGAAGGTTATTTTTTTGAGATTTTCCTTATATATCTAAATATATTGGTCAATTTCCTGAAGATGTGACCCCAAAACTCATATAATTTGATCCAAGGGGGCATATGGTTTAAATATTGGTAAAACATGGATTTTATCAAATTTTGTAGTTCATTTATGTTTATTCTTTATTGCATTATTATGATTAACATTACCTTAATCACTGTAATTAATTATAATTACCTTCACTGATATTTTTGTTAAAAAATTCTATTGATAAAATTAGACTATAAATATTATAACGACTAAAACATTGATTTTTTTTGTCTTTCAAATTTCAATTCCCATATGTTGGTAGGTTAAATATAATTCTAATACAGCCGATGTTGCGAGAAGACTAGTTTTTAATATGATGTTTTCAAAATTTATCTATGGATTTATGTGTAAATTAAATATAAAAAAGATTCAAATGACATAAATTTGATTATTAGATATATAATGTATATATTGTGACTTCGAAATAAATTTAAAATGTGATCTATCATTGATAATATTTTAAATGAAAACAAATTATTTAACTAAAATGTATTATTTTTCACTATTCATAAAAAAATCAAATCTTCTAGAAAACAAAAAATCCACAATATTCTAATTATGATATTAGAAATTCCAAAATTATTTTCACATTGAAAAATTAAATTTTTAATGGATTCAGAATTTAGTTTTATATTATGCATTCTACTAAAAGGTGATAATGCTCTGTCATACATGTGACAAAATCTAACTCAGTGTTGCGTGTTGTGAATGATTATCTTGGTGTAGTATATAATGAATTTTTGACATAGTTTAGTGTAAAAATATAGAATAACACATGTTATTCATATAATACAAGATATATTCAGTTATTCATGAAATAAAAAATACTAATAGTTTAAATTAATTGGATGTTTTTTTCCGAAAATCTCGTGGAGTTACATTGTTCGACCAAACAATCATTTACATAAGATTTCTGTTAATATGATGTTTCCATGTATACCACTATATTTTTCACTCAAGTGGATGATGGTATCCCAACATGAATACATGATTTCATTATCTCACTAATTCTCCTCTTCTAACACGTAAATCCAATATTTTTCCACCTTAGGAGATGTCATGAAATCACATGTTGACTCATACCTAGATGCCTCAATCCATCACAACTCTATATTTCCCTACTCAACTGAGATTTCTCTATCCAACACGTGAAGCACACTATATTCAAAAAATCTAATCCCTAGTCATACCCCCCAATGATAAAGCGAGTTCATGTAGTCACTCACGTGTCTTAATATCTTGAGAGTGATGAAGTTTCAAATAATCATTTAAACTAAAAACAAGTTTTATTTATTATCTATGTTAATATTTGAATCTATGTCATCAATTTCATCATGAATTCATTCAAGCTCAATAACTTTACAGAGTATTGTGGTTGAAGGGATGTCCTTAAACATCCTATCTAATGAACCATTCTCCCTATCAAGGGGAAGGATTGTGTGACTATCCTCTTATTCCTTTGTAAGTTTATCCCCCATTGTATGATCTATAACTAGATGATAGTATATGTTCACAATAGTTGGTTCATGAATGGATGGATAGTATGAGACTCATATTTCAACCATGGTTATAATAGGCCTACTGTAATCATTAGTATATTCTTAGGATAATGGCTCAGTCACTCTAATAGACATAGTGGTTGAGTGATTTTTTTGAACCCATATATGTAGAAATACTTTCCTATTTTATAGGATACTACACCGCCGAATGAAAATTTAGGAAAAAAAGACGTTTGACATTAGTTTATGGTATTATAGTTATCATATAAATAAAATAAAATCAGAGGATCATATTCAATGAAAAGGTTAGTGATCTCACTCCCTATAAAAATAATGATAACATGAGAAAAAAGACCCGATATACAATATGAAATAGCTGGTATATATGATACTTTTTCACTAGATGGAAATTTTACCAAGGGATGCCCCTCCATTGTTGTAGTCACTAAACTGACCATTATTGATTTAACAATAGCCGAGTTCATTGAAACTAAAAAGAATATGTGATGAAAATCATAACTTTTTATAGAAAATTGTTCTAAAAATTAAGAAAATAATATTTTATATTTTTTTCCATGTCTTATAGAATATGGTATGACATCTTGGTCAGATGCTTCACCTTAAAACATTAGATTTTGGAAAAACTCCCATTTATATACACCTTAGGGTTTTTTAATCATGTCTCTTATAATGATAATGATATATTGGTTCATACTAGGCCTACCATTACCCGCTAGATTCCAAATAATTTATGAAATTGAGGTAAAATTGGGTTTTTCATATGGCATGGTAATAATCATATGTTTGTATGGCTTAGTTGTCCATATCCTCATCGAGTGTGTATTCTCCAGATTCATTGATATGATGAGTAAATATTTACTCCGAAAATGAAACATATTATTCCTAAATTACAATAGAGTATGTGTCATCATACTCCCTATGACACTACTTTGAATAACCCTATATTTATGTGATAATCAATCAAATTTCAATATGAGAGTCTCGTGATCCAATCATTTAATGAAATCACCTAGACCTTGTAGTATAGTACCCCATAAAAATTGGTGTTGTGTGTATTAATATCCTAAAAATAGACTATTTATATATCCTTATCATTCAAAATAACGGGGAGTATTTTCACATTATGTTGAAGTTCACCCCACATCAATAATTTATTGAATTATTATCTATATTAATTGTAGTTCAATAAAGAATAAGGGAATATCACATCCTCCAAAATAAAAGATCTGTGATAGATGAGTTTACACATAGCCATAATTGGGATTTATGATGTTTTCCCAGAATATTTCCCATGCATCTGAACTAAAATCAGAGGCTTCCCTATAATTTTCTAAGTTGTTGTTTGACAAACCTAACTAGAGGAGAATGGGGAGTTCTTGTAGAACCATACATGGAAATCTCTACCTTTTTCAATCTCACTAACATAGATGATATGTTGTCAATATTATAATATTCATTATTGTTGTTTTATACTATGAACACATTAATCTATCTACTTTAATTTTCAACCAACTTTTATATACCCATGGATATATTGTTATCTAGCTCTACATGTAGTCATAGAGTAACCCATTATAAGCATCAGCTGATTTTAATTTGGTCCCATCACTACTAACATTATGGAGGACCTTACAATAGATCCACCAATTAACCAAAAAATTATGATCAAGGTTCATAATGGTATATGGCCATAGTTTGATTTGTAAGAGATAATAAAACTAACAAGAAAAACAATATTGGGAATATTTTTCAAATTTGATGTCTCAATAAACACATTGGAATAATTTCTGAAGATATAAATCTATATGATCTGATATGTGTTTAATGAGTCACATGAAATTATACATGATTAAACCTAAATGATCATGAATAATTGAAATTTTTTTATTTGTGCCATATAACCTTACAAATAAATTTATGATACTAAATATACAGTGCATGCATCATTATGATATTTTTTGTGAGGAAATAGTGTTAATATCTATTGATAAAAATATACTTGGATGATCATAAACCCTTTCATTAATAGTAATACACTAATTAGAAAATTATAATGTGATGAAATACTATGGGATAATTCCTCCTATACACATGCTTTATAATCTTCTAAATATTGGACAGAACTGGGAAGATGTGTTTTATCATGTAACTATCCTTTACGGATGCCATCATAATGAGTGTCCCTACCTGTACCCCCATGTCTAAATCTCTTACTGGAAGAAACAATCCATTACATTATACTGTTAGGATCAATACCAATATAGTCTCTATGGTGAATCACTACAAATAAAATCCTCACTTATTGAACTTTAATTTCTGTAGAAGAGGTTGTTATAGTTGGGATTTTAAAACTCATATAACCCCACGAATTATTTTCAACCCCCTTTCCATATAAGCTCTACACGTCATGATGAAAAACCAAAAGTAGGTATTCAACAAGGAGATTTAGTGGAGTTGGGATTCCAATTTTTTTTCTGGGATAAAATTAATAAAAATTCTTTCTCCATAATCTACAGTTACTTTATCTCCACACACATGTTCCTCACATACATGAACTCATCATAAAATACCTCAATATTATAGATCAATCAAAAACTGTAGATGTCTGAGAGACTGATTTCCACCTATCTGTGGTCCAAATAGAATTTTATCATGTCTGTTAACAATAATATCAATAGATCCAATATTAATTACAAATCTCCATATAAATGAAGCTATGATTCCTAGACTTCTTCATACAATCAAAATCCACAAAGCACTTCTACAATATCACTGTATATTTGAAAGGGTGTAGGGGAATTAAATTCTAGTATCATGATTACGATGCCACCGTAATGATTATATATACACCATGAAAACATTCTATATAATGGTCTTTTCCTTTTTCCATCATCATAAAATATACCAAAAACTCATGTTCAGAGAGAAATCAGGAACTTGATAAAATCAAAAATGTCTACTCGGGAAATATTATTCTTAACATAGAAACATTTACTCCTATGAATTTAATTAACTGTCTTATAAAAAATTTCCAAAGTACAATTCACAGTGCCCTTTAATTAGTGAAATTATAACATTGTGAGTGTCCCATTATTGGGGTTAATATACTTATTCCTTATGGAATCTTTCTGAAAATATTTTTGAACTGTAATATCATTCATGAATGATTGAGTATAGAAAAATCCATGAATTTTAATCATTGGTCCTTAATAAAAAATGAATTTTATTAAAAGAGAAAATCAACCCAATTTTGTAGAAGATCTTGTTCTCCCCTAATTGTTGTTCCCCTAAATTTATTGGTTCGGTTGTCAGACTTGGTCATTTTATGAAATGGAGATATTTTTTGATATTTTTTTATTTTTAGGGAAATTAATTCTAATTGTAACAATATGTGTTTTTGAGAAATATATTTTTTAAATTAAATTAAATTTAATTAATTTATTGAATAATATAGAACACCGAGTTTTGAATAAATGAAATATACTATAAATATTTTTATTAAAACCTGGCCATTATAACCCAACCCTTAAATTTGTTTGGTTCTTATAATTATAAACATATTTTAAGAATCAAAAATAATTATTTCATATAAATAAATTATATTGATAAAGTAGAACATACATTTAATAGGGGTATTTAAATGTTTCAAAAATTAAATTATCTAAAAAATCATTTTTATAGAAATTTTTGAACATATAATAAAATAAAATTTTGAAACTGTTAGAAAATTTATTTATTTTTAAATCCATATGTCAAAATTGTCATTCTGCGAATATTATTTTATCGATGAATAGTAAAAACACTGATTCTAATTAATATTTTTCTTATGGTTTAAGTAACTTAGAAGAATAATTTTATAAATATGGTTCTAAAATTAAAATTATATATTTATTTATATTGTTTAGGTTTTTATAATCAATTTCAGTTTGAATTTTTATATTAAAAACATATATAGATATGAAAATTTATTCATTGGAAAATCTTTTTCTCTTCACTTCGGCTGCATTAATATAAAATTAATTTTTTTACATATATGAATGGAAATTTGAAATAACAATTCCATATTTTCAATGATAAAATAAATATTTTATAATTATTTGAAAATTGTTTTTAGTCAAAATTAATAGTAAGACGATTAAAAATTTATTACCATGGTTGACATTAAAACACATTTATTAGTGGTTAACCCAAATAGATATGGGATAAAATGAACTAGAATCCTATAAAAATTAAATAATCCCACTATATTTAAACCATATATCATCTATGTTTAATAATAAGTAATTTTGGATCCTTTTTCTAGTATTAAAATCTAGGTAATCCCTTTTCTTTCCAAAAATTCCAAGCGTGTCATCCCCACCACTTATAAAATGGAATTCCAACTCTTTCTCTCTAGACATTAAAACAACTGTTATTTTTTTTAGATTACTACTCAAATCCATTCTATGCATAACCACCAAAAATCTATATTCCTTACTATATTATGAAACCCTCTTAATAAGGCCATATGTATGAATATAAATGAGTACTATAAGAAAGTGTTATAGTGCATAACAAAGCGTATTGATTTTATATCTTCCACACAAACATAAAAATATTATTAAAATTTTTTAAATAATAACATCAATATCTAAAATAAACTTATATTTTCTTATTTTAATTGAATTACCAACAACTATATCCCCTTCCATCATGTGGGAGAGGGAAAAGTCGATAGTGTGTAAGTTGAACAACCGCATCAATAAACCAATGCAATGCATTTTTCCACACCGCCTTTCATGAACAGAGTTAATGTTTTATTTATTAATTATATATGATAATAATAAAATTATTATTTGTTTTTAATTTAAAATATGGAATCTACCTTCTAAAAAAATATTTTGTTGGAAAATGATAACATCCCTACTTGGTATGTGCCGACTACCACCTCCACGAAGCCATGTGATTAGTTTTTCATTTTATTTGTTCATGGATGGTAATAAGTATTCATTTTATTCATAAAAATTAAATATATGATATAATAAATATTAAATAAATTTTTATTAATATTTACTTTTCATTCATTCCATCTACTGAGAAAATGGAAATAACATTCATGTGTACGTAAGACCTACCCTCTACCTAAAAAATGTAATTCAAATTTTATTTCATGATTTTATTACTTACTATAAATAAATATATAATTAATATATGTTATATTGATATTTTTTAAAAATAATGGTAATTTTTATTACTTGATTAATGTAAAATGATCGAATTTACCAAACCACACCATTTATGAAAAAAATACAACTATTATTCAAAACATAATTTTAACAAGGAATTATTTATAATTTGAAGATTAAAGGTTTTATGTTAATAATATATAGAATGATATATATGATTCGGGGTATATAAAAAAATAATTGTAAATCGATATTTATTACAATATATTTATTTCATGGTTGATTTTAATGTTTTCAATGAAATTCAATACTTATGGTAAGGGATTTCTTGTGTCTCTTTTTTCGATGAGATATATGTTTTATCAGTAGTCATTTCAATTGAGTACTATATATACAGACCCTTTGACATTTTATTAAATTAATAGATTTAAAATAATTACATTTAATTCCTTATTTTAGGTTATTTTTTATTTGCTTTTATGTTTGAAAAGTTTCCAATTTTGTACGGGATTTTTCATATCACTTTTATTTCTGTGGGAAACATGCCATATTGACCAATTGCTAACTCCTATGGTGCATATAATTCACATTAATGTTTTTAATAATTTCTCTCAGGATAAAAATTGAATTTTCATGTCAAACTAATGTTCTTTATTTAATGGGTATTACCATAAAAAACTACCAATGATGTAAATTGTTTATATTACTATCTCATTGTTTATCAGGATTTTTTTGATTATCTTTTAATGATGAAATATTATGATCCACGTCTAATGAAACTCATGATGATTATTATCATCATTTTATTTGTTGAAATCACAGGTTTTCATTTATTTTTACTCTCTTTATTTTTACAATATTATAAAAAAATTAAATGAAAACCCAAATTTATTTGTCTTTTCAATAGAAAACACTTTTTGTCACATGTACATGTCTTGTAAATGTTTTTTATATAATGTTTTTATTATTATCTAAAGATTTTTTAATGTAATTTTTACCTAGGTTTTAATTTTTTTAAAACAGTTTAAAAGGAATAATCTTTCCACTTTCTGATCATTGATATCATTAATTTTTATAGAAAATGTGAATGGAATTATTATTTTTACATGTATAGAAAAAATGATATTTTTTCTTATCATGACCAATAAATGATTTAAATATACCTTAAAAATTTTCCCAGGGATTTTTAAAAGAATTTTTTTCATTTATATTTGATATTTGATTTAGTTTTAAAGAAGTTTTTTAAGAATGGAAATGAAATTTTCCATAGGGCCATTTAAGGATCTCTTTATAGAAATTGTATTCACCAAGGAAAAAAACCTTTGGTGATTCTATTATTTTTTGGGGATATGATCCAATTATTCCATCCTTACTCTTTCCATTGATTGTTTATAATTATGATGAATAAATGTTTAGAAAACTCATACATTTTCTAGGAGTTATGCGGTAATGAATTGATGAGATGATTATGGAACACATTTCTATTATATGGGTTAGAATATGATTAAAGAACTATGAAACCCCTTCCCATTAGATTGGTTTTGATATGATGAGTTTTTAATGATCTTTTAGAACCCAAATTTTTGGATTTTGGGATGGTTAGGACTAATATATCCGTCCAATTCATAAGATAATGATAAATATTCTACGATCTTAGTGATAATAGGAGAGGTGATCCCAGGCATAAAAAATGGGGCACAATAGAGTTTATACCTAGAACAGAAGAGGGTATAGTATAGGTAATCCCAAGATTGATTTTGGTACATGTGTTGTTAGAATAATCTGAACATATTTTTAATTTCATTTATGGTATATTTGTTATAATGTATTTTATGCTTCAATGTATTCTGAAAATCTTTTTCTTCTGCAAAATTTATGATCTCATGGATATTTTTCTATTATTACTTTTGATTCATGTATTATGAGAAAATATATTCTTCATGATAGATTCTTATGATCTATGATATACAGGGTATGATTTTAAAATATTATTATCTTGATCTCAAGCCCTTATTCTCAGGTTATCTAGATATATCCTAGGTTTCCAATCATTGAGTATATGAGGTCACCCTTTATTATGTTTTATATTATCAGCTTATTATAAAAGATTTAATGTATGATATTTTTCTGATGGGTGATAGTAATGAAGAACTGTGTGGGAGATGATGTAGTTTACTTATGAACCATCTGTTTATGTATCCATTTTTCTAGATGCATTTGAACCATTAGATTCGAATTTGGATCATAATGTTATCTAATGCATATTCATATATTGAAATGTGATATTTATATATGTAAAGTGTGTTTCAATACAATTGGTGTCAAATAATGTCTTAGTTATCTTGTTGTTAAAAGTATGGTAAACAATTCAAGAGAACCCGATGGATAATTTTTAGTATGAAAATTTCATGGAATTTCAGTGAAGGATAGAGTGAGTGGTTTGGATGTAATTACACCCATTCAAGATAATACAAGGGAATATAGATCTAGAATAATTTCACATAGGTTTAATAACTACAAAATGGGTGCACTAAACCTGACAAAATCATTGACTCTTGCATAAAAATGGGCCCAGTTTTACAGACGATTTGACACTCCCATGGGATATGATTTGGATACTCACAAACTCTTTATAATCATCATGATGTATTTAAATATGAAAATATATAACCAAGTTAAATCTTATGGTTTCATGATTTAGATATTCAATAAATATTTTTAATGATTAATTATTTTCCAAGTATTATTATTATTAGTTGGTTCCCTACTATCATTATTATGTGGTTTACAACCATGATTATTTTTCTCAGATTCTAATTTCTGGATTTAGTTAATGGATAGAACCAATCGGTACAATGATAGTGTGGAATTAAAAAATAATGTAATGAATTCAATCTCGAGAAACCAATTTCAATAGTATTTGTATTAAATAATCTTATTGTTTTTCTCACAAAACCTTTTCAGAATATTAATAAATAAAAACATCAACAATTCGAAAGGGGGGAACACCATTCTATTGTGACCATTATGGAGTAACATCTGATTTATTTTATTGGTCATGTGAATCCACTAGTTTTTGAGCGATTTATTAGTACCATAGTAAATTTATTTTCGATTCTATAGTGTTTGGAGATAGAAAAGTGAATTTTAGTTATGTATAATTTGTTAGGAGAAGTGGACCAATGTAGGAATATTATTATGAATATGATATGATAAGAAGAAATCACATCATATGAGTGGGATTATTTTATGGTATTATATTTCAATAACTACATTTCTTATATTATTCATAAGAAAATGGATAAGGGGTCCCTTGGGATAATATGGATAGTTGATGAATCTATAAGTACGTAGGAGTTATGTTTTAGAAGACATGTGAGGGAAAGATCTATTTTCATCAAGAAACAAAAAATTAGGGTTGATTAATTCTTCAGTGGCATACAAAAAAGTCTCTGTGTGGAATTTTCTGTATGGAAATTCATTAGCTATGAATAAAACTTTCAATGTGCTATCATATTTATAATGGTTATTGGAGTTACCCATTAAACTAATGGGTTTTATTGGGAAAAATGGAATTCAAAGGAAAATATTAAAACCACGGGGAGAAGAGGTTGAGCATTCCTTCATGGTCTATGTGAGGAATGAAACATAGATGATGTTATCTTGAGATAATTACTAATTTTTTAATAATGTAATGACAATGGGAGGTCTTATGTTATAAATTATTCTAATGAGGGGTTCAATACTTATGTGTTAAAAGGTATACTTACCATCCACTCTATAAATTATATCTTCTTATTATACTATTGATCATCCCACTATTTTTTAGATAAATAATTTAGAAAGGTTTTCTAAATACCACCTCAAAGATTAGATTCTGAATTAGAAGTGAATCTACTTTTAATATGATAATTTCTTCTAGTGACTATGTTTCTTCCCTAGTTGAGGTTTTTAGAAATGTGTTTCTTATAATCATTTTAATTCCCAATCTTGTTATATTTGATGATATCTTTTGGATGAATATGAGTTATTTATAAAAATCCCAAAATAATTTCCAAATAAGGGATGCAATGGTTGATATTCTGAACCTACCTTTGACTATCTACTATTTTAAAGAAAAATAAGAATATCTAATAGAAATTCCCACCATTTTATGATTCTTTATTAAAATTAATATGTAATTTTTATCTTTGATGGTTGGGGAGGGACTCTCCATAGATTATATGTATATTTTGTGGGTGTTTGTTGATATATTTCCATAATTTATTTCATATTTTCCTCGAAATCATGATATTTTTTATTAATAGAACCTATACATGATTCCATGCCAATTTTAAAAACACACTATAGAATTTATTTGACCATGTTGTAGGAATTAAATATGCATCTCTATTAGAAACTTGACAGGTGATTTATTTGACTAGGTGTATCACCATGTGGTGGAACTCATTTTTTTATTGCGGAAAAATGGTGATTTATGTGACTCTATATTAATTTCTTGGAATTTTTTAAGATCAAAATAATGAAGAAGTATCCCCTATCCCATGATTATGATTTGTATGAACATCATTTTGGACATCAAGTCTTTACCTAGTTTTATCTTATTTATATATATCATCACTTGATGGTTAATAATGAGGGTATATGAAAGAAAAATTCTATATAAGGTATGGGAAAAAAATATAGTGATTCCACTTGGTCTTTCTAATTCCCCCTCTATCATCATGGTGATACTAAATAGATTATTTAGAGATTAACATAATCATATTGTGGTAGAATTTATAGACAATATCATTATATTTTCAAATAGTAAGGAAATATATGAAGATCATAAAATAATGGTAAAAAAGACACAAAAAGGGAAACTATATGAAAAATTTATATAGTTTGAATTTTAGCAAAAAGATTGTTTAATTTTTGGTCATATAATATAATGTGAGGGTATATAAATGTATATATAGAAGACACATGCTTTTAAACAATTTATTAGGCTTACCACTATGTCTAAGATCCATTGTATCTTTGTTTGGATATATATATAATATATTGATTTTGGAAAATATATCATAGATTTGCAATACATTGACAATGTTATCTTAGAGAGGATCCATGTTCCTCTATAGATAAAAATATGAGGAAAATTTAAAGTAACTAAAAATAATATTATTCAATACATTGATTCTTACATTAACAAATAGAATATAAGGGTATTTATTTTTTAGTGATTAATATAAGTAGGTATTGGGATGTGTTATTTTGAATAATTATATGGTTATAGCTTACACCTCATTAAAATTGATGTTTCTTGAGTAAAATTATCCAATTAATGATTTGGAGATAACTATGTTAATTATTCAATAAAACTATAGATACATTTTCTTTTGGGAGATTGTTTTCATATATATATATATCAAAAAACATAAAATTATATTTTCACAAAGAAGTATTTAAAGAAGAACAGTAGAATATGCTTTGAGTTCACTAAAAATTTTAAATGCTCAACAGATTACTATATTAAGAAAAATAACAAGGTTTCCAATTACTTGAGTCTATAGGGTAAATCTATATTATCTATGATGAGGAAAAAAATATCAATATGTAAGTATTTTCAAATAATGTATCAAGAAATCATATAAGATTGGGAGGAGTTTTATCTCCCTCAAATGAGTGTTCAACCATCTACCCAATTAGATATTAAGGAGGCACATAATGAAAATATAGGCCCATAAAAAATGATAAGAAATAATCTTGAGTTTATCCATGACAATTATGTAGCGATATAGGTTAAGAATCATGTTCGTGATCAATCAATAGAAGATTTTAATACATAGATGTTAGAGGAGGATCATAGTTCATCAAAATTTATATATCCAGGATGTGTGAAGATTAATCGAGATATAAAAATGTATTTATATTGGGATGGATTGAAGGGAGATATTGAAAAATATTCATATATGTTCTTATTATGTCAATAAGATTATTCTAAGAAACAAAATTGTATGGGAAATTTACAACCATTACCCATAGAAGAATGAGAATGGGAAAACCACAGTTTGGATATTGCCATTAGAATCCACACAAAAAATATGAAGGGAGTAATTCTATATGGATTATAGTCGTTCTCCTTTTAAAGTCATCACAATTTATCTATATTTGAGAATGTTTTTATCTTTATCATATTTCTAGTATATGCATTGAAAATGTCGAATGGTTTTAGAGACTACTACATTCCATTGTATCTAATCGATATCTTAGGCTTACCCCATGATCTAGAAAAGTCGTGATTAATCTATTGATAATGATATGAGTATTAACAATGTGTTTCATGTAGAGATAAATGTTAGTCTGAGGGAATAATGCAAATCCTAGAGTTTATATTGCAGTTTTAGTTTACTGATTACAATGGTGGTTGGGATCAACCTCGTAATCTGGTTGAATTTTCATAAAAATTGCTTTTACTTCATCATATATATGGATAATTTTTAATAACTCTATGAATATAAGTGTAGGAATCTAGTGTACTATGAGGAATATGGTTATTTAAATCAACTTGGTTGTGATCTATATGAAGAAATGTAATAGAAGTTTAGATCAATTCAACAACATAAATGGGTAGAAAAGGTGGGCCAAATATTTATACTGATAATCAATAATGTAATGTATAATTTGATATTGGGGAAAAAGTGTTTGTAATAATTTATCCATGTATGTGAATTATGAGATTTGAGAAGAAGGAAAATCTGATATTTAAGTTCATTGGCCCCATTTATATTCATGATAGAGTAGGGATATTTTTTCATCACTTTTTGCTTCAACCAGACCTCTCTAAAGTCCACGATGTGTTAAATTTATCTCTCTTATAAAAGTACATACCTGATCATTAACATGTATAGTCATCTGGTCAATGTTTTCTGGTGAAAACTCCAATTTGGTGAATTTACATGGGAACATGGGGATATTATCTGGAAAAATAATCCTTATTTATTTATAATATAGTAGTTTATTTTATTGAAAAAATTCACATTGGGGTGGGGGTAGAGTGTAACACCCTGAGTTTGTATGAAATATTTTTTTAATAAAATAAATCTATTTTTAGACTATCTTAAACACAAAACTTTGTTTTAGAAAACCACAATATAATATTAATATTACTATTCAAACATAACTAATATAACCTATCTATTAATATTTTTGACATGAATAAGAATAATCCAATTTCAAAAATTATATATAATGATTTAATATAATGAAATTATATTGAAAGAAAGTTACTTGGGTTTTAGTAAAGCATTTATTTGTTTTTAAAATACTATTTTCTCAATAAAAGATTCCATATCTCCTTGTGAAAAAATTATTAAATTACATTTTTTCCAATTTTATATTAAATATTTTATATATCAAGCTTCAATTTTAAATTTTATTTCAAAAAATTATATTTGAGTGAGTTTTTAATAATTCCCTAAAATGATTAATATTTCAATCAATAGTAAATAAAATTCAGATATTAAATAGAAAAATCTTTTTAATTTTAGGAATTTAAATGATAACTTTTATTTTAATAGGATTTAAAAAGGAATATTATTCAAATTTAAAATTTAATAATCTAATTTAGGTCATTAGAATAAACAAAATATTGAATTTTGATATTAAAAGAATGCAATCTTGTGAGAAATTACACTTTAGAAAAAAAATTCATCATGTATGAGAGTTTAACATTGAATTAAAATTTTAAAAATATTTGTATAGAATTGTAAGAATAAGATTTTAAATTTGGAATTATAAAAATTATAATCATGTAATAATTACAAAATTATTTTTTTAAAAAATAGAATATTAAAAATAGTAAATATTAATTATCATGGCTTAGGTTATAATGGGTTAAATGGGTGGTGGAGGAGGGGGGAGTAAACATAAAAGATAATAAAAAAATGACCTATAAACTTGTCGAAATCCCATTATATGGACATATTTTTCCCTTATGTGATATAAGGTTTAATAATAATCAATTTCAGAGCCCCGTGTAATGTTTAATATTTGGGTACACCTTTTTCATTTAATAAATTAATAATGTGTACTCCCCCTCAGTTATAAAAGTGATCCTCATATCCTCTCTAATAAACTCTTCCAATACCCTTTGGATTTTAAAATCCTTACCAAAATATATTACATAATTTCCTCCAATAATCCCATTGTCCGTAATTATATTATGAAAATATCATATTCACCCTTAATCTTTAAAACTATAGGAGATCATTGAAGATAAGTTATAGTCCTTAATAAAGATTTTTTATATTATTTATTCTTCTAACACCATAAAATATTATTCAATGTGACTTATGTAAAAAAATATGTTATATATGTTGAGATGTTATTATTTTAATTTCACGACCTACATCTATATTTTCTTCCATCAAGTGTAAATTAACCCACTGATCATGTGTATGAAAAAATACCATCACACAGACCAATGTAATTTTTTCCATTACATTCTTTAAAAAATATAGATAATGATAAGAAACATGTCTTGTTATATAGAAGAATTATCATTTAGGTATCAAAGAAATGGGAGGAAGAAAAGGATTACCTAGATTATAGTGTATTGATCAATCCAAATTAGTGAGAAGAGGAACTAAGAAGATGAGTCGAGAAATGTCAACATTCCAGTGTTGTACCAATTATCTATTTGAAGCTAAAATAAATAGTGAATATTAATGAGATTTGATATTAGTGAATGTCATAGGTTCTCAATGTTACGTTTCGAAACACATGTCAGTAGATTTTTGGTATCTTCTACAATATTATAATACAACCAGAGGTCATGTTATAGGGGAATCAAATGTTTCTTATATGGAATTCAATTAAGCTATTGAGATGAATTATATTGAATAATATTGATGTATGGTAATCCTCTTCTGGTTGGAGGTATATTTCTACATGATTAAAAGGTAACACTTTTATGAACACGTTGGGTAGCTGACGAACCAGTGTGGATCATGTTATTCAAAGAGTTCACCGTGTAACTCAATGTCCCCATTCAGAAGATGAAAACATTATAATCAATTTGAGAAGAAATATATATGTTTGAAACACCATGGGTCAATAAGAATCATTGTATTTATTTCATATATACTTGATAATCACTTCGATAAATTCTCAATTTTGGGACACTTTTTTTGAATTTGTGACCTTTTAAAACATTGGTAAATTAGTAATATTATAACCTAGTTTTCTATAAACATGGATTTGAATTTAGAATAATGATTTAAATATATTTGTTTTGAAAAAATCAAAACTTTATCATTTTAATAGTGACTAAAAACCTATATGAATTGATCCATGATCCCAATCAACCCACCCATGATGTGCCTGTTATCACCTGACCCCAACCCACTGACCTAAAGGGTCACACAACTTGTGAATCCCCTCGTTGGTGTGATTAAAACCCTATAACAAGAGTCTTCTCCTCCATACCATAACCAACTTAACTAGTCAAATTTTTTTATTAAAATATTTTTCTATATATATATATATCAGTATTTTAAACATTGATATGCATATATATATGTGTGTGTGTGTGTGTTTATATTAAATATAAAAAAATTAATTTTCCTATATATACATATATCTCTCTGTGTGTGTATCATAATATAAATACGTGTGTTTGCTTATGTTATATTAAATGATATGATAATATATATATCCTTATATATTATATGTATGAATAATTAATATGTTATTATATAAATAAATATATGTGTGTGCTTGTATGTCTATATATATGTGTATGATTCACATTATATATATATATATGTTCATATATATGTGTATATTTGTGTGCGTGTTTATAAGTTTGCATATATGTATGTGTTTACATACACAAAAACACATATATATGTATTTATATGATTTACTATTTAAACATATAAATATATAAATACATATGAGTATGTATGTTTATATATAAATACTATTATATTTAAATTTATTTAAAGGTATTTTTATAACAATATTAATATACCTATATAAATATATTTATAATTGATATTTTTTTTCATATTTATATATTTTTACATTAATACAATCATAATTATGTATATAAGTAGACATGTTTTCAAACAATTGTAAAAATTACACTAAAATAGTCATGTTTTCTAAATAACATCACTAAATTTAAAATATATATGTCTTATATAAATATATATATATATATTATATACATGTATACAAATATATTATAAATTTATATATATATATATATGTGTGTGTGTGTGTGTGTTTATATATATATATATTATTATATTTAAATATATGTTAATGATTTCACATACAAATAAAAATTTATATATATATATATATATAATTATAAATTTATATATATGTGTGAATTAAGATAATTTTACTTATATATAATTGGATAAATTAGAAATTTTTTCTTAAGAACATTGCTAAATTTTGCATGTTTTCTTTAAAAAATCAGTAATATATCTAGGTTTTCTAGGAAGCTTGAAATTATTTAAATTTATAAATATTATTAAATGTGGGTAAAAAAATATAACTATAATAGTGATGTTTTCTGGAAATAATGCTAAATACTTGATGTTTTATAAAATAATATGGGCAAATTATCGACGTCTTCATAAAAACATTTGTAAATTAAAAAAATATCAATCTTTCTAAATTTTAATTTCCCAGTTTTTGCTGTGTAAGAGTTTGTAATAATTATAGGAATTGTTTTTGTGCTAGGAACTGAGGTGACATGTGATTTAAAGGCTCGATATGCTCGGTACAATTTTTTTTAATATATTAAAGATAATAAATATTCAATGCTTTATGTTTTCCAAAAAAATTATACTAACACCTAAATAGGATCCTATAAAATAAATATCCTCATACCATTGAGTTAAAAAAAAATTTTTCCCTAGGAACTACATAAACGTTTTCGACCTAGGCCTTTTCTGAAAAGGTCTTTGCAAACATAAAAAAATTAAATAAATTAACACATTTATTTTATTTATTTTTGATTCAACGATAAAATTACCATTTATGTATATAGATATGGATATTGTCTCATGGTTTTACACTAATCCCTGGATACCTTGGAGGAATTTTATGAGGGATTCCATGGGGAATAGTGATATATTGAGATCAGATAAATGTTCTCGTGACAATACGACCCAAGGATCTCGCCAACGAATACAATGTAGATTCATTATTCATCAAAATTTGTTCAAAATTGAGGTATGAAATTATATTATTGGATTTAAATCCACCTTATCTTTTCTATTATGAACATGGATAAATAAAACAATCGATTGATCTAGAAATCATACGTATTGCAGGATGGGCTACATTTATTTGTGAATTTAGAGAATTTATTTTTGATTATCTATTAGCTCATCATTTTTCATTCTAATAAAAATGAATCATGGTCAACAAGAACATATTTGTATGTCCATTACTCATTAAGGTTCTTTATTATCATCTTTTCGAATTATTTATTCATCAAGAGAAATTTCCTTTATCCCAAAGTTTTTCATGTACCCACAAATGAAATGTTGTGCACCCATTCATGGTTCTATAGTTCAAAATAATTATTCTAGGATACATATGATAAAAATATATGATATGATTGAATATATAATATATTAGAAAATAGGGATACCTGGTTTTTGTGTTATTCATCACACATGGAAGAATGGAATTTGGAGTTATTTTTCTGAACAAATTTTATGATCAATTTTTGATGACATGATGATAGAATCATTTAGATGATGAAAATCCTTGATTTTGGCATGGGACACTTCCATATTTGTTTCAAGAGCAGTTATGGAGGCATAAGATTTCAGATTTAGATTTTGGGAAATTTAGGATTTAAAACATATGTAATATGGAGGTACACACCTTATGGGATCCTTACAGTAGTAGATAGGGTTTCATAAGGGTGTTAAGAAACAAAAGGCATGTGACCATGTCATATAGCCTCGGGTATCCTTTTATAGAATTTTCATGTTCCTTAGAGGTTACAAAGACACAGTTTGAGGTACTTGATAAAGTGAACAACCTGTACACCTATATTGACATGATCAAGCAATGTGTACATAGGTATTGTTTTGTATTCGGACCCAGGCTTAAGTTTACAGGCAGACGCACAATGTGTAAAACTACACAAAAAATGGGAATGGGATATTTTATATGGGTAGAAACTTGGGCCAAGGGGATATGATGTATACTCCTAGTATAGGTTGAGTACTTATTTAGAGTTTCTATAGAGCCATTATCCTCTATATAATGGACACATATTGTTAGGTTGTGTTCCTTATATTAATTCTATGAGGGTTGGTTTGGAATCACCTTCCACACATAGAAAAATAATAACTTTAGAATGTATACTTGGATTGATTTGTTAGAATATTTATCTGAGGCCTAGAGTGAGACCTTCTGTTATCTCACATCCATAGGTGGTTTTCTTGGAATTATCATGAAGAAAACAATATTGGAAATAATCATCTTCATAGTGTGTTAATCCAAATTGAGTAGTTTGTATCCCCCATGTTCTTCGGAGTTATCCACATATTTGTGTCATATCATTTTAGAAATCCAACATATACTTATAATGGATAGACCCTAAAATAACTACCTATAAAACATACATCCTCAGTGTTATCTAACTCATTAAGTGTGTTCTCCTGGATGTGTTCATTATGGAACCTGAGATCTAAAATCCTCGGATGACTTAATAGCAGTGACCTTATCATGATTCTGTATTTTGTTGTTGTGTAGATATGGATATTCTTGTTATATAATCTGTATACATATTATTTTATATATATGAATGTTACGCATGATTCTTTTCTCTTCTTGATTTTGGTGTTTTGAAATTTGAATTAGTATACTCACACTTTCATGGGATCTTACATTACTTTTCATGTCTTATGTAGAAGAAATACTTTTTTGATGGAGCTTGTGGTGGAATGAAAGAAGGTGTAACTTGTTTGGGCTTGATTGATAGAGGTGTAAACCAATTCCTCATTTTAAATTACTCCCCTCCATTTGAGTAGGTGGGAAATTACATTATAGTTTTATTGGGGATTGTATTTTACCCATTTTTATTATTTTAAATACTTTTTTTCATACTCTACATATGGGATCATAGTTATATGAATTCACTTTTATTAGGTAAATTAAATTTCATATTTTTTTTGGGATTGGGTTTGTGTGCATGCTTCTATAAGCATAGGGGAAATTACTATCTTAAGTGTGATATTCTTTCATGGTAATAGTTTCCTACCCCTGACCAATTATAGTTGAGCTTGTGGTCATTGTGTATAGATCCCCATCAGGTCGAGTCATGAAAAAATGATATTAGGATACTACATAGAAAAGTGTTTTGATACTACCAGGATTTTAGATAATATTCATGTGTTTCATTTTTCCAGATGATTTGATTGGTTTCAAAATTTGTTAAATGATTTTAAATTTCATTGAATAATCCCTTATTGTTAGGGTTTCCAGTGTTGGTGAAGCTGCTATTGTATCCGTCCACTAATCCCTTAATAATATTCTTATTGACTCATTATATGTAGACACTGATTTCATGGAACACATTGGTACACACGTCATATAATAATGGTTTATATTTTCCATGCCTTTTTCTATTCTAGTCTCTAGATATACTCATTGACCATGGAATATCTTGATTACTTCCAAGATGCCTCAATGATGATATCTTGATTAGTATAAAAGATCGTGACATTATAATAACATGATTAGTTATTAATTTTTATATAAGGTAATCACACATGAAACAATTTTGTCTTGGTGTATACCAAGTAGTGCAACCACCTATTGAGAAACATATGGATCCTTTCATGGATTAAGAAGATGATCATATTCATGTTGAAAAGTCCATAGCTCCAGCATGGTAAAACACTGGCACATGAAATATTTCCATGTAATGTGAGTTCTAGTGGTGGGAATCACTAATGTTTTCTGACGAGGTAGACCCTCAGGTGATAGAGGTTTTACTTGAGGTTGTTGTTTGGGTTTCCAGTTTGTGATGACCCCAAATGATCAGATGGTTGCAATTATGACCCATTATATGTGGAGTAGCATTTAGTTCTGGTGGAAGTAGCACATTATTCACATATGATAGGTGTGTATCGTGGGTTTCATAGTATAGAGATTTCCTAGGTAGTATGCTGGGCCAGAACCCTTTCTCAGATGGTGGAGGACTAGTGTGAACAAGTGGTTCGGATATCCCTCATGGATGAGGTACCCTTTTATTATGGTGAAATGTATGAGACTTCATTGGGGTGAAGTAGAGATCTAGAAGAATCCTATTTTACTAATGTTTTCATTAATTTGGACATAATAGGAAGAGGAAAAATAAACTCTTCAAGATGCATCCTTGAGAAACAATCCAAAACCATATGGGAGAGTCACTTCCATGCAATGTGGATTATGTCAAGGTGTTTTTGGTGAGTTTATTATACATGTTAATTTTGAATTTTTGTTTTTTCTAATGTATTGGATCATTCCCTATTGGTGTTAGATATGTTGGATAGGTTAATAGTGATTTCCAATTAGTGGAAAAACATAGAGGTGTGATAACAGTTTTAAGTATGATGTTTGCCTTCACTGCCCCAATTGTAGTTTTTATATAGATATCTTCTACCCTAGAGTGTATCACCTATTTGAGACAATGTAAAACTATTGGATTAATTTTTTTACCCAAACATTGTGTTGGAGGATTCTACAAAAAGGATCAGTGATTTCATGCTTCCACCACAGTGTGACCCGACTCTTGGATGAGATTGAGAGACTCTCATGGAATCATTGTATAGTGTATGTGGGACCCCACAATGTTTTTTTCAATATGTATTGGCTTATAAATAACCATTAGCATACGTTTCATACTGGTGAGATTAGAAGTTCTTTTGATGGTTGAGATGGTTTTTTCATCCATTGATGAATATTGATCCCATATAAGGTAGTATAAGATCATTCAAAATAGGTTACATTGTATTCTCTGTGATTTTCCAAGTATTACACTAGGATTAAAGGATACAATGATTTATATATTCTCTTGATAGGTGTGGAGTAAGAGGAAATCCTTTTTGAGGCCATGCAAGGGTTGAATCATCATCAATAGGTCGTTTGGGGCATGAACTTGCACCATGCATGACCTAGTATCTGTTGTAGTATGTGGGATAACCCTAGGTATATATGATAGATGAAAATGAAATTGGAAACATTTGTAGAGTTGGGGCTTCATACGAGCCAGTTTTTGATATTGGGAAACCCTATATTTTTCACTTCAGAAGCATATGATATCATGAGGTTGGGTGAGGATTGATATCACATGGTCCAGGTGATATGATAGAACATATCCACTCTTAATAATTGATGACCCTTCATTCAATGGATAGGGTTAAGGTGGATATTTGAGTTGTCATTGATATTGGTTAATGTCATCTTTGATTGAGGATGAAGATATACCAGATGTAGCTTTATAAATCTACCAGAGTTATTTTGAGTCAATGGTGATAACATTTTGTGAGTTTTCTGTGATAATTAAATTATGAGACTTATATACTATATCCTTAAACCCTTATTAAAACCGTTCATGGTATTCATTATCAGTGAAATCCATGTGTCCTCCAAATTGAATGGGAAGCATGAGAGAACATCAGGATTGTCCTGGATGCACTCTTAGTGAACCTTCTTATTAAGATAATATAATGTTTTATTTTTGGTTATGAGAGGTCCACTTCTGAGGGAATGTCATATAAATGTTATGAGTAGCAGTATATCCATCATAGTTTGGGGAAATAAATTCTTGTGATCCCCCACATGTTTTACTGAGGTGTATAATATCGTTAGGATGGCTTCGTACTATCAAATGTATGTACCTGATTTCTACAGATTTTCGAAAACAATTAAAACATAGACCAAAAATGGGAAAACATTCATATTGAAAAAATGATTCAATCAGTGATTTACAGAGACGAGGCACAGATTAGAGAGTTCCCATATCCTATAATTTCATTAAGAGGGTGTTGAGTAGATAGTGTTCATGTGTAGAATTAGGAAATTATTTCTTATGGTGCACATCAATTGAGACAACATAGGAACAACAACATGACCCATGATGTTGGGGTATGATAGGTAGTCTTCACACTGAAGATGTGGAGACACTACTTGATTTCGGAGTAGTTTATCACTCTTATTTCTAAAATCATATCAATTATATATCATCTTAGAAATATATTAACATGGTATATAGGTGATGAGTTCTGTTCATACCAAACTATATCTTAGATATTGTTTATACTCATTGGTAGGATAAGGGGGTGTAAGGAGCTCTTAGTATGGAACCCTATTTTCAATTATTGGTAGTGGAATTAAGGATGTCGAGCACATTGCAGTTGATCATTTTTTCTAATGGTGGTGTTGTATACCTCCATGGGATGTCTAATACTACATCACTTCTTTTATAATGTTTGGGTAAAATTATAGGGGAATGTAAACTAGGAGATACTGGGAGATGAGGAATCCACTAGATAAATTTCTGATGGGATTTACTTGATAGAGGGAATCATGTTATCCGTTTATAGAGAAGGATGTTGATTCTTGTAATTATGTTAGAAGAAGTTATAAGGAGGATTTTCCCCTTAAACATTCCATATAGTAGAGGTGAGTATGTTCCAATATCTATTGGTATTCATTGGAAATCAAAGGGAGTTTCAATGATTTTATTTCTTAAAATCTTGTGGATTCAATTTTCTGTGGATGATGATTTACAATGATTTGTGGAGAGATCAGGATAATTGTGCGTGCAAGAGGTAGTATAGCTTTGTTGAATTCCCTTGATGGACATCATTGAATATGATTCTTACTTCATCCATGAACTGCGATATGATGATGGAATCCATTCAGGACCCAATTGTAGTAGGGAACAATATATTATCCATGTAATCTGAAAGGGTAGAATATACTACACAAGTTTTGGGGAACATACTTCTTCTTTGCATGTAAGGTTTAGGCCAGAGCTGGGAGGAGTATATTCCATAGGCATCTGTTTCGTATAATCATTATTACCAATACACCACCACAGTAGAATATTTTTTTAGACCATTAATGAGGGAACTTTTGGGAAAATGTAATAGATATTATAACCAATATGTAACTACTTTTAGGTCCCACATTTGGTGTTATTGATCATTTTAATGGGTATAAATTATCCAGGGGAAGACATTGGATTCAAGGTAAATGTCCCTAGTTCCTTGTGTGATGAAGTATGAGGACATTAGAATTTGATAATTATGGAGTCTTGTTCTGGATGGTTGGATAATTTTAAGAATATTTTTCCTTCCTCTTCCTAGGATTGTGTTGGGTTAGAAAAGTCATATATGATTTACCCAATGACAATAATAGTTTTGTGTTTTCTTTTGGTTCTCCACATGTCAGAGTATAGGATTTATCTGCTTGACTCATTGAATGATACTAACCTGGGTGACTTAGAAAATGGAGGTGGAATTTCCTTTTCAAAGAGATGGAATCACTGAGAACTAAAAAGAGAAAGGACATTGTGGGTGATATTTTTCCATGGGTACATGTATGTTAACACACAAAATCATTATAAGAATACATGGTAATGTGATACCTAGTTGACATTACAGTTTTCCCCACATTATTATTATTTTTTGAATTTTAGATATAGAAATCCTTGATGGGGGAAATAACTTATTGTCCAATTTGTTCATTTCTAATCCTTTCAAATATTTCTAAAAATATTTTTAGATCCTAGAATAGAGACAAAATGAGATTCCACGGTCCAGTGTTCTCTAATTTTAATTTTTAAATATATTATTGATATTAAATATCAAGTTTTTATAGTTTTCCTAAGAAAATAAATTAAATCCTCAAAGGGGGTCCAAATTAGAAATACAAGGCTCAATATTGAGTTTAGAACATGTTTTTTTCCTTAGTAATGACATAATATTTGTCAGTGTGGGATGTTTGTAAAAATTTAATCATTGGAATAAACAAGTAAATATAATTTATGAATTAAATATTTTTATTTATTATTGACACATCAAAAAATTTATTCTATAAATATATTAATATTGATATTTTATCAGTGTTGGATAATAACTCCTCAAGGCCTAGGATCTGTTGGAGGAGGGAATTATAGGTAAGAAAAGATAGGCTGAGTTAAAATCAAGGATCCTTCTCCAACATAGCACTATGATATATCCAATGATAATGATGTAGATTTTTTATTTATCAAAGATCGATCCAAATTGATTTAGATTTTTTTATAGTTTTTCTTTCCCTGGTAACAGTTATTTGCTGAACGTGGATCAATAAAGCAATGAATTGATACCTGGATCGTGCGTATTGTGGTATGGTTCAATTTCATTAGAGGTTGGAAGAATTAATTATTGATATTATTTTATCACATTATTCTTAATTCTACTGGTAATGAATCAATGTCAACTTGGAAATTGACTGAGGTGTGTTCCTCATTATTGTTCCTGGTTCTTTTGTCCAATATTTCTTCATTCATCAGGGATATTTTCCATTAGACTGCGGTTCAATGTATAACATAAAATGTAATGTTTCACACCTATTTCATGGTGTAATAGTTCACAATATTTGATATGGGATTAGCAAGATTCAATTTTGGGATGATGATGGACGTAGATGTGGATCAGATGGTTTAGATTCTAATTTTTTTAATTCAGAAAAAATGAATAATGGCATTGAAAGGTGTTTTTATGAGCATATTCTATGGATGGTTTTCAATGATTCAATGAAGGAAAGTAATTGATGGTGATATTTCTTGATTCTATCATGGGGAATGAATAGATTGGTTGCTAGATCGGTGAATAAGACATGTGATTTTATATCTAAATTTTTTGGAATGTTACGATCTATTTGACATGTACTGTGGAGATACACGCCCTATGGGGCCATTACAATGGTATGTAGGGTTTCAGGGGAGGATTTAAAAATCACACATTGTGGGACTATGTCACAAAAGGTTTTTCCCCTTTTGTATGCTCTGAATGTTTGTCTATTTGTATATAGACAAGAAATGACGTACACAAAATTGGGTACACCATGTACACCAACATAGACATAGCCAGGACAAGGCTACATGGGAATATCTATGTATTGGGAAATGGGTTGAAGCACATAGGTAGAGAAAATCCATATACTTCTGCATGGACATTGGAACAAGCCATTTTACAAGGGCAAAATTCATGACTAAGTAGACACGCCCTATAACTCTAGTTCACGCATATAATCCTTTATATTTGTCTTCGATCCCATTCCATATATATCATGAAAATTATTTTATATTATGAATTTTCTATATCCATTCAATGATGGTTAGTATGGAATCACCTCCAAGATATATGAAAATTATCCCTTCAGTAATACATATTGGATATAGTTTTTAGAATCCTTCATTGTGGAATAAACTGAGATCCTCTATATTGTTTATTCCCTAGGTGGGGTTCCCGGTATCGTCATGACCAAAATTACATGAGATTAAACCCTCTACAAATATGGTTAATCTATATTGACTTTTTAGTATTCCCTATGGAACTAGGAGTGATCATCATCTGCATATCATATCTCTTTTACATAAAGAATATATTTCTAATGGTGATTCCCAAAAATCACTACCTATATGGGATTGTTGAACGCAAATTTACAGAAAATCCAACTGCATGTGGGACAATAGAGTACTAACCTATATAAATATGTATAGTATCCATGATGATAGACATATTTATTATACTTCAAAACAACTATGGGATGGTAGGTCATATAAATTTATATCTTTTTTATGGGATATCGCAGACTAATCCCCATCCATGCACTAGTGAATATCTTCTCCAGAAATATTAAAAAATGTTTCCTTGGATATGGTTTGGGCCTCAATCCATACAAAGATCTATTCTTCAGGACTATATTTTATACAGTCTTCTTACTATGTATAGATTGATGCCCAAACCATCTCCCAAAAAACCATTATTAATATTTTTTGAGAAGAGCCTCACTAGTGTATACATGGAGGTTAGACAGGGAGATCCCATAAAAAAGTTTTAAACTCATATGCTCTACAACCCCAGAGTGGTTGAGAATTTTAAAAATTATGACCACAATCATGGATCCCATACATCATCTTATATGTTGTTTGTTTGAGATTTATTATAGGGAATCTACATATAGAAATCTATACCCCCATCAACATCCTTTCTAATTATTTTAATTTTTTTTAATAATGACATCATCTGAGCATGAACTTTTATATGAGGAATAATTTTCAGTTGAGTTACATGAACATGATGAGTTACGATTGAAATTTCAAATGGATTCCCACTCCTATATGTGAATGTTCATAATGCTTGATCCATAGAAGCATAACAACATATTAGTTGAGGAATGATTACATTATCCACTATCACATTAAATTTAGGTTCATCTGTCATGATCTGACTTCACCAAAAGGAGGGAAGGGAGAGCTGATTTCCAGACCCATCCTTCTTTAAGTTGAATGACAGATAATGACCCCCAAGACCAACCTTCAATAGGTCTTAGAGTGGTGACTAGTACCAATGGTATAGAATCTCACAAAAAGTGGAAGGCATTACCATTTTTTTAATAGGATTGAGAGATAAGATAGCAACCCAAACAATACCAAAGATGAAAGTAAAGGAAATTCCAAAAGTAACCCATTCCCATATGCATTCAAAAGTAAGGTAGACATGACACAAAAACTCCAAAGGTAATGTACCATGAAAAGGAAAATGAAAACAACAACTGCCCCAAGGTCTGAGCTAGTACGGTCTCGCACGATCCTTGAAGTCCTCCTAGAATCCTGAAAAGAGTTTTATATACGTAGGGTGAGCATAAAAGTACACTCAGTAGGGTAAACCAAATAATCTTGTGCAAAAGTGGAGAGGCATTATAATGCCCTATGAGAAAATAAAACCAATGAACCTAGAAATAATAAACTATCCACCCAAGTATCACCAAGGCACACTTCCAAAATAACACACAGCAAGTAAAGTATAGTAATATCACACTGATATTTGGGTCCACGCACCACTTTCCTAGTGGTTATTGAAGACATCCAATGCATCAAACCAGTCTCACCATTTTCACCATAGTCCCACTGCCAAACCCCGCACGCACACAACTGGGCCATAACCTCACCATAGTCTCACTGCCAAACCCTGCCCACACGCACCAGGGCCATAACTGTTATCCCGCCCACAGACACCTGGGCCACAACCATCATGCGTAACCACACCCGCAAACACCTGGTTCAGAGCAACTATTTCCACGCCCAAATGACACTTGGGCCTCATCCCGAAGACACTTGGGAAACAAACTACCCACAAACACCTTGGCCCACCACCACAACTACCCTGCCCAAAGATTCTTGGTCTAATAATGGACCTCAGGCCATCACAGCCTGCCTGAAGAGTCTTGGGAAATTCGTGAAAGTGAGCTGAAAAGGAGATAATAACCATCCACTCATTGGAGTGTTGGGAACAACACCCACCCAATGAAATGATGGGTTCAGAACTAAGTGCTCAACTTGGTTGGGGCGCGAATAAGAAACATGATAAATGCAGTATGTGTATATGTAACAGTCACTCATCCCAACCTAGGGGCTCCAAAACCTAAGCACAAATACCCATGTTACTATTAATTTTAAAAAGAAGTCACAACACTCACTTTCATGTCACAACTCACTCCCAACTAAATTCACATTCAACCATTCTCATTTTCAAGTTGAAGTGATCCCATTCTGGTGAATTCTGCACTACCGGGCTACTAACAGTCATATCCACAAGCCAAAAATAAAGAAACATCCAAACAGAAATTTAAGCATTCACACTCGGTTCTCATAAAAAGTTACAACCACAAAAGGCGATTAGTGAGATCCCTCAAAGTACTGGAACCATAGAAAACCCCGAGACACATCCTTATGTCCCCAAAACCAGGAACCAGTGATTTCTCAATAATAGAGGATTCCACCCCAATTCATGATATAAGGAGAGAAAACACAACCAAAAATTCACAACCAACAACCGTGCCATATCAGAGGATCCCATACTCACCCACATCACCAATAGGAAAACAAACAGAACAACACACACTGCCAAAACAGAATAGGGAAACAACCAGTTTCAACACATCATTCATAAGGTCCCTTTCTATGTTTGTTAACCAGGTGATCACACACAGATTATTGTTTTACTAAATATCAATTTAACCACCTGTTTTTAATTGATTAACCAAATTCCATGTAAGTCATTTAATTATCACAAAATAAATGGTCCATCAGTGCGCAAGGAAAGACCACCAACAACCATGATTTTTAGTGAGCATAGGCCCGCACAATTCACAACACAAATCAATATAAAAGAGTAAAACAAAACATTGATCACACAACCCCTTCATTATTTGAGGTCCGTTCATTATCTTCATTATGTTTGGTTTCATCAATTACCACAGAGACAAAAGCATACTCACCCTACATTATACACTAAAAAAAGAAGCGAATGAAAACCCTACTTGATTGATCAATGATCGAATTTTTTCTCCTTGCGCTAGGAACAGGGGAAGCGCAACTTGCAGTGGAAGGGTTTCCGGAGCTCCAAATGTACTAAGAAGAAAGGAATTCATCCAAGGGGAAGAGGAACTAAGAATAAATTCCTATGCGATATATATATAAGATCTCGTTGTTATAGGATATGGGGTTTGAACGGATTTAAATTCGGATCATGGTTTCCCCATGCGTTTGGGTGGTTACACACGATGGAATTAATTTTTATTTAATTATCTATTGAAAAGGTACCATGTGATTTATTGGATATTAATTATGGGATTTTAAATGGATTTTATCCACTTGAAAAGAAGTTGAAAAGACAACAAACAGGGTTACAAGAATAACTGTAGATGAGAAACACGATAAGTCTGTGTAAAACTGATCGGTCGTGCCGATCGGTTGCCCTGAAATGACATCCTACCAATGAGACATCACCACTGGGATCCGGAATTTGGCAACAAGATGGGCAGCCTGGGTCCAGATAATCACATCAGATACCTCTCAAAGCATTCTCACCCTCGAGAATTCAAAACCAGCCCTGAAGAAAGGAGTGGGTCCGAACAACCACCCCGGAAGATACCTCTCAGGAGTGAACCTCATCATTATTGATAAACACCTCCCTCTCAAGAACCAAGAAACATGCCAGGGTCAAACTGCCAAGTCATATGGGTTGGGGATTCTCTTCCCCCATGTCACGATACTATCCACTTTGGGCGGTACTGACTCGCCTGCACAGGTTCAATCACATCCACCTTAATGTGTCTTGATTAGGGAGTAGGTCCTCCCCTCCACATAGCAAGGACCATTCACACACATTTAGAGAATAAGTAAAACCACACATTCCACACTCAGCATGGTGAAGCGTTCTATCACAATCAAGTATAAACATATCAGTAAAAAACTCAAAACAACTCTGGGTACTGGGAACACATCTGTGCTTCCTGTTCCCAAGTACTCCCTTCAGGCCCACCAAGCTTCCACAACACATGAAACAATGGAATGGTTCATCCATGAAACACCTTCTCTTCACGACCCTCGACCTTCACTTGCCATTCCACAAAGGCCACATCTTCCTCGATGTCCAGCTCTCCCTAGCCGAGGACATGTGAATCATCGTAAAGATACTGACGGAGTTGGGACACATAGAAGACATCATGTATCCTCATTAGTGGTAGTGGTAACGCGAAATGACAAACCACTTCTCCCAACTGTCACAACACTTCCAAGGGTCCGGTGAACCTAGGGAAAGCTTACATACCCTGCTGAACCTTCGTTGTCCACGTCGAGGGGAGACCTTCATGAACACGTGGTCCCCGAACCCGAACTCCAAGGGTTTCCACCTATTATCAGCATACGACTTTTTCCGGTCCTGAGCTACCTTCAGCCTCTCTCGTATAAGATGTACCTTCTCTGTCGTGCTCTGCACCACCTCTAGGCTAAGGACACTTGCTTCCCCAACCTCAGTCCAGCACATGGGAGAGCGACATGGCCTCTCGTACAAGTCTTCAAACGGATCATTGCTAATGGTAGAGTGATCGATGTTATTGTAGGCCAACTCTACCAGAGGCAAGTGTCGCACCCATGATCCCACAAAGTCCAGAATACATTCCCGCAGAATGTCCTCCAACGATTGGATGGTACGCTCTGTCCGCCCATCTGTCTGGGGGTGGAAAGCAGTACTAAGATGTTTTTAGGTTCCAAAGGTATGCTGCATTCGCCTACAGATTTGTGATGTAAACCATGCATCCCTATCCGAGACTATGTATCTCAAAACACTGTGAAATTGCACCACCTCATCCACATACCTTTGCGCTAAATCTTCTACTGTACCCGACTCCTTAATCGCCAAAAGGTCAGCTGATTTCTTCAACCGGTCCACCACTACCTAGATAACATCTCATCCCCCATGAACCATGGGTAGTCTCAAGACGAAATCCATTGAGATTTCCTCCCACTTCCACTTGGGGACATTTAGAGGCTGCTGCAGGCTGCCTGGAACACGGTGTTCGACATTCACCGACTGACAGAAGATTCACTTTGCTACGAAACATGCTTCTGCCCATTTCATCCTGGGCCACCAAAATTGTCTCCTCAGACCCCGGTACATCTTGGAAACTCCCGGTTGCACCGCTAGGGGTGAGTTGTGAAACTCACTAAGAACCTTACCTTGCATCGCCCCTGGAAAAAATGGCTTTCCTTAGAAAAGCATCTGTTTCTGACCATCCTCCATCCACCCTTCCGGAGCATTGCCCTGGTCAACACAGTCACACATCAATTTTAAATCTAATTTTACCACTAACACTTCTATACTTGCTGTAACAGAGAAGACTGTAGTGAAATGTGATACAGGCAACCTCTACCACCTTCCATCCTAGTATTCAGGTGCAGGGCAGCCAACTCCTCCATCGCCTTCCAAGTATCTACTGACTCCTGAACTGCACCCCTCTACGACTTCCTGCTCAGGGCATCGTCCAACAAATTCCCTTTTCCTGAGTTGTAGGAAATATTGATGTTGTAGTCCTAAAGAAACTCCATCCAACTTAGCTTTCGTAAGTTCTGGTCCCACTGGGAGAAGACATACATCAAGCTCTTGTGATCGATGAAGACCACGAAACACTCCCTGAAGAGGTAGTGACTCCACAACATTAGTGTGAACATGACCGCTGCAAGCTCTAGATCATCGGTGGCATAGTTATGCTCATGGGGACGTATGTTCCTAGACCCATATGAGGTCTCCCCTTGCCACTTCATCAACACACATCTAAGGCCCCACCCTGAAGGATAACATAATACCTCATATGCTTACCCTTATTCTGGTAACCTCAACACTGGGGCAGTAACAAACTTCTCCTTAAAATGGTTGAAGGCTACCTCACATTGGTCATCCCAAAAGAAAGCACGATTTGTCTTCATAAAGGCTGTAAATGGTGCTTCAACTCGGGAGAAGTTTGGCATGAACCTCCGGTAGTAACCTGCCAGCCCGAGGAAACTATGAACATCTGCCATGTTCTTGGGTGCTTCCCATGAAACAACCACCTTGACCTTCGATGGGTCCACATCAAACCCCTACTCGGAAACCACTTTCCCAAGGAAGTGCACTTCTCACCTCTAGAACATGCACTTCGATAGCTTCCCATAGAGTTAGTGCTATCTGAGAACCTCTAAAACCGTTTTCAGATGCTCAGCGTTATCCTCCTCTTATCTTGAGTAGATCAAGATGTCGTTATTAAACATGACTACGAACTGATCTAGGTACTCATGGAAGACGGAGTTCATGAGCCCCACGAACACAGCCGGAGAGTTCGTGATGCCAAACGACATCACCACAAACTCAAAGTGCTCGTATCTGCACCTGATGGTCGTCTTCAAGATGTCACCCTCCTTCACCCTCAACATGTGATATCTAGACCGCAGATTGATCTTAGATATCCATCCTGCCCCCTTCATCTGGTCAAAGAGATCATCTATCCTCGGAAGAGGGTAGTGATTCTTGACTGTTACACGATTCAGTGTTCTGTAGTCTATGCACTACCTAGGACCACTGTCCTACTTCCTTGCAAACAAAAATGCAGCACCCCACAGTGACGCACCCTGCTGAACAAAACCCTTCTTCATCAGATAGTCAATATGAATCCACATCTCTCGTAGCTCTGAAGGTTCTATCTCGTAGGGGGGGCCATTGAAATTATATGAGAACATGGATGTAAGTCTTTCCCAAACTCGATGTCACGTTGAGGGGGTAGAGTCGTCACCTCATCAGGGAAGATGTCCATATGCTTGCTGAAGATTTCGGGGACTCCCACCATTTCAGCGTCTTCCGACTCCACTGATAGCTCAACCAGCAAAGAGAGGAGGGGTTACCCTTTCATGCTACTTCCCTGGAAACTCCACTTGCCGATGAAACCCACTCGCTGGCTGCCCAAGTCAAAAAACACAACCCTTCCTTGGTTGCATTCAATAACGACACATACGAAGAACAGAAAATCAATGCCTAGGATGCCATCGTATGGCTGTATCTACAACAGAATAAGATCCCTGACAAACTGGTGTGGCCCTATAATCAGTCTGAATCCTCGACCGACATGTGACAAGTTGGTCTGACCTCTGACTAGCGTGCTCAGTACCAGGGGCACTTGAAGTCTCTCAATGACTAAACCCAGAGCGTGGGACAAACTGGGTGAAACAAAGGAGTGTGAATCTCCTGTATCAAACAAAGAATACACAAGTTTACTAAACAAACTGATCGTACCTCGAATGACCTCTGGACCTACAAGAACTGCTACCTCCACGGCGTGCAACTGCCCACACCCAGCTCCTATGCCTCTCGACAGTCGGCCGCCTCCCAGAACAAACCCTGGTTGGGGACTCTGAGGAGCGGCCTGAGGTCGGCCTCATCCTGCAACGTCTACCCATGGAGGGGAGGGAGCTCACTGCCCCTACTGCTGCTGAAAGGGCACAGCTAGAAAATGCTGCTGCTAAGGTTGGCGCTGAACCTACCCATCCTTACCGTACTGCACTATACCCGGGAACTAATTCCGAAGATGTCCATGGCTCCATCAAACAAAGCACCTTGGTCATTGGTCCTAAAGAAAATGGCAAGGACATGGAGATCAGAACTGGAACTGCGGCGGCGTACTCCCCACCGATGAGAACATAGAGGGTCCTGATGCTGGAGGCCAACTGCTGACGGCCTTCCCCTTTGATGTGCCCAATTATAGACTCTCTCTTGACACACCTCCCAGTGTATGAATCCTCTACACAACCTAAAAATTCTTCTACACCTCTAAGTATTTCGGTAGGGTGAAGTGAGTAACGACTTACTATAGAGAAGGTCGAAGTGCCTCCTCTAAACATCATGCCCAAGACTCTTCATCCGGAAAGAGATCCGGAGCGAAGCGAAGGAGGTCCTAGACCTTGATCCCCAACTCTCTCACGGACATACTCCCCTACTAGAGGGAGAGTAGTTCAGGTCTCTTCTCTACCATCATCAGGGAATAGAGGAATTTTTCCTGAAACACCTTCTCAAAATCAGCACACGCAATCTCAGCCTCATTTTTTCCCCAAGATAAAGCATCCACCACTGGAGCGTTTCTCCCCACAACAGGCTAATGGCCAGAGGAACCCAGTAATCTGTCGGAGCTCGAATCAATCAGAAAGCTATCACTAGCTCTTCAAGCCAACTCTCTGTCTCCATATCCAAGGTGATGCCCATGAACATCCCAAGGGTCTGTCGCTGTAAGGACTGAAGTGTCTTCTGCCACTGATCATCACAATCCTCTTAGTTGATCCCTTGTAGATTGGTCAAGTCAACTACCTGGGCCTTGATCACCCGATCTACTCATGGTGACTCCCAGGTCCCATAACTACAATGTAAGCATGGAATTTCTATGCCCGAGTAGTGAAGAATATTGTTCTCAAATTTTCTTATACTCATTTTTCTATTTTGAATCGCCAAGAAACCCATGAAACATAAGTACACAATTCATCATGATGCGTATACCTTTCGTAGGGCCTCTTCCCTACAATAAGTGTAGCATCACTTGGTCGTTTGGTAGGTCCAAAGTCCATGCATCGGATCACGGGTGGCCCTAAAATCCCGTGTCCTTTCTGGACTTCCCTAGCCTAATTCATGTACCATGGTCACCCAATACTGTTTCTGTACCATCCCATGCAATACTCACTATGCCTAACTCCAGAATCCTTCATATCTCCCAACCTCCCCTCTAATACCATTCTGTCACAACCCGCCTTCACCAAAAGGAGGGAAGGGACAATAGATTGCCAGAACCTTCCTACATTAAGTTGAAGGAGAGATAATGACCCCTCGAAACCTGCCTTCAATAATTCCTGGTGTGTAGACTAGATCCAAGGGTATAGAATCTCACAAAAAGTGGAAGGCATTACCCATATTATTTTTAATAGGATCGAGAGAGAAAATAACAACCCCAATAATACCGAAGATGAATCTAAAGGAAAATCCAAAAGTAAACGATTCCCATATGCATGTTCAAAAGTAAGGGATATAATCCACAAAAACTCCAAAGGTAATGAACCAAGAAAAGGAAAATGAAAATAGCAACTGCCCCAATTTCCAAGCTAGTACAGTCCCGCATGATCCCTCCGGGAATCCTGAAAACATTTTTATATACGTAGGGTGAGAAAAAAAGTAAACTCAGTAGGGTAAACCAAAGTCACTCATGAAAAAGTGGAGAGGCATTCTAATGCCCTGTGAAAAAATAATACCAAAGCACCTAGCAAGGAAAAACTATCCACCCAACTCTCACCAAAGCGCACTCCCCAAATAACGCACGACAAGTAATGTATAGTAATAGAACATCAATATTTGGGTACCCCACACCACTTTCCCACAGGTTATTGAGGGCATCCTATGTATCGAACCAATCCTACCCTTCTCACCGCATTCCCACTGCCAACCCCCCCTCGCACACAACTAGGCCATAACCTCACTACAGTCCCACTGCCAAACCCTGCCCACACACAACTGGTCCATAATTGTTATCCCGCCTGCAGACACCTAGGCCACAACCACCATGTGTAACCACACCTACAAACACCTGGGTCAGAACAACTACTACAACTCCCGAAGAAACCTGGGCCTCATCCAGAAGACACTTCGGAATCAACCTGCCCGGAAACACCTAGGCCAACCACCACAACTACCCTACCAGAAGATTCGTGGTCTAGTAGTGGACCTCAGGCCATCACAGTCTACTCAAAGAGTCTTGGGCTATTTAGGAAAGGGAGCAGAAAAGTAGCTAATAACCAGATAGTCATATCAGTGTTGGGAAAAACACCCTCCCCATGAAATGGGGTGTTCGACACTAAGTTCTCAACTTGGGAGGGGCGTGAATATGAAACATGAGATATACAATATATGTATGGCTAAAAGGCACTCATCCAAACCTAGGGGCTCCAAAACCTAAGCACAAACACCCTTGTTACTATTCATTCACAGAGGAAGTCACTGCACTCATGGTCAGGTCACAACTCACTCCAAACTAAATCCCCATTCAACCATTCTTGTTTTCATGTTCAAGTGTTCCCATTCTGGTGAGTTATGAACTACCAGGAAACTATCATGCATAACCACAAGCCAAAAAGAAAGAACCCACCAAACATAAATTTATGAATTCATAGCCGGTTCTCTTGTAAAGTTACAACAACAAAAGGAGATTAGTGAGATCCCCCAATGTACTGGAACCAATGAAAACCCCAAGACACAGCCCAATGTTCCCAAAAACAGGAAACAATGATTTCTCAACAGTAGAGGATTCCACCCCAATTTTTCATATAAGCAGAGAAACCACAACCCCAAATTATCAACCAGTAACAATGCCACATCAGAGGATCCCATCCTCACCCACATCGCCCATAGGAAAACAAACAGAAAAACACTCACGTTGCCAAAATAGAATATGGAAACATCCATGTTCAACACATCATTCAAATGGTACATTTCTATGTTTATTAACCAGGGTGATCACATAAGGATTATTGTTTTATTGAACATCCATTTAACCATCCGTGTTTAAGTGATTAACCAAATTCCATGTAAGTCATTTAAATATCACAGAAGATATGGTTCATCAGTGCGCAAGGAAAGACCACCAACAACCATGATTTTCAGTGAGCATAGGCCCACACAATTCATAAAACATATAAACATAACGGAGTACAGTAGAACATCGATCATACACCCCCTTAATTCTTTGAGGTCCGTTCCTTATCATCATTAAGTTTGGTTTCATCAATTCCCATAGAGACAAAAGCATACCCACACCACATGATACAGAGAAAGGAGAGGTGAAGGAAAACCCTACTTGATTTATCACATATCGAAGTTTTTCTCCATGCTCCAGGAACAGGGGATGCACGACTTTCATGGGAGGGGCGTCAGGAGCTCCAAACGTACTAAGAAGAAAGGAATAAAGAAAAGAGGAAGAAGAAGGAAGAACAAATTCTAGTGCGATATATAGATAAGATCCCGTAGTTATGGGATATGGGGTTCGAATGACTTTAAATTCGGATCGTGATTTCCCCACACGGTTGGGTGGTTACACACGACAGAATTAATGGTTATTTAATTCTCTATTGAGGTGGTACCTCGGGGTTTATTGGTTATTAATTATGGGATTTTAAATGGCGTTGAACCCCTTGAAAAAATGTTGAAAAGCCTAAAAGCGGGTAACTGGAAAGACTATAGAAGAGAAAATCGACAAGGTAGGGTGACACAATCAGTCGTGCCAATCGTTCGCCCCGAAATGAAGTCCTAACACCAAGACTTCACCCCTAGGATCCAGAATTTGGAAAAGGGATAGGCCACCTGGGTCCGGATCATCACATCAGATACCTCGAAAAGAATTCTCACCCTCGATAATTTAAAAACATCCTTGATGAAAGGAGGGGGGGTCCTAACAACCGCCCTGGAAGATACCTCTCAGGAGTGAACCTCAAAGTTATATAGAAACACCTCCCTCTCATGAACCAAGTAACATGCCATAGTCAAACTGCCCAGTCATATGGTTTGGGGAGTCTCTTCCCCCATGTCAAGATACTATCTGCTTTGGGATGCACTGACTCACCTGCACTGGTTCAATAGCGTCCACATTAATGCGTATTGATTAGGGATCGGGTCCTCCCATACCCATATCCAGGACCTTTCACATGCATTCAGAGAATAAGGAAATACACACATTCCACACCCAAAAGGGTGAAGAGTTCCATCACAAACAAGAATAAATAGAGCATCAAAAAACTGAAAACAACTCTGGGTATTGGGTGCGCATCTGTGCTTCTCGTTCCCATATACTCTCTTCAATCCCCCCAAGATTCAAGAACACATGAACCAAGGGAATGTTTCATCCACGAAGCACGTTCTCTTCACGACCCTCAACCTTCACTTGTCTTTCCACAAAGGTTATGTTGTCCTCGATGTCCAGCTCTCCCTAGCCAAGGATGTGTGACTCGTTGTGAAGATACCAACAGTGTTGGGACACATGGAAGACGTCATGTATCCTCAGTAGTGGTGGTGGTAACGCAAGCTGATAAGCCACTTCTCCCACCCATCGCAACACTTAGAAGGGTCCAATGAACCAAGGGAAATCTTACTTCCCCTGCCGAACCACCATTGTCCACGTCGAGGGGATACCTTCAAGAAAATGTGGTCCCAGACCCTGAACTCCAAGGGTCTCCTCCTATTATCGGCATACGACTTCTGCCGATCCTGATATTTCTTCATCCTCTCTCGTATAAGATTCACCTTCTCCGACATGCTCTAAAACACCTTCTGGCCAAGGACAATTGCTTCTCCAACCTCAGTCCAGCACACATGCGAGCGACATGGCCTCTCATATAAGGCTTCAAACAGAGCCATACCAATGGTAGAGTGATGGATGTTATTTTAGGTGAACTCTACCAGAGGCAAGTGTCGCGCCCACGATCCCCCAAAGTCTAGAATACACGCCCGCAATATGTCCTCCAACGTCTAGATGGTGCGCTCTATATGCCCATATGTCTGAAGGTGGAAAGCAGTACTAAGACGTAGATAGGGGCCAAAGGCATGCTGCAATACCCTCAAGATTCATGAGGTAAACCGTACATCCCTATCTGAGACTATGGATCTTGGAACTCCATGCAATTGAACCACCTCATCCACGTACCTTTGCGCTAAATCTTCCACTGTGCTCGACTCCTTAATCACCACAAATTGAGCCGATTTCGTCAACCGGTCCACCACTACCCAGATAGCATCACATTCCCAATGATCCTTGGGGAGTCCCGTGACGAAATTTACTGATATGTCATCCCACATCCAATCGGGGACATCTCGAGGCTTCAACAGGCCGCCTGGAACACGGTGTTCGACCTTCACTTACTGACACATGAGGCACTTTTCTACGAATCCTGCTTCTTCCCATTTCACAATTACTATAATGTGACTCTTACATTGGTAGAGTATTCGATTTTAACTTTAAGGCTTAGTCTATTGGTTAATCATTTGGTACATTCTCAAATATCCTAGGCATAACCACAACTATCCAACTGATAGTTTACCATTTTAGGTACTGATCACCCACTATCACCTTCAAAGATAGGGTCCTATTCACTTATTATAAATTTGAAACCCCATATAGAATATTAATTTCTTGTATATTGAATGTATAATGTGTTATACCGTCTCCCTGGTATCCCATACTTGATCTCATTCCTAGAGATTCTAAACCAAGAAGAGTACATTCTAGGGGCTCTCTAGGAGGCTTTGAAGGTCCACCTTGTGTTTACAAAAAAGATAGAAACTACTAAAGATTAATATATAAAATACATGAAACATGTGGACTACTATTACGTCATATCCTTATTTTTTGGGATCCACATATAGTCATCTTCGTTCAATAATTTCATATAATTATATTCAGATTTCTCAATGCTGTGGATGTTCCCAAAAATTTGGTGGACACATTCTATAGGATAATTATTATCCTCACTAGGATTGTATTTAATATTGGTTATGTTGAAAAAAATCATGTCCAATATAATCAAATAAATTATTCTTTTTATAAAAGTGAGAAGATGATTCTCATTAAGATTTATCAGAAGACCGATTTTAGTGATTTGGTTTCTGTTAAAAAATTCATGATTTCTCATGTGACACCTCTTTTAACACCTTAGAATGATGTATATGGATCACTCATGCCTTAATCATATCACCAGTGACACAAATTTTCCCATAATAGATGATTTTGGGTGACCTATGGAGATGTTTCTCCCTTTGACTCATTTGAAGTCCACTCTCTTGATATTATGTTTTATAGTTGAAAAAATAAATCATTTTTTCAATGAAGATTTGTGTCCAAATGATCCTAATGACTAGAGAAGCACATTATAAAATACATGGAATGACTTTAAGAGTAGTTTGATCCATCCCATTCCCCATAATATAGAATATAACTAACACTTAGGATCCATTTGATTAGGACCAAAATTTTGTTTTATTATGATCAACATTAATACTTATTAAAAATGATTCCACTTAGACCATGAAATCCCAATCCAATTCAATATTATAAATTTATGAAATTTTTATTGAATTTGTGTTTCCACTATGTTTTTTAAATTCTTTTTTGAAAGGATATTGATTAATGAAGATACATTTCCTTCATATTATGGTAGGAACATACCAATGAACGACACATGGGATATGATCGACAACATATTCTAGTGTGTTTTTCATGGAATGAGAATGATATAATTCACATAAAAATATTCCACTCCTATATAGGAAAATTATACCACACCACAACCACCTACATATTAAAATTCACCTTGTCCATCCAATCCTCAAGATTATGATGAGGCAGACAGGGGAGAAACCCCTCCATCATTTAAAGAAGGGGTTTTATACAACAATATATGATCTTTTATATGATATCCTTGATAAAACTGTTGTACAATGATGAAATTGATAATTTCATTCTTGACCATAAATGAACAAAGTAAATATTTTTTATTCCTAGGATAATAATGAGAAATATTTTCATAGAACTCAAAATAGATTTATGGTTCTGATCCATAGGTAATAGTACATTAAGTTATCCTTCCCATTTGAATACTTGGACTTAATACTTCTCCCCAAAACATATGTAGCTCCTATAGTACCTGTTTGAGAATAAGGTTGATATGATGATCAAATAAAACTACACAAATGGTTTTATTACCCCAAGTGGATTTATGATATTATCCTATTTAGGAACAAAAATAGATATATTAGAGTGTGTATAATTTTTTGGGACCTCAACAACTTTATTCAAAAACATTAAACTCATTTAAAAGTGAATTAATCTATCACTGATGAAACTCCTATTTCTCAACACCCTAATACATACATTGATACTCCATATAATATGAAATATACATGGCCTATAAATATAAAGAGGATATAGTATTCCAAACACGTTGATAAACCTATTTATATAAAATAATTTCAATTTTCTGAAAGAAGACAATATATTCAGAAATTTACATAATGAATGATATCATTAATCCCCTCTAATGAATAATGGTGGAGTTCTATGTGGATTAATTGGTGCCAAAATCCCACAATCTATAACACTATTTCAAGGTTATTAAAAAATTATTTAGCTATCAATGAACCCCACACCTAGAGGAGAACCCCTTGTTCTCAGTATTCAAGATTACTTATGAAAATTTCCATAAAAAAGATTATAGTTTCGACGTATTAGGATCCACCAAGCGATGATCAAGTCTATTATTGAAATTCCCCACTATTATGCCTCTGATAGATTCAAGGCCCTCAAAACAACCTACATTTTTTTCAACATGATATAAAAATATAAACCATTTCTATGATGATAATGAAGGATTCCAACTATTAATGGGTTAATAAATGTATGACATTGTTCTATAAAATTAGGTATTGTATATTTTATATTAAATTATTGATGCCACATAACCTAGGAAATCCTTTGGTTATATTTGAGACCATTCAGTGATAATGTAATAGAACCCTCCCACCATTAAAAAAATGCAAATAGTATATTTTATATTTCTATAATCACATGAGGCTTTAAATTGTGTTTAGATGTTATACTATTAATTAAAAACTACCTCAAACTATTCTTAAAAGTACAAATATTTCATCACAATCTATAGTATCACGAGGTCTCATTGATATGTTGTATTATCCCGATGATGTAATTCCCCAACCATCACATGTTTTATGGACTCTTAGCATTATGTGTAGAGATACTTCAATAGTTTAACATAATATCCATTCCTCAGATGGTAAATAATGGGAAATAATTGGTTGATTTCTCCACTCAAGTTCAAATATTTTAGGAGTTTACTATAGACATTGAACTTATTTAAGAAGCCATTCTATCTGATAATAAATCAATGCTACACAAAATTATTTACTATGATAATTCCTCCAAAATCCAGAACATAAGAATGTTGAAAAAACAGAATCTCAGAAGGGTTTTTCATAGAGTAATCTACATCACATCATAGAATGACCTCATGTCATACTAATTATTAATTTTGGAAGGATTCACTAAACATGAGGATGAATACTACAACCACATCACTAGTATAAAATTATCTATTTGGACCATTGTTTTATGGGATCACATTAAGTGTGACTACTAGATCACCATATAGAATACTAATGTTCACTACAATATCAGTAAACTATAGTTCAACCAATTTCATGAGAATAATCTTGACCTTATGGATCAATTTCCCTATCATCCACTGGGGTATAATTGCAAATTACTCTATAATGATTATGTGGATTCTCTATATTCCTTTCCTCTATATCATCTACCTCTAGACCAAGAATAATTGGTGTAAAATCTTTCATATATGAAATAAATATTTCTTATCAATAATATTGAGAAAATAAGTGAGTTAAATCAACTTTCCACTAGTTATTCCTAAGAAGGTCTCATAAATACCTCTATATAGAAGTGGAATAAAATTTGATAGTTACATTAATTATATTCCGGCAATAAGAAACTAAGCTATAATATGACATGTGTGTGTGAAAATTTATAGAAAGTTTATTTACTTTATCCACTATGACTTTCCAAAGTAAATTTTGTCCTATAAATGTACATATTTAAATGTATCATTCTATAATATATCACGGGGAATAATATTACACATGTCAATCAATATGTCAATCTTTGAGACATTTTTTGTTATATATTCTAGATTTAATATATCTCATTGGAAGTAAAAAATAGTATACTTCTATCCCACTATAGTCAATGATTACATGTAATTTAGTAAAAATATTAACACATTCAATATCTAAGAATGATTTTTTCATTGAACTAATGATCCTGTTGAAATCATGAAGTTATCATGTCCATTCACCACATCGGTAATTTATGTCACGGGTCTTAATTATGAAAAAAAAAAATTAATTTTTAGTTTAATCTTTTCTAAAACCAATTTATTAAAAATGTTGGTTGAATCTATCACCATCTAGGAGGTTAATACTTGATTAGTGATTGAGTTCTTGGAATATTATATCATCCATCAGTTTGGGAACTTTTATACCGTTTTCATGTAAAATAGAACATATATCTAATACACTAATCTAAAGAAGCTACATTCTATGTAAAACATATAGTCGAACCAAAATTCCATTGACTAGGCACATGATATGGGATAATTAAATAATATAACAATGTCTTATTTAATACTTTTAAAATGTTGGAGGATTATAGAACGAAGAACTAATATAAAAATATCTCTAACTCTATTTAGACATTATAAATTATAATAAATTTTAATCGAATGGGAAACATAATTCCATGTTATTGGGAATAGATATAGTGATGATCATTATGTTCCATTTACCAAAAATACATACGGAAATATATGACCAGTTAACTCTATAAAATAGGTTTAAAGGCTATCAAAATGTTTTATAATTCAATACTGGAAAATGGTTCCAAACATTGTATAACCTGAGTTCCATTAACATAGAGTCTCACGATCATCCAACAATATGGTTTTAATAATTTATTTCCTCCAATATTACTTCACAATAGATTTCATACCACTAATGATACATTAAAGAAAGCTAACAAATCATAATCCCCAATTGGTGGTACTATTTATCCATTGAAAAATTCAATTCTAGATTTGAATATTACTTGATTATCATGGATTGGGATTTCATCAAACTTCTCACCATTGTGTTGTTTAAAAAAGTTACTTTATATAAATTTATGTTTTTTTCAATAAAGTTATCACATAAAGATGTTATACTGCAATGTCATTGTCAATTCCCAAAGACATAAACTAATAACATAATTTCCTTTTCACACACTATAAATTGTATGAAATATGGTCCAAAATGTATTCCCATAAAATTTATCTCAATTCATCCTAAATATATAACGATAAAATTCAAGATCAAAAAATCTTCCACATTAAATAATATTATATTTATTTTTGTCCCATCTTTTTTATATAAAATTGTTTATAAACCATAATCTAGTAGAATGATTAAACTAGAAAAATGAGTAATCAAATATGATAAAAAGTCCCTATATTTGTGGTTTGTAACATGCCAACACAATATTCCAAAATTCTTTTTTTACGGATTCTCATTTCATGGTATATATAGAGACACATTAATCTACTATTCTTTGCATATCCACTACCACCTTGTTTCCCTATCCTTGTCATGGTGACCATTATATCTTCTAACCTATAATCAAGATAACACCTTGCATAGTTGATGGGATTGACCATAACTATTATTAATACTCCCATTTAATGAGAAATATTTTTTAGTGTAGCTCCATGAATGTATAAATCTACCTATATATAATTTTTAGTCCACTAGTATATTGAAATACTCTATTGATATGATTCCTAATCAAACCACTGATTTCTAAATAGAAGCCCCTGTCATGACAAAAAATCACAGAAAATATTACCGTCAAATCTAGGGCATAAAACCTAGTGGAATTTCTATGTTGACATAATGTGAACTAGGTTTCGAATACATTGTTAATAGTAATCCAAAATTATCCCTCATTATTAATAATATGGTAGTGGAACATGGTTTTAAAAGAATATCTAGTCATCATATTATAACCCAATAACCAATACCTTGATAAACATATCCCATATGTCCTTATTTAGTTTTCATACACCATATATTACTATAGTGGAACCTATTTCCACTAGTGTTACCCTTATCATTCATTCATGTATGTTGATTATAAAAATAGGCCTAGTATTTTCTTTCTGAATAATATTCTCATTGTCTTGGTACCCATTAATTTTCAGATATTCATTGTAACCCTGACCAATTATCCATTTTTGTGTTATATCAGGTTGCATGGGTAATATTCATCTAATTATTGTTTCCCAATATAATAATGAATCATATAGTCTTTGGGGTTTTGGTTTATTTTTTACCAACAGGATTGATGCATGCTAATTTATATATTGGGACCCCCATTTTATGAAAGAATCAAGTCTTTATACCACACATCCAATTTCACCATTGAAACATGTTTTTTAACATCATAATATTGGTCTTGAAGAAATTACCTATAAATAAGAACATTGTCCAAGAACCAAAACCTTAAAATATTTGAATATCTTTTAAAGACTCATTTATAATGTAAGGGTCCTAATTGACGTTTGTTTTTTACTTTATAATTTTTTCTTCATGGGCTATCTTTTATACTACTATTTAACACTCCATGAAAATATATTTTAGAATACCAACGAATCCATATCATATGACACTAAAAATAATGTTCTATGTCCTTAGCACATAATAATAAATCATATAATATAAACCCTATCACATGAAACAAATCTATATTATTATTTAGATAATTTCGTTGGAGGATTCCATTTATTTTAATAGTGATGGCATCCAAATAGAACAACTTCATAACTACTGGTGTCTTTATTACCATCATTAGTGATATATAGTGATGGGTATACCTTCTATGCAGTCTTAGCTATGGACTTCATGTCTTTGACTAATTCCTACAGATTATTTTAATTTTACTAGCCTTCGTCAGGATTTATTCTTTATATCCTCAAAGGAGCTCCCATATTTTCATTTACCATCATCGGTAGATGGGTGAAATGAATATTAATTCACCCATGATAAAATATCAATGATTATTGAGTTCTATATTATGAGATATGTAAATATTCAATATTCATCAATATTGGATCAAAAATAAATATCTGTATGTCTTATAATTTTCTTAGTTTTCAATTTCCCATTATTCGATTTCAATTTCCCCTTTATTTTGTGGAATTTACAAATCGAAAAAGAGACAGTCCAGGAACCCTGACCATAAATTAAATTCCTTTTCTTGAAAATTTATCTATTTTTTATGCTTGTCTCATTAATTTTGATCATGTTTTTTTCCTTCATAGTTCCCCATAGGCTATTTGATCCCCCAAGATAAATGATATTAAACAGGTAGTGGCCCTATATGAACCATCATGGACATAAAAAAAATTTGTATCTGTTACACATGTTGGACATATGTAAACCATATACAACCATTTTTATGGACTATCTATACTGTTATCTGGTTCTAATTAATGTTGGGATATCCCCTCACACCTCCTGATTTTTTTTCTAACATTTTATCTATGTAATGTATCATTAAACCCAAGTAAACCATTGGTAAATGTTTTATGATTTTAAAATATAACAATAATTGTTTGAATTTCATGACTCTAAACATCATAAGTAAAGATGAGAAATTAATCATCAGGAAGAAAACCCATTACAAGATAAATGTAATAAATTCAGTTATTCACTCACCAATTATTCTATTTTCATGTCGTAGGAAACTTTTAGTACACAATTTAATGTGGAAGAAATTTCAAAGTATCAATTGTGTGGCCCTAGTAAAGTATTGATCATGCTCTTTCGACCCACTCTATCACATACATGATTTATTTTAATGTTAAATTTCATTTAATTTAAATTAATGCTTTGTTTGGGGGGGGGGGGGGGGTTCCCAAGCTTTTATGGAGGAGTGGGTGTGTTTTCAGGAATTGGGCCAAACAGTGAGCCTAATTCCAGATTGAAAAATAAATTTTTATTCCTTTATAACTCATTTAGTTTTCAACATTTTTCATCCATTCCAATTCCTACATGTCATATCCTTACCTATTAACACCACCATATTAATTTGTACTATTTAAGAGTCCATAATCATGGTGGATATGCGATTTTATTTAAGGGATTGGGCCTACATGAAATCCCATTTTTTACATTAAAAATATTTTTTAATTCTTTAATATCACCACTAATATTTACATGTTTTCAGTGATTCCAACTCTCCCCCGAGCCCAGATACCCATGGCACGCCCAATTCTATCTTCCCCTTCTTTGGAGAACTGTTTCATCGTGTATTTCGATGAAACTTCTCTAAATATATCAAATAACCCATATTTGATGATGCAAATTGATTACTTCATTACTCCTTTATTTCTCAATCCTTTCTCCCATTCCATTTCTTAATTGATCTCTTAAACCTTTTTAGAATCTCCCTTGAATGGTTGGATGTTTGGAAATTCTAATAATGGTGTATTTTGAGTGATTTCTTTAATATTTTTAAAGGAATGTGATTTATTCTTGGTTACTTCCTTTTCCCTTAGCATTTACTTCCTCTTTCATTATGTTCTAAAATGTCCAGAAGTTAGGGTTAGAATTTAGGGTTTTATTTGGTCTCCTTTTTGACAAATATTGTGGTCTAGTGATGGATTTATCTTCCTTGTGGTGTGGCAGTGGTGCAGTTGATGTTTTCCACCATGTTTTTAGGGATTAGACACTTTATGTAAGTGATTCCATGGCTAACAATTCGTTGATGAGTTATTTTTGTTGTTTTACAAGTTTTACATGTTTCCCATAGGCTATTATTGGTGAATTTTTTTATGGATTCGGTTAAGCATTTATTTTTATAATTTCATTTTTGTAGAAGTTGTGAACTTTTAGAATGCCACACATGTGGTATCTTTTTTTGTAGTTTTATAAAATATGAAATTGATTTATTAGTTTTTGAAAATGGTTGAAATTTCTGTTTTTTAAATCCTTAATGTCATGTGGGCCTTGAAAGGGGGTTTTGGAATAGGTTTGTTTTGTAGATATTTGTTATACTTCTTGAGATAATTTCATGAAAATGTTTTTTTTCATTTGTATATTTCATGGTATTATCCAAGGTGATTTTATACCACTTGAATGTGGTTTTATAAATGTATATAGGGATCCAAATTCTACATTGGTAGTATTTTTGTGTGGTTTTTTCAATGAAATACGGGTTTTAAAAGTGTTTTATGATCTATGATTGGGTATACTCTTTGCACATATTTAATGAAAGATTTGAGATTTTTAATGATTTATGTTAGTGGTGAAACCACATTTGAAAAATGTTTTTCAGTGTGTATATTATAAAATGGAACATTTTAAATGTGATAGGAGATGTTTTTTGATGTATTCCATCTTGGAAATTTTCTACAAAAATGTTTTAATGATTTACTAAAGTGTGTAAGAGATGTGAATGTGATGTGGTATGTTTTGTGTGATTGTGATGTGAAAAATGGATTCTGGTTATATAAATGGTATTATGGAACCTATGAGTGGGATATTATATGAGTAGTAATATATTGTAATGGTTTTATAAATTATTTTAATGGATTAGTGGAAGTGTTAAATAAATGTGAAAAGTGTTGTGGGTTATTTTGGTGTGAGTCGGATTTCCAATCAATTTGAATGAAAAGTGGAATTTTGTGACTTTTGTTGTATACATGTTGGATTTTTGGAGAATTTCTTATGAGGAAATAATATTTTCCTTTGAAAATTATATATCTTGACTTGTTGAACTTGTTTTTGAACAAAGGGAAAACACGGGTATCTAGGTCGGTGGATGTGTACTAGTATGATAGTGAATCCGTGGGGTTTGGCCAGGTTTCACTTATAATGATTTATGATTACAACTCAAACTAAACAATTATGATGATGATTGATGACCAATAGGTTATGGTTATGTTCCCTACTAGTGGATCATGCACAAGAATAGATATTTGTGATTGTTACTATCACCGAGATATGAGTTACCTGGGACACAAAACGAGCTAGTGCCTAGGTGATATTTTTCTTATTTCTTGTGCTCATTAGATACTTTATTCATACCATAGATATATGGTATATTTGGCTGGAAAATTCAGTTTATTTGGAATTTGTTTTAAAATTGTAGATTCTTTAAATTAACCCACTTGAAAACTGATTTTTTATGTTGCATATTTTAGAAATTGAAACAATAAATTACATGTTTTTGAAAACTTGCATACCTTTCATCCTTGAATTTTTATCTCAGGGAATATATTATTAGAGGTATCCTAATAGGAATTGGATCATACTCTACTTACACCCTTGGGTGTAAGTAGACTTACTTTTTTTCGCAGGTTGGGTACAATTTTTCATTCAAGTGGTTCGGGTTTCTAGCAGGTCCAAGGCGGTGAAGTCCTGTGAAGATGGATTGAGGGCGGTGCCCCTTTCCATGATGGTTCTTGGGATATTTCCTTTTGGTTTTTTTACTTTGTTATAGATTTGTTGAGTTATTTTTAAAATATGTATTTCAATTGCGATTTTTTGTAAAATATTTTTTGGTTTGAAAAATCTAGATACATTTTATAGGATTTTTTGTCGTTTTATGTTTATAAACTCTGGTAAATCATTCCCAATTTTTATTTTTTGATAACAAAGAAATTGTGACTACCTGTGGGGATTGGTAATGCCATTCAAACCTTGTCACATGCCAGGTTTGGTGTCGTTTTCAGTGGGAACCAGATTTGGTTCGTGACACACTCAGTTTGGAAATAGTTATAAATTTTTTTCCCACAATCCCTTTGTAAATGAATTGTTACTACATAGATTCTCATCATGGACACTCGATGTTAAATTAATTGGTCTTAGTCCTTGATTATTGACCTTAAAATTCATTCCACTACGGATAATGTATCATGATGTTAAACTATATGCATGTTGTTTTTTATTTTTTTATATTGGTTTTGTGCTTCTTAATTCAGATCAAATTTAAATTACTTATCTTCCATATAGACCACCCACCATGAATATACAACATCACCAATAGTAATATCATCATGACCATTAATGTTATTAATTCCCCTTGATGTTTTATATAGCATCACTATAATCTCCAACTCACCTCTAATTTTTTACAATACCTATGACACATTATAAACCCTATCCCCAAGTCTAAATTCCTTGGATGGTCATTTATTTAAGTTATAAACACTAGTATTGATGCTTGATTACTCTTTTTATTTTTTTACCCTATCCATACTATATAAATTGGATCACTGATGGTCTACGATAAGTCAGTATAAAATCTATAGAATCCTAGATCAACGAAGTCCTCCTTGAGTCATGGTAAATTATTTCCCATATCTTTTGTTGGTTCATCTATCTATCCGACTAGATGCTTCACATTTATATAATTAACATTTTATATTATATCCCCAACATTCCCTAATCTATCATTGAATATCTCTCTTTATATCTATACCTAATTCCTTTGGTGTTTTAGTTTACACATTAGCTATCAATTTCCCAATGGAATCCTTTATGGATATAGTAAATTTCTCCAAAATCCAGTCTCCTATAAATATTATACATCCCAAAGGAATGTTAGTGGATCTGTGATAGGTCCCATGATTCAGAGATAGGCCAATTGGTGAACAAATTTTTTTCCCATCATTATTGTTTAGAAGATATTTGAATCCATTTATTGAATTTTACCAACAATCACCCTCATCCTATATACCTACTCCTTATAAATTTATAATATCAAATTCAAGAGTTAATTGTTTTTATTTTTTTCTCAATAAACATGATGTTACACTCACAGAACTTTTAATATGTTAGTGGAAAAATATTAACCTTAAGGAATATTACTTCGAATGTACAAATTTTAAAAAAATCCTCTTAAAGAAATATGAATTCTTGAACAAAATTAAATATCTTCTAAATATTCTATCATGGAAGGAGTATCCTTCTATTTACCTATATACATCACATTGATCATTACATGAATGATATTTTGAGTTTTGAATATGATTTTTCATTGGAATGACTGATGTAAAATTTATCTTCAAAACCATGTGATAATAAATTTCCTGATCAAAATCCTTTACATATGATGTTAAACTACATAGAATCAACTCGATATTCTAAATTAATACAAAATCAAATTTTTACCCTCACTCGAGGGGACATGCCATACAAGGCCTTCATCTAATCATTCCATTCCATTAGTATAATTAATTTATCACATCTTTATTATGACTATAAACATGTTGAATCCCATTATTAGATATATTTAGTGAGGTCTAGATGCCTTAACCTAGAGGTAAAATCCCAAAATTATTCCTTCTTTTCACGTGAGATTATATTTCAACATAGGCCGTATCCCTTCTTTCCTACCTATACAAAAATGTATCTTTCTTCTTGTATTCACTAGCTACACATGATAGGAATTATTGGGATATGTTATAATGATGAAGAAATACCTAATTCACGTTAGGTTTTCCCCTATTATTTGTAGAAAATATTCTGGTGTGGATAATTATATGCTTTATCAAATTTCTACAACCCCATATTTTAAGATGTACTATAATAAATATCAGAAATAGTGGAAAAAGTAGTATTCTGACCATTATTTTTTCCGCTATTGTATTCTACTTTGTAACATGGATTATCTCTTATAAATACATTATATATTACACTAGGCACGACTGATTTGGACATAGAGTTCTAATTTTTTTCCATTTTCATCTCATTTTTTATTCACCCCTATAGGAAAAGATTCTATTTTCTATAAATGTTATATGAACTGAAATTTCAGTCATTATTTGATCATATTTATAGGAAACAAATAATGACCACAAGTATAATCTATTTCACCATAACTATTTTTACCTTTTATTTTTATGGGTTGAATCTATGTTTCATTAATATAATAATACATGGGGCCCCATTGGCCCCCTCCACAGAGCATGATCAAACATTGTTTTCATATTTCACATTTTTTTTCAGATTAGTTTTGTAATTCATCCAAATTTCATTAAATTAAATTTTATATTCCATATAAATGTGTTTAATGAATGGCTATGTGACCCTAAGAGTTCCCAAAATCTTCCCCATAATCTCTTTTTTATAAGATACTCTTTAAATCTCTGAATTATATTAAATGGAATCCCCTTAGTGATGGAACAATCTTCTTAATTCTCCCTTTATGTTTAAATTACTTTTCCCAAAATGAAAACCTTCAGTAATTTTTCATTGATTGCTATATTTCAAAGTTTTTAATTTTCATCCTAAAACAATATACCACCTTCACCCATTGGTTTAGATTATATGATATATAAATTTTCCTTCCTCACAATCTAATTGATCTTGTAAGAATAAAATAAATTTGGTGTATCCTCCCCAATGAATTTTATATGTTTATTTGGAATAAAACTATAGAAATCACTCTATCCTTGTATCACCACCCATATGGTCAGAAAATAACAATCTTTGAATCATTTTTATAGTAACCCATCCTCACCTGTTCAAAACTCTCATGTATTTGGATAATCATTTACTCGAATATTTTTTCACACATCAAGAATGAATAACATGGACTTCAGTATTTTTAGTTGGTTGTTCCATTAATATGATTAATGAAAAATGATAGAAATATGAATTCAATCCACTGATAAAACTTATTTTTTGTTAAATAAGTGGGCAAGAGAATTCATATATTTGTGCCTCTATATTATTTCTATATAGATTTTTATATATATGGTTGGGTGCCAGATTTTTGATCTCAACCATCCATTAATTTGAAGATTAAACTCTTTTTAATAGCATGAACATATCTTCAATCTCATTCTCTCCTTTTGGATTCACCACATCAAACTAAACACTAATCCAACCTTGTATAACCAAATCCTCCTTAAATTATTATGTCTCTTTAGCTATCATTTCCATGGATACCACTAATTGTTTCCTCAATAGGTTGATGATCCCATTACTCACAGATATAGTTATATTCACTTAATAATTCTCCACATATTTCCACTGTATCCCTTTTATCCCAAAAGAAGATATTTAATTAAATTTGATGTTTAATCATAACTAAAGGCATCGTAAAACCTATAATCTCAATACCCATACTTAGAGAAGAATTATCTAACTATTTCATGGGGTTCACTATTTTAAATTCAACTAGTCCATAGTCTTACCATATAGTGATTAAGGGGTTTGATCATACCCTTCACTTGTCCAATTGTTATTTGAATTATAAAATTCCAAAAATTCATATACACCAATAACTAGATCTCATAGTTCAGTTTTTCAATATTGTAACCTTGGTAATCCATTTCATATGAACTGTGATAATACTCATGAATGTGCATTAGAAGGATGGAAAAGAAGGTTATAAAAACACAATAATTATGTACATAGACATTTCACCATTTTTGTGGAATACATAATACATTACAAAAAACACCAAAACCCCGTGTTCATTTATTCCTTTTGGAAACATGGAACAAAAAATCATCTAACAATGTGAATTATCTTCAATGTTTCACCCAAAGATATCCTAAATTTCAATTATACATAATAACAATTCTTCATTACCAAGGAAAGGAAAATAGAAGAATGGGGAGAGCTAAAATGGTCTGTATGTGTAAATAATGGAAATACATAAGTATAAAAAGAATATAAGTGTACAAGAACATGAGAAAAAAATCTAATAATCTTGACCTTCATATCAAAGATTAGAAACATGAGATAGGGGGTAAATTAGATCAAAAGACATGAATCATATGAAAATGAATAACTGGAATCTTGTGGGATTTCTGAATTCATATTCTCATAGTAAATTGGGTTTCCCATTCTTCCCATATTGGACCGGGTTTCCCCATATTCCCCTTGTGGATCAAGTTTCCCAAAATTTCCATAGTGGATCAAGATTCCACATATTCCTATAGTGGATTGGGTTTCCTCATCTTCTCTTAGTTGACCATTTCCTTAATCCTCATTCCCGTCATTATGTATGAAGATATAATTCATTACCCAATCGGTTGGAGAGAGATATAGGTCCCTCCCATCACATAATAAAATAATTTATACCTATGAAACAAGAAAATAAATCATTAATCATAACATAACCCATAAAAAATATGGGTTTCATAAATATCCTATTACAACCCATGAAATGAAATTGATATCAGAAAAACTTCAAAAAATCATATCTAATATAAAATATATAGTTTCCATAATTATTTCATCAATATATAAATGATGAAAATAAGATGCTATCAAAATGATATAACCCATGGAAGAGAAACATGTGTCATAAAAAACATGATATTAAAATAGAAACTATTATATAAAGAATAATAATTTTATTCTTGGATGATGTCCCCCATAAATAAAAAACGTTATAAAATAATGAAATATTATGTGGATAAATATTTTAAATAATCACATGAATGATTTCATAAGAAAAATATTTTCATTTAAATTTTTTTTAACCAAACCATCTGCAAAATTTTTTTATGAAAAAAAATATTTACAGTTTAAATTTAATTATTCCATAAGGTATATATCTTTACATCTTTGAAAAATTATATCTAAAATATAAAACATTTTTAAAACCATTTTCCATTAAAATTGATTAGAAAAGATATAATGGAAGCATGAAAATATATTGAAACCCATTTTCCTTGATGAAATATAATAGAAGGTTGAAATGATTATTAAACACAATATTCATTAAAAATACATTGAAAAAAATTTATAAAATCTTTGAGATCATTTAAATTATTTTCTTTGAAAAAACCCATTATTGAACATATAAAAGAAGCTTTAAAAATGTTTAAAAAAATTCCTCGATCAGGAAATGGAAAGAAGATTACCTTTAAATACATCTTAAAAAAGTGAATATGTATATAAAAATTTCAATTTAAAATCATAAGATATTATTAAATAATTTTTGAAACATTCTTAGAAAAAATTATTTTTAAATAACATATATTTCTATGTATTAGAATAAATAAGGTTAGATTTTCATAATTTTTTCTAAATTATATAAACTACTATGAGTGAGAAAATGGTAACAGTACATTGATATAAGAATAATATCTTTAGGGTAAGAACATTAATGGTATTTATTGATATATTTGATTATAATACTTCATCAATTAAAGGATAATAAATAAATACCAATAAACAATGAGATTTATACTAAACAATTACCACTTTGGTAACATAAAATCATTAAACAATGGAAATAATAACACTGAATTAAGAATAAATTTTTTTAAAATAATTATATTCCTAATATAATATATTATAAGGAAGTATATACACATTATAGAAAAAGATATGTGCATAACATGGAATATGTATCAAAGAAGAAAAATTGAGACAAAATTACATTAAAAATTTGGCATCATTTAAATCATAACCTATAATGAAGAAATATCATTAAATAAATATGTAAAAACAAGTAAAGTTTTGTATAATAATCATATAATACATCCATGGGTATTACTTATAGTACAAAAATTTAATTCTTGGTGAATAATACATGTATATCCTTGAAATAAAAAGTGAGATGAAATTTCCTTAGCTTAAGTCATGAATTTCTTCATACACATTCAAAACTACTATAAAATATAACTTAGTTTTTATAAATATAATATATTATAATACTATTAAATATAATCCATTATATTATTTGGTTATCACATTATATTAACAACTATTAACAACTCCATGTTAATGTTACATTTCACATAATATCGTCATTATTTTTTGTATAAGTTTTGACATCTAATTATATATATTATTTCTTAGAACTTGGTTTAGATGATTTAAAAAGTAAAACATTGTATAAATATAATATATATTAATTATATATATTTTTTACATTTTACATATGATAGAGTATTAAAATGTAATACACAGTTCATGAATACGTTAGGTGGTACACACGCAGGAATGTTGTTTCCGTTTTACTATCCTAATGAAATAATTAAAGTAAATGACATATATGTTTATATATGAGTACATAATAATTCTAGTATAATTATTATTTAATATATTTTATATAATTTCACTAAACGCATCCTTAATAAATTCCATTTAGGCTTTTAATGAATCACATTTCGTTATGTAAGAGGTCGTTTACACTTCCCCAAACAAAATTACCTTATATACTCAAACCCAAAATAATGAATTTATGTGATATATAAAAATTATAAAAGAATATATAATTTATAATTATCTCATATGACATATAATAATATAGTTTCCAACACAATTTCCAACCATTAAAGGTGGTAATGTAAAAATAAATATTGCTTCGTATGGGGGTAGTTTACCATAAACAAGCACGATAAGTTCATTACCAATTACATGAAAGTGTGTGCAAGTCTAGAAAATAATCCAGATAAAAAACAAAAAAAAATATTCACAAAACTATTATTATTATATAATCACAGAAAAATAATATCTTCTGTCGTGGAGAAATGAAATAAAAGAAAGCAGTTTGAGGGAAGATGCAACATCTTTTTTGGGTAACTCCTTTAACATTGCACCAAAGGGATTTAATGGTTGGATTTATTACCAAAGGTATGATTCAATGACTTATTTAGGTATTTTTTGGTCTTATTTTATCATATATTGTGTGATAGAATTTTCATCACAAGAATGAATAAGAGGGATGGGTGAGTTTGTTTTTATAATGGAGGAGTAAAATTGCTATGAATTTATGATAATGAAATTTCACCCACATTTTCCTTTTAAAAATTTTCTCCAATAATGGAAGAAATTATATAAAATGGATTATTATTTCTAAATATGTCCTCCAAATTCATTTTCGGCATTTTTTTATGTTTTTTTCCCATAAGTCTAAGGTTTAGTCCCTTGTGATGCTAATTTTCCACTTAAACCTTAGAATTTATTTTTATTAAATTAATAATTATTTCATTAGAAAAAATAATTTAACTTATTTAAAATTATATATTATGGAGATTAAAAATATGGAAACCAATTTTTCAAATTATAATCAAATAAGTGGAATGAAATAATAATAATATAATCCCGCAAAAGGGAGACAAAGTTGTTTATTTAAAATAAAATTATTCCACAGTTTTGTAAGTGAATATATCAAATTTCAATTTGAAATTAACATAAATGACCTAAACTAGATGAAATTATGTACAATTAATATAATTAAAATATTATAATAATTAAAAATAATAATTTAACCATATAAATAAATTATACAATAAAAATTTTTTGAATTAAAATACAGTTTTTCACTAATCATCCAAAAACAAAACATCATAGAAAAATAATAAAATTAATTATAGGTTGATTCTTATGTTTCATAATATAAAATTATACTGATAAAAAATTAAGTAAAAGTGTCAAATATTTTATTTAAAATGGGTTCACAACTAAAATGCAGAAAATAACTTTTTATAAGAATATATCAGTTTATTCATAAATTTGGTTTGATTCTTAACTTATACCTTTATATGGGATAAGTGTAAAAAATATTGATTTAATATGTTATATATAAAATTTATTAATATAGTTAATAAGAAGTATTTTTTTAAATTTATTGAGACAAAAAAAATTTGTACATAGAAAAATGTTTTCATAGAAAAGAAATTTATATATTTCCAAATATTTCTTACATTTACATGTACATATAGATAACTGAGGATGAATTTTAAATACATGTGTCAATTTTATTTTTATAATCTATTCAATCATATTTCATTGTTCAATTCTAATTGTTATGTGGTAGCTATAATAATATTTTAATAACAATGATTATAGTATATTATAGTTTGGTAAAAACTCAAGCTTTAATGTTAGGAATGAAATAAATTTAATGCTACAATGATTGTAAAAAAGAAAAAATATTGTTTTATATAAAAAAATATAATATAATTCTCTTGTGTAATATTCATAGGAAAAATACAGTGACATAATATATAAATAAATATATTTGGTGTTATGTGAAATTAATAAAATATTAAAAACATAAATTAATATTAAAAAAACATTTCAAAAAATAGCAGGCTGTTATATTCTAACCCTTTAATTGAATTTCACCCAAGAAATTAATCTATGATATCAAAGGTCTAATACTTGAATGTTTCATTCATAGAAACTTACATTGAAAAAATGAATACTAGAATATCCTTTAGAAAATAAAATTGAAAAAATATTGATTTCCAAAGTAACATGAAACCATATTTCTAAATAAGAGAACATAAGTGGGAAGTGAAAACATGGAATTGGGAAAAACATCTTAAATAGTTTTAGGGAGTTACTAAGGTCATAAGTTAGAAAAAATGAATGATATATATAAATATTAGGGCCTCACAATCATAAAAATGTAACGATTTAAAATGAAATCAGTTCAAAAAAATAATGTATTAGCACAATATTTTATTTTCAGATTGTTTTCTTAATGATAGATAAATTTTCTGAAAAGATATGATTATATGATTTTATGAAAAAACCACATTATAGTTCCTTGATTTAATTATGGATAATATATCATTCTAAGAAATAAAGGTGTTTTTTCATTAAAAAATCATTAGACCCATGAAAAAAGAAAACATCATTCCATTTTCTTTTTCACAAAAAAGGTTAGCAGATGTTATCAAATATGAGAAAATACTCATATGAAGAGACAATAATTTAATCTCTTAAAATATAAATGATTTTTAACATAAAAAGTTCACAAATTGGATAAACTTATAAACCGTATAATATATAGAAGCCTAAAACTCTAGAAATAAGTTAAATGAATTTTTCAAAAAAAACATAGAATGGATCCCATATATATATAAATGTATATCATGGTTTTTACATAACAAATGTTTGAATACCATTATCATGTATTCCCTTGAAACATGTTAATAACATTAATTACCATATTTACATATTGAAAATAGGTAGGTTTTCATGTTGACATGTATATTGGATATATTTTTTAATCCAAAAAATGATGTAATCTTTTGTAGTGATATAATAGCTACATGTCAACATGTTCATAATTAGATCCAAAGAAAAAATGCCCCCCAATTTACATATTAATATCATTAAAATTTATATATAAAAAAATATATTAACATAAGTATCATATTACGTTTTATATTCCCTTAGTAAAAATCCCTCCTTCCCATTATATCAAATTTCCTATAAATCAAAACAATTCAAAATTTACTAGTAAATCCCTTGTAAAAAACATAAACTGAATAATCCATAAATATTTAACAATTCATTTAACATAATTTTTAAATAAAAAAACTAAAAAATATTTATTATTACACTTAATCCATAAGAAATTGTATGTATACCTCACCATATTACTTAATACCACTTTCCGTTCACACATCACCTATAGTGTCATCATTATCAGCAATATAACCGTTACTCATAACACATTTCTAATGGTATTCCTAAGGTTCTACTTGTTATAACAATATGAATAATTGCAACTCAGTCCACATTTAGACCATTTATCTTTTGATGATGTCATATGGACACCAATATACCCATCCTTTTTGTTAACTAAACCCTTTGTTTTTTCCGTTTCAGTTACTTTCATTTTTTCCTTTTTTTCCATTTTCAAAATCACTTACTATTCCATTTATACATTTAATTAGGTTATTGTTTCCACATTCATGACAAAAATTATATTGGATCTTTTTTCCTTAATTCTCTCCATTACATGAACACCCAGAAATTTTTTTCATTCGCTTCCTTGGTGAGTCTAAGAGTTGTTTAAGGCACAAATGGTTAATCATGTTATGTGAAAACACTATAGGAATGATCAGTACATACTATAATCTAGATACCATTAAATTTTATTTTTCATCATCAAAATTACTATCACATTCAATTTTAATATGTTTATTTCACTTCCATCGATTGACTGAATCCATAATTCTTTGAGTAATAAACAATTATCTTAGTGAGGAACCACATAACCATGAAATCAAAGATATAGGTTGTATAAATAATGAAATTATTACTCTATAACACCTTATGTCTCATCAATGTTATGTAAATACAACTTAAATTTAAATTCCTCTTGATTATTAATAAATATTATGTGAATTTCAAAATAATATACCCGAGGAGTGTCAAAATAGTTGTGTAAAAATGCCCATTGTCATGATCCAGTTTATGCTCAGGTCATGCCCGACCCACCATATCAGAGTAGTATGCCCCATTTATATTTATTCTATATCCATATCCACTTGTAGTATCCATAATAAAATGTAATTCAAAGAAACCACCCACTTTATCCATTACCAAAGTTCTTGTACATCTTCCTAAACATTAACTCATCCTTATAATTATTCTTAGGGAATACTCTATATATTCATAAAAATATCCCTCGAGATCTCATGTAACTTCCACATTGCTATTTTCACATGTATAACTAAAATTATGCTATGAAACCAACTATACCAACCAAGGCTAACGTACATATAAATCATATCATTTTTTTGGAATACATTATAAGTAACAAAATAAGATGATGAGATATTGTGTTATATTATTACCTTTGGAAACATGAAAGATAAATATTCTATCCTTGAAAAAAATATTCAATGCTTCCCTCAAATATATTCATACCCCATAGTAATTCAAATTGAAACGGATTATTCATAACATTAGGAAAAGAAAATTAATAAGGGGTTTATATTGAATGTTTAATAAGGGTAAATAGAAGAACTATCTAATAATAACACAAATATAAGGGTATAAAAACATTAGCATAAAATTATAATATCATAACCTACATATCAATGATCATAAATATAACACATTGAATAAATATTGATAGTTCAAAAGACATGAATCATGATAAAATAATGAACATAAACCCTGTGGTAATATCATTGGAATAATACATAGAATTTATAGATAACATATACACATGTAATATATTTCACTATAAGGAATGGTTCATTTCCAAAAAAACATCTCAGGGGACTTTATGGGGGATACACCAACTAAGTGGGACAGACTACCATCTCTACGAATAGTCCATTCCTTATAAGGTATCATGTTTTCATATTTTCACATAGCAGATCAGTTTTCCCCATATACCCATATAGATTAGTAACATTGAATTTATATCCATCATTATATCATGAGATATAAATCATTTCCAAATGAATTGGAAGGATATATATGTCCAACCCATCACATAATAAAATAATTATTTTTTCTTCTCTAATATAATAAGTCTTTCATCATAAAATGATCCATAAAAAGGGATTGGTTTCATAAACAAAATATCATAACCAATGAAATGAAATGGATACTATAAATATTTCATCACATATTAACTTCTAGAAACGTTATAGGTTTTCTGATCATTTTATCAAATCATAACTCATGAAAAAGGTAGGAATCAAAAGAACATACCCCATAGAAGAGAAATGGGTATCATAAACATGATGATATGAAAACATTAAGCATTCAAGAAATAATATTAATGGTATTCTTAGAGCATGTCCCCATTAAATTGTAAACAATAAACAAATAATGAAATATTATATGGAGAAGGATTATTATAGATCACTTGAAGCATTTCCAAAAAAAATAGAATAAATTTTTTCAAAAATTTATAAAACCATTTTAAAAATAATTTTCAAAAAATTAAATAATTAAAACTTCATTAAAAACATTTCATATGGAAAATATATTCTCTTATATGGGAAAATTATTTTTAAAATGTAAAATCATTGAAACCATTTTCATTCTAAATATCATTGAAAACATATAATTAAAGCCTAGAAATATTTAGAAAATGATTTTCCATAGAAACTTACAATATAATCATGACCGAATTTTGGAAAACATATTCTTATAAAATAAATTAAAAAATATAAAATAATATTTGAGATTACTGAAACCCAATTAGTTGAAAACAATATCATTTAAAATATCTAAAGGAAGTATTGGATGTCCTTTAAAACATTTTTTAAGCATAAAATAATTTTTGAAATCCCTTCTTCTTTGGAAACAATTTTAAAATCCTAAAATTTCAATAATAATTGGGAAAATTTTATTTTGAAATATAAATTTGTAAAAATAAAAAGTATGAGTCATTTTAATGATTTACATTCTGAAGAGTAAGTCTATATGTGTCAAAAATAATATTATAATATTAAAAAAAATTAATTCATTTTCAAAAAACATGTTTTTGAAAGAACACAAATTTTGAAAAAAGATAGAAATAAATTTATATTTTCTTAAAAATCATTTTTTTTAATTTTCTTATGTAATGAAATGTAGAAAAAGTACAATTAAATTTATATAAAATTCATATAAAAGGATTCATAAAATTCATATTATTTATTGATATATGACTCAAAATATTTCATTAATGGAGGCATAATTCTAATCAATCTCAATAAATGATGAGATTGATGTTATAAACTATTCCACCTTTGATAAAATTTAATCATAAAACAATGAAAACAACAAAATAACATGTAGAATAAAAAATTTTAAAAATAAGATATTCATGACATAATATGTCAAAGGGTAGTATATACACCTCATATAAAAATATTGTTCTATAGCATGGAATGTGTCACAAAGAAGGTAGTTTGAGACAAAATTACTTTACCATTTTGGTATCTTTTGAATCATAACCCCCATGAAATACTTATCAGAAAATAAATATATTAATTAAAATAAAATTATTTATAATAATAATAGAATATATCCATCGGTAGTATACAACCCACAAAAACGAAATGATGGGTGAATAAGGCATGTATCTCACGAAAAAAGCGAGATTAAATTAAATTACATAATGTCTTGATTATTTGTGTACACATCCAAAACACATGCATATTAAATATTAGTTAATAATACATATGATACATAAAAATATTATTACATTAAATATCATATATCTTTTTTTTCAAATATTTTATTACATGTTTATTATAATGCCCTTGTTAATTTTTGGTTTCTGGTAATATCCATTTTATTCTGTATATGTTTGGACTTATTATTCTCAAACCTCTTAATTATATCCTAATTACATATTTATAAAATATAGAGCAAGGTATAATAACTATATATATATTCATTATATATTCATTTATAATAATCTATATAAAATATAAGTATGAATTGGAATACACTGTTCCTAGAGATGGTAAGTCATACATACGAACGAACAATGTTTCCATTTTATATTAATAATAAACTAATGAAAGTAAAAAAATATTTATGTGTTGTGTACCATATTTATTCAGGTATATAATGTTAAAATTTTTATTGTATATATCATTACAGAGAACCAGGCGTGGCATCTAAACACCCCACTACAGGTCCTGGGTGGCCTTTTTAATTAAGTAAATCACTACATGGGTTTTATGAAAAATGTTAAATCATTATTTAGAGTGTTGTTTATGATTAAATAGTTAAATATTGATTAAAAAGAAATAATAAGAGATTTTAAGAAAATTTAAAAGAAAATAAGAAGGGATAAAAAGAAATTTAGAAATATTATAGAAAGGGGGTTATGGATAGAGAAACAATTATTAAAATGCGAGATTTCCATTTTTATTCTTTTAATCCTTTTTTCTTCCATAACTATTATTATATATTTTTTTCATTTTATTTTCCCTTTTTTCATTTAATTTTGTATTTTTTTCTATTCTTTTTCATTCTTTTCTTCGTTCATTTTCTCCTATCTTCTTATCCTTCTCTCTCTCATGTCACACCTCTTCCTCACCATAGGTGGAACACCACCCTACTCCCCCTTCGGAAGACCACCTCACCGTCATTCTTCATTTATTTTCATCACATTCAGGTTCGATGTAAACATTAATTAATTGATAACCTAAAAAATTTGGAATCATAGGATTTAGTTCAGTATCCTTTGTGCATTTCTACATATAATTATTTTACCATATTATTGCATTTTTCAAAAATATTCCTCTTTCTTCTGTTTTAGTTCAAATAAAATCCAACTGTGGATCATAGAATCTTCTGTGACCATAAGGTAGTGTGTCTACTCTCTTCTCCCCATTTTGTTGCGATTTTTAAAATGCATGTATGTGTCGTTGGCCATTGACTACCGACATTGTAAAATTTCTCCCAATCATATCAATTAAATTGTTTTATTTAATTATTGCAGCCATTTTATTAATAAAATAAGTTGTTTAAATCATTACAATGTGCTTCGATACCCATTTGAGTGTGGTGATGTGGCCGGTATAAATTCCATTAGCCGGAGTAATTAATTTATTTAAATGCATGTGTTTCAAAACCTGTTTTTGTAATGTTTAATTTAAACAATTTGTTTAGATTAATTGTGAACAATGATTTTTATTTGATATTTGGTAGTTATTATTTTAAATTTACTTATTTTTTTAAAGCTAATTTATCTTTTTGTTAAGATATGGTATCTTTCGTTGTAATGTTTTTACACTGGAATAATTAATTAATACCACGTGTTGCACATGTGTATCTTCGATGATTTAAAACTACAATTACATATGAATTCTATGTCATATCATTAGTTGCAGAACTATAATTAAATTTAGGGCGGGGAAAGAAGGTGGGTCCCATATTATGGGTAACTTTTAGGCCCTCCGTTCTGGACTGGTTCCAATACAAGTCAGGGGAAGGGTTTCTTTGGCTTTCCCAGACTAAGACTTCCCTAGGATTTATAATACTATTTAGTGGAAGTGGTTCCAATATGGCCCTTTCGGGGACCAATCTGTTGGGAATATGGCTATGCCATCCCTGAATGATTCTTGACAATTTTTACGAGATTAGAATAGACTCTTGCTAATTCCAATCCTCGAGTGATACATAGTAGTTTGAAATATTTCCTTAGACGGGATCAGTTTTATTGGAAAATCTAAAGGATATTTCATATATATACCTTCAGGATGATCTTAGTCTCCAACTCTAATCTAGAACCATAATAATGATGCACTGCAGGTTTATATTAATTCTGATGGAGTCTCTAGAGAATTGTGATATTTATCTGGTATGTTGAAGCACACCTGGTTGATACATGATTTAGACCCCAAGTTAAAGCACATTCTTGGGGGTTAACCTCATCCTTTTTTACCATACTTTTCTAGAAATAATATATATATGTATATGTGAATTATTCTTATAGGTTCTTCATTCAGACATCCATATTAGGCCAATGTAGGTGATTAGGGATGGGTATAGTTGGGTACCCGGGCCGAGTTATTTATTTTATTGTACCTAATTAATTATTAGCATTTGTCATATAATTGCACAATAAATTTTATTATAGCATGAAATGGGAAGGTTTATTCCCCGTGGGTTCTGGACTATTGGTATTTTCTCTCACACCCTGCTTTGGTGTCTTTGAAACCTGAGTATATTACATGCTTATAGGTATTGGAAAAGGGAAGAAAGGTGGTTCTAACACTTGATTGTTTATTACTTCATAAGATGGAGGCTGGGTTAGAAGACTGAGCCTTTCTCATGATGTAGTAGTTTCTTTTTATATTCTATTTTTAGCTGATGGTATTATTGAGTTACTGTTTCTCGTACATTCATTTTAGAAGGACATCATAGCGTGACATTGTTTTTGTGATATTTGACACATGATTATAATTCAGTTGGATTTATTTATATTGCATCTACTACAGTTTATTGGTTTTTATGACTCCTTTATTTCTTATTAATTTCTTCTTACTTCATATATGATAATACCTATTACCTATAAGGGTATAGTCTCCCATGCAGATAGGAAAAAGTCACTCACGACAAGTCGGATGTCTCTGACATTCGGGGAGATGCGCTTGAGGTTATGTGGCCACCCCAACTCAGGTAACCCGTCTGGTGGCTCCTGGGAAAGAGATTCTACAAAGTGGTACTAAAGGTGAATTATTTCCTTTGGTATAACTATTTGGGTTAGAAAGGAGACTAGGATATAGATATTTGGAATGAACCCTATGATTGGACGTAGCAAACCCATGTACAGAGGAAACCCAAATTCCTAGGATGGGATTGCAGTAATTTATTATACCAGATATTGTTGATCTGATTTCACTATTTTGTGACTCACCTGTTTTGGATTGTTATTAGTGTTTTTACTATTGTGATAATGGGGTTTTTACCACTACAGCCTGATGATACAAGGGAAATACATTGCATTCCTTATAATATGTACTATATGATTAATATTCATGGAATATTTCCATGCCATGTCTACATTCAGCAGGAATTTACCAATTTTAATTTGGGTTATATAGAATATAGTGTTAATTTTTTGAAATGATGGTTTGTTAAATATAAATTGGTGATATTATATAATATGTTAACTTGAATTATCTAGGGAATGAATATTATACCTTATTTTGACATCCTTTTATGTTGTCTATTTCATATCGAAACTCACCTCTTAAAGTGGGATATATTTTATGACATGATAAGAGGTTGGATATATACCAAACCTCCATTTATGCCTTACCTATATTCATATAATTCTTTATATTTTTTCTAATGGTGTGTGTTTGGATATTGTCGACCAATTCTATGAAGACGTATCCATATTGTTCCTTAGGAGAGTGGAAATGGGAACATTATTGAGATGGTGGGTCCTGAAACACTAGTGGTCCTATTTTTGTGCCTCCATCGGTGCTACCTCCCGTCGGCCTTCTCAGGGACCCTAAAACCCAGTTCAAGGATAATATTCTCAGGTTGATGTAGTCAGTTCTGAGTATTCCCAGACCAATCCCATCTATGGCAGACCTCGTGAGGGGAATTATGTAGCAACACCCTCCCACATTCTTAAGGAGTGAAAGACCTCGTCCTACAGAGTCATGGATAAAATAAAAAAGGTCTATCATCAACCACGTCGAGATGCTTATAGAGTGAAGGATCAAACTTGATGTTTACATGCTTCGAGACTATGCCAAGCGCTGGTGGGATGTTGTTTCTCAATTTGAGAAGACCAATGACATGGGTTTGGGTTGACTTCCAAGATGCTTTATATGATCACTTTTCCACATATTCTTTAAGAGATGATTGTGCACTTGAATCCTTATATCATTATAAGGGCACTATGAATGTGATAGATAATTCCACTCATTTCACAGAGCTATATATTTTCCCCCATATCTGACTAGCGATGCATAGAGTACATCGAGGCATTTTGAGGACGAACATGATTATATTATCCTATCATAGGTGAACATATTCTGTTTGACCACTATCACATAGATCATAAATCTGGAATTAATCTCATAGTTAAATATCAAGTGAAATAGTGATCCAGGGTGGTTCAGTTCCTCAACAGGGTGATGACCCTTCTCATAAGAGGAAGAACCATTTTGAAAGTTAATATGGTTGATATCCTTGCCAAACAATACATTCATAGGTCTCCCTCACATGTTATTATTGTATAATAGATGGTTAAAATAAACTAAAGTTCCTAAGAGACCTAGCGTAGTTGTATGATTGTAGAAAGATGGGGCACCTTCAATGTTTCTATTATTCCTTCTCATCAGAATCTAGTGCCAGAGGATCCACACCTGCTCCTTCTTCAGATATGGGATCTATGACTCAACATCATTTTAAAAGAAAATTTTTCATAGGCTAATCAGGGTGAGGTAATGGTGGAGTTCGTGGTTGAGAAAATCATGTTCTAGATTATCAGTGTCTTTAAGTAGACCTACTCAGGCCAACTAGGTAGTGTCTCTGTGTCGTGGTTTAGGTCACTTGTATATAGTGCAATCAGCACCAGAGGAGTAGAGTAAAGGACGATCTACATTTAGAGGTACAATTCGAGTAGCCTCTATTTTATTTTTTACCATTTTTGATAATGGAACATGAGAATCCTTTTTATATTATGTTGTTTTTGAAAGTGTAGGTTTTCAATTGATTATCCTTGCATCATCATATCTCTTGACACTCCACTATGAATCCAGATAGAGGGCATACACATGTTCCAAGAGTTCCCTTTTGAGCTAGCTGGGTACTGTTTTGTTTTTAATTTCATTATTCTCGACAATTATGGAATTGAAGAAATTCTTGGTTTCAATTGGATTACTTTTTATTTTGCTCATGTGGATTGTTATCGCCATTGGGTTCTCTTTCCATCCCCTGAGGGTGATCCGTATCTACATAATGTAAAATGGGATATGCATGAATACTATGCTAGGCCTAAATATTTAGGGTTGGGAAGAGTGACAACTCAGTTTGAAAGTCTCTTCACAACTGATCAATGAGTGTAGGTGGTTGAATTCCCCCTAGTTTTGGATGATTTTAGTGATGTCTTCCCAAATTATTTCTCAAGATTACCTCTAATGAGGGACATGGAGTTCACTATCGATCTCATGCTAGGTGCAACACTAGTGTATATTCCTCCTTATTGGAAGGCACCAACAGTGATACAAGATCTTGAAAATTATCTTGATAAACTCAAGGTTAAGGGTTCCATTAGACCTAGCACATCATCATGGGGTTCACCTATTCTTTTTGCAACGAAAGAAGATGGTACCCTCAAGTTATGACTAGATTATTTTTTACTCAACAAGCACATGATAAATAATTGAAATCCATTTCCATGTATAGAAGATCTATTTGACCAGATCAGGGGAGCAACTATTTTTGACAATATTGATATGAGGTTATGATATCACCAAGTTCGTATGCGACCATTTGACATACCATGTATAATATTACGAAGTAGGTACAACTTTTACGAGTATCTAGTATTTCCTTTCAGATTCATGAATGATCCAAAAGTCTTCATGGATATTCTGAACCATGTTATTCACCAAGATCTAGATTCCTATATGATAGTCTTTTTAGATGACATCTTGGTTAATTTTTGTTCTAGAAACGATCATGCAACCCATATTGAGATCTTGAAGAGCACACTGAGGGAGAACCATCTATATAATAATCTCTATAAATTCCACTTCTAGATTGATAATATTCATTTCTTAGGTCATATTATTTCTAATGTAGGAGTCTTAGTTGACCCTGTAAAGGTTAGTGTCGTAGTTTTATGGGAGCAGCCCATGTGTTTCTTCAACATCCACGTTTTCTTGGGGCTTGATGGATACTAAATGCATTACATCTTGGATTTATTCTACATAGTAGTACCTATTATGACCCTGAATAAAAATGAGATACAATTTATCTGGTTATAATATTATATAATTTCTTTTAAGGAGTTGAGGGGTATTCTATCCTTAGCTCTGATCATGATTCCTCCTTAACTAGTTAAAATCTATACTGTTTATTGTAATGCTTCTGGAATCGGACAGGGTGTAGTTTTGATGCAGGGTGACTTAGTTTTGGTTTATGGATCATTCCAGTTAAAACCTCACAAGAAAAACTATCATATTCACGACCTTGATTTGGAAGCTGTGGTTCATGCTCTACGTTATTAAAGAAACTACTTTTTATGTGAAAGATTCATTGTTTACATAGATCATAAAGTCCTAAAATATATATACTCTAAACGATAAATGAACTTAAGGATACACATATGTGTCAAAATCATATAGTAATTCAACATTGAGCATGTTTATACCCCTGATAAGTGTAATTCCATGGTAGATGCTTTAATCCACAAAACAAAGACACAAGCTGTTCAGGTAGCCTGTAGTGAGTGGATGATGATTGATTTGTTTTTTGTGATGCATCTAGAAGATTTGGAATAGCATTGGAAACTGGTTCTATTAGGCCTTATAGTGACATCCTTTCATCTAGAGAATGTCTGTAGGTAATACCTGACTGATCTTGTAGGGCAAATTTTGAGGGAAAATGTTATATGAGATAACCCACATCCTGTTTGGTTTATTGGTATAAGTGAAACTCTCTTTTACTATGTCTGTGTATGGGTACCATCAAGTTTATGAGAAGTGATGATGAAGGAATGTAAAAACACTATTTGGGAAATTTATCCATGACCTACCAAGATGGATAGGGAAATATGTCGATAATACTAGTGTCCTAGTATGAAAAAGAAGACAGCGGGTTTCAAAACTCATTGCTCTACTTTCCAACAGGTGAAGGAAAATCACAAGTAACCTCCTAGACTCCTACAGCCTATATTCATTCCTAAATATAAATGGAATGACATCACCATGGATTTTTTTTGCAGGATTTCCAATATATCCTCAAGGCAGTGATGTAGTATAGGTGGTTGTTGATTTGTTGACCAAGGTTCCACACTTCATACCTATCTGAGATACCTTAACAAATGATGTGTGGGGAAGGCCATATACCTTAGATATTGTGAGAATTCATGGAGTACCTATATATATTATCTCTCAAAGAGATTCTCTCTTTACATTATGTTTCAGGAAAGGTTTACAAGAGGCGAAGGGTTCACATGTACTTTTGAGTACTGCATATCAACTTCATACCAATGGGTAGTCCGAGAGAACTATACGCATGTTAGATGATATGTTACAGGCATGCATCCTTGATTTTGGAGGATCCTGGGATAAATATACACCTCTTTTTAGTTTAACTATATTAATAGATTCCATTTAATAAATCAAATGGCTCCATATGAGGCACTCTATGGTAGACAGTGTGGTTCACCTTTATGATGGCTCAAAGTAGGAGAAGTAGCTCTAAGGTAGGTTAGTCCCCCTGCTGAATATCTTTTGAGGAAAATGAATCCTTTGTAGACATTGTGGTTCCCCATTATTATGGATCAAAAGGTATAGGCTCCATATGAGGCACTCTATGGTAAACAGTGTGGTTCATCATTATGATGGCTCAGAGCGGGTGAGACCATGTGGTTCACCTTTATGAAGTCACAAAGGATTCATTTTCCACAAGGAATCTATGGTAGATAGTGTGGTTCACCATTACGATGGCTCAACAGGTATAGGCTCCAATTGAGTCACTCTATGGTAGATAGTGTGGTTCACCTTTATGAAGGCTCAAAGAAGGTGAGACAGTGTGGTTCACCTTTATGATGGTGCAAAGGATGCATTTTCCCCAAGCACTCTATGGTAGACAGTGTGGTTCACCTTCTACAATGGATGCATTTTTTCCATATATAGGATATGATATTAGAATGTTATGATAAAGATTCATGTATTATGAACTATATTTTTTTATTATTTTTATCCTTTTTCTTGTCCATACATTTTAATCATATTTACTTTTTATTTTATTTCTCCTTTTATTCTCTTTTTTCATCTTTTTTTATCATTCATTTTTCATTCTTTTCTTCTTTCCTTTTTCTCCACTCTTTCTCTCCTCTTATCCTTCACGTCATGTGTCTCCCTCTACTAAGGTGGCACACCACCCTGCCCTCCCTTCAGAAGTCCACTTCACCTCTTCTTGTTGTTTGTTTTTTCATTTTTCAGGTGAACTGTAATCCTTAAGGCAAGGATAAGCTTGAGCATTTGGAATTATAGGATTTTGTTGAGTATCTTTCATGTATCTCATCATGAACATATTTTACCCTATTTTGGGCTTCATTTTTTCTTCATTATTATTTCTTTTAGGTCAAATAATGTCCTAACACAGATCATAGAATCATCTGTGACCATAAGGAAGGGTTTCTACTTTCCTTCCCTCAACTTCATTGCGATTTATAATAACACACGTTGGTACCATTGGTCGGTGCCTAGATACACTGTCCAACTTCACCCAATTTTTCAATTTAATTTTTTTCTTAATTATTTCAAATCATTGATTACTAAACTAAATTGTTTAAATATTTTCAACATGGTTGGAAACCCATTTGGGCATGCCGATGTGGTCGGTATAAATTCAGTTAGCTTGAATATTTAATTTATTTAACTACATATGTTTCCCAACCTATTTTTTGTGATTAATTTAAATTATAAATTTAGATTAATTATGAACAATGAATTGTTGGATCATTGGTTGTTGTTTTTTCTGATTTATTTATTCTTTCAAAAGTTCATTTAACTTCTTGTACTGATATAGTATATTTACTGGTTATTTTTTTATGTTGTAATATTAAATTAATACCTTGTGTTTCATGGGTGTATCATCCTATATTTCCAAGTGAATTTACATATGCATGCTATGCCATATCTACTAATATGAAACATTAATAAAATTCATGGTAGGGAAAGAAGGTGTGTCATGTAGTTAGGGCCACACTTAAACCTTCCATTCCTAACTGGTTACCACTACATGTTGGGAGGTGGTGTCATTGGTTTCCCAGACCAAGACTTCCCCATGGATTCTAATACTTATGAGTGATACTAGTTCCAAAAGGGTCCATTAAGAATATATTTGATGGAAATGTGTCCAATGCAGCCTTAGATGACGCTCGACCCATTTTTGCGAGATTGGAATGGACTCAAGGTCATGCCATTCCTTGTGAAATACTTTGTCTTTCGACAGATTGCATTTGACTGGATCAGCTGTATTTTATAATATGAAGGATGTTTTGTGGAAATACCTTCAGGACATATTTGGATTCCAACTCTAATATTGATCTTTAATAATGATGCACGGATGGTTTATATTAATTTTATATGAGTCTCTAGAGAATTGTGATATTTATCTCTTATGTTGAAGCACACAGAGTTGACACCGAATATACATCCCAAGTTAAATTAGAATATTGGGGATGTACCTCTTCCTTATATTACTTATTTTTTCAATCACTATATATATATATGTGTGTGTGCATTTTAATTACTAGTAATTCATTTAGACATTCGGCTTTGGTCGAAGAAATTTATTAAGGATGGGTAATATTGGAAACCCAGGCTGGTTTATATATATTATTGTACTTAATTTATTATATTCATTTGTTATATAAGTGAACACTTCATTTTTTTACTAAAGAAAATGGAATGGTTTAGAAAACGTGTGTTTTAGAATATTGGGATTTTATCACACACCATGCTTGGGCATTGTTGACACATGAGTAGATTATATGCTTGCATGTGTTGGAAAAGGGATGTATGCTGCTTCCAATGCATGATAGTTTATTACTACAAAGAATGGAGAATGTGTTTGAGGATCGAGCCATTTTCATTAGGCAGTTGAATCTTTGTGTCCATTATTTTTATTTTATATTATTCTTGAATTTCTTTTCCCTGTACATTCAGTTTAGATAGACATCATAGCTTGACATTGTTTTGTGAGATTCCAAACATGATTATTATTCAGTTTGATTTTTTTATATTTCATATGTTGTAGTTTGTTCATTAATATGGTTCCCATATTTATTATTAATTTTTATTTACTTCTTTTATGGTAATAAATATTACCAATGTGGGAATAGTCTCCCCTGCAGACAAGAAAAATTCCCTCACTGCTATTCAGCAGCCTCTGGCATTCGGGGAGATTCTCTTGAGGTTATGTGGCCAACACAGCATGGGGCACCCTTCAGGTGGCTCCCAGGACAGGGATGCTAATATATATATATATATATATATATATGAAATAAAAATAGTAACATTATTATTTAATATATTTCATTTTTTTCACAAAACACATCCTTAATACAATCCATTTTGGTGTAAAGAAATCCCATTACTTTAAGGAGGCGGTAGTCCACACTTCCCCAAACAAAATTATCGTACATACAAAAACTGAAAAGCAAGAAGGTATATGTTTTATAATAAATAAATATGGATAAATATTTCATAAATACAATATATAACATATAAAAAATCATTTTCCATCTTAAATTCAAACCATGAGTGGTGGCAATGGAAAAAAGGACAACATCATTTTGTGAGGTAGTTGATTTCCATATACAAGATTGGTATGTATTTTACCTAGTAGATAGATGTATCTATATGAGAATGTAGAACCCATATAATTAATATAAATATTTATAATCAGGATATCAGATTTTTATTTAATTATATAATATGAATAAATGACGTGGTAGAGAAAAAAAAGAATGGAACATGAGAAAAGATGTTACCTCTTCATTAGGAAACTCCTTTTTCACTGCACGAAAGGGATCACCTTGTTGAATTTAATCTCAAACAGAGTATTATTTAATAATGGGATGGATGTTGGGAGCTAATTTAAGAATAGGATAAGGGATCCAATATAGAGACACTCACTTTTCATACATAGACAATATATAACTTTAAGAAAATACATTAAACATTATACAAACAAACTCCCAAAGACCGTACTATTCTAATGAATTTGAAAAAATTTAATCATAAACACAATTATATAAATGAGCTAAATTATCTCCCACTAGATTCTTATTAAATATCATTGATATTTTAATTATCAAAAATAATATACATCATCATAATCTGGGAAAGGAAACATAAAAAGGGTTTCACTCAGAATATTAGTAATAAAAAATAATGGATATATGTATGTATAATATTGAGAAAAATTGTATGAGAATATGATAATTAAAATATAATATCATTACATGCATAGAAAATATCATATACTTTAATTATGGAATAAATAGTGGTTTTCCATATGACATGAATCATAAAAAAATAATGAACATAAACAATGAAAGCATATCGTAGAAATGAAACATAGAATTATGGAACACAGATAAGCATATAATATGATTTCCATAGTAGCCAAGGCATCATTTCCATAAAAATGTTATTAGTATGGGTTCACACCCAATACTGTCTTGGTATACATGGTTAAAATACATGTACATATTAGTATAATGTGTTCAACATTTATGTTATCCTGGAATTAATTGTTAACTCTCGTGGACATCTTAGTAGTCAAGGATTACTCCTAAGACCATATTATTCTATCTCATTAGATATAAATATTTACCCAATTCATTTGACGGAGATGTTGGTTCCACCCATATCATAATAAAATCATACATACTTGTGACAAAAAATCAAAAACAATCAAATCATTTCCCATGAAATTAAATGTGTATCCAGGACATGTAATCATATGATAATGTATGGAAAAGATACTGGTTTCATTACCATTTATTAGAAATAATAACCCATTGAATAGAAAATGATTTTATAAACACATAACTCTTGAAAGAGAAATGTGTTTCGTAAAGACCATGACATGAAGAACAACCCATTGAAAGAAAGAATATGAATGTACCATTAGATATTTCCTAGCAATGGATGAGTAACAATAATTACTGTCATCTTATATAGAAAATAATTTTGAAATATCATTGAAAAAATTTTCATGAAGAAGATATCCTTCTATATTTAAAATAATAATTTTTAATACATGAAATCATTTTAAAATAGTTTTCGTAGAAAATATCACATAAACTTATAAACAATACTTGGAATAACATTGAAAACCATTTACCATGAGAACACATAAAATTAGCTTGAAAATATTTTGAAACCATTTTTCATTGAAAACATATGAAATAAGATTTGAAGAATTTCAGAAAATGTTTTTATTGAAAACACTATAAAAACATGTAAAGAAATATTTAAGTCATTTTTAAGAACATTTCATTGTTAATAATGTTAAATCATAAAAATAAAAAAGGAAAAATTTTGATGACATTTTCTAGGAAAATATCAATGATATATTATAGAGAAATATTGAAAAAAAAATTTCTAAATAATTCTTTGAAAATAATTTTTGAAATATTTTATTAAAAATAAATCTCCATAAAAAAATTATCAATTCAATGAATATAAAGAAGATAAATCCATACATGTTGTACGAGGTAAAAATAAAATTCAATTAACAATATAAAGAGGTTTGAGAAATGCCGTATTCAGAAAGAGACAAGAATAATCTTTTGAAAAAATTGGTAAAAGAAAAAGCAGTTCAATTTTTTTAATGATAATACGATATTTATTAGATAATTCATGCGAAACATTTTAAAAAAACATAGTTTTGAAAGAACACATATTTTGAATTAAATATAGAGGTAAGTTAATATTTTCATAAAGAAATTATTAATTAGTATAAGTAAAAACGTGTAAAAATGAATGGATTTAATAAACTAGGACCTAAATACTATACATAATATATGAAAAATCCATGTGTGTTTTAGAAATATGTTTCATGATATTTCAATAATGAAAAACTGATTATAAAAATTCTTGATAAATGGTGAGATAGATTGAATAAACTCTAACAAAATGTTAACATTGAATCATACTACCCATATGGGAAAATTAAATTACATGTTGCTTAAATATCATGAAATTAAGGATATTAATGTAATACCATTTCAAATGTAGTTTATACACCTCATATAAAAATAAAGGTGTACAACATGGCATGTGTCTCAATGAAGTCAAATTGAAACAAAGATAATTAACCGATATGGTATCCTTTGAAATGTAAACACCCAAATTTAAATATCATAAGATGGATTTGTAAATACCCATAATATTATGTATAAGAATCATTGAATAAATTTATGGTAAATATACACACCACGCAAAAGGAATGGGTGGTGAAGATAACATTTATATATGAACCCTGCTTTTTATTACACACTTAAACCTGATTTATTACATAAAATATACACTTGATAAAACATAGAAGATCGAGAGGTCCAATGTATTTGTGGATTAGGAAAATTACATAACATCTTAGAACATAAAACACAAAGCATCATTATTGAAAACATCATTTACATGAGCGCTACATTCCCTCGTAATTTGCCTTGCATCAGATATCCTGAGGACATGCATATGAAACGGGTAATATATAAAGCCCTATAAGGGTATAAACATGGAATAATATTAGGAATAAAATAAATGTTAGACAATAGGCATATCAATAGGTCACAAGATAAACATTTAGATAAAGTAATGATAAATCATGATAATAATAATATGGAAATGTGGAAACAACACTTAAAATTGAATTAGCATGAGACAAGGATCATTGCAAATGGATCATGAGTAAACCATAATGTTAGATGAATCATGATTAAAACCATTATTCACATAAATTTGCATGATCCAACACCCATTGAACATGACGTATCATGATACTATAATTTACCCAATGCATTGAAGCGCTATCAGGGCGCACCCTTCTTAAACATTTAAATTTATGCATAATTGTTCCACAAGGATCATTGAATCAATGAAAATCACAAGTTATTCAATGATTAAGAAATTTGGAATAAATACATGAACATGCAATTCAATATGTATATGTGTATGAAGGTTAATTCCCTTGATAGAGACATGGGTATGGTACTCACTGTATAATGATCTTGGTTTGGAAAAACACAAAGAAATTTCGGTAGCATAACATTGTGACATAAAGATTCATAAAAAAGAGTGAAAAGGGTGTATAGTCATATTTACATTAAATATAAATTAATTTGGTCATATAGATATATGTACCAACAATATTAGTTGAATTTAGATGCATAATACAAATGAATTTCTTGGATATAATAGAGGAGAGGGAAATCACTCAAGGAATTTTGGAATGGTAATTGGTGTATATAGGAGGAATTAAGGAGAGAGAAAGGGGTATCCCATCATCCAAACATAATGAAAACAGTTTGGGGGAGGTGAGAAATCATACCCCAACATTTTTAATTGAAAAAATAATGGCAAAACAACTGAATGAAAATTGGAAAAAATGGGAAAAGAAGAAATTCCTTACATGGAAGTGTGATCCCAATGGATTGGGAGAGGATTGAGAGAGGATTGTTAAGAGCATGGGGAACCATTGGAAGATTATAGATATAAGAGGTAAGTTGTTGGTAGAACTCCAAAGGATTTGAGTAATGTGGATGTGGGAGCTTGGGTGGGTTTATATATGAAAAGAGAGGAATTATTTATTATCTAGGTTTGGGACACCTCACATTAAACTAATCAATACCCCAAACCAACCCATGATTTTTTCCAAAGGGGAGTAGAGAAAAATATTTTATAAGGAAAAAAGGATTAATTCTTAAAATAATAGGGTTGCTTATGTAGAGGCGAGTCACACTCTTAGGGAAAAAAAAATTAAAAGAAAAAATGTTTTAAAAGCCTTGAAGGGTGCACTAAACCTTTATAAAATAAATCAAACAAATAAAAAATAACATTATTTTAATGTTAAAACATATATTGGCCAAAAAATGTTTATAACATTTTATTATATCACTATTGGGTCATTATGATGTCATAAGACACATTATATATTTAAACAGTATTTAATTTTTACCCAAAAATTCGACTGTCTCAGAAAGTTACGAAAACATCCCCGTGACATAATTTTAACGTCCGGATTCCAAATATTATATTTATTTTATCTAAATAATTTTCTAAATAATTTAATTTTTACTTTTAAAATAAAAACAGACATTTATCGAAAATTCACGGGTTTTGGTAAAAATAGCTTTCAAACAACAAAAAATATTACAATTGTATTCATTAAATTATATGATAATTTATATTTAATGAAAATTTATTTTATAATAATAAAAATAATAATTTATAAAAATATTATTTAATACAAAAAACCATAAATTCATCAAAATAGATTTCATAATTGAATACTAACTAAAAATACTATTTGTGATTTAAAAACTATTTACAAAGTAACAATAATAAAATCAATGTATATTCATTATTATATACAAAAAATAATGCACATATTCAAAGTGATATGGTCTTGTTAAATAACCCCTGATAACACCCGCATAACACCAAAGGATAAGGTGCACGATGGTGACAAACCCTTGCGGTGGCACAGATTACATTGTTTAGGTGGTAATCTCTATTAACTTCCGCTTTTCCTCTAGTTAGTTCCTCTCAAGATTAACGTGTTCACGATTGGCTTGGACTTGGTCGAGATTGAATCCAAATGAAACCACCTCTATTACAATCTTTGATAAATGGGCTTCGTATGGGGAATTCTACGAGATGATGCAAAACATTACTTTGTCTGTGTAAATTGGATTGGTTAAAGCCTTATATTTATATTAATCATGTTATCACTGTTCAACATCTATATTAGCAATGGTCATTATTCTTAATGGTATTTAAAAACCCAAAAAACATATAACTAAATAAGTTCAAATTTTTTTCAGAACCATAATAAGACATTTAAATATACCAAGAGGAATTTTCATTAAATAATTTTTTTGTTGTTACAATCTTCTCCCCTTAATAAATGTCACCCTCAAAAGTTTCTACTCCCACCCTAAAATAGATGTGGGTCACTTTACTTAATAACTTCCTCTAATTCCCATATTTCTTTTTCAAACTTGTGGTTTCACCACAACACCTTGTCGAGGGGAAATGTCTAATTTTGTAGAAAATTTTCTCTACGATATAGTAACAACACTATTCACTCCTTGTAAAAAAGATCATTCTCTAGTTGTACTACCTCTAAAGATTGTACAGGTGAAGGGTCTGTTATGTACTTTCTAAAGAGGGATAAATAAATTACATAATGTATTTTTGTCATTTTAGTTGGAAGTGCTAGTCGATATCCCACAACCCCAACACGATCTAAAATCTTAAAGGGTCCATTGTACCAAGGACTTGACTTCCCATTCGTTCCAAACCTCATGACCTTCTTCCATTGAGATATGCGTAGAAATAACATGTATCCAACTTTAAACTCAAGGTCTCATCGATGGTTGTTTGTATAACTATTCTATTGACTCTGTGCTCCCTTGATATGCTGATGAATGGTTTCCACCTCCCCAATCATTTATATGACCATTTCTAGTCCTAGTAGCTTATGTTTTCTGACTTCATCCAAACATGTCTATGTTCTGTACCCCTTCCCATACAAGGCTTCATAAGGTTCTATTCATATGCTCGAGTGGAAACGATTATTGTATGAGAATTAAATCAATGGAAGATGTTGGTACCACCCACTTTTGAAGTCCATAGAACATGCTCTCAACATTTACTCATGTGGTTGGATAGTCTTCTTAGATTGGCCATTAGTTTGAGGATGATAGGATGTAGTGAAGTTCATCCCAATATCTAGAGCATGTTGAAGAATCATCTAAAACATAGAGGTGAATGTTTTATCTCGATCAAATATAATAGATAGTGGTACTCAATACATCCTTACCACTTATCTGATATATATCCGTCCATTCTAGACTAAGGGGAAATCTTCCTGAATTGCATTAATGTGTGCAGACATTGTAAGATGATCCACAACAACCCATATTACATTGTTTCATTTGGATATATTTTGATGTCCAGTTACAAAGTCTGTGATGTTATCCAATTTCAATGCTGGTATGGCTAATGGATGAATCATCCTCTTAGACTTATACCTCTTTGCCTTTACTTTCTGACAATCAAAGCACTTTTATGTATACTCAATGATCTTTTTCTTCAAATTATCCCGACAATAATGCTTTCAGAGATCTCAATTCATCAATGGGATTCCTTGGTTAATAGAGAAATTTTAACTACACGCATCACCCAAAATTTCCTTCTTTAGTGATGGACATTATGGAACACATTGTATTTTATCAAATCTCAATATTTCTTCTCCATTAACATTGATCTTCAAGTGTTTCCCTTTTTTGATAGCTTCCACTCTCTTCTAAATTCCCTCATCATCCTTTTGATCATCCTTTATCCTTTCCAAAAGAGACGGTTGAGCGATCATTTGTGAAAGGATTGATGATGTTCCATTATTTATGATTCCCATAGCCATCATCATCAAATCTATGAAGTTTGGGTCCTTCCCAATTCTCATCAATTATAGAATTGTCGGGTCCTTTGAACATAGAGAATCTGCCACCTAGTTCACTTTCAAATGGTGGTAATGGATTGAGCAGTCATAGTCATCGATCTTCTCTAACCATATTCCTTGGTGCATGTTCAACACTTTCTATGTGAATATATACTTATAGTTTTTTTGTTCGTATATATTTCACACTTCTCCCCAAAGATATAATTCTACAAAATTTTTAAAGATAAGATCACCGCAGCCAACTCCAAATAATGTGCTGAATAATTCTTCTCATTAACTTTCAATTGCCTTGAAGAAAAGGAAATTATTTTTTATTTTGCATCAACACACTGTCTAGGACCTTCTTTGAAGCATCATTGAATACCAAAAATAGTTCTACAATTCTGGGTAAAGTGAGCACATGTGCAATGATATGCCTCCTTTTTAAGACCTTGATGATTTATTTGCATTCATAACTCCAAGAAACATTTACTCCCTTCCAAGTTTGCATGGCAAGAGAGGTGGAAAATCATGAGAAATTTCTCCCAAACCATCCATAATATCCATCTAACCCTAAGAACCTATGGATATCTTTTACCAATATTGGCCATGACCATCCCTCAATTGCATCATTTTTGGTGGACTCCATAGATATTGTAACAGCCCAAGATTTTATAAAAAAATATTCTTTTTAATTTTATTAATGTCTTGTGTTGTACGCTACACCAAAAGGAGCTTGCACAACAAACATCCATGACTTGATTTGCATTACACGCAATCGCGACCTTCCTCGATAGCGTGTGTAGTACGCAATACCGAGTTTCACTAAACAACAATATGCTATAAAAATATTATTAAAACTAGCCGTTATGAATAGTAATAACCACTTTTTGAAATCCAGTAAATCTTATTTTTCAAAATGAACTTTTTTTTTGGATTCGGAGTATCGAATTTAGCCTAAGGTGAAATTTTGGTACTTTTCGGATAACTTTCATATTCTGATGAATAATGAAAATTACTAAATTATAATTAAAAACAACTTTTTTTAATCGAAATAATTAATAGTGATAAATCATTAATTTGAGTGGTTTTAAAGTATATTTAGAATATATTTTTACAATTTAATACAATGTTGGTCATTGGATGTAGTTTCACATTTAAACTAGACATAAACAAGTGTCAATCTTTTGATAGATATTGTTTCTTAAAAACACGCTATTTGTTTTAACAGCGGTATTTAATTATAAAATTAATTAATGCAACATTTATGTTATGAATTTGGTAAAATAGACTTCATTTTTGAATTCGGAATATGAAATATAGCTTGGGATGAAATTTTGGCATTGTTCTGAAAAACATCAATTTTTGATGAATAGTGAAACTACTAAGTGGTAGGTTAAAAACTGAATTTTGCATAAAACTTAATTTTACCGCTTCTGTGAATTGAATTTCGAAAATCCGAGAGACACGGTTAATATCAAGGACTAAAATGTGGTTCAATGAGATGAAAATAATTTTTTGGTGAATAGTAACTTCTTACTTTTTTTACCACGGTTAATAGTAAATAAGGTAACTAAGGGTAAATATGATATTAATATTACCCTAACACATGTCCTAATTCTATTGGACAAGTGTAATTCGACCAAAAACAAACTTAGGAATAAAATATGACCATTTAGGCCCACTTGGATTAGATTAGGACATTTATTATTAATTTATTTAAAGAAGGGTTAAAATAGTTAAAATCAAAGTTTAATAAGTAAATCATTTTTAATATGGGGTTATACATAAGATAAATTCGACTATAAATATTCATTAGAAAGCTAAAAAGCTTTCCTACATGATGGTATTTTATTTGTAATTTTTAGACATCAAATAATATAATTTATTTATGACACAAAAATGATGCAGTAATTATCTTATTAATGAAATATTGACATAATTGATAATATAAATACCAAAATAAATGTAATTTAAGACTTTTTATGAATTCCACTAATTTTCTAGGTTACTATGATATATTAGTGTTGATTTAATCAACTTGGTTCGAAAATATAATTCTGTTATGACTTTCACAAAAATCATATATCAAATAGTGTCAAAATTGACACAAAATAGTTTTTAAATCAAATATTATATTATTAATTGTTATTTTATTCCTAAAAATCTAAGGTTCGGCCAAATGACTTAGATAAGGATATATGTATTAATAATATACAATTTGGGGTTCGTTTGGCATGTTATAGTAAGTTTATTAACCATATAGTGAAAGAAAACAAAAAGACACGGTAAAAGTTAAATTATTTAACTTAGAGTTAAATCTAATTGATAAGGTTAAAATAATACCCTAAACTTGTCTAAATCCTATTGGTTGATAGGATTTCGACCCATCCCCACTTTAGCTTCGAAATAAGACCCTTTGGAACCATTATAAACCGATTTTGACTTTAATATAAAATAATATTTTGAGATATTCCTAAGGTGCCCCTCTCCTCCCCTATAAAAGGACACCTCCTTCCCCTCCTCCTCACACCACTTTGAGCACTCAAGCTCGGCCAACCCATGCCAATTTATCCTCTCCACTTCCCTAGCAACATCCTAGAGGTTCTGGTCTTCCTCAAAGACCAATTTTAGTGCCCTAAGAGGAGGTCTCAAAGAGGCACTTCAAAGAAGAGGTAATTACCGTTACCAATTCTTTCATCTTTATTTCTTCTTCCACTTCTTCTTCTTAGGTTGTTTCATTATGAAGTAATAACATCAGTATCAATCATATACTGATATGTTATTATAAGTATGAAACAACCCTATTTAACCATCTATCCATCCTACGGAAAAAGAAATCACCGCGCGTGCGTACGTACGGAATACCGTCTCCACGCCGTGGTGTAATCTATTTTCCATCACCACCATACATGGATGGGTATAATGGTGTAAAGAATAACTATACATAGTTATTACAACATCATATTGATTCTGATATATTGTATAATACACTCCAATTCAATTCAATATTTATAGAAATACCGTCTCCACGACGCGATGAGATTCATTCTCCATGTTAACCATTTAAGAATGATTATAATGTATATATAAGAAATAATAATGAAATATATGACATTATAAAGCTACTGGATTTATGTATATATATACATATGTATTTCATCTACTTACTTCCATTTCAAGACAATAAGGAAAGGAAAATAGTGTTCATGCGTACGTACGGACTACCGTCTCCATGAACGGTGTTTTTCATTTTATTTATCTACCTATTATATATATATATATATACTGAATATATATGATATATAAATCATATTTTATATTCTGGAAGTAAGTAAATCATGATATAAGTAATAATGATGTCAAGAACAACAAGTCAAAACACCTACGATAAATGAAACGATTTTACCCAAAACGCTTCTTTAACATGGAATTTACAAAAGAACGGGTAATATAATGTCATAAGTGAACCATATATGATATCATAACAATGAATATGATTCTGTAATAAGTCAATAACATGATTTAAATCATTATACAGGAGGTTCGGACACTTACAAAGCAAGTCGGACCTAAGGTAAGGGAAAATATCACAATCTCATTTTTATTCGAGATTGTTTATTCGTAAGTATTTACTGGGGTGTATTTTATCATCCACATCCATGTTCCCTCAATATGTAATATTGTTTCCATCCACTTGAAATAGTTTACATCCAATTTTACCCTTAGGTGAGTTTTTAGTAAAGAATATGAAAGGAATCTTTTGTCGTTTTTCCGTACGAGGTACTTTTTGACTTTTACGACAAAAGTACGAAGAATGTTTTTTTTAACTTATACGGCACGAACGGATTTTTACGGTTTTATAAAGCCTTATTTTCATGAACCTTCCTACAAAATATTTCATGAATATTTTTAATAAAATCTCTTTCTTTTAAAATTGTATGATGTTTTGTGAAAAGAAATTGATTTTGAAGAAGAAAGGATATTTTCCTCAAGAATTCATTTCAAGTGTTTTATCAAAATTATTTTTCATCTAAGATAATAATGGGTTCTGTTTCTATCCATATTTTTACATTGATTTGACTATGTTGTGATGGAATTATGATTATGAATTCCTTTATCTTATATGAATGGTTTTATGATGTCATATTGTTTAAGAATCCCATTTTTATTACATGGGTTATGCAATGATGTATGATTTATGATTTTGTGGCACACATAAGAATGGTATCATTATGAGATGGGTGGGACCTATATCTCCCTCCAATGCATTGGGTAAAGATTTCATATCTCATGAGAAAGACATGGCTGGAATGGTAGGTTATACCGGTTCAGTGAAACAGGACTGAAACGAGGATTACTCGATTCAGAAAGGGACTTTGTCCACTAAGATAGTCTTGGCAATGAGTCTTGACTAACAAGAAATGATTCTCTATGATTATGTGTGTATGCCACAACGAGTAATGTTTTAAGTAAGGGTTTCATTTTCACTACTATGATTTATCCCATGTTATGAAATTATGCTCTCTTTTGCAGGTTAAGATTTCAACAATGTTATGTTCTTATGAAAATTATGTGATTGATATTTCTTTTGTTTACCCTTACTGAGCATTTGAGCTCACCCTTTTATGTTTTCTTTTCCCCAGGATATAAAGAAAGGTTTTTAGGTAAAAAAAAGATCTTTATGGGAGATGTTGAAGATCTTTCACCACGTTTAGAAGATTACGTTCCGAGTTTCCAAAGACACTAAACTATTACGATCCTTGTGTGTGTGTTTTTGTTATGTACTAAGTATTCCGCAAAAGTAATGTAATGTCCATGTACGATAAGCTTCGGGTCTCTATAGTTGGTATCAGAGGAAAGGTTTAGTCAACCTTTGGAAACTAGGATGCGAAAACGTTAGTGAGATCTCTAGAGATATTTCTAATGTATGTCTAGGGACGTCCGTAAGGTTAAGTATACGTATAGGTTATAGTACTAGAATTACGCTAACGATCATAGAATTAAACCTAAGATGTTAGATATTGAAGGTACTCCCCCTTTATTATGTTGTTTTCCCTAGCATGATTTTTGCCTCTCACACTATTCTTTTTGGGTTTTAGACGATGGCTGGAACCCGAAGGAACCGTGTTGATCAATGCAATGGACAATGCAATGATTGTCCTCCTGAACAAACAAATGTTATGGGAGATGGAGTGCAAAATCTTATTGCTATACTTACACAAGCTATGAATAATTCTGGACTTCCAAATGAGCAGAGAAGGGAACAATATTCTATTGAGTCCTTCATGAGGCAGCGTCCACCTTCTTTCAGTGGGTCTACTGATCCATTAGTGGCTGAACAATGGATCAGTACTACTGAAAAGATATTTTCAGTTCTTCAATGTTCTGAACATGATAAAGACATCTTAGCAGTATATCGTTTGGAAGGTGAAGCTGATCAATGGTGGAATCTTATCAAGAATACGAGGCCAAGAGATGAAATTGAGTCCATGGAATGGGACGAGTTCAAGAACTTATTTTTCAATAAGTACTTCCCTCGTATTCTTCGAACGAAGATGGAGAAGGAGTTTCTTGAACTAAAGCAAAAGGATGATGAATCTGTTGGTATATACGAAGCGAATTTTACAAGACTTGCAAGGTATGCATCTGGCATTATCATCCAACCTGAAAGTAAAGTTGATCGATTTTTCAGTGGCTTAAAACAAAGTCTTCGAAGGGCATTAGCTATAAGAGACTTCAGTAGCTATGAAGAAATTGTGCGTTGTGCTATCAAGGTAGAAATGGAAGTTGATGTTACATATCCATCTCATGGTTTTGACAAGAAACGAAAGATGGAGTTCAAGGAGAAATCTCAGAATAATGGTGAAAAGAAGATGAATGTTTCCTTATGCACAAAGTGTGGAAAGAAGCATGGTGGAGATTGTCTAAAAGGGACTAGAAAATGTTTTAAGTGTGTAAAAGAAGGTCATCGAGCAGCTGAGTGTTGAAGTAATGGAAAAAGGGTTTCTAATGATGTGAATAAAGCAAACACTGCAGAGAACGCACCGCCAACACTTCAATGCTTCAAGTGCAAGGAAATGGGGCATTATGCTAATAATTGCCCTAATCCAAGGGTTAGTGATGATCAACATGAGCAACCACTGAAGGCAAAGGACAAAGGGAAATCACATGCAATCACTATTGGCAATGTTGAATATGACAACGATGTGGTGGAATGATTAAGTGTTTATGTAATGGGATTCCAAAATAATGTTGTATCATTGAGTATTGCAATATTTATTGATGTGGTATTCAAAGTGATTGAGATATTTTTTGGAAATAAGATGATATGCGCATAATGAAGACGAGAAAATGAAATGTTTAATAGTATTCATGAGCTCATGATTGATATAAGGACTAAGTGATATCATGGTTTGAGTATATAGAATTTTGAGGATTTTGGTATGTGGAAAGTGTTAACTTTTAACTGCACTCATGTTTTCACTAAGGTATTCAAGAGAATGCACGATTAAGGACTTTGAATGTTTGGAATGTGACCAACAAGACATATCTTATGATATGTGGGGATCAACGACAGTATTAAATCTCTGGTAATCGTTGTCACTATATTATGAGAGTGGACTGCAGTATTATAAGCCTAAAGATTAGACTGGATTATGTTGGACATAAGTTATTATTGTTTAAGGATAGAAGATTTTCGATATTATTGATGGGATGTTATAGTAACGTAGTTTTAGAAAAAGGGACAACCTACAGGACGGGCGACAGCCCATCGCTTCGGACAAGGCTTTAGGAATCGAACCCACAACCAAAGTGCGACTGGCCTTTATCGCATACCACTGGCCTACAGGAAGTCCCTGTTTAGTAGAAACTAGTTTTATTATATTAAGCAGTATGATATATGAAGTATAAGTCCATTTTAGGAACTATATATGATTAATCTCACTATAGAATGACTTATGTATATTTAATAACTTTTGCTTACCTTTTGTTTGAGATAGATGGAATGACCCGTCATTCTATCACATGATCTGCTAACACTTCACGAATAACAAATTCAACTTCATTTCTTTAAGAGATGAAGTGGAAATTGTTCAAGGCACGAACAACAGTGATATTGTATCAAAATAAAGTAAGTATTTATTCTAATTCAAATTTTCAACTTTAGGGAAATGATCTTGAAAACCAAAAATGTTGTCCTAGTGATCTTATACCTGATGAATCAGATGGTACCTTAGATCGTCACAAATTTATGGATTTGTGATTACTGGATTTTCCATAGCCATGTTCTCTACCACTCTCCATCAGAACATGATGGTTAGATTTCTCTTCCATATCCATATTTTCACCTATGTGGAAACCCAGTGATTAGTTTATTTGGGTAATCGTTACATTTCATACTTTAGTTTTTAAAGCCAAGTTTTGGTATTCCCTTTTACGATGTGGGATTCTATTAAAGAAACTTTCAAATAGTAAACCATTTATAACCCCGACGAATTTCGAGGGCGAAATTCATTTTAAGGGGGGTAGAATGTAACAGCCCAAGATTTTATAAAAAAATATTCTTTTTAATTTTATTAATGTCTTGTGTTGTACGCTACACCAAAAGGAGCTTGCAAAACACACATCCTTGACTTGATTTGCATTACACGCAATCGCGACCTTCCTCGATAGCGTGTGTAGTACGCAATACCGAGTTTCACTAAACAACGATATGCTATAAAAATATTATTAAAACTAGCCGTTATGAATAGAAATAACCACTTTTTGAAATCCAGTAAATCTTATTTTTCAAAATGAACTTTATTTTTTGAATTCGGATTATCGAATTTAGCCTAAGGTGAAATTTTGGTACTTTTCGGATAACTTTCATATTCTGATGAATAGTGAAAATCACTAAATTATAATTAAAAACAACTTTTTAATCGAAATAATTAATAGTGATAAATCATTAATTTGAGTGGTTTTAAAGTATATTTAGAATATATTTTTACAATTTAATACAATGTTGGTCATTGGATGTAGTTTCACATTTAAACTAGACATAAACAAGTGTCAATCTTTTGATAGATATTGTTTCTTAAAAACACGCTATTTGTTTTAACAGCGGGATTTAATTATAAAATTAATTAATGCAACTTTTATGCTATGAATTTGGTAAAATAGACTTCATTTTTGAATTCGGAATATGAAATATAGCTTGGGATGAAATTTTGGCATTGTTCTGAAAAACATCAATTTTTGATGAATAGTGAAACTACTAAGTGGTAGGTTAAAAACTGAATTTTGCATAAAACTTAATTTTACCGCTTCTGTGAATGGAATTTCGAAAATCCAAGAGACACGGTTAATGTCAAAGACTAAAATGTGGTTCAATGAGATGAAAATAATTTTTTGGTGAATAGTAACTTTTTACTTTTTTTACCACGGTTAATAGTAAATAAGGTAACTAAGGGTAAATATGATATTAATATTACCCTAACACATGTCCTAATTCTATTGGACAAGTGTAATTCGACCAAAAACAAACTTAGGAATAAAATACGACCATTTAGGCCCACTTGGATTAGATTAGGACATTTATTATTAATTTATTTAAAGAAGGGTTAAAATAGTTAAAATCAATGTTTAATAAGTAAATCATTTTTAATATGGGGTTATAAATAAGATAAATTCGACTATAAATATTCATTAGAAAGCTAAAAAGATTTACTACATGATGGTATTTTATTTGTAATTTTTAGACATCAAATAATATAATTTATTTATGACACAAAAATGATGCAGTAATTATCTTATTAATGAAATATTGACATAATTGATAATATAAATACCAAAATAAATGTAATTTAAGACTTTTTATGAATTTCACTAATTTTCTAGGTTACTATGATATATTAGTGTTGATTTAATCAACTTGGTTCGAACATATAATTCTGTTATGACTTTCACAAAAATCATATATCAAATAGTGTCAAAATTGACACAAAATAGTTTTTAAATCAAATATTATATTATTAATTGTTATTTTATTCCTAAAAATCTAAGGTTCGGCCAAATGACTTAGATAAGGATATATTTATTAATAATATACAATTTGGGGTTCGTTTGGAATGTTATAGTAAGTTTATTAACCATATAGTGAAAGAAAACAAAAAGACACGGTAAAAGTTAAATTATTTAACTTAGAGTTAAATCTAATTGATAAGGTTAAAATAATACGCTAAACTTGTCTAAATCCTATTGGTTGATAGGATTTCGACCCATCCCCACTTTAGCTTCGAAATAAGACCCTTTGGAACCATTATAAACCGATTTTGACTTTAATTTAAAATAATATTTTGAGATATTCCTAAGGTGCCCCTCTCCTCCCCTATAAAAGGACACCTCCTTCCCCTCCTCCTCACACCAATTTGAGCCCTCAAGCTCGGCCAACCCCTGCCAATTTATCCTCTCCACTTTCCTAGTAACATCCTAGAGGTTCTGGTCTTCCTCAAATACCAATTTTAGTGCACTAAGAGGAGGTCTCAAAGAGGCACTTCAAAGAAGAGGTAATTACCGTTATCAATTCTTTCATCTTTATTTCTTCTTCCACTTCTTCTTCTTAGGTTGTTTCATTATGAAGTAATAACATCTGTATCACTCATATACTGATATGTTATTATAAGTATGAAACAACCCTGTTTCACCATCTATCCATCCTACGGAAAAAGAAATCATCGCGCGTGCGTACGTACGGAATACCGTCTCCACGCCGTGGTGTAATCTATTTTCCATCACCACCTTACATGGATGGGTATAATGGTGTAAAGAATAACTATACATAGTTATTACAACATCATATTGATTCTGATATATTGTATAATACACTCCAATTCAATTCAATATTTATAGAAATACCGTCTCCACGACGCGATGAGATTCATTCTCCATGTTAACCATTTAAGAATGATTATAATGTATATATAAGAAATAATAATGAAATATATGACATTATAAAGCTACTGGATTTATGTATATATATACATATGTATGTCATCTACTTACTTCCATTTCAAGACAATAAGGAAAGGAAAACAACGTTCATGCGTACGTACGGACTACCGTCTCCATGAACGGTGTTTTTCATTTTATTTATCTACCTATTATATATATATATATATATACTGAATATATATGATATATAAATCATATTTTATATTCTGGAAGTAATTAAATCATGATATAAGTAATAATGATGTCACGAACAACAAGTCAAAACACCTACGATAAATGAAACGATTTTACCCAAAACGCTTCTTTAACATGGAATTTACAAAAGAACGGGTAATATAATGTCATAAGTGAACCATATATGATATCATAACAATGAATATGATTCTGTAATAAGTAAATAACATGATTTAAATCATTATACAGGAGTTTCAGACACTTACAAAGCAAGTCGGACCTAAGGTAAGGGAAAATATCACAATCTCATTTTTATTCGAGATTGTTTATTCGTAAGTATTTACTGTGGTGTATTTTATCATCCACATCCATGTTCCCTCAATATGTAATATTGTTTCCATCCACTTGCAATAGTTTAAATTCCATTTTACCCTTAGGTGAGTTTTTAGTAAAGAATATGAAAGGAATCTTTTGTCGTTTTTCCGTACGAGGTACTTTTTGACTTTTCCGACAAAAGTACGAAGAATGTTTTTTTTTAACTTATACGGCACGAACGGATTTTTACGGTTTTATAAAGCCTTATTTTCATGAACCTTCCTCCAAAATATTTCATGACTATTTTTAATAAAATCTCTTTCTTTTAAAATTGTATGATGTTTTGTGAAAAGAAATTGATTTTGAAGAAGAAAGGATATTTTCCTCAAGAATTCATTTCAAGTGTTTTATCAAAATTATTTTTCATCTAAGATAATAAAGGGTTCTGTTTCTATCCATATTTTTACATTGATTTGACTATGTTGTGATGGAATTATGTTTATGAATTCCTTTATCTTATATGTATGGTTTTATGATGTCATGTTGTTTAAGAATCCCATTTTTATTACATGGGTTATGCAATGATGTATGATTTATGATTTTGTGGCACACATAAGAATGGTATCATTATGAGATGGGTGGGACCTATATCTCCCTCCAATGCATTGGGTAAAGATTTCATATCTCATGAGATAGACATGGCTGGAATGGTAGGTTATACCGGTTCAGTGAAACAGGACTGAAACGAGGATTACTCGATTCAGAAAGGGACTTTGTCCACTAAGATAGTCTTGGCAATGAGTCTTGACTAACAAGAAATGATTCTCTATGATTATGTGTGTATGCCACAATGAGTAATGTTTTAAGTAAGGGTTTCATTTTCACTACTATGATTTATCCCATGTTATGAAATTATGCTCTCTTTTGCAGGTTAAGATTTCCAAAAATGTTATGTTCTTATGAAAATTATGTGATTGATATTTCTTTTGTTTACCCTTACTGAGCATTTGAGCTCACCCTTTTATGTTTTCTTTTCCCCAGGATATAAAGAAAGGTTTTTAGGTAAAAAAAAGATCTTTATGGGAGATGTTGAAGATCTTTCACCACGTTTAGAAGATTATGTTCCGAGTTTCCAAAGACACTAAACTATTACGATCCTTGTGTGTGTGTTTTTGTTATGTACTAAGTATTCCGCAAAAGTAATGTAATGTCCATGTACGATAAGCTTCGGGTCTCTACAGTTGGTATCAGAGGAAAGGTTTAGTCAACCTTTGGAAACTAGGATGCGAAAACGTTAGTGAGATCTCTAGAGATATTTCTAATGTATGTCTAGGGATGTCCCTAAGGTTAAGTATACGTATAGGTTATAGTACTAGAATTACGCTAACGATCATAGAATTAAACCTAAGATGTTAGATATTGAAGGTACTCCCCCTTTATTATGTTGTTTTCCCTAGCATGATTTTTGCCTCTCACACTATTCTTTTTGGGTTTTAGACGATGGATGGAACCCGAAGGAACCGTGTTGATCAATGCAATGGACAATGCAATGATTGTCCTCCTGAACAAACAAATGTTATGGGAGATGGAGTGCAAAATCTTATTGCTATACTTACACAAGCTATGAATCATTCTGGACATCCAAATGAGCAGAGAAGGGAACAATATTCTATTGAGTCCTTCATGAGGCAGCGTCCACCTTCTTTCAGTGGGTCTACTGATCCATTAGTGGCTGAACAATGGATCAGTACTACTGAAAAGATATTTTCAGTTCTTCAATGTTCTGAACATGATAAAGTCATCTTAGCAGTATATCGTTTGGAAGGTGAAGCTGATCAATGGTGTAATCTTATCAAGAATACGAGGCTAAGAGAGGAAATTGAGTCCATGGAATGGGACAAGTTCAAGAACTTATTTTTCAATAAGTACATCCCTCGTATTCTTCGAACGAAGATGGAGAAGGAGTTTCTTGAACTAAAGAAAAATGATGATGAATCTGTTGGTATATACGAAGCGAATTTTACAAGACTTGCAAGGTATGCATCTGGCATTATCATCCAACCTGAAAGTAAAGTTGATCGATTTTTCAGTGGCTTAAAACCAAGTCTTTGAAGGGAATTAGCTATAAGAGACTTCAGTAGCTATGAAGAAATTGTGCGTTGTGCTATCAAGGTAGAAATGGAAGTTAATGTTACATATCCATCTCATGGTTTTGACAAGAAACGAAAGATGGAGTTCAAGGAGAAATCTCAGAATAATGGTGAAAAGAAGATGAATGTTTCCATATGCACAAAGTGTGGAAAGAAGCATGGTGGAGATTGTCTAAAAGGGACTAGAAAATGTTTTAAGTGTCTAAAAGAAGGTCATCGAGCAGCTGAGTGTCGAAGTAATGGAAAAAGGGTTTCTAATGATGTGAATAAAGCAAACACTGCAGAGAACGCACCGCCAACACTTCAATGCTTCAAGTGCAAGGAAATGGGGCATTATGCTAATAATTGCCCTAATCCAAGGGTTAGTGATGATCAACATGAGCAACCACTGAAGGCAAAGGACAAAGGGAAATCACATGCGATCACTATTGGCAATGTTGAATATGACAACGATGTGGTGGAATGATTAAGTGTTTATGTAATGGGATTCCAAAATAATGTTGTATCATTGAGTATTGCAATATTTATTGATGTGGTATTCAAAGTGATTGAGAAATTTTTTGGAAATAAGATGATATGCGCATAATGAAGACGAGAAAATGAAATGTTTAATAGTATTCATGAGCTCATGATTGATATAAGGACTATGTGATATCATGGTTTGAGTATATAGAATTTTGAGGATTTTGGTATGTGGAAAGTGTTAACTTTTAACTGCACTCATGTTTTCACTAAGGTATTCAAGAGAATACACGATTAAGGACTTTGAATGTTTGGAATGTGACCAACAAGACATATCTTATGATATGTGGGGATCAACGACAGTATTAAATCTCTGGTAATCGTTGTCACTATATTATGAGAGTGGACTGCAGTATTATAAGCCTAAAGATTAGACTGGATTATGTTGGACATAAGTTAGTATTGTTTAAGGATAGAAGATTTTCGATATTATTGATGGGATGTTATAGTAACGTAGTTTTAGAAAAAGGGACAACCTACAGGACGGGCGACAGCCCATCGCTTCGGACAAGGCTGTAGGAATCGAACCCACAACCAAAGTGCGACTGGCCTTTATCGCCTACCACTGGCCTACAGGAAGTCCCTGTTTAGTAGAAACTAGTTTTATTATATTAAGCAGTATGATATATGAAGTATAAGTCCATTTTAGGAACTATATATGATTAATCTCACTATAGAATGACTTATGTATATTTAATAACTTTTGCTTACCTTTTGTTTGAGACAGATGGAATGACCCGTCATTCTATCACATGATCTGCTAACACTTCACGAATAACAAATTCAACTTCATTTCTTTAAGAGATGAAGTGGAAATTGTTCAAGGCACGAACAACAGTGATATTGTATCAAAATAAAGTAAGTATTTATACTAATTCAAATTTTCAACTTTAGGGAAATGATCTTGAAAACCAAAAATGTTGTCCTAGTGATCTTATACCTGATGAATCAGATGGTACCTTAGATCGTCACAAATTTATGGATTTGTGATTACTGGATTTTCCATAGCCATGTTCTCTACCACTCTCCATCAGAACATGATGGTTAGATTTCTCTTCTATATCCATATTTTCACCTATGTGGAAACCCAGTGATTAGTTTATTTGGGTAATCGTTACATTTCATACTTTAGTTTTTAAAGCCATGTTTTGGTATTCCCTTTTACGATGTGGGATTCTATTAAAGAAACTTTAAAATAGTAAACCATTTATAACCCCGAAGAATTTCGAGGGCGAAATTCATTTTAAGGGGGGTAGAATGTAACAGCCCAAGATTTTATAAAAAAATATTCTTTTTAATTTTATTAATGTCTTGTGTTGTACGCTACACCAAAAGGAGCTTGCACAACATACATCCTTGACTTGATTTGCATTACACGCAATCGCGACCTTCCTCGATAGCGTGTGTAGTACGCAATACCGAGTTTCACTAAACAACGATATGCTATAAAAATATTATTAAAACTAGCCGTTATGAATAGTAATAACCACTTTTTGAAATCCAGTAAATCTTATTTTTCAAAATGAACTTTATTTTTTGAATTCGGAGTATCGAATTTAGCCTAAGGTGAAATTTTGGTACTTTTCGGATAACTTTCATATTCTGATGAATAGTGAAAATTACTAAATTATAATTAAAAACAACTTTTTTAATCGAAATAATTAATAGTGATAAATCATTAATTTGAGTGGTTTTAAAGTATATTTAGAATATATTTTTACAATTTAATACAATGTTGGTCATTGGATGTAGTTTCACATTTAAACTAGACATAAACAAGTGTCAATCTTTTGATAGATATTGTTTCTTAAAAACACGCTATTTGTTTTAACAGCGGGATTTAATTATAAAATTAATTAATGAAACTTTTATGTTATGAATTTGGTAAAATAGACTTCATTTTTGAATTCGGAATATGAAATATAGCTTGGGATGAAATTTTGGCATTGTTCTGAAAAACATCAATTTTTGATGAATAGTGAAACTACTAAGTGGTAGGTTAAAAACTGAATTTTGCATAAAACTTAATTTTACCGCTTCTGTGAATGGAATTTCGAAAATCCGAGAGAAACGGTTAATATCAAGGACTAAAATGTGGTTCAATGAGATGAAAATAATTTTTTGGTGAATAGTAACTTTTTACTTTTTTTACCACAGTTAATAGTAAATAAGGTAACTAAGGGTAAATATGATATTAATATTACCCTAACACATGTCCTAATTCTATTGGACAAGTGTAATTCGACCAAAAACAAACTTAGGAATAAAATATGACCATTTAGGCCCACTTGGATTAGATTAGGACATTTATTATTAATTTATTTAAAGAAGGGTTAAAATAGTTAAAATCAAAGTTTAATAAGTAAATCATTTTTAATATGGGTTTATACATAAGATAAATTCGACTATAAATATTCATTAGAAAGCTAAAAAGATTTCCTACATGATGGTATTTTATTTGTAATTTTTAGACATCAAATAATATAATTGATTTATGACACAAAAATGATGCAGTAATTATCTTATTAATGAAATATTGACATAATTGATAATATAAATACCAAAATAAATGTAATTTAAGACTTTTTATGAATTCCACTAATTTTCTAGGTTACTATGATATATTAGTGTTGATTTAATAAACTTGGTTAGAACATATAATTCTGTTATGACTTTCACAAAAATCATATATCAAATAGTGTCAAAATTGACACAAAATAGTTTTTAAATCAAATATTATATTATTAATTGTTATTTTATTCCTAAAAATATAAGGTTCGGCCAAATGACTTAGATAAGGATATATGTATTAATAATATACAATTTGGGGTTCGTTTGGCATGTTATAGTAAGTTTATTAACCATATAGTGAAAGAAAACAAAAAGACACGGTAAAAGTTAAATTATTTAACTTAGAGTTAAATCTAATTGATAAGGTTAAAATAATACCCTAAACTTGTCTAAATCCTATTGGTTGATAGGATTTCGACCCATCCCCACTTTATCTTCGAAATAAGACCATTTGGAACCATTATAAACCGATTTTGACTTTAATATAAAATAATATTTTGAGATATTCCTAAGGTGCCCCTCTCCTCCCCTATAAAAGGACACCTCCTTCCCCTCCTCCTCACACCAATTTGAGCACTCAAGCTCGGCCAACCCCTGCCAATTTATCCTCTCCACTTCCCTAGAAACATCCTAGAGGTTCTGGTCTTCCTCAAAGACCAATTTTAGTGCCCTAAGAGGAGGTCTCAAAGAGGCACTTCAAAGAAGAGGTAATTACCGTTACCAATTCTTTCATCTTTATTTCTTCTTCCACTTCTTCTTCTTAGGTTGTTTCATTATGAAGTAATAACATCTGTATCACTCATATACTGATATGTTATTATAAGTATGAAACAACCCTATTTCACCATCTATCCATCCTACGGAAAAAGAAATCACCGCGCGTGCGTACGTACGGAATACCGTCTCCACGCCGTGGTGTAATCTATTTTCCTTCACCACCTTACATGGATGGGTATAATGGTGTAATGAATAACTATACATAGTTATTAAAACATCATATTGATTCTGATATATTGTATAATACACTCCAATTCAATTCAATATTTATAGAAATACCGTCTCCACGACGCGATGAGATTCATTCTCCATATTAACCATTTAAGAATGATTATAATGTATATATAAGAAATAATAATGAAATATATGAAATTATAAAGCTACTGGATTTATGTATATGTATACATATGTATGTCATCTACTTACTTCCATTTCAAGACAATAAGGAAAGGAAAACAACGTTCATGCGTACGTACGGACTACCGTCTCCATGAACGGTGTTTTTCATTTTATTTATCTACCTATTATATATATATATATATACTGAATATATATGATATATAAATCATATTTTATATTCTGGAAGTAAGTAAATCATGATATAAGTAATAATGATGTCAAGAACAACAAGTCAAAACACCTACGATAAATGAAACGATTTTACCCAAAACGCTTCTTTAACATGGAATTTACAAAAGAACGGGTAATATAATGTCATAAGTGAACCATATATGATATCATAACAATGAATATGATTCTGTAATAAGTCAATAACATGATTTAAATCATTATACAGGAGGTTTGGACACTTACAAAGCAAGTCGGACCTAAGGTAAGGGAAAATATCACAATCTCATTTTTATTCGAGATTGTTTATTCGTAAGTATTTACTGGGGTGTATTTTATCATCCACATCCATGTTCCCTCAATATGTAATATTGTTTCCATCCACTTGCAATAGTTTAAATCCAATTTTACCCTTAGGTGAGTTTTTAGTAAAGAATATGAAAGGAATCTTTTGTCGTTTTTCCGTACGAGGTACTTTTTGACTTTTCCGACAAAAGTACGAAGAATGTTTTTTTTAACTTATACGGCACGAATGGATTTTTACGGTTTTATAAAGCCTTATTTTCATGAACCTTCCTCCAAAATATTTCATGACTATTTTTAATAAAATCTCTTTCTTTTAAAATTGTATGATGTTTTGTGAAAAGAAATTGATTTTGAAGAAGAAAGGATATTTTCCTCAAGAATTCATTTCAAGTGTTTTATCAAAATTATTTTTCATCTAAGATAATAAAGGGTTCTGTTTCTATCCATATTTTTACATTGATTTGACTATGTTGTGATGGAATTATGTTTATGAATTCCATTATCTTATATGAATGGTTTTATGATGTCATGTTGTTTCTGAATCCCATTTTTATTACATGGGTTATGCAATGATGTATGATTTATGATTTTGTGGCACACATAAAATGGTATCATTATGAGATGGGTGGGACCTATATCTCCCTCAAATGCATTGGGTAAAGATTTCATATCTCATGAGATAGACATGGCTGGAATGGTAGGTTATACCGGTTCAGTGAAACAGAACTGAAACGAGGATTACTCGATTCAGAAAGGGACTTTGTCCACTAAGATAGTCTTGGCAATGAGTCTTGACTAACAAGAAATGATTCTCTATGATTATGTGTGTATGCCACAATGAGTAATGTTTTAAGTAAGGGTTTCATTTTCACTATTATGATTTATCCCATGTTATGAAATTATGCCCTCTTTTGCAGGTTAAGATTTCCAAAAATGTTATGTTCTTATGAAAATTATGTGATTGATATTTCTTTTGTTTACCCTTACTGAGCATTTGAGCTCACCCTTTTATGTTTTCATTTCCCCAGGATATAGAGAAAGGTTTTTAGGTAAAAAAAAGATCTTTATGGGAGATGTTGAAGATCTTTCACCACATTTAGAAGATTACGTTCCGAGTTTCCAAAGACACTAAACTATTACGATCCTTGTGTGTGTGTTTTTGTTATGTACTAAGTATTCCGCAAAAGTAATGTAATGTCCATGTACGATAAGCTTCGGGTCTCTACAGATATCCCATTTCTTTTGATGATATGGCCCCAGAATGAGACCTCCTTCAACCAGAACTCACACTTTCTATACATTTCAAAGATATTATCCTTTATCAAGGTCTCTAGTATAGTTATTAGATACTCATCATGATCCTACATGGTTTTAGACTATATCTAAATATCATCTATAATGACTATCACCAATTTTTTGAGGTAATCGTTAATCAATATATTCATAATTTCCATGATGATTCTTATAAAATTAGTGAGTCTGAAATGCATTACATTGAATTCATAGTGACAATATCTTGTACGAAAAGCATTCTTGCGGATATCTTCCTTATTCAGCCTTACTTGATAATATCTTGACCGCAAATCCACCTTGGAGAAGTATTGTTCTCCACACAGCTGATCGAAAAAGTCATCAATTTGTGGGAGAGGATACTAGTTCTTTATCGTGATTTTGTTATGATCAAGATAATCGATGTAAAGGATCATTAACCCATCATTCTTCATGATGAATAGGACTAGTGCACCCCATGGTGATGCACTTGGGCATATAAACCCTTTATCCAGATTCTCATATAGCTGTTTCATCAGATCCTCAAGATCCACAACAGAAATCTTATATGCAGTCTTGGATTTTGGAAAATCCCCAGGTATAAGATAAATTGATAATTCAACATATCTTCTAGGAGGAAGACAAAGAAATTCATCAAGAAACACTTCATCAAATTTTCTCACAATAGGAATGCCTTAAAGGATGGTTGTCTCCTTAGGCTCAATCATCTAATCCAGATACACGTACTCATAGGAAAATAATATTCATGCCTGAGATGATGGAGCTATATTAGATTCATCTTCCTGCTTGTACTTGTATAGAATTGAGGGTCGATTCTCCACATGGAAAGTGATTTCCCTCTCACAAAATTTTTTGTTGGATCTATATATATAAAGCCAATCCATGCAAAAAAATTATTCAAATTATACTAGAGGGAGTATTCTGAGGTTCCCTGAGAAATTCAATCCATAGATTATGATCGGGGTGGAGTTATATTCATGGGATGCAATGATTAACCCATTTATTGTACTCACCGACATCTTTACTTCCATGATCTATGGTGGTGCTGGGATTGTTCTACTATACAATTTTGAAATAAAAGAATTCATAGAACCTCAATGAAAAATCTTCTTGAATAAATAACTAGAATACCTGTCTCCACATCGTTGTCAGGGTTCACTTCAGCAGTAGTGATGGAAAAATTTCTCCCTTTCTTCCTTGGAGGTTGTTTATTGCCTCCAAAAACCCTTATTTTAGGGAACTGATTATCAAGATGCCCTGGTTCTTTGCAGTTTTATAAATTAACAACACATTGATGTTGGAACAGAGCATTTCTCTGCTATGTTTTAGTCACGGGTTTTTCTTGTCGGCAGCTAACAAGTAGTTAACCATTTTTTCCACACCTAAATCATTTTCTCATCCCCTTCAGGAAATTTCCCGGGGATTATTTCTTCACCTTTGGCAGGTGAGGTTTTGGATATTCTTAGCACCATGGGATTTATCCATCTGACCTCCAACATTGAATTCCACCTTATAATTCTTATCCCCGTGATACCCTTACGATTCTGTAATCTCTATTTCGACCTTGAGGGCACATCAAACAATTTCTTCATAGCTATCAAAGTCACACTTCACCAGCACTTTCCATAGGATATGATTCATCCCACCAAGAAAGTAGCCAATCTTGCATTTGTGGGTAACGACAATGCCATAGGCATATCGTGAAATCCTTGTGAAGTTTGCCTCGTACACTCTGACAGATTCATCTTCTTTTCTCATGAGGTAAAGGAAGTCCTTTTCCTTCTTATGTCGGAGGGTACATGGAAAATATTTATCGAAAAACACCATATTTAAATCCATCCATTCCAACACCTCGATCATCACCACATGCTTCATATCTATTATCAACGTCCACCATTGATCAAATTCACCTTCCATATAATAAGAATCTTGGATAACCTTCTATTGTTTAGATAATTGAAAGATGGGGAATATCTTTTTAATGGAGTTGATCTATTGTTTTTAGATTGAGGTATTAGATGAACCATTAAATATAGGAGGCCTTTGTCTTATAGAGATATCGATAGCGACATGTTCTTTCTTATTGGGGGTTGAACGTTCCACTTGACCCATGTTTCTAGTCAAAGCTTGAGTTAACTGAGATAGAAGTGGGAAAAAGTTCACAATTCCTACTCCCATCAGATTGGGCATCTCATTTGCACAGTCATCAAATTGATCTTCACATCGGTTGTTATCCCGATTCCTCCTATTACCGGCCATTGGTTGGAATTAAATGAAAGCTAAGGGTAACACCTAGAAGGAAATCCAAGGAAAAAATTTATGACCTATAAATAATTTTTATTTCTGTAACATATGAATCAATAGGATTCAATCTATTCTATACATGATCAACTTTCTATCATATATTCTTGGGGGTATTTTTGTATTCCTTTAATAAGGGTTTTACTAAGATTATTAGTTTTCCAAAGCATATCCTCGTGTAGTGTCATAAACAAGAGTGAAACAAGGCCTGTTTTCATGCATGAGTTCTCATTCGAGTATAGCTCAAAGTGGTGTATTTGGGTTCTACCCCTAAGATACATATGTTCTAGAGCAACCTCTACCTACTCGTATTCAGAGAGAAATGTATTTTCTTGATAAACAATTTACACAATACTCACCAATACATAGGAATGTTTTTATTAAACTTATTATTGTCTCTAGGTATTCCCTAGGATTTTCTCGTCCTAATCCCAGAAAATAACTAAACTTATCCTTTGATACCAACTATAATGACGCTGCATTTTATTACAAACATAACCTGAGTTATTACATAAGATATTCACTTTATTAAACATAGAAGATCGAGAGGTCTAGTGTCTTTGGGGCTTGGGAACATTACATAACATCTTTGAACATAAAACACATAACATATTTATTGAAAACATCATTTACCTGAATACTATATTCGCTCGTACTTAGCATTGCATGGGATAACCTGGGGACATGCATAAGAAAAGGGTGGGCTATAAAAACCAGTAAGGGAATAAACATTGAATTAAATGAGGAATACAATACATGTAAGAAAATAGGAATATAAATGTATTACAAGAGAAACATTATTATAAAGGCATGATAAATCATGATAATCATAACATGGAAATGTGGAAAAAACACTTAGCATAGAATTATAATGAGCCAAGGCTCATTACACATGGAGAATGGGTAAACCCTAATTGCACAAGAATCATGAGAACAATGTCGTTTCAATTTTATTATCATGAGTCATGTCCCATTTCATATGACATATAATGATACTATACTTTACCCAATTCATTGGAGTGCTATCAGGGTGCAGCATTCTTAAATATTTCATTTCATGAATAAGTGTGCCACATAAATCATGGAGTCAATCATGATCATAAGTTATTCCATAATTAAGTAATGTTGAATAAGTATATTAATTTACCATTCAATATTTATATGTGTATAAATGTAAATAACCTTGATAGAGACATGGGTATGGTATTCACTACACAATGATATTGGATTGGTAAAATGCGATGAAATTTCGGCAGCATAACGGCGTGACATAAGGATTCGTGAAAATGAGAGTGAAAAAGGTGTCTCATTATAAATAAATGGAATGGAATGTAATGTTTTAGTATAGGTATATTTACCAACTACCTTAATGGAATTTATATGCATAATAAAAAAGAATTACTAGGATGTAAAAGAGGGGAGAGAAATCCCTCATGGAATTTAGGCATGGTAATGGGTGTACAATGGAGGAATTAATGAGAGATAAATGGGATTCACATCATCCAAAAATAAAGAAGAAATTATGGGGTAGGTGCAAAATCATATCCCAAAATTTGTATTTGAAAACTAAAGGGAATAACAACTTAAACAAAATTGGGAAAAATGAGAAAAGAAGAAATCTCGTACTTGGATGTGTGATCCCAAAGGATTGGGAGAGGCTTGAGGGAGGATTATTGGGTGTTTTGGGAACCTTGGGGGATTATAGATAAGAGAGGTCAGAGGTTGGTCAAACTCAAATGTCTTTTAGTGAAGATGATGTGGGATCTTATGTCGGTTTATATATGAAAGGAGGGGAAATTCTTTATTATTTCCGTTTGGGACAACTCACAAAAAACTAATCAATACCACAAACCAAACCATGGTTTTTGTCCATGGTTTTTAACAATGGGGACTGAAAAAAAGTTTTTTATAGGGAAAATTACTTAACTTCTAAAAATAATAGGGATTCTTATGTGGAGTTGAGTGACACTCTCAAGAATTTTTTTTTAATAAAATGTTTTGTAAGCCTTGATGGGTCCACTAAAGCATTTTAAAATAATTAAAAAAAAACAAAAATCACATTATTTTAATGGTAAAACATATATTGGCCGAACATAATGTTTATATTTTTTTTATCACAACACTATTGGGTCATTATGATTTCATAAAACACATTATATATTTAAGAGGTATTTAATTTATACTCATAAACTCGACCATCTCAGAAAATTATGAAAAATTCACCATGGGATAGTTTTGACATCCTAATCCAAAAATAATATTAGTTTTATCTAAATAATTTTCCAAAAATGTGAATTTTTACTTTGGAAATAAAAACCGACATTTATCGAAAATCGTTTGGTTTTGAAAAAAATTACAATTTCATTTATTAAATTTTACGATAATTTATAATTAATAAAAGTTAATTTTATAATAATAATAATAATAATTTTTAAAAATATAATTAAATAAAAAATTCCATTTATTTATCAAAATATATTTCTTAGTTGAATGTTAACTAAAAATACTATTTTTGCTTAAATAAATATTTACAAATTTACAATAATAAAATAAATTTATATTCATTATTATATAAAACATTATGCATATATTCATAGTTATAAAGTCGGGTCACATAACCCCTTATAAAACCTGCATATGACCGAAGGATAACGTGCGTGATGGTGACAGACTCCTGGGGTAGCTCGAATAACATTGCTCAGATGGTATTCTCTATTAACTTCCAATTCTAACATAGTCGGTTCCGCTCAAGCTTAACGTGTTCAAGCTCAGCTTAGGATTGGTCAAGATCGAAGCCCAATGACACCGCCTCCATTCCATTATTCGATAAATGGGATTTGTATGGGGCATGTTTATTGGATTAGGCAATCTCTTCCTTTATATGAGTAAATTGGATTTGTTAAACACCTATATTTATATTAATCATGTTATCACTGTTCAATAGATATATTAGCAAAGGTAAAAATTATAAACGGTATTTTAAAATCCAAATAACATATAACAATATAAGTGAATACGTTTTAAATAACCATAAGAATACATTTAAATAGACCTAGAGGAATTTTCAGTAATGAATTTTTAGGTTTTTACAATTAATCTCCCTGAAAAACAATGTGAGATGAAATCCCTTTAGGTTGTTTCTTGACTCTCAACATAATCATTCATACCAGATTTATAATAAATATATATTTATAATAATATTTTTAATATACATATTCTTATATATAACTCAATATATATGATGACACAAGCTTTACATACATTGTTATTACTTCAGAATTGAAGCATTCTTATTACAACATATAACAAAACCATGGTAGGACTATATAGGTATAATGTCTTTAGAAACTGGGAAACATAATCAACTAGTTCATAAAGCATCTACATTGTCTCTCGTTTATTTAATCATATCTGGAGTCCCTTTTTGTATATCCTACTTAATAACATTTTTGCTGAACTGGGGAAAGAAAACATACAAAAGTGTGATCTCAAATGACTAGTAATGGTAAACAAAAGAAATATCATATTCATAAGAACATAGCATTTCGAAAATCTTATCCTGCAAATGAGATCATAATATCATAACATGGGATAAATCATAGTAGTGAAATATAATCCCAATAATCATAACACAAAACATTAAGCATTGTGGCATACACGCATAATCATAGAGAATAATTTCTTAGTAGTCAAGACTCATTTACAAGAATATCTAATCGGACAAAGTCCATTTCTGAAACGAGTTCACTCCTCGTTTCAGTCCTGTTTCACTAAACCAGATTACACTGTTGTTCCATCCATGTCTATCTCATGAGAAATAAATCATTACACAATGCATTGGAGAGAGATATATGTCACACCCATCTCATAATGAATCCATTCTTATGTGTGCCACAAAATCATAAATCATACATCATAGTATAACCCACGTATTAAAAATGGGATTCTTAAAAATCGTGCAATCATAACATAATTCATATAAGATAAAAGGACTTAATAAAAAAATTCCATCAGAAAAGAATAAAATCAATGTAAAAATAGGGATAGAAATAGAACCCTATATTATCATAGATGTAAAATAATTGTGATAAAACGCTTGAACTCCATTCTTAAGGAAAATATCCTTTCTACTTCAAAAACAATTTTCATTTGTTAAAATGTCATACAATTTTAAACTAAAAGAAGTTGATTAAAAATAAACATTAAAACTTTTAAAGGAATTATCATGGAAATAATGTTTTATGAAATCATAAAAATCCATTCACGCCGTATAAGTTAAAAAAACATTCTTCTCGTACTTTGGCCGGAAAAGTTGAAAAGTACCTTATATGATAAACGACAAAAGATTCCTTTCATATATTTTAATAAAACTCCCCAATGGGTAAAATGGATTTAAAAAATTTTAGGAGGATATAAATAATACTACATATTGAGGAAACATGGATGTGGATGATAAATATTCCCCAATAAATTCTGAAGTATAAAGAATCTCGGATAAAAATGAGAATGTGAGATTTTCCCTTACTTGAGGTACGATATGATTTGTACATGTCCAAAATTCTTGTATAATGATTTAAATAATTTCATTGACTTATTCAAGAATCATACTCACTGTTATGAGATCATATATGGTCATATTCATAGCTTTTTATTAGTAATATTTCATTGCAACTTGTTATTCGGGTGTGTATTACATTATGATCTTATGCGTGTTTTGTCGAATAAATTCTTATTCCTATTTTGAGGTTATAGATACCAAATTTACATAATTGTATTAATGTAATATATATCATATTTCTTCATTCAATTCATTCAATTCATTTATATAATCATTATTCAATGATGATCATATAGAACGAGTCGCATCACATCGTGGAGACGGTATGCCATACGTACGTACGAGCGATGATATCGTTCCCATGATCGTGGAATTATATTGAAGTGTTTGTATACTATTTCATAATCAATATAATTTTAAAATAATAATATATAGTTATTCTTTACACCATTATACCCATCCAAGTAAGGTGGTGGTGGAAAATAGATTACACCACGACGTGGAGACGGTATTCTGTACACACGCATGCGCGGTGATTTCATTTTCCATAGGAGGGATAGAAGGTGAAATAGGGTTGTTTTATATTTATAATAATATATAAATATATGAATGATACTTATTTTATTACTTCATAATGAAACAACTAATTAAGAATAAGTATAAGAAGAAGTAAATTTGAAAGAATCAGTAGTGGGTATTACCTCTTCTTCGACAAGCCACATTGAAACCTCCTCTTAGGGCACTATGATTGGTCATTGAAGAAGACAAGGACCACTAGTATGTTTATATTAAAGTGGAGAAGATAAATATTCAGGGTTTGGATGAGCCTTAAGGCTCAATGTGGTGTGAGGAGGTGAGAGAGTAGGTTCTCTTTTATAGGTGTGGAGAGGGGAACCTTTGAAATTATAAGAAATATTAATTTATAATAAATTCCAAACCCACTTAAAAACCACCCAAAATGACTCAAATAAGATTCATAGATGATATATGGTTGTAATCTAATCATCCAATAAAATTTAGACATGTTGGGAATTTATTTTAAACAATATCTACATGATTTATCCTTATATAATCTATTTAATTTTATTTGTGGTAATAAAATTGTAAATTTTAAATCATTATAAATAATTACTTGTATATTATTAATTGTCCATAATTTTATAATTTATTAAATTTTAGAAAATTTAAATGTAAATTTATAATTTTTAAATATTTTTTTAAATCATTTTATAATATGTAATTTTTATAAAATAACAATAGTGTCAATTTTGAAAGTATTCATTTTTTTGAATTTAAATAAAATATAAATAGAAGATATGTTCTAGATAAAAGATTTAATAGATTCATAACATGTCATATTTATCTATAAAATTAGTGGTTCACATTAAATAGTTCATATAATATTTATTTTAATACTTTTAATATCATTTATTTGATAATTCAATCAATAAAAATATTTCAACATCACCATTGTGTCATAATTAATGATAATTACTTAATCCCTAAAAATTATAAATAAATTCATATGATGTAAATAATTTTATTAGATTTCCGGAGACTATTTATGTTCTTAGTTTCATGGAGTTTATCACTAAATTAATATTGTTATACTTATAAGCTTTAAGAGACGGACATGTTGTCACTTTCTTTGGTTTTAATGATAATTAAAATATTTTAATGGTCCAAAGTCCATAAAATGAATTTATTCCGACCATTAGCTGATAAGGGTCGACTTTTATCATCAAATAAAATTTTGGAAGGTGTTAGGGTAATTTTATAATCTTATTTTTACCCATAAATACCTGATATACCTTTAACTATTGTAAATAAAAATTACCGAAGTTACTATTCATAATATCAAAAAAAATCAAATCAACCTTTTAACATAATTTGGACACACATAATCCAAATATGGAATTCATTTTTCAAAATACAGAACATAGAATTTGCAGTAATTAATTTAAAATTAATCCTGTTGTTATGAAAACAGGTTTTAAAAGTTAAAACATTGCCAAAGATTGAAATGTTTTTACCTATAAATTCAATGTAAAATTAATGCTAATGACATAAATTATATTAAATGGTAAAAATATATTCTATTTATACTTTAAATCCATTCATCATTGTAATTTAACCATATAAATTATTGCGATGAAAAAAGATGTTTTAATTAAAATACAACATGTTTTTACTATTCATTAAAATATGAAAGTTATCAGAATAATATGAAAAAATTATCCAAAGTAAATATTTATATCCTGATTCCATAGAAGAATATTATTTTGTCAAATTGAACTTATTAACATATCAAAAACTATATTTAAAGTTGTTGCTCCATCAAAATGCGGCAAAGCTGCATTTTTTGAAAAATACTTATTTTACCCAAAAATTTATTTTGTTCACATAACATGTTCTAGAAAATATGTATGATGAATAATAATGTTATAAAATTCAAAATTCAGTTAATATTATTCAGAATCACTAGTTTATAATATTATAATAATATATCGTTGTTTAGTGAAACTCGGTATTGCGTTCAACACACGCTATCGAGGAAGGTCGCGATTGCATGTAATGTAAGCCAAGTTACTGTTATGTGCAGAGAAATTTTACTTTGATGTTGCGTATAACATAAGACATAAAAAATATACTTCTCATAAAAAAATATATTCTACCACCCTTAAAATGAGTTTCACCCTTGAAATTCGTCAAATCGTAACAAACAGATGAGGATACCTCTACCTCATCATATCCTCAAGCTCCCATGTAGTTTCTTCTAATTGGTGGTTCCTCCATAAAACTTTCACCCAGAGAGTGGTCTTGTTCCATATAACTTTTTTTCTATATCCAGAATCTCTATCGGTTGTTCTTCATAAGAAAGATCTTCCTCCAGCAGTACAACTTCTGAGCTTAGTACATGTGATGGATCAGGTATGTAATTTTTCAAGAGAGATACAAGGAACACATCATGAACTTGAGAGAGATTCGGTGGAAGTGCCAATCGGTAAGATACCTTCCCAACATGATCAAGTATTTTGAAAGGACCAATATACATTGGGCTCAACATTCCCTTATTTCCAAATCTCATTATTCTCCTCCAAGGAGATATTCGTAAGAACACTTTATCACCCAGTTCAAACTCTAGGCCTTTTTTTCAGTTATCGGCATAAATTTTTTGTCGACTCTGAGCTACTCTTATGTGTTCTTTAATATATCGGACCTTTTCTTCCATCTCATCAACAAGATCAAGTCCTAATAGATTTCTTTCCCCAACATCATCCCAGCATGTTGGAGATCAACATTTCATTCCATAGAGATATTCATAAGGAGTCATTTGAATACTGGAGTGAATGTTATTATTATACGAAAATTACACCAATGGTAGGTTTTGATCCCAACAACCTTTGAAATCCATGGATAAAGCTCTCAACATGTCCTCTAGAGTTTTAATTGTTCTCTCAGACTCACTGTCTGTCTGAGGATGATAAGCAGTGCGGAAACACAAATCTGTATCTAGAGTATGCTGAAGACTTCTCCAGAACTTTGAGGTAAACCTCGGATCCCGATCAGATATAATGGAAAGTGTAACTCCATCTAATCTTACTACTTCCTTTACATATATCCTAGTAAGATGATCCAAAGATAAATCTTCTCTAATATAAATGAAGTGTGCTGACATCATAAGTCGATCAACTATGACCCAAATAGCATTATTGCCTTTCAATGTTTTAGGAATTCTGGTGACATAGTCCATAGTGATGTTTTCCCATTTCCATTCACGTTTGGTTAATGGTTGTAACATCCTCATAGAATTCTGTCTCTCAGCTTTAACTTGCTGACAAACCATGCATCGAGAGACATATTCAACACCATCTCTTTTCATGCCATTCCACCAGAAGTACTCTTTCAGGTCCCTATACATCTTCGTGCTTCCTGGATGAATAGATAACGAATAACTATAAGCCTCATCCAGCAACTCCTTCTTTAATTTTGGGATGGGAGGAACACAATCCCAATTACCGATCCTTATTAACCCAACACAATCAAGGTTGAATTCAGAATCATTTCTCACCTTCTTTTGTAAATCTACATCTTCTTTTTGTTCGTCTCTAATCATCACATGTAATGATGTTTGAACCTTCATTTGAGAAAGCTACGATTTTCCCCTTCCATTATAATTTCACGATCCATCCTTTGTAAATCCATAAATATTGGATATTTTCTGATCCTCATCATTGATAATCTATCATGGTCTTTTCGATTTAATGCAGATGCCACCTTGTTTGCTTTCCCAGGTTGGTAATGAATTGAGCATTCGTAATCCTTAATCTGCTCCAACCATCTTCTTTTGAGCATATTCATCTCCTTTTGTGTGAAAATATACTTTAAACTTTTATGATTAGTATAAATATCACACCTTTCACTGTAAGGATAATTCTTCTACAGCTAACTCCAAATCATGAGTTGGGTAATTTTTCTCCTGAATTTTCACCTATCGTGAGGCATAAGCTATCACGATATCATTTTTCATGAGAACACACCCCAATCCCTTCATGGATGCATCACTGTAGATCACAATCCTTTCTCCACTACAAGGCAGTGTGAGCAGAGGTGCACTGGATAACCTTCTTTTCAACTCCTTGAAATTCTCTTCAAAATCCTCCGTCCACACGAACATAACTTCTTTTCGAGTCAACCTTGTGAGTGGATTAGATAATCGTGGAAAATCATTGACAAAACGTCGATAATATCCAGAAAGCCATGAAAAATTCGGATCTCAGTTACGGTTGTTGGTCTCGACAATCTTTCGATAACCTCTGTCTTTGTTGGATCCAGAAATATCTCCTCTTTTGAGGTAATGTGACCCAAAAATGAACCTTTTTGAACCCAAAATTTACACTTGGTAAATTTATCATGAATTTTCTCCTTTCATAGGGTCTTTAATAAAATTTTCAAGTGATCTTCATGTTTTTCCTTTATCTTTGAATAGAAATGAATGTCATCTATAAAGACTACCAAAAATGGATCAAGATAGTCTCTAAAGACTCTATTCAATAGATCCATGAAGATAGCAGGGGCATAAGTAAGACGAAATGGCATCACTACCATTTCATAGTGGCCATAACTTGTACGGAAAGTCGTCTTTGATATATCATATTTTTTGACCCTTAATTGATGATACCCTGAATGAAGATTAGTCTTGGAAAAGTATTGAGCTCCGTGTAGTGTGTCAAATATGTCATCAATGCGTGGGAGAGGATATTTGTTCTTGATAGTGATCTTGTTACGTTCTCAATAATTAATGCAGAGTCTCATAGATCCATCTTTATTCATAAAAAATAGAATTGGTTCTCCCCAAGGAGACACACTAGGTAATATGAATCCATTATCAAGATTCACTTGGAATTGATTCTTTTATTCTTGTAACTCAATTGGGTCCATTCTATAAGGTATCTTCGAAATGGGCATACCACCAGGTATGAGTTCTATTGAAAACTCAACTTCACAATTTAGTGGAAGACATGGAAATTACTCTGAAAATAAATCATTAAACTCCCATAAAATTGGTTTATTATTAATCGTGAGTTTCTCTACAACCATTTGAGATAAATAACCTTCATTTAGTGGAATCAAGATCCATAAGATGGAAGAAATTTCCACTGGAAGGTTATGTTCATCTTTGCATCGATAGATGATCATTGATTGACCTGGAATATGAAATGTGACTTCCCTTCATTGTATATTTATATGAGCTCCATATATAGAAAGCCAATCCTTGCCAAGAATCACATCAAATTCCACGATAAGAAGGATCACATGATTTTCAGGAAGCACTTTCCCACAAACTTCAATCAGAGATGAATTATAAACTTTTGATGTGACTGTTGTGCCATTAGGGGTTGTCATATTATATCAACATCTAATTGTTGAGGTAATATGGCTATACCCCAAGAAAATTATTCACAAATAAAAGAGTGGGTGGATCCAGAATAAAATAAAACATTTTCTAATTTAGAGTGGCTGGTAAGTGTACCTTTCAGAACTTTGTTATCGTACTCCACATCGCTGATAGAAATTGCATGTAAATTTCGTTTTTCTTCAGCCTTAACAGTTTTTTGACGTCGATCATCATATAAAACCCTTGTATTAGGGCATTGATTAGCATAATGACCCATTTCCTTGAACCTGTAACATTGAAGTGTAGGAGGTTCACTCTGTGTAGCCTTTTCTTTGTTCGCATCACTAGACATCTTCCTCCCATCATTGCGGCATTCAAATGGCTGATGACCTTATTTTCCACATTTGAAACATTTACATGTCCCTTTAAGACAACTCCCTCCATGTTTCTTTCAACACATTGAGCATAAGGGAAAACTCATATTCTTTTCAGTGTGCTCTTTATATTTTCATTTGAATTCCATTTTCCACTTCTTATCAAACACATATGATTGATGGGATACTCTAATCTCCATCTCAGCCTTGAGAGCACATCGAACAATTTTCTCATAGTTATTGAAGTCCCTTATGGCTAACACACTTCAAATACTTCGTTTTAAGACACTAAAGAATCAATCGATTTTACTCTCAAGTTAGATAATAATTCTAGAAGCCTACTTTGCATGTCTTCTATAATTTTCTTCATAGGTACCAACATATTCACCATCCTTTAGCTTCAGTTCAAGAAACTCTTTCTCCATATTTTTTCAAAGAATACGAGGGAAGTACTTATCAAAATTTAATTTCTTGAACTCGTCCCATTCCATGGACTCAATTTCATCTCTTTTCCTCATATTCTTGATAAGATTCCACCATTGATCAGCATCACCATCCAAACGATACACTGCTAAGATGACTTTATCAAGAATAGAACATTGAAGGACTAAAAATATCTTTTCATTGGTACTAAAACATTGTTCAGCCACTAATGGATCAGAAGACCCACTGAATGAAGGTGGACGCTAGCTCATTAAGGATTAAACATAAATTTTCTCCTTCCTTTGCTCTTTTGGAAGTCTTGTATGATTAATAGCTTGATAATGGTGTGTGATCATGGCTACAAGATTTTTCATTCTAGCTCCCATAATGTTTGGTTGCTCAGGGGGACAATCATGGCATTGTCCATCATATTCAGCATTAACACGGTTCCTTCGGGTTCCGGCCATTGACTAAAACCAATATGCATAGTGTGAGAAACACTAATAATAATAGGAAAACCGGAAAATCAAGAATAAAATTTTACACATAAGGTATTATCATAGGTTATTCATGGCCATTTCTGAAATAATAATATTGTGTTCTATACTTAGACATATCCTTAGGGTTCTTATTAAGGCTTTCACATCCTAGTTTCCAAAGGTTTACTATACCATTCCTCTGATACCAACTATGATGACCCAAACATTACATACATTGTTATTACTTCCGAATTGAATCATACTTCTTACAACATATAACAAAACCATGGTAGGACAGTATAGGTATAGTGTCTTTAGAAACTGGAAAAACATAAACAACTGTGTCATAAAGAATCTACATTGTCTCCCATTTATTTCTTCATATCTAGAGTCCCTTTTGGAAAATCCTAATTAATAAAGTTCTTCCTGACCTAAGGAAAGAATACATACAAACGGGTGAGCTCAAATTCTCAGTAATTATAAACAAAGGAAATATAATATTTATTAGATCATTGCATTTTGAAAATCTTAACCTGCAAAAGAGATCATAATATCATAACATGGGATAAATCATAGTTGTTAAATGTAATACCAATAATCATAACACAAAACATGAAACTTTGTGGCATACACACATAATCATAGAGAATGATTTCTTTGTAGTCAATACTCATTTCCAAGACTATCTCAGAAGACAAAGTCCATTTCTGAACCGAGTTCAGTCCTTGTTTCAGTCATGTTTCACTAAACTGGATTAACTTTCCGTTCCATCCATTCTATCTCATGAGATATAAATAATTACCCGATGCATTTAAGGGTGTTGTATGTCCCACCAATATCCTAATTAAACCATTCTTTTGATTGCCACAAAATCATAAATCATCCATTATAGCATAACCCATGTAATAAAAATGGAATTATTAAACATCGTGCCATCATAACATAATCCATATAAGATAAAAGGACTTCAAAATAATAATTACAACATAACATAATCAAATCATTATAAAAATTGGGATAGAAATAGAACCCTATATTATCTTAGATGGAAAATAATTTCGATAAAACGCTTGAACTCCATTCAGGAGGAAAATGTCCTTTCCACTTCAATTTTTATTCCTTTCTTAACATGTCATACAATTTTAAATTAATAGATGTTGATTAAAAATAAACTTGAAAACTTTTAGAGGAATCTTCATGGAAATAATGTTCTATGAAATCATAAAAATCCATTCACACTGTATAAGTTAAAAAAACACTCTTCTCGTACTTTGGCCGGAAAAGTAAAAAAATAACTTGTACGAAAAATGACAAAAGATTCCTTTCATATAGTTTACTAAAACTCAGAGATGGGTAATATTGGATTTAAAAAAATTTAGGAGAATAGAAAAAATATTACATATTGAGTCAACATGGATGTGGATGACAAATATTCCCCAATAAATTCTGAAGTATAAACAATCTCGGATAAAAATGAGATTGTGAGATTTTCCCTTACCTTAGGTCTGATATTCTTTGTATGTGTCCGAAACTCCTGTATAATGATTTAACTAATGTCATTTACTTATTACATAATCATACTCATTTTTATGATATCATATATGGTTATATCATTAGCTTCTTATTAGTAATATTTCATTGCTACTTGTTATTTGAGTGTTTGTTGCTTTATGTTCTTATGCATGTTTTGTCGAATAAATTCTTATTACTCTTTTAGGTTATAGATATGTAATATAAATAATGGTATTAATGTAATATATATCATATTTATTCATTCAATTCATTTATATAATCATTATTCAATGAAGATCATGTTGAACGAGTCACATCACATCGTGGAGATGGTAGGTCGTACGTACGCATGAGCGATGATATCGTTCACATGATCATGGAATTGTATTAAGGTGTATTTATACTATTTAATAATAAATATCATTTTACAATAGTCATATATAGTTATTATTTACACCGTTATACCCATCCAAGTAAGGTGGTGGTGGAAAACAGATTACACCACGGCATGGAGACGGTATTCTGTACGTACGCACACGTGGAGATATAATTTTCTGTAGGATAGATTGAATGTGAAATAGGGTTTTCCATATTTATAATAACATATCAGTATATTAGTGATACTTATGTTATTACAACATAATGTAACTACTACTGATGAAGAAGTAGAAGAATAAATAAATTTGAAATAATCGGTAACAGGTATTACCCTCTCTTCGACACGCCTCTTTGAAACCTCCTCTTAGAGCACTATGATTGGTCTTTGAAGAAGACCAGGACCTATATGATGATTCTAGTGAAGTGTAGAAGAGAAATTGGTAGGTTTTGGCCGAGATTGAAGGCTCAATGTGGTTTTAGGAGGAGAGGGAGGAGGTTCCCTTTTATAAGGGGGGAGAGGGGCACCTTTGGAAGTATAAGAAATATTAATTTATAATAAATTCCAAACCCACATAAAAACCTTCAAAAATGACTCAAATACGAATCTTAGATGAGATATGGTTGTAATCTAATCAACTGATAAAATTTAGTCATGTTGGGCATTAATTATAAACATTATCAACATGATTTATCCTTATAAAATCTATTTAATTTTATTTGTAGTAATAATATTATAAATTTTAAATCATTACAAATAATTACTTATATGTTTTGAATTGTCAATAATTGTATACTTTATTACATCTTCCAACATATAAATTTTAATTAATAATTTTTAAATATTTTTCTATTTTTAAACGATTGTATTATATGTAATTTTTATAAAATTACAATTGTGTCAATTTTGACACTATTCATTTATTTGAATTTTAATTAAATATACAGAAAATATCTGTTCGAAATAAAAGTTTAATAGATTAATAAAATGTCATATTTATTTATAAAATTAGTGGAGCACATTAAATAGTTCATAAAATAGTTATTTTAATACCTTTAAAATCATTTATTTGATAATTCACTCAATAAAATTATTTCCACATCACTATTGTGTCATAATTAATTATAAATATTTAATGCCTAAAAATTATTAATAAATTCACATGAGGTAGATAATTTTATTATATTTCTTGATACTATTCATGTTCTATGTTTCATGAAGTTTGTCACTAAATAAAAATTATTATACTTATAAGATTTAAGAGAGTGACATGTTGTTACTATCATTGGTTTTAATTATAATTAAATTATTATAATGGTCCAAAGTCCATAAAATGAATTTATTATGACCATTAGGTGATAAGGGTAGACTTTTAGCTATCCAATAGAATTTTGTCAGGTGTTAGGGGAATTTTATAATTATATTTTTACCCTTAATTACTCGATTAACCTTTAACTACAGTAATTAAACATTACCATAGTTAGTATTCATAATATCAAAAAGAAAAAAGTAAACTAGTAAAATAATTTGTACCCACATAATACAAATATGGAATCCATTTTTTAAAATGAAAAACAAATAAGTTGCAGTAATTAATTTAAATTTATCCCGTTGTTAAGCAAATATGTTTTAAAAGCTAAATCATTGCCAATGATTTAAATTTTTTTACCTATGAATTCAATGTAAAATTAATGCTAATGACATAAATTATTTAAATGGTAAAAATATATTCTATTTCTAATTTAAAACCATTCAATATTATAATTTAACCATATAAATTTTTTCAATGAAAAAAGATGTTTTTATTTAAAATATATCGTGTTTTTACAATTAATTAAAATATGAAAGTTATCAGAATAATATGAAAAATTTATCCAGAGTAAATTTTTATACCATGATTCCATAGAAGAATTTTATTTTGTAAAATTGAACATATAAAAATGTAAAAAACTATATTTAAATTTGGTGCGACATCAAAAGGCGGCAAAACTGCTTTTTTAAAAAAAATACTTATTTTACCCGAATTTTTTTGTTCACATACCATGCTTTAGAAAATATGTATGATGAATAATAATGTTATAAAAATAAAAAAAATCAGTTAATACTATTCATGATGGCTAGTTTATAACATTATAATAATATATCATTGTTTAGTGAAACTCGGTATTGCGTACTACACACGCTATCGAGGAAGGTCGCGATTGCGTGCAACACAAGCCAAGATAGTGTTGTGTGCAATGAAGAATTTCATTGATGTTGCATATAAAATAAGATAAAAAAATATACTTCTCACAAAATATCAGGGTGTTACAATATATGGTTTGAGAATGGCCTTATATTACCTAACTATAAAAAATCCTATGTTAAGCTATCACTTCTGGAAATATCTGCTTTGATATTTGCGTGGATTATAATGTGTATTATATGTAGTGCTTATAATTTTATAATGATTCCTGAATATAAAAACTTATATATATATATATATATTATATTATATTAATTATATGTTTATTTTAATAATCTATATAATATCGAAGTACATAATGGAATGTACTGTTAATGGAGACGGTAAGCCGTTTGTATGTATGAACAATGTTTCTATTTTGATTGTCCTATTGAATGAATGAAAGAAAATTAAATTTATGTATATATGTATAGATTATAATTATATATTAATTATAATGTATTATATATTATATATTTTCACTAAACCCATCCTTAATACATTTCATGTAATGTGTGAACGAATCACATCGCTTTGATGGGAGGCACTCCAAAATTCCTCAAACGAAATTCCTGTTTTTTAAACTGAATGGAATTTAAAATGTAAATGTGTTGTAAATAAAATTAATAAGAATAAATAAATAATTAAAATAATATTTGAAATATATTATCCTATTTTCCATCACAATTTCCACCATTAGAGGTGGTAAATTTAAAATGAAGAATCATTGTTTAGTGAGGCAATAGTTCACTATACATTTAAATAGTATATTTGTTTCCCAAAAGTTGCATGTGTGAGAAAGTGTAGAATTAAATATTAGAATTAATAAAATATTTGAATATTTGTTATTATTTTTTTATATGAAATAATAGAATAAATAAAGTGGATGGGTGGGGAAAATGAATGGAGTTTGAGAGAAGACGGTACCTCTTCATCGGGAAGCTCCTTTAGGATTGTGCTAGAAGGATTTATTGGTTTATTTTTCTAAATGTATAGGATGATATGAGGATTATAGGTATGTTTATTAGTGTATTTAGAAGATATTTTTTGTACCTATTTGGTTTTAAATGTGTGAAGAAGAGGGAGTTCTTGTGTCCTTTTATAGGGAAGGGAATCAACATACATTGAAATTTTGAATACAAGTTAGGTGTACCCTTGTTTTTACATAAAAAAATCATAAAAACCAAAATCATCACATAATGAATGTTTAATATAAAAATAATTACCATAAAATGGGTTTTGGAAAATTTTCTATTTCATTTTGTGTCTTAAATATGAGGTTTAGTAATCTATTAACCTAATTTTTCTCTTAAACATTATAATTAGTTTGATCCACTTTCACTAATATTTTTTGTCAAATTTTTTTACCTTATTAAAAATTATAAATTATTAAGATTAAAAATATGGAATTCATATTTATAAATTATATACCGAGCATTGGTACAAATTAACATAAAAATATCTCGGATGAATGGAGGACACGTCGGGGTTTTTACGTAAAAATTTCTAAGCCTCAACTATGTTTTTGCAAACCATTTCAAAGTAAACTTGATTGCAATGACATAAATTGGATTAATATTTTAAAATATGATATAATTAAAATTTGAAACCAAATTAAAATATAAAATATCCTAATAAATAAATTAGATTAAAATGTAGTTCTGAATTAAAATCTTGTATTTTTCAGTATTCATCCAAAAACAATGTTTCCAAGAAAAATCCCATAAATTTCCAAAAATACAATTGACACATTATTATTTAAAAAATGATGTTTGTTTTATAAAATTTAATTTCTAAATCACTATAATTTTTTTTAATTGTTTATAGTTGGATAATCAATGCAGTTCATTTTAGAAATTTTTATTTTTAAACATATAATAAATTTACCTAAAATTATATCTTTTTCCTTAAATTTGTTTTATTTATAACTAAAACTATATAAAATATTTTTTTAAAAAAATTTATGATTAATATTTCTATGTTTTAGATATATTATTAAATTATCTCATTTAAATAATTATTACAATAAAATGATGCTTCACTGAAACTTGTGATTGCATGTAACATACACCATGTCAGTGTTTAGTGAATCACATGCCAAGTCCATTCCATGTGAAAGGAATGTTTGACAGAGTTATTTAATAAAAAACAATTTTTACTATTTTGGGAAATTATAAATATCAATAAGCATTAATTGATTCAAAATAGTTAATTTACAAAACATGAGGTTGTAACATTCTATCCCCATTAAATATAAATTCTCCCTAAAAATTCATCTTGGTTATCAACAGTTTAACACTTATAAGTTCATTTCATAGAAACCCACATAATAAAGAAGAATACTTAATTTTATTTTACAAATGGATTGTTAGAACCATAAAAGTTACCTAATGTTAGAAATAACTATTTTTCAACATACGAGAACATTGGTACGGAGTAAGTACATGACATGTAAGAAAAGTGTTAATATTTATAGATAATGATTTAGTTCATCAATAAAAAAGTAAACGATCAAATAATAGTTAGTGTCTAAATGTAATAAACCATTGACGATTTAAAAGGAAATAAGTTCCCCAAAATTAAGTTATTAGGATAACATTTTTTCTATTTATGATTATCCTAACATTGTGTAATTATTTTATTGACCAAGAATATAATGAAATATAAATTATTGATATATTTCTCCTAAATAATCTATTTTGATTTGATCTTTTATCTTTTTCTAATTCATCTATTTCTTTATGAAATGGTTTTCTAGATATTAAAATGTATTCTTAAAGAGATAAAACACACTTTTACCATATTTTAAAGCCTATAGAAGTATAAATGTATAACTATTTATCACTAAATATTCTTCAAAATAATTACCGCTAAAAAAATAATATATAAACATAAAACAGAAAGATATGTGTACATCCTTAATAATTCATCATAAATAATAATTACACATTAACACAGACACCATGTAGATGAGTGTTAGGCATGAAACCCTTATCATCCATTATTAACGGGTTCAAGAACTGCATCCCTATATCCCAAGATACATGTTGTACATTTCTAAAACCATGCAAATATACTTTATAGTAAAATTAAGATGAAAATCCTTGAAATAATTTTAGTCACTAAATTACCATTAACACTGTTTTTAAATACTATATTAGGGAATAAATACTTCCTCCAATGTTTGACTTAGTATTTTCATAAATGAAAATCCTTACAACCATTTAGATTTATGAATATCCAAAAATTTAGAAAGTATTTCATGAAATGTGATTAAAATTCATTCCCCCATATGTCACAAATTATCTATTCATTGTCACATTCCAAACATATTAATACCCTCATCATATATTTTCTTGAAACATGACAATTTCCTCATTTAACATAAATAATTATGGAAAACATGAATTAATCCTTATTACATTGATTAACTGATATATTCCATAAATCAAATAATTTTTTATATTCATCTATGATTGCAGAATCTAATTTTGTACAAGCCTTTAATTAGTTACAAGGTAATTGTTACCATAAATTTTATATATATACCACATATCATTATCCAAAAAAATTATCTTAATATGAAAAACATATAAATGGTTATCTTTCCCTTAATCAAGTATTTTACATGGACATCACCTTATCATTAAAACACTTTTCTATTCCATTAGATCCATTCAACATATTCTGGTAAATAATTAGAGGGAATATAATCTCTAAAGTACTTATTCATTTACCCTATCAAAATTGTTGAATAAAAATACATAAAAATGTTGATTACTTTATCCTTAATCAACTTACATGGTTACTTTATCCTATTACCCAATACCACTTTCCAATCAGATTTTATCTGTAGTCTCTTCATAATTATAAATGCAAGCTGTACTCATAACACCTTATAGATTCTATTGTAGATATTTCTTCTTGGGACATTATGTTTCATAATGACAACTTATTCCACACTCAAAACCCTTAACCTTATATGATGAGTTAAGGAGGCCAATATTCCCTTCAATTTCTTCAAATGAACTCTCTATTTTTCTCCTGTAGTCACATTCATTGTGTACATATAATACATAGTCGAAAAATCTTCATATTCCTCTAAGACATACCTTTAGGTGATTCTTTTTAGATTCATGGAGAAAAGGAATCTAAATCTCTTTTCCCCCAAGGTTTCCATTATCAAAACTCTTAGCAAACTCTTTCTTTATCATCCTTGGGGAGTCTAAAAATTGTTTACGGTATGCATTATAAATCAATGTTTCATGAAAAAATGAATAGGAATGATCACAACATCTGTCACTACATTGATTATCTTACTTTATTTTTCATTACAAAATCATCAATCAAATTATAATTTTATCAATTTCATTCTAGTTCCAACCAATTGGAAAAAACAGGAAGCATTGTGTGATCCTTACTTATAATGGAAGAAAACCACATAGTCATGAAAATAATTACTTTTAGGATATAGAAATGATGACATATTATTTAATCCATGACACCCTAGGATCATCCCCAGTCATTCAAAGAGACCTTATATTTAAATCTTTTATGATACTTATATAAGTGTTTTTGAATTCACAAAGAATAGCTTCTGGAGTGTCAAAAAGTGTGATCAACAAGGATGATTGTTGAGTACTATATTACCTTGAGTCCTGTTCAAAAAATCTGTTTATTGTTGTTACCACTACATATATTTGTGTCGAAACCACATCCACTTGTAGTATCCCGATATGGATGTATTTATAGGAAAACACTCACTCCATCTTTCACCAAATTTGAAGGGTTTTTTAAATATTTTCCTTGTCTATAATCATATCCATAGACATCTCCTTAGGGTTCTCAATAATGTTTTATCATCATAGACTCTAATGGTTAACTAATCCTTTCCTCTGAAACCAATTGTAGTGAACCACACATTTCATACATTGAAATTAATTAACTTTTGGGAAATACTTAAAATATTATACAAATTGATGGCCAAGGACTGAAACAGTATAGTATTATTGGAAATATTGAAACATATACAATAGTACATAAATGAACTACATTATCTCCTACTAGATGCTTCATGAATATAAACCTCCCATGACACATCAAACATAAAATATATTTTCAAAACTATGTAAAGGAAACATAAAAAGGGGTGATATCAGATTATCTATAAGGGTAAAGAAGGGAGGCGTGTATGAATAATCATGAGAATAAGGGTATTATTACATGATCATTAAAATAGAAGATCATACCTAGTATGTAAAAGATCATATATATGAGTCATGCAAAAAATGATGGCAGTTCATAAGACATGATTCATAATGAAAAAAGAACTTAATCCATGAAATCATAACACAGGAATAAAAAATTGAATTATGGACAATCCAAAAGCTTATAATATGATTTCCATAGTATCCAAGTAATCACATCAATGACCATCTTAGTAGTATGGGATCACTCACCATTCTATCATGTAATTCATGGTCCAATCCCATGACCATCTTTGTAGCATGAGTTCACTCCTCATACCATCTTGGTATTCAGTGTTCTCTACCATGGCTATCATATTAGTAATGTTTTACTCGCAAGACTATATTAGTATATCTCAAGAGATATAAGTATTTACCCAATGCATTGGAAGGATATATCGGTCCCACCTATCTCATAATAAAATCATACAAGCATGTAACATAAAATATAGAACAATCATATCTCCAACCATGAAATGAAATGTGAATCAGAAAAGTGTAATAATATCCTATGTTGTGGAAAATATATAGGTTTCTTATTCATTTCATTAAAATCATAACCTATGGATGAGAAATGGATTTCATAAACAGATATCATCTTAAAGAGAAATGGGTTCCATAAGGAAAATGAAATCATGCATAACCCATTTTGGTAAAAAATATGAATGGAATATTTAGATCATTTCCTAAATAGGCATGAGTAACATCCATATATTTCATATTAGATGGGAAATAATTTTGAAATATCATTAAGAAACGTTTTTTGAGAATATAATCCCTTATTCATTGAAAAATTATTTTTAATACATAAATCCATTTTATAATAATTTTATTATAGAATTCAATGAAAACATATAGAGAATACGTGAGAACATTTTGAGAACATATTTCCTTGAAAATCTATAAAATAAGCATGAAAACAATTTTGAAAACCCATTTTCCTTAAAAATATATAAAATAATATTGAAAAAATTTAAAAAATTAATTTCATTGAAAACACAATTAAATCCTATAAAGAAATTATAATTTCTTTAATAAAATTTCATTAAAAATAATTTGAAAACATATAAAGAAAACATGAAGAATTTTTGAAAACCATTTCATTGAAAATAAAATTTATATCTTATAATAAAATATTTAAAATGTTTCAAATTTTTTATGAAAATACATTTTAAAAAAAATTATTCACAATAATCCATTAAACATAAAAATGTAAAACTTCAATGAATTGTTAGAGGTAAAATTCCTATATGTAATATGATGTAAAATGAACATACTTATTCATGATAAAAAATTTAAAGAAATTAATTCTTTATAAAGTGACAACAAGATTACTTTTAAAAAAATTTATTAAATTAAAAAAGCGTAAAAATTAATTTTAATGATCATAGGAGAATTTTAGATTATTCATTGAATCCATTTTTAGAAAACATTGTTTTTATGGAATACAAATTTTGGGATGAATAGTTTGGTAAGGTCATATATTCTTAAAAAAATTTCTTAACTATATTAATTTCAAAATAAAAAATTTTAAATAATAGAAGAATACATCTAGACTAAACATATGTGTAGAAAAATCCCTGAGTGTTTCTGAAAGAAGGATTAAAATATTTCATTAATTAAATCATGATCATAAATAATCTCAATAAGCAGTGAGATTGTTTCAATAAACTTTTACCAAGAAAATCAAGAGATAGGTGAGCCAACACCATTGAAATTTATTAAAAAGAAAAAAGAAAAGGTATAAACAAACTCAGGAAGGTGTTTTACAAATACTTGTATAAATATCACCACGTAAATAATCCTGAAATAATATCTTACAAAATTTAGGAGCAAGAAAGGACCAACATGAACCTACCTCAAGAATAACCCATTTAGAAAGAGCATCTTCTACTTGATTCACCTCATGGTAAACCTGAAGCACTTTAATAGATATGGAGTCCTATAAATGAAGGCATTCCACCCACACTGAAAGAATCCTCCATGGCACATTTTGGGACCGATTTCGAAGAATTTTAACAGCAGTGGATGAATCAAATTCAATCCAAATGTCAAGCCAGCCAAATAAAACAACATACCTAATAACTTTAATAATATCCCATAACTATGACTCTAGTTCAAAATCATTACCAATGTAGTGAAAAAATAATCCTTTTATAAATCACTTATGGGTACAGAATACACCTCCGCATCCAGCCGGACCGGGTGCTCCAGATGTTGAACCATCAACGTTAACCTTCAGCCAATGAGAAATATGAGGGATCCATCTAACATGCTTTAGAATTAAAGGCATATTTTACCTACCATTGATACAAAGAGACTTGAGTAGGGTTATGTCAGAGACATCATTTTTCATTTCCCCTATTTGAATACATAAAGCAGTCCTCACTGTTAAATGAATCTCCAAGACACCACCATGAAATGAGCGGAAACAGTTATTGAAAATGAGTTCATTTCTGGGCTTCCAAATATAAGAAAAAAGAATGGTCACCGCAACATATAGCATCGAATGAATCTAATCACTGCATTCTGCAATGCACCGTGAGTAGAATTGGTCATCAATTAAATTAATTGAGTGGCTACAATGGAAATTTTCCTATAAATAGTTTCGTATTTTAGCAGGAAACCTGCATGTAATAAAAATATTCTAATCAGATACAACAATATGTATTTAGAAAAAGAATATCGGGGCTAAATTAATTTCAATCTACTACAAATGTGATTAAAGAGACAATTATTTTCTCAATACACTCCATATGATACATGTAACAGCTGGACGAATGAGGGGCTTATGGAAAGCAATAACACAATCGAGGGCTGCAAAGAATAATCACATATGATTCTATACAAGTCACTAGTAGTGAAATTCCCATTCAAATTTGACATCTAGATGAGCAGATCAAAGTCATGAAATTAGTATTTGTCAATTTCACAAACAACCTGACTAGGGAGATTGCAAATAATACTGGAATTACATTGATAGTCAGCAATATTCAAAGCCCATTGCGGAGTAGGGATGCAAATATAATCACAAATAGGCTTTGATATCTAGTGAGTGCTCCAGAAATTAAGAGCAGAATTTTTGGACACCATCCATTTAGAGGATAACATCTAGTCAGAATAAGATGTCCTGAGTGCATGCCAAATGGATGAGTAAAGACAAGTCGAATTCCCTTTATGGAGCTTTTCATTACATCTACTTTGAAGAAAATCCATTGAATTATTAGGAAAAGCAATTATGTTCGAAGTGAACTGATTTATCAACGTGTCCTTAAAGAGACAAATATCCTTAACACCCATTCCCCCCATCTGAATAGGCTTAATGCAGTCTTTCTAGGATACGGTGATCAAAATACTCTAATGAATAGAACCAGTCCAGATGAAATTTCAGATTTTACCAGCAATCTCTTTAATTAATGCACTAGGACAATGATAAACTGAAAAGGAATAGACAAGCATCGATGTTATCAGAGAATTAACTAAACAGATTCTTCCTGCTTGAGACCAGCTTTTCCCTTTCCAATGGGATAGTTGAGTCATAATTTTAAGAGAAATATTCTCCATAATCCCCTCTTGATCCTTCCACAAAAGAGAGGAACACCAAGATAGATAAAAGAGAGCACCCCTTTCTTGACCCCAAGCTATAGAGCCACTCTAATCTGATTCAAAACAGAGATACCTTTACCAAACATGACATATGATTTTCTCCAGTTAATTACCTGGCCTCAAAACCTCTTCATTATGAAAAAAATTCCTTTGATACAAGAAATGGTGAATTTTTCTGCTCTTCTGAAGAGGAGGATATCACAAGTATAAAACAGATGTGAGGGAGAAAATAAATCGTGTTGAACTTTCATCCTCAGAAACCACCCATAGTTTGAAAGGTCAGTGAGAAACCAGCTCAAATAATATTCTACAAAAGCAAAAAGCTGTCCAGAAAGAGGATCTCCCTATCTAATACCTCTTGAACAATTAATGAAACCCCTGGGAGATCCATTTACATGAATGGAGAGTCTGTCACTTGCACAAATGGAGTTGAAGATTTTAATAATCTTTTGTGAAAACCCATGCATTCAAAGGATATGGAAAAAAACATCCACCTAATAGTGTCAATGGATTTTGAGATATCAATTTTAAAATACATATTAACATCCATAACCCTTCTTTTCATCACATTGATATACTCTAAGGCAGTGCATAAACAGCTCTGAATGTTCCTCCCAGTTATGAATCCAAATTGATTGCTTGATATATGACCCCTGGAAACACTACCCAAATGATGGGTTATAATCTTAAGGATGTGTTTTGGTAAGGTATTTCCAATATTAATTGGTCTGAAATATTTGATGTCAAGAGAATTGTACATTTTGGGTATAAGAGAAATGAAACTCGAGTTCATTCCAAACAGCATATAGGCATATCTGATGAAGTCATTCACAACATTAGTCACCTCAACCTGAAGGATGTCCCAATAGAACATAAAGAATTTATTCGTAAAACCATCATGTTCTACAACACTATCTATGATTAAGTACAATAAGGCATCATGAATATCTTTTGAATTTGGGATGTCAACCAGTATTCTATTTTTCTCATTTTCAATGGATGTTTCAAAGCATTGGATGATCTTATCAGAGATCTCATTATCATAGTCAGACTATAGTTGTTTAAAGTTACTAACTTCCACATAAGAAATCCTCATTTCAGAACAAAAGTGATTTCATTAAATGGTGAGTGCTTAAAGGGATATATAAGAAAGTTTTTGACTATTCATATAGTGAAACAGTTTTGAATTTCTATCTCTATATTTCAAACACCTGATATTAAACTAAATTCATGTAATATTGTCCTTCAGATCAATATGATTTTCTAGATTAGCAGTAGCTTTTATTTCATTCTGGGTTTGCATATCTTGTGAGGAAGTATCATATTTATAGTTTGAGGGAAAAGTTTAGCTTCCTGAATATCAGTTTCAATGGCTGAAAAGGTCTCCTTACTCCATTTCTTTAGTCATTCCTTTACAACATTCAACTAACTGTATAAAGAGAGAGAAGGGATACCCAAACCTTCCACTTTCCATGCCTCCAGAACAACTTCCCTACAACTTGGGATAGTTAGCCAAGAATTATTGAATTTAAAGGGTTGTGGAGTAGCCCTATGGGTATATTAATGAACATCCACATGAATAGTATTGTGATTAGAGTTTAACGAGTGAGGAATAAAGCTTGTATCTCACGAAAATTAAAAGGGAGATAAAATACCCTTACCATGTATCTTGACTATCATAACACTTAATAAAAGCACCAATATAATAAATATAAAATTATTATAATTCTTTTAAAGAATCATATTATTATATATAATACAATTCATGGATTTAATGTTACCATTTGTTATCCTCTTGTTGACAATCATATGCTAAGGTTTCACTTGAGGTAATATCTGTTTTGATAATCTAGGTGTCTTAATGTCTAATATATTCTATCCTTAATCATATATCATGATACAAAAGTGTAATAAAAGATATAAATACAATTTATATTCAGTACATTTTACTTATTATAATCTATAGTATATAGAAATATGAAATGGAATACACTATTCATGGAGATGGTAAGGCATATGTACGCATGGAAATTGTTTCCATTTTTATTGTAATATTGAATGAATGAAATTAAAATATATATAAATATGTATATATTTTATTTAATTTATAATTATAATGTTATATATATCATATAATTTTACATAACCCATACTTAATGAATTCCTTGTAGAGTGTGAAATAATCACGTCACTTTAAGGGGAGGTTGTCCACACTTCCTCAAATGAAATTATGATATTTACCACCAAAGGAATGTAAAAAAGAATATGTTTTAAAAGGAATAATGAAGCTTAAAGACATACTTAATATAATATATTTTATATATATACATAGTGATCATCATAATGTCCACCCTTAGTGGCAGTAAAAAAATTATGAACAGTCACTGTTTTGTGAGGTGGTAGATCATTGTACATGAAAAAAATATGTTTAATACCCATTAGATGGAGGTGTGTGTATGTTTCGTTTGAAATTTTATAATAAAAAATCCTAGTATATTTAGTCTACTGGTGTTGTTATGAAAAAAGGGAATAATGATAGTTGGGGGACGATAATGAAAATAAAATAAACGATCTTGATTGAAAAAATTGTATCATAATCAAGTAACTCCTTTTAGTATGTTCCAAAAGGATTCCTGGGGTTTTATTCAATCCCTAATGAGGATTATAGGAGGAAGTTAGGGTTGTTTATATGTGGTTTCATTAGATATTGACGAATCTTAATTGGTTTGAGAGAAGTGGGTTGAGGGAGGGTTGGTTTCCTTTTATATGGGATGGTAATGACACACTTGAATTTTTGGAAACATGTTAGTTGTACCCACATTTTTACCTAACTATCTTAAAAACAAGAACACATAATAATTTAAGGTTCACAGCCTAATAATGGTCATACAATGGGTTTTGGAAAATTATAATGGTCGTTTTGGTTCTTAAATTTAAGGTTTATTTCATTATTAGCCTCTCGTTTTTCATCAACATTTTAATAAATTTTAATCACATTCAGTAATATTTTAATCAAAAAATTGAAATTATACAACAATATTAATTATTTTAATTATAAATACTAAATACAATTGAATAAATTCCAATCAAAGAAGTTTTAGACATTAATTTAAAATTAATCCTAGGGATGGGATGATGTTGTGGGTTTTTAATGTAAAAACATTGAAAATTTTGAAATGTCTTTATACCTAAATTCAATGAGAAATGGATTATAATGACCTATATTGGATTAATAGATGAAAATATTATATAATTATAGATTCAACCAAATTTAAAATTTAAGATAACACCCTAAATATATTAAACTAAAAAGAAACATTGAATTAAAATCCATATTTTAAACTATTCATAAAAAATGATGTTTCATAGAAAAGTCACATAAATTCACCCTAAGATAGTTTCATCATTTTAAATTCGAAAATGAAATTTATTTTATAAAATTAAAATTTTAGATGTATCTAAAAATAGTTTTAATTTTTTCACAGAATGACATTAAAATTAGTTCATTTTAGAAAATAATACTTTTAGACATTTAAAGAATTTACCAAAATTCATATCATTCATCATCTATATGATTTATTTCTACAAAACAGCTCTAAAATATTTTAAAATTAGTTACTACAATTCATATTACTAATTTTAATGTGTAGTTTACAATTATCTCATATAAGTAATGATAATTATAAAATGATAATTCTTAGAAATTCATTTTTGTATGTAATGTATGCCATGTTAGTGTCATTTGAATCATAATCCAAGTCCATTCCATGTAAATGGAATGTTTTACATAGTGTTTTAAAATAACAAAAAACAATTTTTAGTTTTTTAATTAAAAAATATCAGAATGGTTAAAATAATATGAATAAAATATATTAGAAAATTTCAATGTGTTGCAGCCAAACAACTTGTAAATGAGATTTTGACTCCATGTATTTGCATGAGGGGAGGTTGGGGTGTCATCAAGTTTTCCATCATGTTAATTTTACTTTCGTAGTATATTCGAGTTACATGCACAAGTGAAGAAAATGTCCCCAATGATGTGATTTCCCACCAATGATGTTCCACCAAATCTATTGTATCTATTTGTTTAATCACCTATACTTATTTACATTAGAAGGTTTTCCAAATGATAGAGTTGATATAATTAATTAATAAGACAACATCAATGGATCCAAGTCATAGAAGATAACACATTGTAGACAGTGGTGTGTCATCAACCTAAATTAAAGTAGGAGGTGGATTTTATATTTCCTTAGAATTCTATAATAATCAAAAAATTTATAAATAAATCATAGTAGTCTGAACAAGATATTTCATGCTTTTATTGTAAATTTGAAATCAAACACATGAAGGGGAATAATAATTTAATTGAAAAATTGAACCCCAAATCCAAGTGCATCCTTCTTAACTTATTCTGTCATGATTTTTATGTCAGTATAAATTAGAGTATCCATTACTGTATATCATTAATAAAAAACTGGAAAATATTATCAATATTTTAATTAAATAGTTAAAACAATATGAATAGATAAGATGGTGAATTAGAAAATGTAGTTAAAAAAACTATATTTCTCATCAACTAAGTTGACTATGGTTATCCACCATGTTTCACTCATGAAAATTTATTTACTTTTCACCGTTCCCCATACTAGGTGTGCTTCAAAACATGAACCATTTTTGGGGACCCAATCCTAATTTTACTTATATTTTTTTATTTTATATTAAGATATATTTAATTTATTATAAAAAATTAATAAATAAATCAACAAGGTTTTAATACGGTAATTTTTTAATTAATGGAGAAATTAATCTCAGGTACAAGAACGAGTAGTTGAAGCACCCTGGTCTGTAGAAGATGTGGTGGCATTATGTTGATGATAGATCAGGGGGACTGCGAAGAAATTTTAAAATAGGATGAAATCAATGACCTCATCATGTATCTCAAGGAGATCTTAAAGCTACAATTAGTTGAAGGATTAGTAGATGAACTCACTGAGTTCTATGAGTACTTTCCAAAATTCTACCACAAAGTGACCAAAACACCAGTAGAGTTCTCCTCATTTCTTCCAAAAACATTTGAAGGTGTTCCACTAGAATATTTCCTAGAGAAATCTAAATAACAAAAAATCAGGAATCATATTCCAGTGTATGATGAAAAAGTGTTGAATCTTCAAAGAAAAATTGAATGGATACTATATACATCCAAGAATCGTTATATGAACCCGAACCTGAGGAAAAACCTGAACTAGATAATGATCCACATGTCTTAACTAAAGTGGAAAAGGAGGAAGACATTCTAACTAAGCATAAAGTAGGAGATCAAAAATAATTTGATGAATTCTGGGATGAATGTGATAAACATCTTGTTCTCTCCAAACTCTTCAAAGAGGATAATCCTTCATAATTTAAAACAGATACCACACTAGTGGTGGAATTCGAAATTAAAACAGAGGATCCTAACTAAATTCTTCCATCCTCAAAGAACCTACTATAAGAGTAACTTACCTTTGAGGAATTGATGTAATATTAACCAAAGGAGTTTATCATTTCCCATACTCAATCTCATCAGATCTAATTGAATCTAAATTGTAAATTACACAATACTATTTTTATTATAAATATTCAGAAAATATTTTTTATTCTATAAAAGAGGATGAAGAACCCAGACATGCACCTCGTGGGGAAAAATTAGAGATCCCTATATTTAATGAACATACATTTTAGGATATATATAAGTGTATCTATTTAGCTGGGAATGGCAAAATAAAGAAAGAGTCTAATAAAATTAAATGTGATAAATTTCGAATTCAAATTCCAATATTATATTTTATTCAATATGAAAAACTTTTTTACTTAACCTTTGATCATTAAATTAATGCAACCTATATAAATCTTATAGTAGAATAAAAGTAAGAGGTTACAAATCTAGTAACCATGAAAAAAGATGATTCATAATTCTTTCTACCCTGCCACGAAAACAAAACCTAATTAGATAGGGGAAGATCTTGTATAACCTATCTACGGATCATTCGTCACCAACATGTTTGATGTAAAAAAATTTAAAATCCACATGGTTTGGGTTAAATCAAAGAATAATAATCAATTTTCAGACATTTGATAATAGTCTGAACTACCCTATAGAGTTATTAGAAATTCTGGTGCCGCTTTGGGTATTATATCAATACTTATCTCATTTATTTTCTTTCAAGGAATTTTGATCTAATTTTGATTTTATGAAAGAAGTTCATCTTGCAACCCCTCCCCACTTATCTTTTTGAGCATTAATGAAATTATAATTATTCTTAATGAACTACTTTACATTTATTTATTTAGTATTTGATTTTATGATTCCCTCAACACACCAAACCAATCATCCTCCAATAGTGAAATATGATAACACCTAAACCAAGAATACTATTCTAAAAAGATCCTCCTCTATTGTATTCAATTTCAGCTATCTGGGAAAGCACAACTCTTCCATTTGTATTAATTTCTTGTGATAATAGAGAGAAAATGAATGAATAATATCAAATAAATGGAATTGGATATAATTCTATGGTTTAAATCCACTATACCCATTCAATTATTTTACATCCACTATAAATAGAATAAAAACATGTTTAATTGAAGCCCAATAACATATAACACCATGAAATGTCCCCTAGAGATAACCCTTAGTTTAGTCACATGCCATTGTGATGTATAAATACATCAAAATATAAATATTTAAGATAGATAATGATATTTGGGTTTGAAGTGAAAAAGGGATAGAAAACTAAATGGAAACACATTAACAAAAAATATGATGAATTAAAGAAAACTATACTAAAAATGAGATGAATGAAAAGAATCATAAAAAATGAATGTAATATGTGGATCCATCTCCAATAGATATATTTTAATTACACTCATAGTCTCTAATTTAAAGGCATGGAATTGGACTTGGGTTTTCATAATAGGCCATATTATTTGATTCATGACATAATGGATGTCAGTTGTTGAAATTTCAGTTCTACAATTTATCTTTAATAATATTCATGACTAACCCCATTCATTTTTTCCTAATTAGGGAACATAGTCATCATAGAAACAGTTATAAATTTTGTTACACATTTTCCATCCAGATTTCATATCCATCCACCTTGTGTAGAAGATGCTACGTCTAATTTATAATGATATTTTATTCTATATGAATGATTCTAGAATATTTCCTCAAATCTTAGCACTTAATAGACACCATAAAGAGTGAATAATAAAATTAAATTTAATTAAGAAAAAATTAAATGAGTCCAATATCATTTGAAACTGGACCCACAAAAGTTGGTTGATTTAGCCTAATTTATGCCACATTTTTAGAGTTGGGATCCACCATGTGCTCTTGAACAATATGTCAAATTGATTGTTTTTTAGTCCTATAGATATTTGAATCATATAATGGTACTAGAGAATGGTTTAAAGCCTATAAATACTTTAATAATACAAAAAAATTATCACTCTAATTTATATAATATTATAAATTGTATTCCAAAAAAACTATAGTGATTAAAATGTACTAAAATTTCCGAAATAAGAAATTTTCACATTTTACCCCAAAACAACTCATAGATCCCAAAATAATTCATATGATCTCAAATCGACAAAATTGGATGATTTAAATAATTTTAATATATATAATTAATGGGTGAAATAATATTTCTATCAATTCCCACACATTTAATCCATACTCGTGATCAAGCATAAAATCTCGACATTGAATTGGTAGGGAACATATGATGTCGTTATTAAAATTCCAATGCAATAAAATCGAGAAAATTTTAATGTAAAATAAAGATATAAAATGTCACATAAAAAATCAATTAAATATCTAATTTTTCACAGAATCATTAAATTCATGGAATTTATTTTTACCCTTTGTAAAATTAGGGATCTTCTCTTTCACTCATTTATATTCCCAAATTCCTTATTATTTATGTAACACCCCAGGTAAATAAAGAATATGAAATTTTCATATTTATCCATATTTGTGAATAAAATATTAATATTACTTTAAAGGGGACGCTATTCTCGATGGCGTACCCAACACGCAACAACAAGTTTCTTGGGAATCTTACGTTGCACTATAATAATAAAATAATATTATTTTAAATGGTAATTAACATGTAGCCATTGTAATGGCGGGAATGGATAGAAATAACTAAAATATGATTATATATGTTCTTAAATATTTTTACATTTGTACAATAAAAGATAAAGGCTTAAAATACGGAAAGAATTCAATTTTAGGCTTTTATACCCTAATTTTCACTAAAGATTCATTTATCACCTTTTGATGGAGAATTGTCATTAAATATAGTTTTGTTCACTCTTAAAAATTATTTTGGACCAAATAAAACTCTTATTAAGAATCGGGACATCAAAATTTACTTTGTGTAAATATTTGGTATCTTTCCGGTAAAGTTCTTTTTTTAATGAATAGTGTAAAATGTTGTACTTTAATTCAAAACCACTTTTTAATCTAATTTATTTATATTATTAAATTATATTTTTAATTGGTTTTAAAGTGAAATTAGAAAATATTTTTACCATATAATCCAATAGTGGTCGTTGGAATCAATTTCACTTTGAAATCAGACTTAAACTAGTGTCAATCTTTTGATACTTATTGTTTCATAAAACACGCTATTTGTCATGACAACGGGAATTAATTATTAAATTAATTAATGTGACTTATATGTTTTGAATTTTTTAAAACGGACTTCATTTTTGAACTCAGAATATCAAATATAGCTTAGGGTGAATTTTTGGAATTTTTCTGAAAAACTTCAATTTTTGATGAATAGTGAAACCACTAAGTGGTACTTATAAAAACTGATTTTCCATTTAAATGAAATTTTGTCATCATTGTGTTTTGATTTTCAAAATCTGACACACATGGTTTTCATTAATAAGTAAAATGTGGTTCAATGAGATTAAAATAATTTTTGGTGAATAGTAACTTATTAAGTTTTTAATCGCGATTAGTGGTAATTAGTGTAGTTTAAGGTAAAAATAATGCTTTAATAAAATGAGATAATCTTGACACATGTCTTACCCTCATTTGTTGTATCATGGTCGACCAATAAAAGACATGGGTCAATTTGGGGACCCCATGGATCCACTTTGGTTGGGAAATGACATAAATAACATTTTATTTAATGTAAAAGTAAAATTGACCGAAACATGATATGTTTTACTAAAATAGTTTTTAAGTGGGGTTATACAAGTCATCGTTTTGATTATAAATATTCATTGGAAATATAAAAAGATTTCCTACATCATATTATTTTTTTTAAAATTTTTAGACATTAAATAAATTAAATTATTTATGACATAATAATGATGCAGCGATGACATCATTATTTGACGATTTTAATAAAATGGAAAGATAATGTAAAATATATAAACTACACATGTCCAAAACTTATTGGATGAGTGGATTTAGAAGCCCTAACACCTTATCCACGAATTATATCAATGTGGGACCTTTTGAAACCGAAACACATTTTGAAATAAAGTAATATTTCTTTACTTTCCAAAAGTGCCCCTCCTCTCCTCTTATAAAAGGCCCCCACCTATACCTCATTTAACACACTCCTCAAGCCTTTGGCTCGGCCAACCCCTGCCCATTTACTCTCTCCACATCCCTCTCCTCATCCTATAGTATTCCCTTTGGGCAGAATCCTTTCAAAGGAATCCTTTAGGCTCAAATCAAAAGGAGTTACACTTTTAAAGGTAATTCATTCTCTCATGTTCATTTGTTTTATTTTGATTCTCCAACCCCCTAAACTCTTTTTATTTACTTCTTTTGTAACAACAACAATATCTTAAATATAATAGGATGTTTTTATAAGATTTATTCGAGCTACACTCTCACACAACTACATCAAATGATTAATGAACATACGGTTTCCGTGGATGGTGAAATTCTGCCTCCTGAAACAATGATTGTTCAATACTCATTTAACACCTTTAAAGGTGGCCATTATGATGTCAATATTTTTATATATGATATATAATATGTTTATGTTTTATTTATGCTGCTGTATTTTTTATTTTTGTCTTACCTTTATGGATTCCATTATGGGTATACACGATATCTTCATTTAAGGAAGTGCGGACTACCACCCCCTCAAAGTGATTTGATTCGTTAAATACCATATGTGGGATGTATAAAGGATGGAAATATGATATTATATATTATTTTATACTGGAATTATAATATACCTTTATATCATTATTATTCCATTCTATAAAATACGAAATATAAATGAAAGTAGCGTTCATGCGTACGTACGGCTTACCGTCTCCATGAACGGTGCATTTCATTTCTTACCTCTAAATGATTATGTAATGTTATAAATGCATGAATGTACTGGATATATATGACATATATGATATCTAAATAATGAATACAATTCTGGATATAGTAAACATTTGGCCACACGAACAACATGTAATTGTAAGAAGTCCACTTTCGACTTAAGAACCAAATATCGGCAAAACAAATATTATTAACTTAAATGATTACATAATTTTTTTAACATGGTAATAAGTGGTATAAAAGTAATAATGAACTTGAAAAAGGTTCTTAAGGAATTATAAATTAACTCATGTTTATTATTCATGAGATTAAAGAACGATCGAGTCAAGTCGGACCCAAGGTAAGGGATCCTACTCCTCTCTTTCTTTTTAAGTACACACTTTTATGTCACTCCTTTTAAAGCTCATCTTTCTTGTTATTGGGATGATATTTTATATTACACTTACATTAATTTTTATGTTCATGTGATGAGAGACCCTATTCTCTCTCATCAATCCATTTTGGGAGTTTTGAGTGGCGCCGTTAGGCTGCCGAACATTCGTAAGAGATCTAACCTCTCTCTTTCTTTTTAAGTACTCTCCTTTATGTCACTTCTTTTAAGCTCCTCTTTGTAATGTTGGGGGATGTTCTTTTATATTACTCTTGCTGTACATTTTATTGTAATGTGATGAGATACCCTATTTGATCTCATCAATCCATATTTGAAAGTTTTATGAGGCATCGTTAGGCTGCCGAGTTTTCGTAAGGGATTTTTCATCTCACTTTTATTCACGTGATATTTATGCTACATTTTCCACAATTTCCTTTGAGTGGTGTATGTACTGCCATTATTCTAGTATTTGTGTAATATACTGTCATTTATGAGTATTTACATCAATGATTAATTGTCCTTCTATCATGGGGTGTATGTTTTGAAAGATACCCAAGTCGGTAAGGGAACCTTTCACCCTCCTTTTTTAAAAGACTTCTTTTGTTGGGTCTTTTAATTTACATATTGTTATGTTGGGATAGGTTATCATATATCCTTATTGATGTAAATTTTATGTCCAAGTGATGAGATACAATTTTTATCTCTCATCAACTCATTTTGATGTGATGCCGTTAGGCTGTCAAGGGAACTTTTTAACCCAACTTAGATTTCTTTGGGTTCAACATGTAGTCATTGAATATGTCATCCATTGAATATGTGTGAATGACCTTTTATTGTTTTACACTTAATATCCACTTATATTGTGTGTATTTATATTTTTCACACATATTTTTGAGATTTATTTGCCCTTAAATTAATGATACCTTCTTTATAAGGGATTTCATCACATTTGACATTTCTATTGAGGGTTCATTGTTGTTATGAACCAATTCACTCTTATATGGTGTATATACTGTCCTTTGGAGTATTATATCATGAATCCTTTTATTCTCATGATATTATAAAGTTCTGACTAAATGTTATTCCTCGAATATTGTATTCAAGTGTCTCTAATTTTGGTAAAACCCCTTTAACCAAAATATCGTTTTAAATGTTTTAATTATTTGTTCTTATTAATATCCATGTTTTAAAAATGGTTTTAAGGATTTATTTATATGGATATTAATGGTTTAAAATGTTAAAAGCTTCAAGGTGGTATGGGACACTTTGATTCAAAAATCTCTTTATTAAATGTTTTAAATGGTTTTGGAAATGGTTTCTTTTTGAATGGATTCATTATTTCAATATCCTAAAATGTTATATTGTGATTGAAATGTGGAAATGTTATGTTTCCTTTATTCATGTTTATTTGATACGATTATGTTATGGTTCGTGGGCATTGTTATGAAGAACGGGTGGTTCCGTGATAAACTAAGGGCGGGTGAGGCCGATATAGCTCTCCAATGCATTGGGTAACGTGAAGGAGTGAAACATTAAGGTTTCTCCGAAGAGATTTAGGTAATATACTGTAATGGGTATTCCAAACGTAACCAAGAGGGTTACTCCTTACGTAAGAATGTTATGAATGCCTCAAGTTACCTTTATGTCCTATGTTTTCTATGAGTTATTCATGATTTGATATGCCTATGTTTTATGGGTAAAGTATGATTTCATTGTTATGTATATATGAACTCATGTTTCCTTTCCATATTATTATAACCCTTGCTGAGCTTTTTATGCTCATCCCAAGTTGTTGAAATGTTTTTCACAGGTCAACGGAAAGGTACATGATGTGATGATAGTGTCAAGGATGTGTCAAGATAGAATCTGTGCTTTATTTTAAATGGGTTTCCGTTGATGGGAAGAATAAATATTATCTTTTATGTAACCACTTTGTTTAAATGTGGAATGTAATGCATGTTTCATGATCTAATTCTCTAAAACACTAAACCTGAAAAGATCCTCAATGTGTAATCTTGTAATAACTCAAGATTAATTAAGGTTTAAGGCTGGGGCCTTATAGTTGGTATCAGAGGCCGGTTTAGATAACTTTAGAGGTTAGGGTATTCTTTTAGCATAAGTGACATTACCATAATTGTTAGGATTTCAGAAAGAGTCCTACTTTTAGATAAAGTGAATGAGTAAGTATATCTTAGTGTTTACCTTCCTCGTTAGTACATGATGGTTTTGTTGATATACTCACACTGACCTTTTTGGTTTCAGTAAATGGCTGGATCTAGCAGGCACCAAAGTGACAATGGGTTTGAAGGAAACTGTGGTGGTTCTCTGATTAAGATACTGGATGAGATGGGGGATTCAATGAGGAATCTCATGGTTTTTTCTAATCCAACTATCAAGGAGTCATGATCAACCACTTGAACCTTGGTGAGTTCTCTAATGCATCATGTACGAGATGGACAACTCGATGTGGAAATTCAGGTAATAATTATTAAGGTAACCATTAGGGTTTATATAATCCTTACTTTTGAGGTAATTATGGTTATTATATGATATGATGGAAAATGAAGGGCATGAGATAAACTTGAGGTTAAAATATTTTATAATTATTCTTGAAGATTTTATCTCATTCTGGGGAATGTTTTAAGAATTATATAGTTTTGGAAAAAGGACAACACGCAGACCGTGTGACATCCCGTTGCGTCGGACAAAGCTGCAGGAATCGAACCCACAACCAAAGTGCGACTGATATTTATCGCCTACCACTGGACTATGTAAAGTCCCTGGTTAGTTTGACTTATTCTTTTTAGTTATATGATTTTATGAATTAAGAGTATGTTGATTTTGGAGGATATGTGATTAGGATAATTACTTTTCAATGTGAGACTTTAAGTGCAACTAATGTTGTTTGGAGATAAATGTTACGATTTAACTTGGAAGACTATGTGACTAAATCCTTCAAATATTTGGGTTTCAATCTTATATTGGTTTACATTGAAGAATTTTGTGGACAAATTGTTTATCGGATGGTCCTCGTTGAACTTTGGGTTTTGTTGGACAAATTTTGGAGATTAAGAATAGATTTTCTTTTTATAAGGGGTTATCCTTTTCTGGATTATCTGATCTTTTACTAACCTTTTTGTTTTTGGTTTGGTTAAAGCCTAAATACATGGGATGTATATAGTTCTCTTTTGGGGATTAGGTGATTCTCTTGAAGTTGATTGTAGTACTCTTAACGCGAACATGTCTCCCTAAATACTCGTCTTTTGGAAAAAATATGAGTTTGACTAAGGAATCTAGTAAAAGTTGAAAGTCAACATGATAAGTGATTATGCTTCCTTATGAATAAATTCCTCAATAAAAAGTAACTTAAAAAAAATGTTGTCCATTAACTTTTCCTACCAGGGAACCCAACACCGTTTAACCCATCACAAGTTTGTGATTTTCTTATTGTTAACTTTCTCCTAAACATGTTTTCTATCACTCTCCATCGGAACATGACCCTACGTTTTCTCCTCCATGTCCATATTTTCATACTTAGAATCCTAGTATGGGTTAACTCGGGTGACCACTGTGCTTATCTTTCTTTATTTTAAAGTGATTTTTTTACCGACTCTTCTCCGATGTGGGACTTTCAATGATGTTTCCAAGCCCAATTTTAAAAATTGTGAGGACGCAATTCCCAAAAGGGGGGAAGGATGTAACACCCCAGGTAAATAAAGAATATGGAATTTTCATATTTATCCATATTTGTGAATAAAATATTAATATTACTTTAAAGGGGACGCTATGCTCGATGGCGTACCCAACACGCAACAACGAGTTTCTTTAGAATCTTACATTGCACTCTAATAATAAAATAATATTATTTTAAATGGTAATTAACATGTAACCATTGTAATGGTGGGAATGGATATAAATAACTAAAATATGATTATATATGTTCTTAAATATTTTTACATTTTTACAATAAAAGATAAAGGCTTAAAATACGGAAAGAATTCAATTTTAGGCTTTTATACCCTAATTTTCACTAAAGGTTCACTTATCACCTTTTGATGGAGAATTGTCATTAAATATAGTTTTGTTCACTCTTAAACATTCTTTTGGACCAAATAAAACTCTTATTAAGAATCGGGACATCAAAATTTACTTTGTGTAAATTTTTGGTATCTTTCCGATAAAGTTCTTTTTTTTAATGAATAGTGTAAAATGTTGTATTTTAATTCAAAACCACTTTTTAATCTAATTTATTTATATTATTAGATTATATTTTGAATTGGTTTTAAATTGAAATTAGAAAATATTTTTACCATTAAATCCAATAGTGGTCGTTGGAATCAATTTCACTTTGAAATCAGACTTAAACTAGTGTCAATCTTTTGATACTTATTGTTTCATAAAACACGCTATTTGTCATGACAGCAGGAATTAATTATTAAATTAATTAATGGGACTTATATGTTTTGAATTTTGTAAAACGGACTTCAATTTTGAACTTAGAATATCAAATATAGCTTAGGGTGAATTTTTGGAATTTTTCTGAAAAACTTCAATTTTTGATGAATAGTGAAACCACTAAGTGGTACTTATAAAAACTGATTTTCCGTTTAAATGAAATTTTGCCATCATTGTGTTTTGATTTTCAAAAATCCGAAATACATGGTTGTCATTAAGAAGTAATATGTGGTTCAATGAGATTAAAATAATTTTTGGTGAATAGTAACTTATTAAATTTTTAATCGCGATTAGCGGTAATTAGTGTAGTTTAAGGTAAAAATAATGCTTTAATAAAATGAGATGAGCTTGACACATGTCTTACCCTCATTGGTTGTATCATGGCCGACCAAGACAAGCCATGGGTCAATTTGGTGACCCCATGGATCCACTTTGGTTGGGAAATGACATAAATAACATTTTATTTAATGTAAAAGTAAAATTGACACAAACATGATATGTTTTACTAAAAAAATTTTTAAGTTGGGTTATACAAGTCATATTTTTGATTATAAATATTAATTGGAAATCCAAAAAGAGTTCCTACATCATAGAATTTTTTCTATAATTTTTAGACATTAAATAAATTAAATTATTTATGACATAATAATGATGCAGCGATGACATCATTATTTGACGATTTAAATAAAATGGAAAGATAATGTAAAATATATGAACTACACATGTCCAAAACTTATTGGATGAGTGGATTTCGAAACCTTATCACCTTATCCACGAATTATATCAATGTGGGACCTTTTGAAACCGAAACACATTTTGAAATAAAGTAATATTTCTTTACTTTCCAAAAGTGCCCCTCCTCTCCTCTTATAAAAGGCCCCCACCTCTACCTCATTTAACACACTCCTCAAGCCTTTGTCTCGGCCAAACCCTGCCCATTTACTCTCCCCACATCCCTCTACTCATCCTAGAGGATTCCCTTTGGGCAGAATCCTTTCAAAGGAAGCCTTTAGGCTCAAATCAAAAGGAGTTACACTTTTAAAGGTAATTCATTCTCTCATGTTCATTTGTTTTATTTTGCTTCTCCAACCCCCTAAACTCTTTTTATTTACTTATTTTGTAAAAACACCAGTATCCTAAATATACTAGGATGTTTTTATAAGATTTATTCGAGCTAAACTCTCACACAACTACATCAAATGGTTAAAGAACATTCAGTTTCCGTGGATGGTGAAATTCTGCCTCCCGAAACAATGATTGTTCAATACTCATTTAACACCTTTAAAGGTGGACATTATGATGTCACTATTTTTATATATGATATATAATATGTTTATGTTTTATTTATGCTTCTGTATTTTTCATTTTTGTCTTACCTTTATGGCTTCCATTTTGGGTATACTCGATATCTTCATTTAAGGAAGTGCGGACTACCGCCCCCTCTAAGTGATTTGATTCGTTAAATACCATATGTGGGATGTATAAAGTATGGAAATATGATGTTATATATGATATTATACTGTAATTATAATATACCTTTATATCATTATTATTCCATTCTATAAAATACGATATAGAAATGAAAGTAGCGTTCATGCGTACATACGGCTTACCGTCTCCATGAACAGTGCATTTCATTTCATACCTCTATATGATTATGTAATGTTATAAATGCATGCATGTACTAGATATATATGACATATATGATATCTACATAATTAATACAATTCTGGATATAATAAAGATTTGGCCACATGAACAACATGTAATTGTAAGAAGTCCACTTTCGACTTAAGAACCAAATATCGGCAAAACAAATATTATTAACTTAAATGATTACATAATGTTTATGACATGGTAATAAGTGGTATAAAAGTAATAATGAACTTGAAAAAGGTTCTTAAGGAATTAGAAATTAACTCAAGTTTATTATTCAGGAGATTAAATAACGATCGAGTCAAGTCGGACCCGAGGTAAGGGATCCTACTCCTCTCTTTCTTTTTAAGTACACACTTTTATGTCATTCCTTTTAAAGCTCATCTTTCTTGTTATTGGGATGATATTTTATATTACACTTACTTTAATTTTTATGTTCATGTGATGAGAGACCCTATTCTCTCTCATCAATCCATTTTGGGAGTTTTGAGTGGCGCCGTTAGGCTGCCGAACTTTCGTAAGAGATCTAACCTCTCTCTTTCTTTTTAAGTACTCTCCTTTATGTCACTTCTTTTAAGCTCCTCTTTGTAATGTTGGGGGATGTTATTTTATATTAAACTTGCTGTAAATTTTATTGTAATGTGATGATATACCCTATTTGATCTCATCAATCCATATTTGGAAGTTTTATGTGGCGCCGTTAGGCTGCCGAGTTTTCGTAAGGGATTTTTCATCTCACTTTTATTCACGTGAGATTTATGATAAATTTCCCACAATTTCCTTTGGGTGGTGTATGTACTGCCATTATTCTAGTATTTATGTAATATAATGTCCTTTATGAGTATTTACATCAATGATTTATTGTCCTTCTATCATGGGGTGTATGTTTTGAAAGATACCGAAGTCGGTAAGGGAACCTTTCACCCTCCTTTTTTAAAAGACTTCTTTTGTTGGGTCTTTTAATTTACATATTGTTATGTTGGGATATGTTCTCATATATCCTTATTGATGTAAATTTTATGTCCAAGTGATGAGATACAATTTTTATCTCTCATCAACTCATTTTGATGTGATGTCGTTAGGCTGTCAAGGGAGCTTTTTAACCCAATTTCGATTTCTTTGGGTTCAACATGTAGTCATTGAATATGTCATCCATTGAATATGTGTGAATGACCTTTTATTGTTTTACACTTAATATCCACTTATATTGGGTGTATTTATATTTGTCACACATATTTTTGAGATTGGTTTGTCCTTAATTTAAGCATACCTTCTTTATAAGGGATTTCATCACATTTGACATTTCTATTGAGGGTTCATTGTTGTTAGGCACCAATGCACTCTTATATGGTGTATATACTGTCCTTTGTAGTATTATATCATGAATCCTTTTATTCTCATGATATTATAATGTTCTGACTAAATGTTATTCCTCGATTATTGTATTCAAGTGTCTCTAATTTTGGTAAAACCCCTTTAACCAAAATATCGTTTTAAATGTTTTAATTATTTGTTCTTATTAATATCCATGTTTTAAAAATGGTTTTAAGGATTTATTTATATGGATATTAATGGTTTAAAATGTTAAAATCTTCAAGGTGGTATGGGACACTTTGATTCAAAAATCTCTTTATTAAATGTTTTAAATGCTTTTGGGAATGGTTTCTTTTTGAATGGATTCATTATTTCAATATCCTAAAATGTTATATTGTGATTGAAATGTGGAAATCTTATGTTTACTTTATTCATGTTTATGTGATACGATTATGTTATGGTTCTTGGGCATTGTTATGAAGAACAGGTGATTCCGTGATAAACTAAGGGCGGGTGAGCCCGATATAGCTCTCCAATGCATTGGGTAACGTGAAGGTGTGAAACGTTAAGGTTTCTCCAAAGAGATTTAGGGAATATACTGTGATGGGTATTCCAAACGTAACCAAGAGGGTTACTCCCTACGTAAGAATGTTATGAATGCCTCAAGTTACCTTTATGTCCTATGTTTTCTATGAGTTATTCATGATTTGATATGCCTATGTTTTATGGGTAAAGTATGATTTAATTCTTATGTATATATAAACTCATGTTTACTTTCCATATTATTATAACCCTTGCTGAGATTTTTATGCTCATCCCAAGTTGTTGAAATGTTTTTCACAGGTCAAGGGAAAGGTACATGATGTGATGATAGTGTCAAGGATGTGTCAAGAAAGAATCTGTGCTTTATTTTAAATGGGTTTCCATTGATGGGAAGAATAAATATTGTCTTTTATGTAACCACTTTGTTAAAATGTGGAATGTAATGCAAGTTTCATGATCTAATTCTCTAAAACTATAAACCTGAAAAGATCCTCAGTGTGTAATCTTGTAATAACTCAAGATTAAGTAAGGTTTAAGGCTAGGGCCTTATAATTGAACATGTTCATTCATGATCTGAATCATTTTTATTATTTTCTCTAATAACTCATGATAAAATTATAATATAGTTATGATCATATCATGAGAACATTCTCCAAATCCAAAGGCATGTAATGTAACTAATTTAACCATTGGGTGAAGACAAAATTCATTCAAAATCATTAGGGAATTCATTGATGGGTCAAATAACTCTGAGGATCAAGGTGAGTAAGAATTGTTGTTTAAAAACTAAGGCTCACATATGAGGTTTATTTATTATGTAAAATACATAACATCTAAAATAAATGTGGAATGAAATTATCCACCTCTAATTTGGAAATCCCACTACCCCAAAACTAAAAGTAATAGTTTTGATCAAATAAAGCATAATCAACAACTTGGGAACCCTCTTGTTTTTTATATTTTTTCTTTTGTTTTTAAAAGAAATTTTTTATTTTTTTACTATTGTTATGATTTGAATAAACCTCACATCCACCACCATACAAAATATTATAAAAATCACAAGTACAGTAATACTGATTATTGGTTTTCCATATTGAAAAACAATTTTTCATAGTTTTTTCTATTCATTTTTTTAATTTTCCATTTTTTTAATTAAATAGGGGGAAACAATAAAGAATTATTAATGAATATGGAAACTTAATTTCCAAAAATATACGCACCCACACATTTTACATACAAATTTAGTCATCCCATCCACCATGGCAACCTTCACCCCAACATTTCAATTTAAAATATCATGAAATACTATGATTAATGCAGGAATAGATAAAAATTTTGTAAAACAAATATCATTACTATAAGAGTAATTCATTTCCTCTATGGGATAAATAATTATTGAGTTATATGTGGTATTTTATGATAAAATAGTTTATCCAAGGATTCATAAATAATTTAAAATCATTTTTTGTACTGTCAAAGCATTGATAAGTTCAAATACCAGTTCTAGTAAGTGGAATTTCATAATTTCAATAAATAATTATGATCAATAATAAGTATATATTAGTTGTTCTCGAAATCCTCTGGGAAAAATAAATATTAGTTTGGAAAATCACTAAACGCAGGAATAATAATAAGAAATCAATACACATAAAATTCATAATTTCAAATAATTTAAAAGGTCCAGGAATGCTCATTTACCAAAATCAACTAGTTCCATGAAATAGTGAGTCCTTATTTAAAAATAAAAGCATAAATTTTATAATACAAATATCCATTTTACTCATTAAATTCAATTACCATGAAAATATAAAATGTGGAATCATAGGATTTCTAAGAATCTAATGTCTCCTAGAAAATACATATAATCATGAACTCATGTGTGGACATAAAATTTTATCTTAAAAAATCAAAATAGGTTGTTGGAAAAAATTAATGTGGTTAAAATATTAACAAAAAAGATAAAATCCTTTTGAAATAAATATTTTGTCCCCATACTATAATGTTTAATCTCCATCTTCCATCACGTTCTTATAGTAGAAAATTACTTTACTAATCACAAGGATCATGTAATTTAATCTCAAAAATAAATGATGGTCTGGGAACCATAATAGATAAATCCAAAAAAATAAATTGAAATAAAAATTTATATAAATAATGTACATAATAATCTTGATATGATTCCTAGTGTTGGCCATAAAGTTTTACAGCCCTCATAGGGTATTACCAGCTGTTCTTCAATGTCTGATAGTGATTCGGGATTATATGCCTTGAAGCACCACATGTGTATTTTCCCACAATCAACTTATTTTTTATTATTAATGAGAATTATATGTATTGATTACATTATATCTAACTCCTCTGTAATATTGTACAACATACATGGAGGAGGTTGTATGAAGTATAAAACTTAATCCTCATTCGTTTTAACTTTTACATCATTTTTGTCTCTTATTTTACTATGTCTAGTAAAAATTCAATGCCTTTTGTGATCTCTATCTATTTCTCAATTGGTTTAATTTATTTATCCTTATAATCATCTATGGAATAATAATAGTCAACAAATTATAAAACTTTATAACAATTATAAGTGATAGTGAATGTACTTTTATTAAAATTAAATGAATTTTGGGATTAAGAATGTATTATCTACCTATTTTGGTTGATTAAAATGTCTACTGTGAGGGAAATTTCCACATCGTCTTGATCATCCCTGGATAAAGGATGGTAGTCATGAACCTCCATTATGATTTTGGCCTCATCTACTGGGAATTCCTCTATGAAATTGGGGAAAACAAGATGCACTTCTTTATTTACCTTGAATGTTTTCAAGCTATTTAAATGTTCATCAATCATGCTCATCAAATCATGGTGTGAGAATCATGTCTTTATGCCTCATTAATTTCACTTAACAATTATCATATGAGACTCAAATACTAGTTATAGTTCCTCCTTAGTATATTATATATCAGGTACTTACAACTATTAGTAATTGTTTCATGATACAAAAAAATTATTTTTATAAAACATCATGGGAAAATATGTTTTTTAATATTTCTTTTAATATATAAAAAATGAAAAATATTTAAAGAACTATAAATTTGGGAAATGTTATTGAAATAACTATTAACTTCATCAACAATAGCTTCTGTTTTGACACATACATATTTCATGGCACAATTAAAATAAATTATATTTTTCATAGTGCAATATTGTGGCTAACCAGGGTCATTGCACTCGAGGAGTCTTTTAGTTTGTTTCTCTAATTTATCAATCTAACCTATTTTATCATTATTTTTTATTTTAAATATTTAATGAAAACATTGAAAATATTTTTGGATTTTTCATTAATGATAAAAAATAAGAGATATTCAAATATATGATGACATTCAATTCCAGAAAAAACATGTTAAGAAGAAAGAACTTGGTTTTGAAGATCAATTTTAGGTTCAATAATTATTCATCATCATGTGTTTGATTTCAGTTTGATAATCCAAGCATGAAAGTTCATGTTCATATAAATATTATTTATTTGTAAATTGTGTAAAAATATTGAATGCCTCTGAATTCTCAAATCCAAACCCTAATTTAATCATGGTTGATTACACAACAAAGTGTAGAATGTGACAACTTCCAGGTTCTTACTATATAGATTACATTTAATACATTTATTAGTTAAACTCTGTCATGTGATGAACAAACCAATGTATAGAGGTAAATGTTATTAACCAAAATAATTGAATAGATTGAGTTGCATGTCATTGTGGGGAAGTTTCTACATTTGGGAGAATCTCCTCACCCATTAATGCTACTCAAATATATTATGAAATTTAAAAAAATGAAAGAAAATTTAGTAACCCCATGACATTCCCCACCCATCTGGCCTAACTTTATGGCCAACCTCTTATTTCTAAGAGTAATATATCACATGGTGGAATGGATGGAGGAAAATTAGAATAGAAAGTGATTAAAATGTGTAAATAAAATTAAAAATAATAGAGGATTGAAAATATAATAATAAAAAATAATATAATGTGGATGAGAGTGGGGGATAATGAGAATAAAAGAGAATAAGAATATATAATAACATAAATTATATAATTTATAAATAATACAATATCAAAAATAAAAAAAAATCTTTATTATTACTATTATCTAGATAATAATATAATTAATTTTCAAAATAAAAGTGATAACATAATATTATTAAAATTATATAAATAGTAAAATTAATATTATTTGTAATAATTATAATTATAATATAATTAAGAATAATTAGAAAAGAGGATGAAGAATGGGTGGAATCAAAAAAATCCATGAATTTATTTATCTGTTATTAAATGTTATTTATAATTACAATTAAAATTAAAAAAATTTAAATTAAAATAAAATAAATAAAAATAAAAAATTGATGAAGAAGAAGAAATTTAGGATTTGTTAGTTATAAAATTCCTTCATGGATATCTCCTTATTTATGGTACTGACTAATGATATGGAATGAAATGGTTCATCTCCTTTTATAGGTGAAGGAAAATATTTTTTTCTTTAGAAATTTTTCACTACAATTTTCACGTGTTTGAGCCCACCAATGGTCTGATAGTCAAATGTAGTCCTCTAAAAAGTTGTTCAATAATATGTTATTTATTTTTCTAAAAACATTAATCTCCATTTGGCATGTTTATAAATATATGCCACCAATTTACCCCATGTTTGTTTCTTAGACGAATTATTTTTAAATGTTACTTCAATGATGACCATCCAATGGGAACAATAATGGATGAATAACTCAACTAAATATATCTATGAAATTATAATATTATTCTTTGTTCAAATAAATTTATAATCACTCCAATTGGATGTGTGTAACCAGATTTATACCTCATTTCTGGTGGTGGGGTCCACTCTATATACCCCAATTTTTTTTCAAATGAAATGATTTTTTTGGCCACTATATTGTTGAAAAATCTCTTCATCTATAAGGCATGTTTTTTTGATGTGTGAGTTTCTTATTTTATGGGGAGAAATTGATTACACATTAGTCATTGATATCATACACTATACATAAGTGATAAACCTCCAAAATGAGCCATAATTTTGAAACATAATTTCAGCACATACATTAGACATAGAGCCAGTTTAACCATTAATTAAAGACCTCATGATTTAGGGTTTCTTTTATCCATTACAAAGCAGTAAAAGTAGTTCCTTTATAGGACTATAGAAAACGAGTATGTTAATGATATGGGAATAAATCTACAAAAATAGTAAAATGTTTCATGATACAATAGAATAAATTGTGAGTTAGATCTTGATGTGGAACCTTTAGTAGTAACAAATTTTGGAGCTTGAATGGAAGAGAGGATAAGTTCCATCATTTTTCAAAGGGGAAAAGCAAAATACAAGGAATGGTTGTTTTATTTAAAAAATGATAAGTAAAATTGATATATTGTGTAGAATCAAACTATTTTATTTGACATTAATTATTTTTAGATTTTATTACATTTAGATTTGAATATTGATTACATTGGTGCCTAAATTAATTCTTTATTGAGATTTTATTCTTGAGGACAACAATGATTTATCTGTGGTGGTATTTTCCATAGCAAATTTATGTGTTACTTTACATTAAATGATGATGATTTATTCTTAACTTTTATAATAAAACCCATGTATTTCATTGTTTGGTCAAAATAATGGTCAATTTTAGTTATGAAATAAAATTTGGATAATATGGGAAAATTTTCTAATTTTTGAATTTTGATTTATTTTATTCACTTTAGTGTTTTCATCAAAATTTCTAAAATATATGTCCAAATGATGTGATTATTTTTTTGGATTCCCTAATTTGTGGGATACATATTTCAATTCCGGATGTATTGCTAATTCATCCATATTGAGACCCTAAAAATCAATCAATATGAAAATCTATTGTGGAAGATAGATTGGACCCAACATCTGTAAATAAGGCTTAAATATGGCTATAAACCTACAATTAAGGTGGTTCAAAAACTATTTGAAAGAAGAATAATTTATAACTTTCAAAATAAATTTTCATTGAGTTATCCATTCATTGTGGTGCATTTTAGATGCTCATCATTGAATGAACATTAATGAAACAGTCAACTAGAAACACATATTTATGTAAATTTGAGAATAGTTTTAATACATATGGTGAATAGAGCTTAAATTCAGAGGAAAACACTTTATATATTTTTGGAACAACTATATATAATATTATATTCATTGATTTGGACATTAATGGGTTTAAACACACACATACAATTTTGAAGAATAATTCAGGAGCAAAAAAACTCCACTCACCTATAGAATGAGGTGAGCCCCTCATTTCCAAATCATCGTTCGACACTACCAAGAAGGGTATCTCAAATAAGGAGGATATTTGAAACATGTATCCTCTATTTTTTTCATTTTAAAATTTTGATTTTCTTTTAATTTAGTTATGTTTTAGTTTTTATTTTTTTTCAATTGTAATTTAAATTCTCATTTATTTTTAAATTAATAAATTCAATCATTTTTTTGTTTCCAGACACTCTTCATCATCTTTCCTTATTATTATTAATTTTATTATTCAAATTAGAATAATTATTAATAGTATTAATATTAATATAACTATTAATATTATTATTACTATTTCTATAATTATTAATAATATCCAACTCCACTAATATTTTAATTACATATCCTCTTTCTATCTTAATAGTTTTATTAACAATATTATATTATAATTAATATTGTATTTATATTATTAAATAATTATATAGTTTACATTATTTTGTATTCTAAATCTCATTTCTTCTACTTCTCTCCCTCTCCCATCCACAATCTATTTTATCTTATTCTTATATTTTTTCACCTCCATAATATATAATTTTATTAATTTTATTTATTATATTTTTTATCCTTATACTCCATATATTCATACCTAGTGATATCTTACTTTAATAATTGATAGAATGACCCCAAGGCATGGCCACAGGGGCGGTCCCTATATTCTTAAATTTTAATTCATGATTTTTATGTATGTAATTTAATAAGGTTACATGCACAAGTGAGGTGAATATACCTGATGTGTTGACTTCACCCCAATGATATGAAGCTCAATATAACAAATTGTTTGCTTTAATAACATTTCCCTCAATCCATTGGAATGTGCTTTACCTGATATAGTTGAAAAAATCAATTGAAGAAATGAAATTGATAGATCACAGTCCTGGAAGATGAAACATTTTAGACCAAGGCATGTCATGATCTACTATTTATGGACGAGAAGGAATTTAGATTACTAGTCCAATCATGGGATTTAATTCTTTTATTGTTAAACTAAAATTAAACACATTTGGGAGAATAATTATTAAACCCAAAACTGAACCCCAAAACTAGGTGATTGTTTCTTAAAACATTCTTTCTATATTTGGACATTACTATAAATTTGTCTATCCATTATTACATATCATTAACAAAAAAGAATATATTCATGGAATTTATTAAACATTTTAGATAACAAAAAGTAGAACATTGGTGAATTAGACAATTTAGGTGAAGAAACTAATAGGATGATCTAGTTAGATAACATTGTACAGCCACTATTTTATATTAAGAAAAATATAATTTCTTTCTACCATGACCCATGATAGGCTTGTGTAAGAAATATCCTTGATTCCAAAGGCTAATAAAAAATTTCAAGGGATTCAATTATAATTGGGGTGTAATTTTCATTTTATAAATAAAAACCCACCAGCATTCCATAACCAAATTAACCAATAGATGATTTATAATAAGAAAGTTATAGAACAAAAATAAATTAAATTCATATTAAAACCACACTATACAATAGTACAACAATATAAGTCTACAAATCAAATGAAAATCAAAGATAACTTCAACTAAAACCTCTAACATACTCCTTGATCAACTCCAAGAAATATCCAATGTATCACTACGTACCTCTAAGATGTGTGATACTTTACATTTTCCCATGTCCTAATAAGGTACATCTATTAATAAAAAAATTTTCTGAAGTAAGGGTGAGTAATGAATCTAAATAAATTTCACGTAATTAATTCTCTATTATAACAGCTATTATAGAACATGTTTGAACATTAATAAAAAGTGTTTATAAAAAAAACTAATAAAATTATATCAAAATATGAACAAGTCCCATATCCATGATATTTTATGAAAGTGATATCATGTTATAAAGAATGTAATTAAAAATTCTATAAAATAATTATTTAAATTATATTTTTGCATAATCTATTCCAATCCACAGATCCACACATCAAACTATGCATGGAACATTAACCTTCCTACACTCACAAGTGGTGAGTAATCAATTAAATATTTCACCAATTAATGAACCATTAGACTAGGGAGATCCATAACACTTATCCATCAATGTAATTTTGGGGGAGACACCTTTTTCTTATCTATCTAGAATGAACATGAACATACATAACCATTATGCAAAAAACCATTACAAAAATAACTATTTCAATACAACAATAGTTTTATTGAAAACCATTAAACAAATCATTAGAATAAAAATATACTTTTATTGAAAACGATTATACATTATTCAAAAATACAATCATATTAGATTATTTCTTTTAATGTTATCATTCAAATTTCATAATCCAAAAAACACCAAATTTCAAAAATTCTGTATCCCATCAACAAAGAGGGGTTATAACATGAAATTCAATATAATTTCAAAAACATTTTCAACCAAACACTTCAATTTTAAACCATTCATTCATTTTATAAATAGTGTATTTGAGAGTGAATTCAATTACCTTGAAATAATGGGTTAAGATGGATAAAAACACGAAAACATACATGAAAATGCATTGAATCCTTAAAACATGTCATAGATCTCATAAACTGACATCCAAAAAGGGAAATATCATAATATTAGAATAATGACCACGGATTATGATAATAATATTATTTTTGATGACTCTGATACTAATCCATCCATTTCTTAGTAAACTAAATCTTCTCTATTTCTTATTGGAGAAGGCTTATCAAAACTAGTGAAGTTTCACCTGTTTCCACACAACATCCTGGAAAATGAAAAGGTTGCACATAATATTCTTATAATGTATCCATATGTATTGAGGATTTATAATTTTTTTTATAAAATAACTCCACTAATGTCACATGCTTTTCCCATGATGTACAAAAATATTTTATATAAATTCGCAACATGTATTCTAACATTTGAATCATCTATTCAGACTTCCCAACAATCTGAGGATGATACCCCATAATTATTTTCTATTGAGTTCTAAATAATTTCAACTAATATTTATATAAATGAAATATAAACCTCGGATCTCTGTCTAACACTATTGAATCTTGTATTCCATGCCTCCTTTTCACTTCTCAGATTTAGATTTTTGACAAGTTCTTATCCATATATGATTCATGAATTGGAATAAAATTAGCCAAAATTGTGATGATATCCACAATCACCCTTGTGGAATCATATTTATAAATAATTATTCGGTGACATGTTATAAAATACATAGTGTTCTTATATCAGTTCCACACAATAAAATATTAATACTACAATATATATAATGTTTGCTGATTCTCTACCTTAACATTATAAATTTTTTAGAATATTCAAAAAAAACACAATCACCATCTATTTAATACTATTCATGAAATGATTTGATTTAAATGATTTATAAATATTTTTTATTCTAGGAAGAACAAAAAATATTGATTAGTGGTAAACATGAAGAAGTTTTTCATGAGAAGCTACCAGAAGAAAATCCAATTTCTGAACCCAAACACTTAACTCTCATCCAGCTTCTATCCCTCAATGGTCTCGCCACCATTGAGTTTGTACCTCAAAGAAATACATTCATCATTATATTTATTCTCCACATTGGCCATCTTCACCAAATCAAGAACAAACATTGATGAAAATAAAATTGCAATATCACCTCAGTCATCAAATTCTGAGCGCATGGTGTATATGACCTACAACAACTTCCACTCATCTAAAGCATCATTTTCAAACTGAGTTTATGAATTTATAATTAATGAATATGCCAAATTATTTCCTTTTTATAGTTTATAAAAAAACAAAATGTTAAACATTTCTAGATAATATATCAATCTTCATTGTTTAAGATTCAAATCACGATGTGGAAAAATATGCTTCTATTTCTTTTAATCAGTGAACACAAAAAATTTATGATTAATAATGATTCCAAGTTATCAATGCATGGGATATGATATCTGACTATAATTAATACACATGATGATTATTCACATGAAATTATAACGTATTTATGCCATTATGCAACAATATGGTATCTTTGATGGATAATAATTTCAAACCCTAATCCAAAAGAATAATAATAAACCACATTCCCTTGTCCGTATTCTAGAACATCAAGATTACTGATGATGTATGGTGACATTACATCTCATAATAATACTTATAACATTACTCATACCATTGTAATATACCATTCATCCTTTTCAACGATATCATAGGTGGATATAATTGTGATTAGTGAAGAAAAAATCATTAGTAATAAATATCTAGTCCAAGAAAACTCTATATCTCAAAGAAATTATTTGGTTGTTCCCAAAAGATAATGGTCTCTTTCATATGTAGATCCACAAAAAAACCTATTTAAGAAAAATCATGAGCTTGTAAATGTACCTATTGTTTCAAAAAATTAAAATTTGATAATTTATAAAATAAATGATTTTCCCCAAGATTCCCAACACTATTTCCAAATACTAATTATGTTGAGACCTTATACTTGATTACATTAATATGTCATCCAAATAAACAAATAAAAAATAATATAGATACCTCTAAAATATTTGATTAATAAATTATATAATGTTCTTTGATTCATTCATATGATTGAAATGCATCACCATATATTCATAAAGCCAATGAATTTTTCTGAAATCTATCTTTAGAATATCCTACATTCTGACTTAAAATTAGTGATATCCTGATCGCAGTTCAACAATTTAAAACCATTGAGATCCAATCAATTTATTGAATAGATCATAATTTTTTTCATGTGGATACCTATTCTATATTTCAACATTCTTAAGCTTATGATAATACACACATAGACGAAGAGTCTCATCCATCTTTTTGATAAACATGACCTGTGCTGCATAATGGAGTGTGCTATGCTAAATGTACCGTTTTATTTAAATCTCTTTAAACCACACATTCACAACCATTAATTCCATTTGTTCCATTCTATAATATGGGAGGGAAATGTTTCCGGTCCCTAGAAGGATATCAAACATATATTTCACTTTTCTTACAGATGGGACCCCTGATAAATTATTAAGAAATATATTAAAAAATCGATCCAACACTTCTAGAAATTTATTATTCTCAATCACATCCATCCATGGAAATGTTAAAATTTCCAACTAGTGTGATATTTCTACAACTAGTAGTGAAAACAAAAATATTTCACCCAGCGTTACATTTTTATCACTTTATCAGAGATGCTTGCTACCATCTTCAATTGTGAAACTAACCTTCATTGTACAAAAATTGATGTGAGACTTACACATTATCAATTCATACACATGATTATATAATAGACATAAATTTCATGAACAATTAAATATAATTTCTAATCACCCCTATCAATAGTTATACAACATTCTCAACACATAAATTTAGGACATTCTCTTTGACCAAGAGGAGTTTCAAGTTTCTTCGCATATGTATCTTCTCAAAAATTTAACTCATAAAATAAAAATCACAAGAATAAATAATATAATTTGATTCACCCATATAAAAAAGGTATAATTAGGGTAGAATTCAAACAAATCTTTCCTTGCATAATAGACATTACAAACAGATCATCCACAATAACATGTTCAGGTCCATATATTTTTATTCCCACAAATTTCCCCCAATTTCCCTTTCAAGATTTCCAATCACGAGGAGTCATGGTATTTATAGAATCAACATGGATATCTCCATTCAACTGATGATATTGATTTTTCTCCCCTCGTTCCATCATTTCGTACAATGCATGTGACATCTGAGGAATGTCTTGAACCTCCAACTTCAACGAACTAAATCCCTAGAATTTAATATTTCCAATCTAATTTAAATAATGGAATACTATATGTTGTTCTCCACATGTCCACTTCATGTGGTCAAAAAATCATCATTGAAAACATCCAAGATGGATCTTTGGATTTGAACGAAAATTCATTAATCCATCCTTTTGATTCTAAGACAAACTACGACTGTGGAAAAAGGTTTTTTTCTTCCTTTTTTTCTAGAATCAATGTTTCCCCCATTTCTCAGTAGTATCAACGTGTTTCCTCTTCTTGTATATCCTGATATATCCTTCCCATCCACTATTTCGGTGTTGAAAATCTATGTAAAATCAATTATACAAAGCACAAATTTCATTGAGTGGTTCTCCTGCCTCATCCATAATTAAAATATGCATTTCTTCAAGGACTCACTAAAAACAAACTTTGGAGAAATGTGCACTATATTCATGAATTTATCTACATACATCATTAAAAAAATATTTTCCTACTTTTATCTGAATAAGTATTCCATTATTTGAATTCTGAATGTTAGAGGTTAGAATTTGTTAATTAAATAATTCCTCAAAACCCTCAACTATAATGACATTGTCATATTTATCCTCAACAACTAAATACCACAACTAGCATGCACAATCTTCCCGATTTTATTTCCTCAGTTTTACTATTTTCCCACCTGGTATGCTATTTAAATTTAATATATGATTCATCCTATTCATACACACCTATGCATTTTCTATTTTTGAATCTACCCGAAAGATGGGGGATTCTTTTTATAGAATTGGACAGAATGATCCGTTTTCCCTAACACATCCCTTATCTTCCAACTATATATTTCACATGGGGGAGCCCTAGCCCATATCTATCTAAACAATTATGGGGAGACTCTTTACCATTTCCCATCCCAAATTCAAATGAACATAGATAACAATTATTATTATAAATTCCCATACAACCATTTTAAAAATTTCAATAAAACCATAATTTTTTTAAAAAAAATAAAAATAATAATTTCAATAAAACCAAAATTTTATTAAAAATAGTTCGATGAAACAATACAAAAAAATCATTTTAGAAAAATCCTTTTAAAATAAACATAAAATTTAACTTTTCATAAAACAACCACATTCCAAAGATCTATATAATATCCCCAAAGAGGGTTACAAATTTTTAATTAACAACAATTTCATATCCAATTTCAACCAAACCATTTAATTTTAAACTAACTCTTAAAATTATAAATATATGATTCAAAAGTGAACCAACCTACATAGAATGTTTTTTCCAAAATTGAAAACAACACGAAATCATCCGTAAAAACTGGTCAAATATTCCAAAACTGACCATAGTTCTCTTCTACTAACATCAAAAATCAAAATCGCATCATAATTGAAATAAAATACCTTATATATGTCAACAGATGAATTATATAAATGAAATAAATATAGGGATATAATTATATCTAAGTAAAAATAAGAAAAACAGCCACAAAATGAGATTTACTTTGATAATGAAGCTTCAATGCACCGATTAATGCATCTGGAGTGGTTCCAAATCAATGTGGAGAGGTTCTATTTCCCTAAAGATGAATAATTCACATGTTTGAGTAATTGTTTAGAATCAAAGTTGGGTTAAAATAGAAAACTATACTAGATCCATTTTTTATGTATTTTTTTTAACTCATGCGTAGTTAGTTGCATGATTAGGCCCACCATGCACTATTCTTGTTCCAGCCATTATCTCAAGGCTGAATTTCACATGGTTTGATCACTCAGTTTCCAAACCATACAAAAATCATGCCAAAATCTCAAAATCATAAAAGGATCATTTTCTCCTTGGAAACCACATGGAATAAAAATACTATGCACCACGCGTGCCCCTTTTCCTTAACCACTACTTGAATTGCACGATATCTTGTATTTATTTATTAGTTTTACCATACCATGCACCAACGTTGATTGCTTTTAAAATCCCTAATAACAATCCAGAAATCTTCTAAACACCCCCAGAAATCACCCAAAACCATTAGGTAATTAATAATAATAAAGAAAGAGTTAGTTAATTGAAACAATGGTGGTGTAATATATATAACAATATACCTTATTCTAATACATTATTAATCCAAATGATTTATACCCTACATATTTACCTAGTAACTTTTTCATTTCAAATTTAATCTATAGTTTCATCCTCATAAAAAATAAATACATTACTCATACCACCTTTTTTATTCTATTCTGAATATTTCCACTTGGGACATAGATTTTCAAAATGATCAGTCATTCCACACTTAAACCATTTATCCTTTGATTATATCATAAAGAAGAAAATATTCCCATCTTATTTGTTAAACAAACACTTGATTTTTCTATTGTAGTAACTTTCTTTGTGTCCTTATTTTCTATTGCCAAATTATCGTCTTGTTCCTATAAGAAATTTACTTAGCAGATTTTATCAACATTCCTAACAAAAAAAATAGTTAATCTTGTTTACTCCATGGTATCCATTTCCCAAACTATCATCAATATTATAACATCCCTTAATTGTTGATTGTTAATGTTTATTAAATAACATATTTTTAATCATGTTCAATGAAAACTGAAATGCATGATCATAACATGCATAAATCAAGAGACCATCACATTTGACTTCTCCACATAAAACACCCCATAACATTAAAAATTTATCCCATTACATCTGGTTCCCACCATTGAATAAAAATAGAAAGAATTGGGTATGAAACAATTATCATAGTTCAGAATAACATAATCATGAAGGAACACTCGTAGAATGAATAAATTATAACACTATCCTTAATCTATGACACAATGGGTTTATCCTAGGTTACTCATAGACAACATCCATTTAAATGCTTTATGATTATTCTTATAGAGTTAAGGAATATCCAAAGCATACCTCCTTATAGTTTCAAACTAGGTGTGAATTAAGGACCATTATCGTATACAAAGATATGCTTGAGTTAGGCCAATACACCTTATCAGAGTTATTACACCTATGCATATTTTTTTTCAAATCCATGTTCAATTCTAGTATATAAACATTGTTGCAATTATTTAAAACCACTCAATCTAACCTTTAATAAAATTATAAAACATTTTCCTAAACAATAAATATTCCTTAAACTTATCCTTACAAATAACCATTGTCCTATTCCTATAAATATCCCTAAAAATCTCCCTAATATTTTTATCTTACTATTTTACAAACATTTACCAATATTTTTATCTTATTACAACAATTAAAACCCAAAATTAAGGTACAGAAGTGTACAAAATTTTCTTTTAATATTTAATACCTTACAAAAATAGATTCCCAATGACCATATTTTTTTATTTCCTTTCGAAACTTGGAATGATAATCTTCCAAGTCAATGAAATATATTTTATCTTTCCAAAAAGACATAATTCCTTATTAATTCTAAATAAAATAATTTATACATATGTTAATGAAATTAATAAGTATAATTGTATGATATCTAATCACTAGTAAGGGAAAATTAAGGAAATGCGTTATCATAACATGAACATAAGGGTTATATTGGATGAGAATAACATTTGATGATCAAAATTTTTTATAAAAGATTAGAAATAGGTGACATATATAAAGGATATGTATTTTATAATAAATGAATCATAATAAAATCAAGAACATGAAAAATGTAAGCATATCATAGGCATGAGTTATATAATTTGTGTTAAACACATAAACATTTAACTTCTTTCTCTATAAGTCAAGGTTCATTATAAAAAATTATAAAAAAAATTAGGTGGATCACTTTTAAAACCATTATATAAAATTATAATAAATGAGTTTATATCTTATTAAAAAATAATATTATAATAGTAACCAATTTTTAATTTTTTTATAAAATTTAATTATTAAAGAACACAAATATTCAACCAAAAGGAGAAATAATGTCAGATTTCCATGAAAAAATATTTTCTTTGTTATATTAAGTACCAAGGAGTGGAAAAATGATACCATTACTTGGATATAAAATACATATCTATAGGTTAAAATAATTCATCATCGTTCTTGAGAGATGGATCATTTGATTTCATGAGTGGAAGTATAATCATTAAAAATCTGGATAAATGGTGAGAATGGTGGTATAAACTATTACCTCATCGGTAACATTATGTCCTAAATATGTTATGAATAAAATTAAATAAATATAAACCTATAATTAATATAATTATATCTATTATATATAATTTTATATTGAAGTATATACACCTTATAGAAAACTATAGGTGCATAAAATTAAATGTGTCTCAATGAAGGATAATTGAGAGAAAATTTCATTACTAATTTTGTAACATTGGAAACAAAAACCAAATGAAATTTAGATAGTAAAATGGATTTGAAAATACCCATAAATTTTAGTATCAGAATCATATAATACATACATGTAAAGTATACATAACACACAAATGAAATTAACAATGAAAAAATAATATATGTCACCAAAATTAAAAGTGACATGAAATTCCCTTACATTACATATTGATGTTCATCGTATACATTCAAACCACATGGATAATAAATATTAGTTTATTATAAATCTAAAGAAAAATAATATTATTACATATAATACCATGCATGATTCACTATTGACATTGTATTACATGTTTATTAACAACTCCATGTTAATATTACGTTATCGGTAATATTTTCTTTTTTTCATCTATTTTTATTTGTTATTATTGATCCACATACATAGATAATGATTTACAAAATTAAAGAATATAAAATAGGGTATAAAAAGAATATAAATTATTATATATTTATTTATAATAAAATATAAAAAATATATGTACGATTTAGATTAAATATATATGTATATAAATATATATATAAATATATAATAATTATATTTGAATTATTATTTCATATTTATCTTATATGTTTACTAATATCTTCTGTAATAAATTCCATGTGACCATTGAATGAATCACATCTTTTTGAGAAGTCTATAGTCCACATTTCTCCAAACGAAATTATCATACATGAAAAAAAGGAAATCATGATGGTATGTGTTGTATAATAATTCAATATGAATAAATATATCGTAAATATAAACTATATAATATATAAAAATACATATTCTTTCATAATTCTAAAAAATGATAGGTGGTAATGGAAAACCCATAATAGTTTTATAATATGGTTGTTCACATTACACAAGAACAATATGTTCGTTACCCGTTCAATGAAAGAATGCTCAAGTGCAGTTATAACCATTATAATTAGAAAATATCAGTTCATTTTCAATACATGTGTTATTATAATATCCTTTAATGTGGATAATTTTGAAGGAGGAGGAATAAAATAAATTAAATGATCTTTAAGATGGATGATAACTTTTCTTTTTGTAAATATTTTTTCATTAAATTAAGGCATTCCATTGTTGGATTTAATACAAAAACTATGATTAATGTATTAATGTAGGTAATATGGGATATTATTTTAATAGAATTTGGGTGAGCTAAAGGGATTCATAAATATGAAAATATGGGAGGGCTGAGTGAATTTTTATAGTAGAGGAGTGACATTATTCTAAATTTTTGAAAATTGATTTCAACCAATATTATTCCAATGACAATTTCCTTCAATAATAGAAAAAATTAAATCCAAAGTACGATTTAGTGGAATTATGTCTGAAAAATGGCTTTTAACAAATTTTCTACTTCATTTTTTCCCTAAGTGTATGGTTTAGTTCGTTCTTAAGCTAAACTTCTTCTTATTCATTATAATTAATTTTAATTAATTTAACTAATATTTTTTAAAAAACTGATTTCAATCTATATTAAAATATAATGTTTTTATTTATTATTATGGAATCCATTTTTTTGAATCCCCGTCTCAAAATTGGAAGAAATTATTTGAAATTTATCAGGTAGATTGAATGAAAAATTGGGTATTTAAAGTAAACATGTTAAAATGTTTTGTATATTTTTATATCTAATTTATTTTGGAATTGAATTAAATGACCTATATTGGATTAAAATTGTTATTATTTATTTAATCAAATTGTAAAACTAGTTACAACCATAATTTAACCTTGAAAAATAAATTAGATGAAAAATCCATTTTGAATTAAAATCATGTATTTTTTACAATTCATCAGAAAATGAAATACCATATAAAAATGTCAGAAATTCACCCTAAGATATTTTTTTTGCTAAAATTTCAATGATAAAGTAAATTTTGACATATAAAAGTAATAAAATAGTCACAAATTGGATTTAAAATTTTGTTCCCCCTTAAATGTTGGAAAAATTACTTTTTTTAAGAATACAGGTTTTTATTAATAGAATTTGTTTTATTTTAATATAAACATATAAAATAAATTGGGTAAGTATAAAAAGTACTGATTGAATATATTATATATTAATTTTATTGAAAAAAATAATTAAAATTAGTTTGTTTAATTTATTGACATTAAATAATATTTGTATATAGAAAATTATATTTTATAGAAAATTATATTTTTTATATCAAAATTGTTATTAAATTTATATCCCCTAATTAATACAAAAAATGGGGAATTTTATATAAATGTGTAAATCATATTTTCAAAATTAGGTCAATAATATTATTAAATTCCATCCTAATGAAGAGGTGTTAGCTATAACAAAATTGTTAATGTGATATTAATAATATATTATAGTTACACAAATATGTGCCTTTTCATGTTATATTAGATACTAAGGAACTCTACATTTTGTGTAACAATAGTCCAACATAGTGTTGTCTACCACTAGATAATTTTAGTATTTAATTTAGTGAATGGGATCCAAATTTAGTAATTAAATATATATATATATATATATAATAACTGTATTTAGTGTTGTGTGAACTGAAGAATATCAAAATGAATAAATTAATTTTATAAACAATATTTCACCAAATCATGGTGTGTTATATGGGTTAATATCGGACATTTTCTATAAAAGAATAGAACACCTATACGTGGGAAGAATTATATCACTATAAAACTCTTCAATATAAAATTTCTCCCTCATTTCACTCTCTATATCTAGCATCTTCTTTAGGATCATAATAGTTGGCAAATGAATGGCCTGAACCACATGGAATCACCTCATAATAGAGGTGTTACAATGTAAACCATCATCATTAGAATATTAATCAGATAAAGGGTCATTATCTCCAACCATCAATGTGGGAGAAGGATTTTCCAAACCCATTGATGCATCATGGCTATTATCTTCTAAGGGACACACCATTACATGGTAAAATGTTATGAAAATACCAAGTAATTTTTTCACTATATTAGACTAATCATATCAAAATAAGAGTTTAAATTAGAAACTCACATGACATAAAGATTTAGGTTACCTAATACATTATAAATATATAGTGGAGTTGAAATACTACACACTATGTAGCCTTCAGACCAAATAGTAGATCGAGTTCTATGGTGCTGGTGGAAATTTTTACCCCAAGAGAACACTCATTGGTGGTAAGCAAGACAATGAACCCTATAATATTTCCCATGACTGGGTGAATTTTTAGTACAATGAATCAATTTTTTGTTTCATGAGGTGTTAGAAGAATCATCTGTTTGTATGGATTAGGTGTCTACCACCCAATCTAGTGTGTGTTATCATGAGACTTTGATATGATGATTCAATGTTCAATATTGAAATTACACCTTATATCATCCACATTCAATAGATTACAAGTGATCTGAATCCCACCATAACACACCATTAACCAACAAAGTCTCTATAGAATACCATGAGGATTTATTTTTATAAGTATCATGAAGCAGTGATACAGGGAATTAACATGGAAATCAGACTTAATTACTACCTCCAACATGGTGATGTATGACTGAACCTCCTTCCATGTGGTTTTAAAATATCATTGAAATTTTGGTGTCTAATTATGAATAGGATATAGTATTCATGAAAACCTCAAGAAAAATATTTTTACCAAGTGACTGCCCTCATTTTGAATAATATTTATGAAATCTATTGTATGTCACACAGCATTGGTTCCAAACTAGTCAATAATGGTGGAGTTACTTGTGGGTGAATTAGTGGTAAAGTACCCTAATCTCTAATAATATATCAATTCTATTAGTAATTAATTTTTGAATCTTTTCACCCAAAACCTTATGAAGAACCATTTGAAGATAGTATTCAAGTATACTATAGAAATTGTCTACAAATTCATTATCAAGTATATAAGCATCGTGATCAACCTTATTAAGATAATGTCAATTATTGAAATTCCCAATCCATGAAATGCATTATAGTTTCAAGTCCATCATTTCCTCCTAGATTACATTTTCTATTTTTCTAAAAATTTATAAGAAAATGTAATCCATTTTCTAGGTTAATGATAAAATGTTCCTCATATAAATTGGACAAAAAAAATAAATTGTTCAATGACATGAATATAATCATGTTTAATACTCTTATTATGATAACAAATATCTAAAGAAAACCTTTGGAACTCTATATTTATACACTTTATTTGTATCTGATCAACCTAATTGTTTGAATGAATAATGAATGAAATTATAATAGTTTATATTTATTTAATCGCGTGATTCTTTAAATTGAGTTCAAATATTCTTTTGTTGAGAATATAATTCCTCAGCGTGGTCTTCAAGTTTTATGAGTTTCACCATTTTTTCATATATCATGATGTTTAATTAATCTCTTACATTATCCCACAAATTTAAATCGTCAACAATCCCTTGTTTGATTAACTATTAGAAGGATGGGTAGTGATCCACCAATTTTTCATCATCATATTCATTCTGTTGATGGCCATTAAGAGTAAGGAATTGGTTTTTTTATTTATTTCACACCCAAACATTAAGTCATAATCTTTTTTCATAGAGTTTATTGAGGACCCTATTCTAAATGTCATTAAAGCCTAGATATACTTATTGATTCAATTTTATGAAGCCTCCAAAATCAGGAATTGAGGAATGACAAAAAAGGCATAATCTCAAAAGGGTATTCCTTAGTGTTTCCATCGAAACTCTACCTAAAGACCTCAATTAATTATCATTACTAGTTTTGGAGGTATGCACTAAAAATGAGGCTAATTACTAATCCCTCATCAGTAGTTTAAAATTGAACTTTGAAACCTTTGTTTCAATGGTCTAAATGAAATATGAATATGGGAACTTTTTTCTAGATGATTAATGGTATCTACATTATAATGAAGCAATAGTTATCCCCCTGTCTTGATATACTCATGATTTGATGTATTAATTTCCCATTGATACAATGGTGTATCATGTAAAATGATCCTTGAATGATTACATGGACACCCTAGGATCTTCCCAATTTCCTGTAGAGCTACAACAATATTTATTATATATCCATTAGGAAAATAAAAATTTGATTTACTATATCAATACTAATGCTGAATTCTGGGAGGTGAGTGAACATTCCACATGTTCTTCCTAATAAAGGCCATTAAATTACTCTAGATTAGGGAGGAATCTTATTGTAAAATTCCATTGGATGAATACCAATATCTAGAGACAAAAAACTACCCATCCCTATCATGATAAAATTCAGATATGTGTTATTTATTCCATCCCCTTTGACACCCCAAACTCAGAGTGAGTCTACTATATATAAAACTACAAAATGCCCCTTCTCTACTTCATCTAATGAATTATGATTCTTCATGTCATTCAAGTGGTCCAATATGGGAAATTTGGGGTTCAATGTTAAAGATTAATTTCATTTGGTTAGGTTTATTGTCTTGTCTACTACTATCCCTTTATCGTACATGATTAGATAGAATTCACCAGAAAATGCCACACTTTATGGATTCAAGAAAAAAAATTTAAACGACTTTCATATAATCACAATAACACCAAGTACTTTGGGATCATCACCACATTGGGAATTGATTTCGAAGAACCTTATTCCACATTAGTTGTTGGAATTTTCACGTTTATACATATAGGTACAAAATTAATCACAATTATAGAGGAATCTATCACCCTCATGAATATTTATAATAGATTATATTTTTAATACAAGAAATATCATCTCATTATTCAGTTAGGGAACCATCACACCATTCACAAGGACAATTGAACTAACATCTAATTGGATGAGTTGAAGAATTTTTATTTTTAGTATACAATTTCATATTAGAAATCATCCCATTATATTTCATAATAGAATGGATTGATTAAGTAATTCAAAAACATCCTCTCCAAAATTTTGAAAAATAATGAGGAATAGATAATAATTAAAAGGACTTAAAACCTCTCTGATTTTATTCTTCCATTTTAGATGATACCTCAAACATTATCTCATGAGACTCATTACTCCTCTGTATAAGGAAATAATTTAGTGTTGCATATTATGTTATAGTAAACATAAATACCTATTAGAATATATGGTTAGTTGTACCCAATTTGGAGGTCCCATGTCATTAAAGATGAATTTGAGTAAATTAATTAAAAATTGTTCCAAAAAATGGATAACCATTGTATATGGGTTCTATTATTTTCTATTAACTGTGTCTAATATACGTGTGCATATTATTTTACTACCATAGACGAGGAATGCATATGGCCTCCCACAACTTCAATATTTTTCAACATGTGTCTTCTATAACATCATCTAAATTTCGTAAAATCCCCACATTAGGATGTTATAAAAAATAATAAATTTCAAATCAACATGACATGAAACTTATTATAATATATCATCATCATATTACTCTAAACTGTATGGCATATGGTCTGGAATATATAACCTAAAACAATAAGGAACATAGTCTATGTTATATTTTGTTAAAATATATTATAAAAATACATACCACATGATCTTAAATTATACTGGGTTTGGTACCAAATTTATATATTTAAAACTTATATCGAAGATTTTTCTATATAATGGTTTAACTACAATAAGTGGATCATCTTCCTCACTGAAATAATAACCATAATTTTGGATTTGGTGACATACCAATATATTCTTTAGAAATGGTTGTGTATTTATTCCCACTTATGGATATGTATAAAAAATAAATAAATCTACTAACATTTTTTACCCATGAACAATTTCCCCCCCTCTATTTTTGAAATGATTAACTATTATCACCTAACATCGAGATAAAACTTTTATTTGTCGATCGATTCGAACCCAAATGATATTGATTAAAATATTTAATGTTCTCAACATATGTAAGAGTATCAACCCATGTTTTGAAATATAACCAAATTTAATTTTTATTCACTTTTATACTTCAATAGTTCTATGATTTTAATATTCATTAACATTTAATGTTTAAGATGAATTCCTTACAGTGATGGTGCATCAATACAAACGTACACATCCTATATTGGGTATAAATCATATAGTATTGTATAATTAAACCTAATGGTACCATTTTTTTGGAAAAAATTGTTATGGGTTATGATTAATTTCACCCATTCATTCCAATATGGTAGTGAGAGACTAGTTTTGAAGACAAGTTTAGTGTTAAACATCATCCCATTCATCACACTCTTAAGATATAGATCCCACCATTCAGGATTTAATTTCCATCCACTCTAAATTAAACTAGCGGATCCCAATTCCCTTGGTGTTACCCTTATCAGGAATTTTCACATAACGATTTGAGGAAATATTCTCATAGATTATGCCTATAAAATATTCCAATTTTTATGTAACAATTAATGCTCAACTTGTTATTACTACCCTGAACTATTATCCCTTATTATCCACTTTCATGTGACATGGGTAATATTATTACACTCCATGATTCCCATAATGAGTAGTACTCACATAATGTAAGGTGTTTTGAAGGATTTTATTCCCAAAATGATTGACTCATGCTATTTTCATAATAAGGGAGCCAACTTTTTTGAAATTTTCATTACATTAAAACACAACCACCTTTATCCTCTCAAAATTTTAATAAACTATACTATTTCAGTTTGGAATTAATAGCTAAAAAATATACACAAGTAACAATCACCATAACCTTAAACCATGCCCAAAATTATCAATTATTCCTCAATAACTTGAATCTCTTAGTAAATGTTGGGATTTTCATTACCCACCATTCACTATGTACTATATTTCAAGCCCTTAGTTGACACACAATGTAAATAAATTTTAAAGAACCCTATCATACATATCATAAAATATAAAACTAAAATGTCAAGCTACGTACTACATGATATTAAATGATACAACATAGCTGATATCACTTGGATTAAATATACATGATACACTGGATAAGTTCAATGGTTGATGTAACACCCCAAACATTTTATGGTATGTTTCTCTTAAATACACTGTATTCCTTAGGTAGCCTATATTTCATGACTCACAGAGCCCCTATGGAATAAAACATGGTTTCTTATAGGGGATAACCATAACCTAGGTACAGATTATAAATTTACTAGCACTGTGATTTGAATTTTAAAAATATGGAATACACGATTGTGTTCAAGATCTTTTTTGGAGTCTACTAAAAAATAATTTTTGGTGAATAGTAACCACCCTAATGAATAGTAACACAGTAATATGAATAGTTATATACCCTAATGAATAGTAACCTCAACTATGGTGGTATAAAAATAATATTCAAGTTTTATGTACGATATAGCTATATTTTAGAATGAGTTAATGAATGTTTTAAAACTGGTTTTGATAATAAATTTTTATTTTAATTACATATTAAAATAATAATATTTAGAAAATTATATCTGAGAAATGGAATTCATTTTTGGATTCTACACGTTGAAAAATGGTGAGGGTGAATTTTTGTTATTTTTTTGAAATTCTAGAATTTTTTATGAATAGTGAACAATGGTAAAATACTGTATTTTCAATTTATCAGTTAAATACACTATTTATGACATCATAAGTGATGTAAGGCCACTTTATTCAAATTCACATGAAAAATGTACTATTATTAGTCATGTAATACTCACTATTACTTTTCTTGAGGATAAATAATAAATTTATGAGTTTTATATTAAAAAGTCCCATTTCTCCTCCACTATAATAACCCCCTCTCACCCCCTTCCATTTACTCATCTCAAGCCTTGTTCCTTCTCCAAATTTTGTCCAAATACCTTCCAAACCTCCTCCCCCACGTCCATAAAACATTGGTCTCATAAAAATATCAATAGCTCTCCCCTTAAGAGGTTCTCAAAAGAGGAAGTCTCAAGAGGTAAATTCCTCTTTCAAATACATTAATTTCTTTTAAGATCATTTATTTTTGTTTATTTTCCCACCTCCCTTCACCATAATGGTAATACAAATCCAGAAAAATAAATTTACTAGAAGGTTTTCATGGTAATGGTATATTTCATTACCTCTTCTCTGTTCCCCACCATTTATTTGATAGAAATGAAAGCACTGTTTGAGATGTGCAAATTTTGCACATTCAGGGACAATGGTTTATCGATTTCTGTTATAATATTTATTTATTGTTAAGAAACCAACCATGTTATGGTTGAACCAGATTATTATATATGTAATATATCCTATGTTTGGTTTAGAAATCCTTTTGTGCAAATGGTATTAAATTATAAAGAATAACATGTTCATTGTAATCAAACCCACCTTTTAGCCAAAACGGTTGTCACTAAGGTTATATATATAATAATTAGATTTCACTATAGGTAAAAAAATTAAATATAAAACCATTTAATCCTATTTATGTTCAATATAATAATATAACTTCATTTTTGGACAACAACATCCATCTTATATATTTATCCGAACATGAATATAAGTAAACTGATCATTTAAAACAAAGTAAGAAAATGCTTCCAAAACAATAAAATTGAATATCTTTAACCCATCCAAAAGGACATTAATGATCATAATAAGGTTATACCATATAAATTACATGTTAATGAGGTTCTGGAATTATTAATTAATGAACCTATATTTGATTATTCAGGTTGTTAAGTACAAACAAAAACATGTTCGAGCATAAGTTAACAGATTAGTTAATTCAATTTTCATTCTTTGAGTTAATAATTTGATTCATTGATTAAATTGTCCCAAGAATATGTGTGAATGACCTATGATTGTTTTATTCTTTATATCCAATTTTATTTTGTGGGATTATGTTTTTCACGAATAATTATGTCATTGATTTTCCCTCAATCTAATGATACATTTTGGGTAAGGGATCCTCTCTCTAACATTTGTTCAAGAATATACCCTTTGTTGTGACTATCTTTGTATTGCACACCTAATAAGAATTTTGTGTTTTACCTACTTCCAATTTTAGATCACCTTCCATTTGAATTTATATTTCTACTAAATATCCATAATCTCATGTCATGGATACGAATACTGTCTAAACCGAATACCATTTCACATACGATGTATATATGGGATGTTATTGATGAATCTGTATTCTATACTCTATAAGGATATTGAAAAGGAAAATTTCCCTTTTATTGAATCATTGAATGAAGAATTATTTGGATGTAGAGGTAGGTGGGTCCCACTACAGCCCGTCGATGAATCGGTAGGTCTCATGAGACAAAACAGTATGGTGACAGATCCTTCGAGTTTGTTTCCAAAAATCAGATGGGTTTCTACCCATAGAACTATACCATTTTTACGGTATTAGGGTTCATGTTCCAGATTCATGACATCCAATTAACAAGAATTATCTTTCTTCATTATCAGTTATTATTACATTCCATGAGGTTTTCACTATGATAAAATCTATGGATGCAGTTTCATTCTCATTTTATTAAAGGGCATTAGTAGATCTTTTATTCACTATGAAATTTCGATTATGTCCAATTGATTATGATTCACATATTGTTGTACTAATTATTCTACTATTTTTATCCTTTACTAAGTGTTTGAACTCAACCCTTTCATTGTTTACCTTCAACAGGATATGAAGAGGAGGTCGTTTATTGAGTTCTTGTGGATGCATTTTTTAGGTATTGTATCTTGTAATCTTATCCAACTTAATTTGCGTTGAATCAGTGTATCTTGATTCTTCAAGAATACTAAACTGATCGTTCCTAAGAGATTTTAATTTCTTCTAACCGTGAAAATATCACACGTAATGCACCGGATCCAGCCTAGTAGAGTTGGGGTGTTACAGTTGGTATCAGAAAAAGTATAGTAGGAAACTTGGAAACTAGAGTAGGAAATTTATAGTAGGGAACATGGACCTATAGTAGTATTTAAGGATAAAAGTATGAGAATATCCTGGTATTTTGTTAAGGAATATATTATGTGATTACTTCTAGAAAATACATCCCTGTCTGGATACGAGCAGGTAGAGGTGGCTATAGCACAGAGGTACATTGGGGTGAAGGCTCCAAAATGGAGTTTCATGCATGACTCGAGGTATCCTGGTACACAAAAATGGGCCATGCTACACTCTTTGTTACAAAAATCCTGATGGATATGCATAGTATAATTCACATTTTCTTTACAAGCTATTATAAGGGAGTTTAATGTAAATTTTCCTCAGAGGATTTGGTTTTGATAACTATAGAAACTAGAACTAAACAATAAAAAAAGCTTACTTAAACAATACTAAGAGTGTTGTTTTATTAATTTTTAGATGGAAAAAAGGTACTTTTGTTTATTCTATTCCAACATAAGTAATAGAGTCCATAGTGGGAAAATCATGTTTAGAAAGCTACAAGACATTTGAAAAAATTCGTTTATGATGAAAAATCCTCTACCGAGTATCCAACTCTCCTCGGGTACTCTAACTTCACTATGGAGGAGGTTTCATTTATTTCCTCGGAATGAGTGCACAATTCCCCTTCTCTATAAGAAAACTGAAATACTTCAAGGGTATCTATAAATGTTTTACCCTAGCAAATAATTTCTATTCTATTAAGAACTTTGAGGAGGCTGTACAAGGGGGTGACCTTCGGGTATCATATCTATGTCAGATTTTGACCTATGGACTCTGTGGTCGAGTTATGGAATTTGAAGCCCTTGAGGATGAGACTACCCATTTGAATTATCGGCATAAAGTTCTTACCGATGTCTCTCAACATGATACCAGACATGCTTCCCTTAATCTGAATTTAATATGTCCACGTGCGGTTGACCCTAGTTGGACACGTTTCATTTGGACCAAGGAGATAGAGGAATTTGGAATCGCATTGGGTATCCATTTTTGTGAAAATTGGGGAAATATCCAACATTAGTGGTATATATGAGGATTCATCTTAGAGGATATCAGGATGTCCATACTAGTGTTTTGTGAAAGGGAGAAAGAGATTGTGGAATTTCTTTTTTTTATAAATCATGTCTAAATAAATGATGTTGTATTCTCTATTTTGATATTTTTTATATAAAACAATAAATTTGTTTAAAATGGATTTTCCATACTGAAAGTTGATTTAGTAAAAATTTTCAGATAGATGATACGACTCAACCAACCAATATTTTATCACTACCTACCGAGCTATTAGAGACAATAATTGTCAAGACATTCTCTGAAGAGGACCAACCCTATTCCAACATATGTCTAACATGTAAACTACTCCATTGAGTATGAAATAATCCAAAAGTTATATATCTTTACCAAGGATGTAATCTGCTCTATTACTGTATTTCATATGCACAATTTTTTGCATATAGGAAAAGAGGGAAGTATCCTGAATCTCTTTATCTATGTTTCACTATGGCTGATTACTAACGAGCTATGGGTAAATTTCAAGAAGCTGCCTTGGATGGTGACCATCGAGCAACCTACCTATTCCAGATCCTAATTTTTAGTATGTACGAAGAAATTTACGACATTAATATCTTCAATAAATATGTGGTGCATGGGAATTATAGGGATTTAGACCAAACAAAAATTGCTGACCTCCACACATCTCATGAATCTCTGTGGAATCTTGAGTGCTTTAAAGACATATTCGAACCAAGCTGTCTGCAATGTGTCTAGGCTAAGGAAATAGAGAAGTTGAATACTACCTTAGGAATCCACTTGAGGTCGTCAGCACCCTAGAATCGGTGGTATTTCCAGTAAAGGGAATTCAGGAGTGACATGTTTCTAGTGTAACATATTGTTCAGGGAGATTGAAATCCTTGAACTAGTTTTGGGGATTCATGTATTGGGGGACTGGGGAAACCATTATCGTTGATTACTTTTTGAACCAGTGTTTATATAATAATATAACTTGTTATCTCTTTATTTTGTTTTCCTTTCATTGGTTATAATTTTGATTGAGAATCACTAAGTGAACCTTCATAATAAAATTTCATATGGAAGGACAAACCCATATGTTATCTCTTCCGGTAGAGGTACTCGATATTATTGTGATCAAAACTTGTGAAGAGGAGTACCTACCTCTCACAAACTTGTGAAAAATGTGTATAACACTATATAAAGTGACAAAAAATGTAGACATTCTCTGCACATTTCAATGGAATGAATACATTTACTATAACATAACCACAATACAATTGGCCGAGTATAGGAGAAAAGGAAAATACCACAAAGGGATTTTTCTATGTTTCACCCTAGGACAAAACTACACGGCCATGTTATGTTTTCAAGAGGAAAATTTGGAGGGAAACCTCTGAGAATCCTACATGTACCAAATCCTCAGTTTTATCCTGTACAACAATATCTATGACTTATATGTCCTCATTTGAGACATAGTTTTGTGAGTTCTTCATGTGTTGGTCCATTCAGACATTTTCAATCATTCCATCGTTCGACCCTCCCTCTGGAAGCCTGAGTGTTCGATGTAAGAGTTAAATCCCTTCTATATGAGGTGTGTTTGGGTCAGAGAAATAGAGGAATTGAGCATCAATTTGGGTCTTCTGCTGAACACACTTGAGGATCCTCTATGATGGGAAATGTTGAAGGAATATCAGAGACCATTCTTTTATGGATATAAAATGAATTGCGAGGAAAAAATTTTTCAAAGGGGGGAATAATGTAACACCCAAACATTTTATGGAATGTTTATCTTAAATACATTGTATTCATTAGGTAGACTATATTTCATGAATCACTAAGCCCCTATGGAACAAAACATGGTTACTTATAGGGGATAACCATAACTTAGCCACTAAACTTAAATTTACCAGCTCTGTGATTTGAATTTTAAAAATCCATCATACACGGTTGTGTTCAAGATGTTTTTTAAAGTCTAATAAAACAAAAATATATTTTGGTGAATAATAACCTACCCTAGTGAATTGTAACATACCCTTATGAATATTGATATACCATAATGAATATTAAACTCCCCTATGGTAGTATAAAAATAATATTCATGTTGGAAGTCCGATATACATATATTTTGGAATGAGTTAATGAATGTTTTAAAATAGGTTTTAATAATAAATTTTTATTTTAAATAAATATTAAAATAAACAAAGATTAAAATAATCATATTTAGAAAATTATTATTGAAAAATTGACTTCATTTTTGGATTCTTCACGTCGATAAATGTTTAGGGTGAATTTTTGGTATTTTTCTGAAATTCTAGAATTTTTTATGAAAAGTGAAAAAACTATAAAATACCGTATATTCAATTTTTCAATTAAATACAATATTTATGACATCTTAAGTTATGTAAGGCTAATTTATTCTAATTCACATGGCCCATTTACTATTCTTGGTCATGGAATACTCCCTATTCATTCTCATGAGGATAAATAATAAATTTATGAGTTTTATATTAAGAAATCCCCTATCTCCTTCACTATAAAAAACCTCTATCACCCCCTTCCATTCACTCCTCTCAAGCCTTGCACCTTCTCCAAATTCTGTCCAAATACCTTCCCATCATCCTCCTCCACATCCATCAAGCTTTGGTATCATAAAAATAACAAAACATATCCCTTTAATAGGTTCTCAATGGAGGATGTCTCAAGAGGTAAATTCCTCTTTCAAATCTAGTCTTTTTATTAAGTTCATTTATTTTTGTTTCATTTCTCACCTACATTCACCATAATGGTATAAAAAATATAGTAACATACATGTACTGAAATTTTTTCATGATAATGGTGTATTACATTACCTCTTCTCCTTTCCCACCATTTATTTGAAATAAATAAAAGCCCTGTTTGATATGTGCTAATTTAGCACATTCAAGGACAATGGTGTATCGATTTCTGTTATAATAATTAATTAATGTCCTGAAACAATTCATGCTATGGTTTAAATAGATTATTTTATTTTTAATATATCCTATGTTTAGTTCTATAATCCTTTTTTAAAAATGTTATTATGTTATAAAGCAAACCATGTTCATTGTAATCAAACCCACCTTTTAGCCAAAATAATTGTCACTATGGTTATATATATATATATATATTAAAACAACATCAATATAAGTTACCAAATTTAATTCAAAACCATGTAATCTTCTGGAAGTTCACTAAAATATTATAACTTAATTTCTAGGAAGCCAAATTCATATTATATATTTATCTGAACATGAATATAAGTAAACTGATCCTTTAAACCATGTAATAAAATGCATCCAAAACAATAAAATTGAATCTCTTAAACCCATAAAAAAGGTCATTAATGAACTTAATAAGGTTATACCATATCAATTAAATATTTATGATGTTATATAAATATTAATTAATGAATCTAAATTTGATTATTTAGGTCGTTAAGAACAATCAAGAACACGATCGAGCATATGGTAAGGGATAACTTAACTCAATTTTTATTCTTTGAGTTAAACACATGATTCATTGGTTACATTGTTCCAAGAATACGTGTTAAGGACATATGATTTTTTATTTTGTATATAAAAATTTTATTGTGTGGGTTTATTTTTTTCACACATAATTATGCCATTGATTTTCCCCCAATCTAATGATACATTTTTGGTAAGGGATCCTCTCTCCCAATTTTGTTCAAGAATATCTCCTTTGTTGTGACTAACTTTGTATTTCACACCTAATAATACTTATGTGGTGTACCTAATTTCAATTTGAAATCACTTTCCTTTTGATATTATATTTCTATTAAATATCCATAATCTCATGTCATGGATATACTTATTGTCTAAATTTTATACCATTTCACATATGATGTATATTTGGGATGTTATTTACGAATCCGTACTATATACTCTATATGGATATTGAAAAGGCATATTGGTCTTGTATTGAATCATTTAATAAAGAAGTATTTGGATGTATAGGTGGTTGGGGGCCAGTAAAACCTCTCTGTGCATCAGTAGGTCTCATGAGACAAAACAGTTTGGTGACAGACCCTTCGAGTTTGTTTCCAAAAATAATACGGGATTCTACACATAGAACTAAACCGTTTTTATTGTATTATGCATCATGTTCCAGATACATGAAGTCCAATTAATAAGAATTATCTTTATTCATTCTCAGTTGTTTTTACTATCCATGAGGTTTTCACTATGACAAAATCTATGGATGCAGTTTCATTATCAGTTTATTAATGGAATTAGTTCGTTATTTATTCACAATGCCATTTTTATTATGACAGACTGATTATGATTCACATATTATTGTACTCATTATTCCACTATTTTTAACCTTTACTGAGCGTTCGAGCTCACCCCTTTCGTTGTATAACGTCAACAGACTATAAAGAGGATGTCATTTAATTAGTGCTTGTGGGTGCAGTTTTTTTATGTATTGTATCTTAAAACCTTATCCAATGTAATTTGTGTCCAATATGTGTATATAGTTTCTTCAAGACTACTAAAATTATCATTCCTTCAGGATTTTGAATCCTTATAACCATTACAACATCACAAGTAATGCACCGGCTCTAGCCTAGTGGAGTCATGGTGTTATACTTGATCCCCCTATTTCAATAGATAATGAAACCTAATAGACCACCTTCAGAATTAAATGTGTCTTGATTAACCATCAGACATGATATATAGTTATATGTAGAATATATTATTAGGTCAATCATGGAATTTTACATCAATTATCAATTAATAATAATGATATAACATCTTCTAGTCCTTGTAATGTTTTAGTCTTACATTCCCAACATTGACTCCCATTCCATCCAATCCCCAAATTGGTATATGAGATTAATCAGTATAAAAATCCCATTAAAAACATTATTTGCCTCGATTACCATATTACATGACATGTATAGATTTGGGTATCTTAAATAGTGGGTCCAAACATAAATCTACCTTTATCTCATCATTTTCAAAATTATCGACATGCATTTATTAAATTTATGTTTTCCCCCTTGGTGGTGAGGTGTTTCAAGTTTCTAACGGAGGAACTATAAGATCTATTAATTTATGTTATATTACTTTTTCCTTAAATTTTTTATTTGTAGAATTGGTATCTCTAATTCACATCAATATGTGACCCTTCATATTTTTTCATAGGATATCTCATCTTTCATGTATATATATATACATTATTATAAACTAGTAGTGTCTCTATTTTCCCTCACCATGATGAGTAACCTTGTTTTATCTATTACAGATGTTGAATATATTTCATGGGGATCTCAAATTCATGTCTCATTTTCTCACATCCCAATTCCACATAGAGAATATATCCCTTCATCTACACACCTAGAACTTAAACTATGAAACCCCCATTTATTGGATGGTATACTATATAATTTTGTTCTAATTAACCCTAGGATTTCCCCTTTATATCAGGGTTGGTTTTATTCACTTTTTCTCATGGTTATATAACCATAAAACATAGTAACTTTCTGGCCATTATGATATGACGTTGACATTTTGGCACAATATTTTAAATTTCAAGAAACTAAAAACCTAAATCAAGAGGCCTAAGGTCTCATCATTAATAAATCACATAAAAGGATTTGTGCGAAAAATACAGTCCAATGATGTCTGTGTTTCACAATTTCATGAAGTGGGAAAAAGGTAAAACAAAAACACAAGTGGAATCAATATCACTGGGGAATTGTTTTTCCTATTAAATTCGTAGTCTTTATCACTTTATCTTGTAGTCCATGAAATAATTTATGAAATATTCTCCCCTTAACTATAGGTAAATTAATATAAAGTATATTGATTCTTATCCTGGCTACATGATATTTAACTAATTATTCTTTTTTATTTTTTCATGACCCTAAAAAGCATTCCTCTATGGTCTTAAAATAATGACCTTAAACTATATGCATGTCCCTCGAGGTTTTTCTATTTTGGATTTGGGTTCCCTTATTTACATCACTTTTAAACTCCTCCTATTACATGTAGAACACCCCACCTTAGTCTATTCATCATAAACATAGAATATATGAATTATTATTTATGTTATTCATAACTTGCATTTGTGTTCCCTAATTCATTTTGAGTAATATTATCTTTCACTGATTCCTAGAAAAAATATATCTTAGTCCTATAATCATGCATAAACATTATTCATTTTCTGCTAGAGGTTGTTTACATTTTCATTGATCATTCCGATATAAATTTTATTTTACCATTATAATGTGTCACATAGGCCAACTCATTCCTCCTAGTTTTAATTCTAGGAAATTTATCTCCTTTAGGATTTCAAGACATCATTAATTCTTGAAACCAATTTTTAGGAATACCATCTCATTAATGTATAAAAATTATTACATTTGGTAAAATATAGATGAATTTAAATTGAAAAGAATCATTGCTCAACTAGTTCCAACAAAAGGAACGGTATAAAAATTCCCATGTATGTTGTAGGATAATTAATCTCCTAGTCTAGTTTCATCCATTTTTATTCAGTTCTTGTGAATGTATATCCCCAGGTAACACTGAAATCTATTTGAACATTATTCCTTATCTCTAAACCCGATGAATGTTGTGTGTTAATATCTACAATATCAATCCATTCCAAAATATTCTTCACAATATTGATCTAACAATTCTAAAAAATCCTACCTTTTATCAATGGAATTATTCCCTAAGGAGTATTAGTAGATATATTATTTGTATCACGATTATAAGACATGGTCAATGGTCAATAGAAATTTATATTTCTAAATTTTTAATATTATGATGTCGAAATTCATATTTTTATTTTAATCACCTATTATCCCCAACCTATCTATGAACTCCTTATAAATTTCTATTTTAGAAGTCTCAAATTACCAACATCAATTTTTGTCTTCACACCCATGTTTTTACCATTATATACCATTCAGTTTGTTTGTTTGAAAATATTGACCTCGTGGAATCCTTCATAGAATGTAAATAATTTCCAAATTTCACATTAGTGGAAGACTTTTTTTCAATCAAATTTGTTATCATTTATTGAAAATCTAATGGAATAAGTGACTATCCATTATCCCTTCATTATCACATCGATCATTACTCATATTTTCTTAGATGTTTTGGATAAATTTCATCATTTGAAGGATTTATATTTCCCTTATCCGCCTAACCATATAAAATTAAATAGTGTGTTCAAAATCCTCAAAATATGAAGTTAAACTATATGGTGTCTTATTTATATCATGACTTTAGACCTTGTGAGGTTTTGGCCCATGTTGAAGGGACACCCATTGCCTGACATTCATTTAATCGTACCCATCCATTATTGTTAGTCATCTATCTCATTATTTGTAAAAAAACATATAGAATGAATCATAATCCATGTGATATATAGTGAGGTATGGATCCCTTTACCTGGAGGTGGAAACTCTATATAATGATTTCCTAGTAATTGGGATTTCATATTAACTTTTTTTATTTTGATTCTTTCTTAACATAAGGACAATGTCAATTTTGTTTTCTGTGAGTCGGTTATGTATATGAGAACTTATTTTGTTATTATCTTTTTATGAGGAAATGAATAATACAATTTTTTTCTCTACCCATACTAGGTAAAACAACATCCTATGTGGATAAATTAATGAGACCTTAAACTTATAAAAACCCATTTTCAATTATATAGTATCCAAAATATCATCACGGGTGATCGAAGTAGTATTTTTACCATTAATTCTATCCCCTGGTGTATGATCATTTTTTACATGAATAATCTATTAATATTCATTATTTATCACTTCATTCAATGATTAATTGTATATAGGGGTTTTAGTACATTACTATCTCATTTGAGGTCCCCATAATAAGAAAAACATGCAATTTTTATCAAATCTGTACGAACTAAAATTACAACAACCATTTGGTCTGGTCTCCAGGATTGTAAAATGCACATCACCAGTATAATGTTTATGGACATAAACCATCCTTACCATTTATTTCTGGTTTAATCTATGTTTCCATATAATAATAATCCCCATGCCCCCCTCTATATTGTAGTATCAATCCATGTTCTCATGATTCTCATTGGGTTTCATCTACAATTGGTACATAAGACAACAAAATTTATATTCAACCACATAACACTTATATAAATTATTAATTCATGAATATTTTTCCTTCTGAGTTCTCAATCTCTTCAGGAGAATAATCACTATCCATTATAAATTCTTATACTCCCTTTCCTATAATTTCATCCATACTTCATGTGGAAAATATCTATCCTATAATGATAACATAACAATTCAAAGTCCCACCACATATCCATGGTATATGATCTAAACACTCTATTATAATTGAATTTAAATTGAATAACATATGGTGATAACACAAAACTCTCAAATCCCCCTTTTTTTAGGGTACACATCCAAGAAGAAACATCTTCCAAAAAGTTTTTATCAATATCATATTTCAGATGTATTTAATGGTCATCATCAAACTATCTACATCATTCACGAATTGTTTTAGATGCTTGGAGCCTTAATTTAAAATTAAATAGTTTCAATTTTCTCATGTTTAATTCTAATTCATTTTTTTAACACATGCATTTTACATGTTTACAGGGAATGAAACTATTTGAATAATAATAGTCCATTATTTCCACCCATATGAGAATCCAATGAAAATATTTTCAACATTTCAGTGTTGAACCATCCTCCCATATTCAAAAAAATCATTTAATTTTATTAACATATACTATTATATTATTTCTCACATTGATCGTGAATTAATTAGTCTTATATAATTCTTAGTTGGTTGTTTCATTAATGTTATTCAGATGAAAATTAAAAATTAGGAATGGAAATATGTTAGAAAATTTATAACTATTAAATGAAATGAATATGATCATCCAAACATTGGATCATCTCTACTTTTACACAATGTATCATTATAGTTATGAATTAGTGATATAATTCTTGATGTAAATTAGTTTTTTTCTGTGACTATTCAAATTTTTTTCATTGATTGACTAGAAAAACCATCCCCTCATCCTCTTTTGACTACACCTTGACTACTCAATCATAACACTTATCTTATTCGACTACACACTCTATCAAATAATATGTTTCTTCAGCTGACGCTGCCATTGATTGAATTAGTTGCTCCCTTAGGCGATTGATGGTATCCTTCAATGAAGATATAATGACATAATTCTAGTGACTATCCTATAATAGACACTATATCCATTGTTAGGAAACTTTATAAGATGACATGACATTATAAGATGAATCACACCTAGAGGTGGAAAACTACAACCAGTCTATATTACCAAATTCATATAATAAATATTGATCTAGTAGGTCAAGCAAATTATAGCCAACTCAACCAGTCCCAATCCTTCAAGCAAAAAATTATGGGATTTTTCATAGCCCCTCACTAATCTTATTGTATTTCATGTGATGGAGTTGAAAATATTTTTCTATAATAGGAACTATATCTCCCAATTCTCATTGTTAATTCTTAAAACCAAGTCATCCATATCATAAGCAATGGACCCTAACAAATGAATGTTCATGAGTAGTTTGTCTATAGGTTTAACTAAAAACATCCTCTCTATGGAATGAATAATCTTATCAGGGGGAAGGGTTGAATCACCATAATGAAATTCTGTATGAAGTGGGTCCCCTATTCCAAACTCTGTTGATGGTTTTTTCTTCGGGATCTTAAAATTTAAATAATTAATTGATAGAGCTTATAATAATCAACTCATTACAAAGGTGTTAATCAGATCACCATCATCATTAGTATATTAATAAGATAAAGGTTATATCCCCTATAAAATTATTGTAGTGGAGAGGAATTTTAATCCCATTGATGGATCAATACATATTTGTCCTAAGGGGTATATCCCAATAGGGAATAATTTAAATAAAAAGAAAATGAGAATTAGTTCAATATATGGTAGTTATCATAAAACAATTATACTAAAAACTAGAAAGTCAGATTCATGAAAATTTTTATGATATCACTATCTATCATATGTGTAAGGACATGAAATTCAACACCCAATAAAAATTAAAACCTTCTAGTAGATCAAATTCATTGGATTTGGATGTAAATATAACCACTACATATGCCTCTGAGTTGGTAGGGACTACCAAAACACCACGTTGGATTTCTATCAACTAGGTGATTTTTCAATAAAAGATGTAGTCTAAGAAAATCCAGATTTATTATAGAAAAATGTTATGAAATATTTAGAACCAATAGAGTATTACTTTCCATGATCCATTGATTTTGGATTGAATTAATTTATGGAGTATACATCTTGAAACATTTGGGGGTTCCACTACTCTCAACTCTATGTGTTACAGAATATAGAATCCTCTACCATATATTAGTGGTGGTGTTGGTACTTCTGCTAGATCACATCCAAAAAAGATAATGTTTTCCTAGGATCTTTACAATACATAAAAACTCACAACACGAGTTACCCTTTACATTAATAAGTTATCAATTTAGGAGCCTAACTTGAGGGGGAATGGGTGTTCATTGAAAAATTTATGTGGTTATCACCACCTCCCCAAGAACTCCCCAACATAGATCACATTATCTCCCCATTTTATCATTCTTCTGTTTGGATTCTGTAATGGACACTTCAATGTATCTACTTTGATTTCTAAACACTGTATTAGTTCCCCATGGTCTAATTCTATTCATATTAACATGTATTTCACGAGTAGCCCAGAGTGAGGTTTCGATTGATGTAGTTCTATCCCATAACCATTACCATTATGGAGGAGCAGAACCAAATCCTCTAAAGAGCTGTGGAACGATGTTCATGTTTCATTTTGTTATATACACATGATGTGATTTTCTAGATTCAATTAAATAATAGAGAAAAATGATATAGAGAATATGGTTCATTTGGGATATCTCTATCGACACATACTAGATATATCCTATATCAAAACTCAATATGATGTGATTTATGTTTAGACAATTCCTAATTATTTTATAAAGTAACCTATATTTTGATATGGAATAAATTAAAATTGAATTTTTTGTGCCCAATTACATTATAAATTACTTTAACTTGATCAATATACATATTTTGGATCCTGTTAAGGTTTAGTATTAAGAGAATAAAGTTAGTATATATTGGTATGATTTGGTTTGGATTCTCATACACCCCCCCCATGAATGATGACCCACTGCTTAAAATATTGTAATGGGATTAAAAAAGTGGAATATTCCTCTCAAAAAAATTATTCGATATATTATATATCATTGATAGAATTGGGTTAACAATTTTTATCTAGTACCACATCACTTCTTCTTGCTTGATATTGAATATTCTAACCTACACCCATATATTTTCAACCTTGACTAGTTGAAAACCTCCATTAAGTAATACTATCAGGATCAACAACAATATAGTATATGTTCTCATATATTTAGATAGATTCCTCACTAATAAATCATTTCATTTAAAATAATATGTTTTTATTGTTTACTATATTCACACAATTTGAATTCCATACATTATTTTGAACACCCTATCATTTAACATTAGTATCCCTTAATAATAATTTAAATATACTCTTTAAAGGTATGCTTTTTAGGTACATTGAATTCCCATTTACTATCATTGGTGTGAACTCATATCAATTCTTTTTCAATCAATGGTATTTTATCTATGTTCTCACACATTTTCCATAAATGAAGCAACTCTACATGCACTTCCACATGAATATGGATACCTCTAATATGGTTTATCTCCTAGAGTTTGAATCCCACAAATTTTTAAAGAAAATTTAGGGTCTTCATGACTAATGAACACTGAATGAATAACATTTACTGTAATTCAAACTCTCCATAGAAATGTATCTTGGATATTTAGATTGATTTATATAGTCAAACTGCACAAAAGACTTCTAGAAACTCATCCTATATTTCGTAAAACAAAAATTCCCATACAAAATAGCCCATTAATTTCCCCCTATGTGAAGGCTCATATTCTATTTGAAACCCCGATGTCTATCCTCCATGTCAATAAGGAAAATTATGTCTTACAGTGTTGGATATTTCATCATAGATATTTCATTCGCAATAGATCCTTGTGCTGGGTTCTAGAGTGTATGTTCCACCTTTAGGTTTTGGTCCCTAAAAATTTGACAAAAATACAACTAAAAATTGTACCATAGTAGGATCATAAACAAATAAAGGGGATGTGGAAGTAATTCTTACTTTTAATATTATGATGTGGAAGTAAGTTTTTGAATTATACCAAAATGTTCTCAATTATTAATGTTAATGTTGATAAAAAATGTTTAAAACCTTTTATGTTTGGGGGAAAAGGGAAATATCACATGATCACTTATTTTTATGTCGTGTACAATTACAAAATGGTGAAAGGTAGACATACCATCATCTCTAGAAAATCTAATCTCTAATTTGACTATGAATATAACATATTTTTAATATCTAATAATTTTATAAATGTATAACAATACAACCATGCTGATTTGATGATGATTTAATAGTGAAATCCCATTATAACATAATGGTCACATGTCATGTTTATGATTATTCCCGATTTAATGTTTGTGGGAATGCATTACATGGAAATTTGATTATTGTCCCTATGGATGAAATTGATGTTATCATAGGCCTTTGTTTTTTTCCCATTTTTAAATCCCATATTAATTTTTATATAAGGAAAGTAATTTTTTATTTCCAAAACTATCAATTATTCATCTACTTGTGTTAGAATAAATATAAAAATGAAATGGAGATTTAACCTATCATATGAGTCCCTTTTACTATTTAAATTGATTTTGTATCATAGATGGTTAGGGGATAAATTCATCTTAAATGTTATTTCTATTACATGAGTGTTTATTGACATATTTATAGAATATCTTCATAGTCTTCTACCAAAGCCTGATGGTGTGTTCTAAATATTACTCATACCGCATTCGACAATGATTTCAATGTATCTGTATTGAATGATCCTAATATGGTTGTATGAATTGAATGAGAAACTGCAATATAAGATGAAAATATATTTATTTCGAAAAGTTTTTCACATGGGGTTCACCAATTCTATATGTTACAAATAAAGATGGAGGGTTGTGGACCTGGATTGACTATCAGAGATTGAAAAAAAATCAAAATTAAGAACAAATAACCTATACCCTATATTGATGATTATTTTTACCAAATTCATTTATATAGTTACATTTACACGATTTATCTTATATCTAAATATAATTAATTGAGGGTTATAAAATAGGACACATCATAGAAAACATTCTGTAGAAGTCAAGGGTAAAATAAATATATAGAGATTCAATTTGGTCATTCAAATTCCACCACTATCTTCCAAGATTAAATAAATATTTTTTTAGAGATTACCTTCATTATTTTATTATATAATTTATAGGTGATATAAATATATTTTTGATATATTATGGAATATCATGAATATCACATGATTTTATTACTAATGAACATAAGGAGGGAGAAATTATTTTAAAAAATTTTAACATTATGAAATTTAGAAATAAATGTTCTCATTTTTGGGTCATATAATATAATTAGAGGGTACATTAGTGGATCCATCAATATTAGATTCTATTGAATATTGTATCAGGTTAACCGAAATGACTAAGATCAAATTTTTCTGGGGTAATCTAGATTATTATTAAAATTTTATGGAAATTTTCTCATGGGTTTACAATACACTCAATAAGTCCACCAAAAGGGGTTCCATGGTTCTCAAAATAGATGAATCTGATGAAAATTTCAAGGGACTGAAGTGATGATTAGTAAGTGAACATGCAATTACATTAATAAAATATTAAGTATTTGATATAAAATATATTGATTATTGTTTAAGTGATTTTGATACATTGTTGTGTAGAATAATATGGTTATATAATAATTATCATGGTAATTGAAGGTTAATGTGAAAAACAAACCAACCCATGATTCAATGTTGGTTGTGGTAATTCATTAATTAAAAGTATTATGTTAATATATTAAGGGTGAAAACGATAATATTTATACTAATCATTAAAATAAAATGTAAAAATTAAAACATAAATAGTTGTACATATACCAGATAAAATAGTTGGGGATGATTAAATATTTTGACTGCTCAATATATTACCACATTGGGAAAGGGAAAAAGGTGGCTAATGCATTTAGGGAAAATGATCTCTCAATATTTTCAATTATAAGGAAAGAAAATATCCAATGTTTATAGATTTTAAAAGATATTTCAAGAAATAATTAATGAAGGGGATGGATATTATCTCTCTCTGAAACAGTCCAAGCATCTATGGTAATTTTCCCTTTGAATAATGAGTAGCTTGCGTTGTACGCAACTTGGAGTTTTAACACACCATAACCAATCAAACTGGCAGTTATGAATTTTAATACCCAATTTTTGAAATTATATAAATTTTATTTTTCAAAATAGACCTCCTTTTAGGAATCAGAATATCAAAATTAGAATAAGATAATTTTTTGGTATTTTTCTGATAACTTTCCCATTTTCATGAATAGTTAAAAATACTAAATTTAAATTTAATAAACTTTTTTTAATATAAATCTTTTATAGTTATAAATTATATATTTTAGTGGATTTAATATATCATTATATTATATTCTTATCATTTAATATAATCTAGGTCATTGGATGTAATTTCACATTTACGCTGGACTTAAACAAATGTAAATTTTTTGATAGTTTTTATTTCTTAAAACATGTTTATTGTTTTGATAGCAGGAATTAATTTTAAATTAATTTCTACCACTTATGTGTTTTGAATTGTTAGAAATGGATTCAAAATTTTGAATAAATAGGTCAAAATTATGTAAATAGGTATCCTTTATTTTTAGACATTATGAATAATTATTTCGGTAAATATTTTATTTACCATGGTTAAACGGTAAATCAGGTATATATGGGAAAATAAATAATATTATAATAACAAAAAATTATCTTAACATGTCTTTTATTACTTTTGGCTAATATAGGTCCGACCATGGTCATCATTGGGTCGATTTTGGGACCCCTTGGAGCAACTTGGGAGTGATAATGAAATTTTATATTAAATAATCTAATGTAATGACAAAAATAACAAGAGAAAATATAAATTAGTAAAAAAATGCATATATGAGGTAATATAATTGTTATATTAGACTATAAATAGTCCTTATAAAGCTAAATATATATCCTAGATCATGATAATTTATTTAAATTTTTTATACATAAAATAAATATATTTATATATGGCACAATAATGATGTAATATTTTTCATTATTAATTAAAGAATCAAATAAATGATATTATAAATATTAAAAAAATTATAATTTGAAGGTTGTAACGGAATACACGAATTTTATAAGTAAATATCAATTGTAATAGTTGATTAAATTAATTTATTTTGAGGTAATAATGAAGTTATGACTTTATGAAAAACAAAATACCCAATAGTGTCGAAATTGATATTAAAAGAGTTTAAAAAACAATTATTATATTATTAATTGATATATTATTCCTAAAAATCAATGGATATACCAAAAGACATAAATAACGATATGTGAATCAATAATGAACCATTTGGAGTTTTATTTGATGTTTTTAGTAAGTTTATTAACCATATAATAAAAAAATACATTGAGACATGGTAAACGTCAAACTATTTAATTAAGAGATAAATTTAAATGATAAAGTTAATATGGTGACCAAAACCAATCTAAAACCTATTGGTTGATAGTTTTGTGACCCATCCATATCTTACCCTCGAAACAATTCATTTTTTATCCATTTTAAACCGAAAAATTTCTTATTATAAAATAATATTTCATGGTTTTCCTAATGTGACTCGCATCTCTCTTATAAAAGGAATCATCCACTACTATCAAATTCACAACACCAAAGTATTTTGGCATGGCCAAAACCTGCCCAAATATCCTCAAAACTATCCTCCCTTATTCCTAAAGTCCTTCTTTTGGTCAAAAATCCATCCTATGGAGCCCTATTGATCAAATCAAAAGGAACAACCCGAAGAAGATGTAAATATTCCATCACATCTTTCAGGTTCTTTTCTGCATCCACTTACTCTTTCATTATTGTTTGTTTTATATTATAATAAATCTAGTATCTTATATATACTATGATGTTATTATAAAAATGGTACAACCATATTAACTATTATATCCATCATATGAATGACAAAGTCACCATACATGCGTACATATGGCTTACTATCTCTATGTTGTGGAGTAGTTGTTATACTATACATTATTTTTTTGGATGGGTGTAATAATGATGTATAATAGATGAAAATAAAAAAATAAAACATGTTAATCATTATTTATATTGGAAATACCATCTATTTATATACAAATTTAATATCAAAAAAATGATATTGTCGCTCGTGTGTACAAACGGATTACCGTCTCCACGAGGGTGATGAGATTCATTTCCCCATAATAACCATTCAAGAATAATTATCTTTTTATGATTAAAACTAAATATTAAGAACTAAATATCATTGTTTATATGAATAAATTTCATCCTATCCCTAAAAAACACATCTTATGTAACAAAACATATAAAGGAAAATGAATCAGTTAACACCTGAAACAACAATAATGCAAAAATATTATTAATAAACCAATATTAGAAGATAATACATGATATCATATAAATTAATATGGTTATTTTATAATTGAATAATAATTAGTTATATATTATATATGATTTTAACATACCCTCGACCAAGGATATGTACAAAGAAATGGTTAATGTAACAATATTTTCATTATATGAGTATGTTTATGTGTAATTATCTACTAAGACCTCTTTATCATCAACATCCATGTTTCTTAAAATGTATTTCAAAATAGTATTAATATTTCCTTGACTATGTATAAATTCATTTATAACATTGTTTTACTTTTTATATGATTTTTATAATGGAATCATTCCTTCGTTTTCCAAACAAGGTACAGTACGACCTTTTCGAATAAATTATGGAAGGAATGTTTTTTAGATTTTATGGTGGGTGTAGATATTTTCAACTATTATAAAATAATATAAGCTTCCCTTAAAAGCTTATAGGAATATATTCAGAATAAATGTTTTCTTTTATAATTATGTGAGTTTTAAATTATTTCAGAAAAAGAACAATTTTTTTCAAATATTTTTGATTTTATCTAATTCAACATCCTCTGATAGATTTTACACATGTTTGAAATTTAATTATTATGATAAAAAATTCAATACTGTATTGAATGTTTTAGTGATATATTTGACTATTGATGTGTTATTTTTATAACATTCATGGTTTATGGATAATGTATGGAAATTTATTATCCTAGTTTTAATACGAATGTTTATGTTATGTATAAACAATTTCATATGAAGAATGCATTGGACATAGTATGTGATAGGTGGAGCCCACTAAAACTTCTCAATGCATCGGTAGGTCTCATGAGACAAACTAGTTTCTTGGCATAAGGCCTTGACAAAATCTTATTTGTAGTCTTGTCACAAGTCCCCGACTATGTGGTTATGATGTCTGGCATTATGCTTTCCATCAATAAGAAATTGGCTATTGATATTGCGTGTGACTATTGAACTAGTAGAATATCCATCTGAATAAGTGAGTGGAATTATTTTGATTTAAATTTTCCATATTATTATGATTTTTTAGTTTAAATGGTTTTTTTAGTCTTATACATTGCCTTAAATTTTAATGCTTTTTAGGAAAGTTTCCACTATATTGTTATTCTTACTTAAATCTTAGCTCACCCATTTCTATGTTTTATTTTTCATAGGATGAGATCAAGTATATTATCAATGACCTATAGGAATTGTCTATGGGATATGAATGTGGTTAATAAAGACAATATTGTTGTTGTTTATCATTTTATAATGTAATTTAAAATTTATAAATGTATCTAGTACTTTCAAGGATACTAAATTGATCAGTCTTTTGGGACATAATTTTCTTATATCATGCCAATGGTATTTAATAATGCATTGAATCTAGGTAACTAGGGTCAGGGAGTTACAATTCATATCATTGGATGATTACTACAAACCTTGGAAACATGATTTAGAACAACTCTGATCAGAGAACACTATCCTAAGATATGCATTGAGGATTAGTATAGCAGAAAATTCAAGAATTTCATTACTGTATAGATTTTTTGAGTTTTCATTGAAATAAATCCATGACTAGATACAAGTAGGTAGAGGTGGCTCTAACACAGATGTACCTAGGGGTAAAATCTGAAAACACCACTTTGAGCTAGACTCGAATGAGAACTGGTGCATGACAATGGGACTTGCTGCACTCTTGGTTATGACACTCTTGGGAGATTTAATTCTCATTTTCATTACAAACCATTATGAATTGTTTATGATTATATACTTCCTCAATGAATTTTTTTTACGATTACGGATTATATACATAAACTGATAATTTTAGATTAAGTGTTTTACATGATTTGAATTGTGAATTTTTATTCATAAACAAATCTTTTATATGACATTGTTTAAAAACGACACCTAGTGGAAGGAATATAAACTATAACAACACACATAATCCATGTATTGATTTCCCTCCTACTAAAGATAATTATATTGGAGCTGGTGATGCAATTGGTGCTGATTATCTAATCACCATACTGGGAAAACTCAATGTGGTTATAAATAATAACCTTACGAGTATGGTGCACCCTGATCCAAAATAGGGAGCTTCCATGTTAGACCGCTTCATGAGGAAACAACAACAGACATTCAATGCGACTACAATTCCATTTGTATCCAATTAATGAATATGTTCCTTTGAGAAAATACCTCATGGTTTAGATGTACCAAAAAGGAAAAAGTTGTCATGGTAGTTTATCGCCTCACAAGAGAAGAAGGTCAATGGTTGTTATTGATTAAAATCACAAAGGTAGATAATGATGTATTAAATATGGAATGAATGGAATTTAAAGATATTTTAGTAGATAAAAACTTTCTTTGTGAATATCTAGTAGATATGGAATGGAAATTTTTGAGACTGAGGCAAAAGGAGGAGAGAATGTCACAAAATATGAGGCTAAAATTACAAGGTTAGAATGTCATGTTGTAGATTATATAAGTAACCCATGGAGTAATATTGATCGATTCTTTGATGGGTAAAAACCATTTATTTTTGGAGATTTATTCAAATTATTTTCCAATCTTCCCAGAAAACATACCTCAGAAAATCCAAGGGAGCAAGGCCAAGATTATGCGATCACTACTGCTGAGGTTGAAGCTCCGAAAGATGTGGTGGCGGGTAATTTAATGTTATTCTCATGTTTATCCAATGCTTTATTTGATTTTGGATAATCACATTGTTTAAAATGTTCCCAATTATCTAAGAAAATTAGATATATCCAATTTCATTTAACAAGGGTGTTGTTTGTCAAAAATCATAAGTGAAGTATCAATGAAAATATGTTTTGTGAATCAGTTCCCATTAAGGAACATAAATTTTATTTATCTGCAGATCTCATCATCATACCCATGATTGAATTTGATATAATTCTCAATATGGATTGTATTTCAGAACATGATGTAAAAATTTATTGTAAGAGGAATGAGGATACAATTTTTGATGATGATAATAAAGAGCACCTTATCATTTGAACAGAAACATCACCGCCTTATTCTTATCTAGATCCACCTCCAATAGGTCATCTAATATCAATTATTCTTGAGGAAGAGAATGAAATAACTATGGGTGAGGAAAGGAATGTTGAAATAGTGTATTTACCTATTGTGCAAGTGTATATTGATGTGTTTCTAGAAGATTTACCTTGAAATACTCTAGAATAATAAATTGTTTTTTCCATTGATTTTATTCATGGAATTAGTGTAACTAAAGAAAAAACTATAGGAATTGCGTAATAAGTGATTTATTCACCCTAGTGTTTCTCTATCGGGAGCCCCTATTATCTTTTTAAGTAGAATGATGGATCAATGAGGTTGTGCATTGAATACAGAGAGATCAATGTTTTAACAATAAAGAACAAGTATTTTGTACCTCACATTGTTTATATATTCGACCAACTTCATGTATCTAAATGTTCTTCAAAGATTTCCCTTCAATCTGGATGTCACCAGTTGTGTGTGAAGAATGAATACATTCCAAAAATAGCATTTCAAACAAGGTATGGGCATTATGAGTTTACAGTAATTCCATTTGGATTGACTAATGAACCCTCTATTTTCATTGATTTAATGGATTGAGTTTTCAAGGAACAACATTATGACTTTGTAGTGGTATTTATTGATTATATCTTATCTTACTCCAAAATCTACAAAGATCATGAATATCACTTGATCATTATTTAAAGATTCTTAGATAAAATGAATTATATGGGAAATTTAGCAAGTGTGAATTCTGGCTTCAAGAGAATTTTTTTTTCTATACATATTTTCTCTATGGATAGAATCTCTATTGATCATTCAATGACCATGGGAATCCAATAATGGCCATACCCAACATGTATAACCAAGGTACATAGTTTTATTGTTTTAGCATGTTATTATCATCATTTGTCCAGAATTTTTCCTGATTGGATAACCCATTAACCAAGCTCACACATAAATGGTTTACATTATTTAGTATAAATGAGTGTGAAGAATGTTTTGAATAAGTAAAGAGATGATTAGTCAATGTTCCTATATTTAATTTACCATAGTGGAAGGTTGGGATTGTCATTTATAGTGATGATTCAGAGAAATGACTTGGTTATGTCCTTATGCATAATGATAGAGTTGTTGCATATGCATCACAACAGCTAGAAATTCATGAAACAAACTATCCTATATATGATCTTCAGTTAGTATATATAATATTTTCTTTGAATATATGGAGACACTACCTTTATGGGGAAAAATGTGTGATATATACATATCAAAATAGTTTGAAGATATTATCTCACAGAAGGAACTCAACATGAGGCAAAATTGATGTCTTGAACTACTCAATGATTATGATTTCATTATATACTACCTCTCGAGGAAGGAAAAATAGGTGGTAGATTATTTGAGGAGAAAGGATCATGGAGTTTTGAACAAGTTGAGAGTGGAAAATGATCCTACATACATGGATATTTCAAATATGGATATGTGAATAACCATGGAAGGAAAAACATTAATGATTTTTCAAATGGATTCCACGCCATCATTACTAGAGAGGCAAAAAATTCTCAAACTAATGATGAAGAATTTCAAAAGGAAAATAAATTTGTGAACGATGGGAGATTGAGTGACTTCTTATTTGAAGATGGGATTTTTGGAATTTGGGAGGAGACATTGTGTTCCCAATATTCCTGATCTGAAAAAGAAATTATTGGATGATTCACATAGCTCTAATTTCTCTATACACCATATTTGCACTATGATGTATAGAGATTTGAATGAACTTTTTTAGTGGGACAACATGAATAGAAATATTACTGATTTCGTGTCGATATTTATGTTTTTTCAATAATTTTAAGCTGGATTAAAACATCCTAGATGTTCCATGCAACCTCTTTTGATACCTGAGTGGAAATTGGATAATATTGCAACGGAATTTGTCATAGGGATGGTAACAAATGGTAGAATAAATGATGTAATATTAGTCATTGTTGATCATCTAACCATGTTAGATCATTTTCTTTCTATAAGAAATGATTTACAACTTGAATGTCTAGCATGAATATATATTAATGATGTTGTAAGACTTCATGGAGTACCCTTATCTATTCCTTTTGATGGTGATCCCCATTTTACATCAAGATTCTGGAAAAGTTTTTAGATGCCCCTTGACACTGAACATTGTTTGAGCACTACCTACCACTCTAAAACTGATAGGAAATTAGAAAGGACTATTAATACCTTAGAATACAAGTTGAGATCTAGTTCACTTGACATTCAGGGTAAGTGGGATCAATATTTACCTCCGATAGAATTTTCCGATAAAAATAGCTTCCATTCAAATATTCAGATGGCACCATATGAAGCACTATACAGATAAGGAATTCACACACTAACTTTTTGGGATGATGTCGGGGAAATGAAACATGTGGGCCAAGAAATTTTTTGGGAAATTATGGAAAAGTTAACAGTAATCCAAACCAACATCAAAGCTGCTCAAAATAGGCAAAAGAGCTAGCTCAATAACTGAAGGAATGATTTGGAATTTCAGGTAACAGATCATGCTTTCGTGAAGATATCTCCATGGAAGGGTGTCATTCTATTTGGTAAAAACTGTAAATTATGTCCCAATTACATCATACCTTTCAAAATTGTACAATGAATTGGGGATGTAGCTTACGGTTTGGCAATGCCGCCAAGTCTCTCCAATGTTCGTGATGTGTTCCAAGTATCACTGTTGTGTAAATACATGCCTGACATAACACATGTACACACCTATGAGGAAATTAAACTAGAAACTGATATGTCTTATTGTGAAGAGCATTTCTAGATTCTTGATACCAGAGAACTAGTGTTGAGAAACCGAATGACTCGTCCGGTAAAATTTCTATGGAGAAACCATAAGATGGAAGAGGCGATGTTGGGAACCCAAAGAACATATGATGAAGAACTACCCATGTATTTATATGCAATTATATTATATATATTTTGAGGAATAATATATTTGAAGGAGGGAAGAATGAAACACCCCAAGATTCTATGGGACATTTCCCTTTGAATAATGTAGTAGGTTGCGTTGTACAGAACATGGAGTTTTAACACAGAACAACCAATAAAACTAACCATTATGAATTGTAATACCCACTTTTTGAAATACTATATATTTTATTTTAAAAAATGTACCACATTTTGTGATTCTGAATATCAAAATTATCTTAGTATAAAATTTTTGTATTTTTCGGATAACTTAATGAATTGTGAAAAATACTACATTTTAATTAAACAATTTTTTTTAATATATATAATTTATATTGTTAAATTATACATTTGAGTGGTTTCAATGTGTAATTAGTTTATATTTATATCAATTAATATAATTTAGGTAATTGGATGTCATTTCACATTTACGCTAGACAGAAATAAGTATCAATCTTTTGATAGTTATTATTTCTTAAAAACATGCTTTTTGTTTTGATAACAAAAATTAATTTAAAATTAATATCAATCACTTATGTGCTAGAAATTTGGATATGTGGATTCCATATTTGTAATCAAGAGGTCCATATTTTGTAATTAGTTAATTTTTATTTGACATTGTGAATAATTATTTCAGTAAATATTTTATTTACCATGGTTAAATGGTAAATCCACTCAAAAGGGTAAACCGATAATATTATAATAACACAAAATTACCCTAACATGTCTCCTATTCGTATTAGATGAAAAATTTACTACCATGGGAATTATTGGGACTATTTTGGGACCCCATGGCACCACTTGAGAATGATAATGACCTTATATATTAAATAATCTAATGTAATGACAAACATTACGAAGGCACATATATTTTAGTAAAACAGATTTTTTGAGGTAATATAATTGATCTATTAAAATATAAATAATAATTAGAAATCTATAATTATTTACTATATCATGAGATTTTATATATAATTTTTAGACATTAAATAAATATATTTATATATTAAACAATAATGATGCAGTATTTTCCTTATTAATGGAAGAATCAAATAAATGATATTATAAATATTAAAATAAATAATATTTGAATGTTTTAACGGCATCCATGAATTTTATTCATGAATATGGATTGTTGGGGTTGATTAAATGATTTTTTTGAAGTAATCATTCTATTATGACTTTGACAAAAACAAAATACCAAATACTGTCAAAATTGATATAAAAAGAGTTTTAGAAACAAATATAATACTATTATTTGATATAATATTAATTGAAAATATTAGAAACATAGAAAGGAATATATAATTTTTTTGAATTATTAATGAACCCCTTGGGGTTTTCTTGGATTTTTATAGTATGTTTATTAAGTAGATAATAGAAAAATACAAAGAGACATGGTAAATGTCAAACTATTTAAATAAGAGTTAAATCTAACAGATAATGTTAATATGGTTACCTAAACCTGTCTAAAACCTATTGGTTGAGAGTTTTTCGACCCATCACTACCTTATCCTCAAAATAATTCATTTTGGAGCCATTTTATACTGAATATTATTTTATTATAAAATAATATTTCAATTTTTTTAAAGTTACCCTCACCTCTCTTATAAAAGGGTACTTCCCCTTATCTCAAATTTTCATATCCAAATCCTTTTGGATCGACCAAAACCTTCCCAAATATACTCTAAAATGTCCTCCCTTCATCCTAGAGTCCTTCCTTTGATCTAAAATACATATAAAGGATCCCTTTTAATCATATAAAAAGAAAGAACCCAAATGAGAAGTAAATATTCCATCACCTCTTTCAAGTCCTTTTCTTCTTCCACAACCTCTTTATTTATTATTTCCATTATAAAATAATAAATCCAGTATATTCTATATACTAAAATGTTATTATTAATATTATACAACCAGATTCATTATTCTATCTATTAAATAAATAATGAAGTCACCATACGTGCGTACGTACGGCTTACCATCTCCACATCGTGGTGTAGTAGTTATTCATTACATTAATTTTATGGATGGGTATAATGATGATGTATAATTGATTTAAATAATTAATATAACATTTTAGTTATTCTTTATATATGATATAACATATATTTATATACTATTTTAATATCAAAATAATGATATTGACGCTCGTGTGTACGTACAGATTATCGTGTCCATGAACGTGATGAGATTCATTTTTCCATTGTAACAATTCAAGAATAATTTTAATTTGAGGATTAAAAATAATGTTTAAGAACTCAATATAATTCTTGATATGAATCAATTACATACTATCCTTAAAAAACACATCTTATGTAAAAAAACATATAATGGAAAATGAATCGGTTAACACCCGAAATGACGATAATACTAAAATATTATTAACAAAACAATATTAGAAGATCATATATGATTTCATATTTATGTATATACTTCTATTATAATTTAATTGAAATTGTTTAACTATTATATAGGAGGTTAACATAACCTCAACCAAGTATAAGTACAAGGTAAGTGTTAATTTCACAACCTCTTCATTATCCGAGGATGTTTATACGTAATTATTTAATGGGACATTTTTATCATCCACATCCATGTTTCTTAAAATGTATTTCAAAACATTTTCAATATTTCCTAGACTATGCGTTGAAGTAATTTATACCCTTTATTGAATTTTTATTATATATTTATGATGGAATCTTTCTGTCATTTTTCATACAAGGTACTTTACGACTTTTTCAACAAAATTATGGAATGATTGTTTTTTAACTTATATGGTGGGTGAGGCTATTTTCCAATTTTATTACATCATAAAATCTTCTCATAAAAAATTGTAAGAATATTTTTGAAATAAATGTTTTCTTTTAATATTATGTGACTTTAAAATGAATTTAAAAAAATAAATATTTCTCTTAAATAGTTTTGATGTAATCTATGACAACATCTTTTGATGGATTATACACTTGTTTGAAATTGATTTATTATGATAATATCTTCCATATTGTATTGAAGGTTTTTGTGATATATTTGACTATAGATGTGCTATTTTTATACCATTCATGTTTTATGTATATGGTATTGACATTTCGTATTCTATTTTTAATACAAATGTTTATATTCTGTTTAAACCTTTTCATATGTGGAATGCATTGGACTTAGTAAGTGACGGATGGAGCCTGCCATAACTCCTTGATGCATCTGTAGGTATCCTAAGAGAAAATACTATCTTGGCACAATTCCTTCACAAAATCTTATTGGTAGTCTTGGTGCAAGGCCTGGACTATGTGGTTATAATGTTTGGCATTACAAATTCCATTATTATGAAATTGTCTATGGATGTTGCATGTGATTATTTGACATGTATAATATCCATGTGAATATGTAAATTGCATTATATTGATTTATATCATGCATATTATGATGAAATTTATGTTTAAAACGCTTTTGTTTAAGTCTTATACATTGCCTTAAATGTTTTTTCTTATTTCTGAATGTTTCCGCTATATTGTTATCCTTAATGAGTATCTGAGCTGACCCCTTTCTATGTTTTATTTTTCCTAGGATGTGAAAAAGTATATTATGACTATCCTTCTGGGATAGTCAATGGGATATGAATGTGGTTAATAAAGACAATGTTCTTGTTGTTTTTTATTTTATAATGTAATGAAAAATTTATGAATGTATCTAGTACGTTGAAGGCTACTAAACTGATCGATCTTTCGTGACATGATTTATTTGTATTATGAAAATGTAATGTAATAATTAACCAACTCTAGGTAAATTGGGTCAGGGAGTTACACTCTCAAATATAACTTCTTCCACATATCCATGTAATGATTTAAGAGGTATATAAGGAGGATGGAGAGCCGTATAAGAAGGTCCAAAATGTCCATGAGTTTAATAGTGATTATGATTTAATGATAGTTTCTATGAATCATGTATGTGTTCTATCCATACCAAATTTAATGATTCAGTTGTTCGAGTAGGTTTGTAGTTCATCATTCTCAATTTATATTTGAATTATGGAGATTTATAGAGATGTTAAAGAGTGTTTCTAGTGGGATAACAAGAATAGATATATTGTAGAAATGTATCTCTGTTCTTGTATATAAGTACATTATATATTAGAGAAGAAATTATAAGGGGGTTTTACAACCATTACCCATGACATCATTAAAATGGGAAACATCAATGTAGATTTTTTCAACGGACTTTACAAAATGATTAAAGGGAATAATTTTATATATGTTATAATCAATCTCATTAAAAATTTAGTAGACTTTATCACATATAGAGAATATTTTATCTCCAGATCACCCTTAGAGGATAATAATAAAGAGGTGGTATGTTTATTTGGAGTACCACATTCCATTATTTCTGAATGTGATATGAGGTTTTCCTCATTATTCTTGTGAGGTACTTAGAAATATCTGGATGTAGCGTTTATTTTCATCACTCTATATAATCAAGAGATATAATATCCATTTTAGAGAATATTAAAAATCCTAAAGGATATTTTGAGGCCATACTCTATGGATTTCAATGGTGGATAGGATCAAAACCATATGTGGGTTGATTTTTCATACAAAAAAATCATTCACTCGAGCATATAGTTGAATCCTTATAAATCCATCTATAGAATTAAGTTTATAAATACAATGTACTAGGATGAAGTTAGATAAATAAATATATGGTGACCTGAGCTTGTAGAATAAATATAAGATAAGGATAATGATATATAGAAACACAAAAGTGAAACACAAAGTTATTAGGGAATATATTTTGACAACAAAATTTGTGATCAATAAGTTGAAGTATGTAACAATTTTTTTAAAGGAATTTCGCTATGAAATACGATTATGATATTTATGAAAAATGGAAAGGCAACACCTTAGTGTATTGGAATCCTTATGATTCTTCACTGAGTAGGGATTAATTTCTTATCACTTTTCCTTTCACCAATCCACTATCAAATCAAAGACGTGTTCCATGTATATTTTATGAGGATATACATAATTAATACATCCCATGTACTGATCTCAATAGTAAAAACAATAGATCCTTACCATTTAAATGAAGAATAATCATTGGAAATTATTGGTCGTAGAGAGAAATTGGTACAAAACAAGACAACTCATTTGGTCAACGTTTGGTCGCAAAACAACAAATGTGATAAAGCTACATGAGATCCAAGGGAAATGATGAGTAAAATATATCCTCAAATTTTGTACCATATTAATTATATTGAATGGAATAATTAATTTTAATGGAGAATATTGTAACAACATATGTATTTATGAATTTTTTTTGGAATAAATTAAATTTCATTTATAGCTTCTGTCACACACAATGTTGAGATTTAATGAAAAATATATAATATTAATATTATAATTTAACCATGACTGTTAAAAAATTAAATTAAAAATTTAATTAATGTAATGGAATTATTTCTTTAAATTTTTAATAATATTTTTATATAAATAAGTTGTACTATTGAACTAATAATTATGTTTGTAAAAATTTTTAAATTCTTCAAAAATCATATTTTCCTAAAAAATGTTATTATTTATTTTTATGAACAAATAAAAAAATATAATCTTGGGAAAATTATTTAAAAAATAAAATAAAATTTTAACTCTACCAACATAAATTATCTTCATGTTTTTTATTTTTATTTTTTATGAGTAGTAGAAAATAATGAATATTATAAATACTATATTTTATTTTAATGAATATACAAGATATATTTTATTTTATGGTTATTTTAAAATTATTATTAGTGAAATTATCTTCTTTATAAATATATTTTTGTTTATTATAATAAATTAAAAGTAGAATTTTGACATTAAAACCAATAAATAATTATTAAAAGTTTCTCATTGGAGAACAACTTTTTTATTGCATCTACATGGATTAATTTTAAACCAAAATCTACCAATCATATGAATAGAATTTGAAAATTTTATTTAATATTTTGAATCATTATATAATAATCCTAACTCAATTTTGGGTTAAGATGAATAATAATTATTTTTCATCTTAATTGCCATTTTTATTGTTAAAATGGTTTTACGTAATGTTAGAATAACGATAAAATTGTTAAATGACCATTAACAGTTTAAAAATCCCACTATATAGAATTATTTAGACAATTTTTCACCTTAACATCAATAATTATCCATTGTAGGCCCTTTTTTATTATTTAAAATACGGGTACACATTTCAAATTTTCCAAATTCCTTGTGTGTCTTCTACCAAAATTATAATAGGGTACCCTCTCTCATCTCCTTAACATACTTAAAAAACCACTTTGAAATGACAAGAACATGTGAAATAATTTCATGAATTCCTTTAACACATCATCGAGTCCTATTTTTTTGTTAGAAAATTAATCTGTGAAGGAATTATGTGTATACTTAAAATAGTTCATCAAAGAAGGTATATAGTTCATACCATTAATTTTAATTATATTTCCACCACTAAATCCATAAAATGTATTTAATCCATGATTATGTAAACAAAATAATTATTCTCCCTATGTTGATATTTAATTAATTTAATTTAATTACCTATATATATATATCATCTTTTATTATGTGGTAAACTAAACCGTTCATCGTGTGTACACCAGACTTCCATCTCGCGAGCTTATACAAATCATTTTCCCTCAAAGGTTATCATGTATAGATATAATGATGGATATAATATTTATATAATATTTTACCAAGATTATAATACTTATTAATTTATAATATCACTTATACCTTCTTACCTACCCATCCATTTGAATATGATAATGTTGATTTTGCCTACATTTGGACAACCGTCTCTACGAAGTGATGTGATATTTTTTTTGTACTATTTATCTAGATGGGAATAAGGATGGAATTTATTAATAAAATAGTTTATAATAAATAATATTTTTTTAAAATAATATTTAAAATTTAGATTTAAAATATATTCCGTAATAATATTAATTTGAATCAATTCTCATGCATATGTATGACTTATCGTCTCCGTGAAAAGTGTTATTTAATTTGAACTTAAACAATTTATGGGAAATATAATTATATATATAATGAATAATAATTATATTCATATAAATGTTTAAAATTTAGTGATTATTCAACCCATATTAATTTAAATTTACTAAATTTAACAAACCTGAACATACCTAAAAAAATGAATATATTATTACCACAAAGGTGATTTTAACACAACTTTATTAATAAATGAGATATAAAGGGTTATAAGTAAATCATATATTTCCTGATATATTTAATTTTGAGTTTTTTTAATATTTTTTATAATATTATATTTATTTTTCAAGTTGTTAGAACTATTTTGATTAATATTTAGTCTTAAAGTAAAGGATTTCCTATCTCTCTTTTATTTATATAGATATAAGCCATACCTTCATTGATTTATTTCATGGGATGTATATAATGAAAAATTTAAATGAAACATCATGAATATATTTAATGTAATTATATTATGTGCTTAACTGAATGTAATTCTTTATTTTAAAATGCAACTCAAATATTACCATAGTGATAAGAAGGTTTTCATCTCACTATTCTCAAATGGACACATACAATATTCACCACTTATTAATTTTTATGGTGTATATACTACCCATGAGTGACTTTAATGATTCTTATAATGATAATTATTGAATATTAATAAAAATATAATAATATTTATTTCATGGAGTATACAATTAAAAATTTACCAAATTTGAAAAATCTTTACGTTACAATCTCAATGTTTATCTAGTTTGCTTATGATTATGCTTCCCAGGATAAGGTAATATAATATACCAGTTAGGATACAAATTTATTTTATTATAATCTGGTTATTTATTGAAATTACATATTTTTCATTATTTTTAACAGTTTCATGCTCTCAAGAATCAAAACTAATTTTTTTATGAAAAAATATAATTTATTTCTCCCTTCAATTGAAAATCATTTTTATGAAATACACAATATTTAAAAAACATTATAAATAATGTTTTCAATATGATCCAATTATTTTTTAAAGGAATTTTTACCCATGATTTAATTAAAAAATGGTTTCAATCGAATCTTCTTATATTTTTCCATACAAGGCTCCCTTGAATTTTGATTTGGAAATGTGAAATAAATTTATGTTTTATCACGAATGACATAAACAATATTTTACACCATCATACCCACTATATTATTTAAAGAATACTTTAAAATTTAAAAAGATTATTTTTCAATATATGTTATTCATTAATATTTTAGAATTTCTTTATTTGAATTATGTTTATTAGAAGTTTAATATGGTTTTTCATCTATCCTTCATAGAGATTTTTTTATTGAATTTATATTTATCAATGAAAACAATCATTGGTGTTTCTTATGATTTACTAGTGATATGATCCAATTATTACATCCTTATTATTTATTTATTTTTTCAAGATTATTATGAAGATATCTTTATCAATCATATTCATTTTTATTGTGTTATATCATTATGAATTGAGGAGATAATTATAAAACCCATCTTTCATTCTATGGTTTAGGCTATGATGAAATTTCTATTACAAACATTTACAATATATATATAAAGATGTGATGAATATTTTAAAATGTTCTTAGATACAAATAAATGTATTATATGATGGCTGAAACCTAAATATCCTTATAATGAATTGTTTATTGATTAATGTTACATGAGATCAAAGGGTACCAAAGAGGTAATTTTTATCCCAAAAAATTTGGTGCATGGTTGCTTACCTTAATCTCGAAAGGGGGTAAATATGAGTTTATCCTAAGGACGATGTTGGAACAAGGGTGGTTATCACAATAATTACATGTTATTAATGTCTTGGTGGATATCCTTGAAATAATATTTTCAGTTCTTATATATGTGCCACAAATTTACTCCTTATGACAATATTATGGTAACATAGATCATTTTAATTAATTCCATTATAATTATTGTCTTTGGAACCACCATGATTTTTTTTATTTCTCATGTACATTATATATGATATGTAAGGTGTGGTTATAAAATGTTATTATCTTGTTCTCATACCCATTTTATCTTGTTTGGTTGATATCTCTCTTATTTACGATTTTTCAGCATTTAAGATGACCCTTTATTATTCTTCCATTCAATAGGTTATGAATAATGATATTATGTAGTACATGTATAAGGAGTTATCTAGTTATTTTGTACTAAGTCAGATACAGTGTTGTTTACTTATCAACCCACTTTTTATTTATCGACGTTTCTGACGTCACTATACTCCTAATATATGAGAGTGGATTGTTATGTAAAATAATTAATATTCACTTAAAAAGATGTGATATTTATGAATGAGAATAATTTGTTTTAATATCATATTCTATCTCATGATTTACATGGATAATGGGTGGGGGTTAATTTATGATAATAGAAACAAGTATTTTATTAGGATACAGGATTACAGATGATTGAAAATGAAATATCTAGAGGAAATTAAATTTTTTGACCAACAAAGAGTTATATGGGTCCATGACACTTTGATCAATGATCTAATTATTTTCATGCAATCAGAAAAAGTTTTTTGAGGAAAATTCAGGGATATATGTGACTTCGTAACTATGTATCCACACAATACTTATGTGATCAAGGTCCCACCATGATATTGAGGCTAATAAAAATTGAAAATTTTGAGTATTTTTGGATTTAATATTTATGATTCTAAGGAAAGTAATCTCTTCTCACACAACATAGGATGTAATGTTATGAATAATATGAAATTACTCTCTCGATTACCACAAGTGAGAAACATAGATCACTGACCTCATATGATTCCATTAAATTATTATCTTTTTTATACTATGTTATTCATTCCCCTTCCTCGAGGAATTCTATTCATTATAGAGTCCAAATTCTTATTAATCTTCATACATCATGAAACACCCAACATAGGAGAACCCATACATTTTGTATTGAATTGAATACCACAATTTATAAAACTCAATTTAATAAATGTTGAAATCTTGTGTGTCCTGCACTTGTCCAATTTAATTTAATTTTTAAAAATAATACTCATGAACATCATCATAAAATATTCAACCCAAGTACATTTCATCATCCAATGGATTGGTAGAATCCATGCATTGTTCTATAATGAGATGGGAAGTTCCCAAACCACATATCCATTACATCTGAGAAGATTTAGTCAAGATAAATATATAATCCCCACTTATTTTATAGATTTTTCAATTTAATGACATAAAAATTCCAATTGAATGTCTAATAAATACATGGTACAGTCCTATAATATGTTTATAAACTATGAAAATCAATTTAAGTTTGTTTCGATTCGTATTTTTTTTCAGTACATATTAAATTAATATTTTATGTCCAATCTCTACTTTTTTACTATTCCTTCTCCTAGTTAAAAGGTTGTATATATTAATCTTTATCATACTTTTAGAGAATACCAAAACTTTTACAAAACCGTATATATTTCTTTATTATACGTTAAATGATATTATATCCCAGTATGGAAATAAAAGTTTCTTACCCTAACATGAACAATGTATGTTGATCTATCCCTACTGAAGGTTATAATATTCACACTGTTAGGTGATTTGCCTAATTAGGTCATTTCCTTTTGAGATGAGGATAATATGAAATAGGTGATATATATGGGATGTCCTTACTCCCTTGATGTTATATTTATGCATCCTTCTATGATTATAATGGTGGGACCTCTATGATGAGATTAGGTACCCTATACCAATGAGTCTAAATTTCTTATGTGATGAGTATAAGAATCCAATGTGATAAACATGAAATCTTTCATCCCTTAACCTATTTAATGTGCAAAAAATTCATCCTCCAGATGACACCCACTATATGTATCCCACACAAATAATAAGATTCATTTTTTAATTGTCATGATAAATGTATGGGTTGAAAATATAGAACCTTGTGTAATGATCATAAACAACCTTAGGTGATGAGATTTCAGTATCTTATTCCAGAAGAATAAATTTCTGAGTGTGATGATTACTAGATTCCTCATGTGATATGAATGAGTTAGCATTGGTAATGAGATTAATATATCTTATATAGTGAGTATATTTTTCCTCAGGGGTAAAAAAAGTTTCATAATCTTCTAATCCCAATACAGAATATTTAAAATACATAGGATTAACTATTGTCTCATTCTGAGGATGAAAAAATAGATTACTAAAATGGTGAAAAAACCAGATGTTTCCTGAATACTAGTACTCTCATAATGAATCATTTGACTTTTCCAAGATAAGAAGTTGTGTAATTTCCCATTATCCATAAAATAATGTATAATGAATGATAATTATGATCTCGGCTTAAATCTATGCGAGGTATAAAATTGGTGACACAATCCACAGAGTAATTGATTTATGGAATGGATGAAATCAAATAATCTCTTTTAGAAATTAGAGGTTACACCATAATTGATGATGGTTATAGGCCTCCAACCATTAGAAATATGAAATGAGGGATCCATATAACAAATATCCCTGGTGTGGTTGGATAAAAATATAGATCCCTTTGAAATTCTAAAAAATGGTTCTAGGGATGTTTGATATTCCCCTTTGGTATATGAATTATGAGAGATTTTTAGTGTGGGGCACAATTCCTCTAGGGGTATGGCATACGTTATAGTTTTTGGGAAGGATGTTCCTCCCCCTGGGTGTATGATTTATGATTTCGATATGGGATGAGTTTATCATTCCACTGTGAGTATGATATATGAAATGGTTCTACATTAGGATAAACTTCCCAATAAGTATTATTATATGAGATGGTTTTTGGGATGGTTTCCATTACACCAAATGCGAGTTATATAAAATATGGTATTAGGTAGGGACACTATTTCACCTAGGTATTGAGGTATTATTCCCAAAGACATATAAAAATAGGAAAAGTTGGTATATTCACACACTGGTGGCTTGGATATTACTGATTATTATGACATGTATTTTGTGTTCATTTTTTGTTATTTATTATTTTAAGTATAAAATATTGTTAATTAATTTTATAAAATCGATATGTTGGGGACAACATTGGTGGTTATATATAGCATTCTAATTTCACACTAATAGGGTGGCCATGGATATTTCCAAGCTAAGAATATCTCATGATTACAGGAATTGGTAAAGAAGATGCCTAACTTTGGAAAATTGTCTAGGATAACTTGAGAATATTCTGGAGACCTAACATGTTTTAGACTCAAGACACTATTTTTGTTTTACTATTTTGTTTACTTTATGTATTGTTATTGATCCACCCCTGAGAGATCTATTCGGAATCATCCCAACTCATGAGAAATTTTTAATATTTTTTTATGTTTTGGTATTTGATTATTCATTTTTATTTGATTTTCACTAGATATTGATATTGATTTTTTATTTTGGGAATTATCGTTGACAATTTTATGTTATATTTTAGTATTTTATTTTCATTTATATGAGGATATATTATACAAATTATACCACCATATAACCATTATTCTAGTTGGAAGCCTCTAGTGTATTGTTTGGCCTGATTTAGGTCATGTGATGCTAGGATCCAAAAACAATAGAGTGATCCATTCCATTAATTTTTAAAGTGGTATCATATATATCAATGGGTTTGTACATTTTTATAACTATTCAGAATATAATTAATTATAGATAAAATGACTAGAAATGTAGAAATATTTGATTTTATGTTCTTAATAAAAATCTTCATGAGTTGAAGTCTAGGTTTGTAAGGAGTAATGAACTTTTATTCTTGGTATTTCATGTTATAAATAAGTTTAATCTAGACATGAGTATTACTTTTGATTTATGTAATGATATGATTGACCATAGGACATGGTGGAATGTTTCATGAGCCCATTTGTTAAATCATGATTGTATATTAACTTTAAATGTGCTTTATTATATGTGACTATGATTCTGGTTCTAAAAAAATTTCTGGTTATAATATGTTTTATTAATATGATATTTACTGATTTCATAAACAACATAATTTTTGAAATTGTCTTTAACCAATGTTGTTGGTTTTTTTTATTTTATAAAGATCATCATCAATTGATGTTTTATATTAAAGCACAAATGAGACCTTTATCATTGAGTGGGTAGTCTGGTATGAAGATACCCATTGAGGATCAGTGAATTAGAGTGAATAGTATTGATGTTTATGAGATTATTGATGTTCTTGTATATATATATATATATAATGTTTAACCCTATAATGGATGTAGTGACCTATGAGTTGTTTGATGGTAACATTAATGAGATTGTGGAAGATTATCTATAATTGTTTATCTATTAGGGTAATGGATATGGTCTACATTGTAGAGGAAAGTCCCATTAAAATGTGAATCATGTATATTGTTTGGTCTATATTATAATCAACTTGTAATAACTTTTACTATTACTGTTAGATAATATTTTTTTCTTTATGAGGGTGACCTGAATGATGGGTTATCCCAATCTAGTGTATTCCTTCAACAGTAGAATGCATGGGTATATGATTAGTTTTAGTGATTGATGCATGATTGGTGATATTGAGTGGCAAATATAGCCATACACATTCAAAATGAATAGTAGATATGAAAATATGGTAGTGATTTTGTTATTCTTGAAATACAATGGTGGAATTTGCAGATGATTAATTATATAAGAAATACTGAAAATAAAATAATTATCATGCATGTGATGTATGGTTCAATGGTAGACAAGGTGAGTGAGACTATGAATTATTGTATATGACATTATATATAACTAGTTGAATAATATGAGAGTTTAGTTACGAGGTGTAGGACTCCATAGGTATACTTTGTTTTGGTAACAGGTTATTTGGGAACTATTTGGATATTGAATAAATTGATACTCCCTTACTTTAGATAGTGAGAGTGAGATCATATTTAGACTACAAGGTTTTTGGATTAGTGTGACATGATATTATATTAATATTAGTGAGAAATGTGTTTTACCAATTGATATTTTCAATTTATATCATGTGAGTAATGTCAACAATTGGATTTTGGAAAAACACTTAGATTAGTATATTATGTTTTTTTGGTCTCAAGACTATGGAGTTCAGGGAATAATGAATGGTGGAACACATTGTGCCTATATTTTATGCCATTCTAGTGTTTAGATAGTCTATTTTAGGATTTAAATTTTTAGTCTTTAACATCCATATGGGGATTATTCCCCAGAAAGGATCGAGTATATTGTGATAGGGGCTTGGAATAATTAGTTTTCTATCTATATAGAGTTAGGTAATGGGTTTTCAGTGTTCCAGATGGATGATCACACATGTATTGTGACGAGATGTGAGATAATTGTAGAATGTTTTATGATAAATTATTATGATATAGGAATAGATAAAAGTGTGTTAATATTATATTCTAGGTTGTGTTGTAACAATAGTAATGTATTAACTTGGATATAGTCATGTTTTTTTATCAACATGGTTAGGTGCATTAGTGTAGGAGTAGTTCTATAGATGAAGTCTTTGTGAAGAGATAGTGAAATAGGGTAGTGGTAATTAAAAAGTTGACTATACTAAAAGAAAAATTATATGAGAGATGTATACTAACCATTAATAAAATGTTTGGAATGAATTGACATGAGAATTGGGAATTTCGAAATACATAGGGGCTGACTAGATATATGTGATTGATAAATAATCAATAAACTAAAAAAATTGGTGATTTCAGATCTAACATGATTGCGAGTTTCTCGTGGGGCTAGTATAGTCCAAGGGTACGATGGAATTATAGATTCTGAATATGGTAAAATTGGTCATAAACCAAGGGATATATCTATCAGTATCACATTTATAGAGATTGATTTTTGGTAATATTGGAATAATGATTTTGGGCGTTCCATTGTATCATTAGAACCTAAAAAACATGTGTAACAGCCATGATTGTTAGTGTTGGGAAGGAACATTATTTAAGAAATGTTTATTCTTGTGGATTAGTGATTGATGAAATTCTATAGTGGGGAATACACTATGGATTTTCAACATGTAATATGATCACATTACGTAGTTTTTAGTAATGATAAGAATGTTATATGTGTATATCAGTTGAAGTCAATCCAATTTATTTAAAACATTCGATAGTTGATAATCGCTATATTTTGGATGACAATTAGATGGTATGAAAGAGATTGTATTTTATGAAATATGTAGGTAGAGTTGCCTTTGTAATTTAATATTAATTCCAATAAGATGTACACTGACCTGTATAATGAAAAAGTAACATAAATTTTAGGGATATTCAAGAAATTTAGGCAAAGTGTTATTATGTGGATGCTCATGTGATGCTCGTTGTAATACAAAGTGAGTGATAACACTCTATAGACTGGTGGTGTCAATAGAAGATGTATGTAATATTTTCTTTCATAATTAATGAAAACAATTTAGAAGGGTGTATTATTATAGAGTGGGATGGAGTAATAGGTTCACATGGCATATGACTAAAGGTATTTAGGATCAGTCAATCATGTTTTTGACCACCAACGGTGTTCACACACAAATGAGTTTGAGAATTTATAGAGAGCTGATATTCATCCATATAGAATAGACTGACATTATGAGGGTCTGGATAAGAGTATTCTAGGTTTTTATATAATTTAGATTGTTTGTGTGATATGTTTGAACTAATATAACTAATATGAGATATGGAATAAGTGTCATGGGTTAATCCATAGTGACATTGATGTTCCAATAATATTTTTATAGAAGACTTATTTCAGGAAAGAAGTTTAATTTTTGGGAGTTTTTGATGATCACAATTGTATATATTTTTCACAAATCATGGAATGTTGTATTTTTTTCATATTCAATGGGTGAAATTTAGAATTGGTCTTCTGATTATGACTCTGAAGGATTTAATTTGTTTCGATGAGTTAATTGATGTATTCAGAGGTAGGATATTTTATTTTTGTTGTTGGGGGAGTGCTTAACATTTATAAAACCCTAATATAATATGATATATTTTTATTTAAATAAATATAATTTCATTTATACCATACAATAAAAACAACCTAGAGTCTTAAGAAACAATAATGTTGTGTACCATTATAAACATGATGTTAAACTAATAAATATAATAATAATAAATTCATTTTTATAATTATTTATAAATGTTATAAATTATGAATATATATTAATAAATAGTAACATAATTTTAATTATTGTCTTTATATTCATTAAAAATTGAATATCATTTGAAAATGTATTTTCTTTATCTTATTTTATAAAATGACAAAATTATTTTCATCCACTTATAGATAATTTTATGGAAACATTTACCTTTATTTTTTTTGAAATTATCATATAAATTGTAACTTAGTGTAAAATTTGTTCATTTCTCTAAATTCATTAATTTTTTAGTGAATAGTAAAAATATATAATTTTCAAATACATTCATCCAATTCCAATAAATGATGGGATTTAAAGGTCCCATTATATTTTTTATTTTTTCTTAATGTTACATATAATCCATTTTATTTAAAATAATATTTTTAATTACATTTTAGTCAATAATATTCATGATTTTTTATAAGTAAAATTTTATGATAAAAATAAATTTTATCAGAAAAATGGTTTTTATTTCTTTTCATGTATAAACAATTGACAAGATAATCTTTTAGAGAATGAATGTTGAAAAATATATACCGTTTATGAAATTTTGAGGATCAAATTTTGTTAGTTGGTTCCCTTTATTGAAAACTTGGAAATTATTTATCATCTTGATTAGGGTAAAATGAGTTAAAGTAGGAAAAAATAAAGGTAGAAGTACTCAAAATCTACCCAAAACATTTCTTATTTTCATTTTATGGACTAACTTTTTCTATATCCATCCAAAATTAAAATATATATTTTTTGGCTATTTCCATTTTTAATAACGTTTATATTTTTTCAAGTATATCTATCTTCTTCATGAATAATGTAATTTATTTTTTGATATACAATATTTATGAATTAATATATATATATATATGATATATATATCAAAAATAATATTTCTAATTTTCTGAAACCATGATCAATGTACTTGGATGAGAACAATTATAATAAAATTCTTTTGAAAATTGAAATTATTAGCACCGAGAAATGATGATTTTGCCAATGGGTGATTAATAAATTGATGTCAGTTATTTTAGGTGGATCATATATGATATTAGAATAATTTATATTACAATGTTATAGAATTATAATATATATAAATTAATTATACAGTGGTATAAATATATTTTGAGGACGGTAAAACTCGAGGATATAGATATATGTCACAATCTCACTGTTGATCATGATTCTTTATGATATCATTAGTGATTATGAAATTTCATAAAATACCTATCAACAATATTGTTAATTTTCTTATGATATTATTATTTATTGAGAGTAAATATCTTCATATTTTCCCTCACATTAAATACATAACAGTCTTAAAGAACAGTTTTTAGGAAAGCTGAAATTTTCTATCTTCATCTAAAAAGAATTATTATCCCCTATAGATATTTTATAAAAATGAATTCATGTATGTTTATAATATTATAATTGGATTTATTAAATTAATTATTCCCATTTTTGTAATTTTTACAAAGTGGTTATAAATAAATCATCCTTCCCTATTCCCAATAAGGCACTATGGACTTTTTAACAAAAATATGAAAGGATTTATTTTAAAGTACAATACATGAACTGAATTTCCCTTCGTCATAACCAATTAAGTGTTTAAAACTTTCTTTTTTATATTGTAATGTTCTTTTGAAAGAATATGTTTTCCTTATTATTTGAAAAAAAAATATCTTTTAAAATGTGATTTAAAAATCAAAAGGTTATTTACCTCAAGAAATATTTTGGTAATATTTTAGGGAAATTTTAATCTATGATAATATCCTTTGATATGAATTATGATTTACTAGGTATATGGTCCAATGATAAGATAATTACAAATTTCATATATATTTTATGTTATTGATGATAATGAAGTGATGAAACACATTTTATATTCCCCATATAAATAAGGATGAATGTTTTTATGGTCATGTGGTATATATATGAATGGATTTACGATACTATAATGGGAATAGATTAAATTATAAATAAATCAATTGAATTGGTAATGATTAATGTTCTACAAGATAAAATGTTACATGGGTGGTTATCCCAAACTCGAAATTAGGAACATTATTGGTCTTATTGTTCCTAGTAGAGGGTTTATTGGAGGCTATCCCAAGCTTGAGGTAGGTACACATGTGGTTAGGGAAATCCAAACATGTTATGAATGTCTTTGATGGTGGAATATAATTATGATTTCTATGACTATGATCATGATACACATATTCCTATTATTTATGATACGTTCTTATAAAACTTTTATGTTCTCATAGATCATGTTTTCTGATTCTTGTTTTATTCAAGTATTATGAAATACCAATATTTATCCTGTTACTTATATTTGTGATCTAAAAATATTTGTGTATTAATTTAAAATTTTATGATCATCTACCTATTGTTTTTTTTATCAGGTTGTGATGATATTATAAATTATATACCTTGTTTAACCTTACTGATTATTTTAGATCACCCTTTGATATGTTATATTTTCCCTAGGATATGAAGCATGTTTTTATGAATGACATGTCAATTATTATTTTTAGTTGTGAAAAAATAGGATATTATCTATATCCTATATGAACTTGTTTTTTATTTATCCATGTTTTCAATGATAAAAACCCATTATGGTATAACATATATTGTAATTCTATGCAACGAATATACTTATAATAGGGGATAATATTTATTTATAAAAAGTATAGGTCACTATTTTGGAATCATAATATGGATTAGTCAATATTTGGAGATTAATATTAGATACATTTGGTGAAAACCTCAAGGATACTCCTAATAATAGGATAACATTGAAATGTTATGGTACAAAAAAATATATTTTATTTTCCTAGAAATGTATCCATGTATATAAACTAAAAGTGGATGTTACCTTGCACATATACATTTAGTGATAATAAAAAAATTATATTATAAATCATCCATCATTTGGGGTAATATGGAACTTTCCCTTACTGCGCACATGATTTGATACTACTTGGGGGATATTTTTTGTGATCTAATATTTAATTTATAAAACATCATGAAGGATTTGGGAGGATGATGATATTTTATGACATATTTTGAACCCAATAAATCATATTTTAATAATAATGTTTATTGATTTAGAAATATAATAAAATATTTTTCAAAATTATTTTGTTTCCCACTACTATTTTTATTTCTCACACATAGATTATTGGTTTTAGTCAATAGCTAGAACCAAAAGAACCATGTTAATGTTGATTGTGGGATACGTTGTAATAATTATAATTCTGAGATACCAACAAATATGTGAGTTAGAAAGAAAAATATTTTTTCTATTCTTATGATACTATCTCAAGACATGAATCATGGTGAATATAAAAACGAGAAAAAAAATGAAACAAAAACATTTTTAGGCATTTACAAGGAAACACTGAACCAATTTAGGGGGTATTTTGATCTAATTGTTTCTGAGAAAAGGATTAGTACAATTTATAATATTTTTTAATTCCTCTAGTACTCAGATATTGTAAAATTCATTTTAAATATTAATAATTTGGTAGGTGAAAATTATCAATAATGAAATATCATTAAGAACCTAGGAAAACAAAAGAGAATTTACTCTATATAGTTATATGAGTTGAAATATTTATTTTTTAGAAGGTATATTACTCATTTTATTTTTATTAACATGGAAGAGTTTTATAATCTACATTGTACATATGATTAATCCATTAGTGATTAAGAGACAATTTTATAATATTTGGGAGGTGTGTTTCTTGTTTTTTTATTGAAATAAAATGGATCATTTATTGGTTATTCAGTCACATAAAACTAATTCTACAAAATTTATTATCCATAAAGGTATATAGTAGTCAAGAAGAAATATTTATTTTTGATACTAATGTTGAAACATAAATTTTATTCATCCATAATAATTATAGTATTTATATGAACAGAATGATGGAATTAAAGATAAGTTGTATTAATAAAAACCACAAAGGTAATAAGATGACCTTATAGTATGATCGAAGATTGGAAGAAGGCATGAAACAACTTTTATTATTGGTACTATTAAATTATTTTGTGTGGTACAAAATATAATCAGGAAATTGAATTCTTAATTCCTGGGTTTTTTTGGAAATTAAAGAATAAAGAACCATTGAATGAACCACCCACAGTCTTTTTCAAAAAAATGATGGTGTAAAGGAATTATGATGACTACTTCTAAAAGTTTTAGGATAATGAATATGGTCAACATTAGAACCCTTTTATAGAAAAATAAAAAGGGTAATCTCAAGAGATTACTATTACAGATGTGGGGTATGATAAAGAGGTGGAGAACAATACAATTATTACCAACTAAAGAATTACTCTTGTCCTATTTTAAACTTGATCTACGTGATAACTTATATCTGATGAATTTTATAATTTTTTAACAATACCTCCTATACTATTATATTTTGAATTATTATTGAACTCCCTATTTTTATGATGATCAGAAATAATGGTTGTTATTATTCAATGTTTTAATTTTTTCCGAATGTTTTTCCTTGAATCTCAATACTCGTAGTCTTGTTGAATTTATTGATATATTATTCATGTATTAGATTTATTTACCTGAATCCAACATCATTTGATTAGGAAGGGAAACATGGTTTTATATTCTGAACCAATATATGATCACCATACGTTGTAAGTACACATTATTTATATTCATGAATATTTTCCCCACCATCTAATTTATGGAATATACTTTTAATAAATGGTAAGGTTTCATTGAGTACCAGATTCTATTGTATCTCATATGGATATGTTATTTAGCTCGAAGTTATGAAAAATTGTTCATTATGTTCTGGATATAGATTAGAGTGTTATTACTACTTATCATCATAAAAAGTACGGTCAATATAAGGGAACAATTTAATCCCAATAATATATGTTGGAATCTTTTTCTATGGATTCTGAAGATTTTTGGGATTAACACCTTCATAAATTAATTTTTTTAATAGAATAATAACTTTTAATCAAATTTTTAGATGGATCCTAACAAAGACATAAAAATAAATAAGTGTATAACTATAATGTCCCCAAATTAATATAGAGAAATAAATATGTTGGGATGTGATATTAATGAGAAAATTGTAGAGAATGTTAGACCCATTTGGTAGTATAACAAGGAAGCTCAGTGTCGAATAAACAGTTATATGGAAAATTACTGGTGAAATCTACAATTTAAAGTTTGTGAGAAGTTATTCTTGTGAATTTCTCTGTGTATGATATTCATAAAAATTCAATGATGATCCCAACATATATTGGTTCTTTTGATATTCCTGATTGATTAAGAATGTTAGCTTATCACATGTTTTTTTGCACCAAACTTATATTATGCTCATGATCTTCTCAATATATCTCTCTTGAGGAATTATATACATGAACCATCATGTATACTAAAAAAATTTCATACAACCATAACATGATCTTTAATTTGAGAGAAACAATAAGATATATTAGATCACAGGGAAAAAGTGATACAGAACCCAGCTTGTCAGCTTGTAAAAGATCTCCAGGGGAATTAGGAATTCAACGATGCTATATAGACTTAGGGATAAGTTGAAAGGAATATGTATTTTTTTTGTATTTATGTGATTGAATTTTGAGGTTGAAATTCATTTTACCAGGATGGGGATGCATCACTACAATATTTTAAAATATATTTTTCATTATATTAATTAAATATCATTAATAGCCTGTTATATACACCACCTAGAGTAACAATAAAAAATTTCATAGTATCCTATTATAAACTAGTCATTAAATTTGTAGAGGGGATACAAAAAAATTGTGGAAATTTTATTTAAATCTTTTAAATAGATAAAACATATTAATAAATATCTATTCAATTTTATAATTTTCTTTATATGATTTAATAATATATTTCCCAAAAAACGTATTACACTGTATGATAAAGTAATACAATAAATATCAACCAATTTAATAATAATAATTTATAAAAATTAACATTACATTTTAAATCATCATATAAAAATTAACATAAGGTGAGATTTTGGGACTATCTGAATTGATTTATTTTTCAATGGATACTGATAAATATCAAGTTTTTTAATTACATTGTTTCATTCATTTAAGTCAAGTAATGTATAGGTTACAATAAATTTTGTATTAGGTATAAATGCTTAATATTACACATTCAACATATAATAATATATTTTATTTTAATTTAATTATAAATATTTATATTTTTAATATAAGTTAATTTTCATGTATAAAAACACATTTTTCTAAAAAATAATTTTTTTTTTCTTTTTTCACAATTATGTTAAAATTGATATTACACCCTTATAGAAATTGAATATTGAATAATTGACACTTTATTTAGATATAAGAGGCTAATATTTGTCAAAGATGATGCATTTATAGTAAATATGGTAATTATTTATCACCTTTGTAAGCGTAAAATGTTTAAAACAGGGTAAAAACTATGAGATATGTTCTAAAAATCAAGCCCGCTCTTTTACTTATTTCATTTGATGGTATAAATGTTAAAATATAAACTTAATATTTTATTATATAATTTTCTCAATTCACCTTAACAATAAAATCTATATCATTTTATTTAATGACAATTCCAATATGTAACTCTGTTGAATTTAGTACAGTTTTTTACAAAAGGTTAATAGATCATATGTCTTGTTATAAATGTTTATTTTAAATATTATTAAATTATTTGACATGTTATTTTTTTAATTTTTGTGATTAAATAAATACCTAAAATGCTTACACGATGCTTCTGAATGTATTATAAAATTACATAAGGGTTTATAAATCATAATAAGTAATATTTTATTGGTTGATATATAGTGTACCACCAATTTTGCAGATTAATATATCATATTTAGAAACTGTGAAGGGTTTTTATTTGAACAAAATGACCATAATTATGTCTTTTGAGTTTAAATATATGAATAGTATCACAAATGATATTAATAATATTTTATTTTGAATTACATTTCATTAAATGATTTATAAATAATAAAAATACCACTGTAGAAAAATTAGGATAGTAAATGGTAAATAATTTCATCGATTAAGAATTTATGGGATAATTATTATCTTATAAATTAAATTATGTCGTTTTGATATAGAAATTTTTTTACCATATTTTATTTTAAAATTAATTGTAATTGGGATTAAAAAATTATATGGTCTAAAATGAAACCAAAACCTAGATAAATTACATTATATAATGATATTTTGGCATTATTGATTTTTTATTTCAATTTTTTTCATTTTGAAACGTTCTTCCTAATAATAGCTTAGTTATATTTTATGTTTGGTTGTAATTTCAAGTGTTTATTACATTTTAAATTAAAACTAAACCCTATATCTATTTGAATTATACCACTTTGAGCCATTATAAATGATAGAAACATACCCAATTTTTTCTTCAAGTCTTTTATCTGTGAATAAGATGTTTATATATATTGTAAATAAAATTACATTTGTCATTATGAAGTGATCTATATGAGGCCTATACATGAATAGGTAATCTTAATACTGAACATTTTTCAATATATTTATTTACAATACTTATCTAAAATCATTGTATTCATCATCAAATAACAAATAATTTATTCTTATACTAAAATTTTATGATTATATAACTACTATTTTCCACCATAGTTTAAATTAAATGGGATGTCAAAGTATCACATGTCTGTATGTGTGGTTTATTACCTCTACGTAGAGGAACATTTTTTTTCAATTACCATCATTACAATATGGTTATTATGATGGGTTTAATTATAATATATGGTAATTATGAATAATTTTTTTTGTAAAAATAATATCTTTTACACCACCATACCTTTCTATGTTTTGTAAAATGTTAATGTTACTCATTCTTATGTGTGGTCTACCACCTGTAAAAAGTAAGAACATATGATCATACCTTCATATACCTTCATACCTTCATACCATCATACCTTTATACCTTCATATATATCTTTATACCTTTCTATGCATTGTAAAATGTTTTGCTCATTCATATATATATATATATAAATTTAATTGATAGTTTAAAATTATCTTAATGAAGATATATTTAATTAATATATGTGATATATGTGATATAATATTTATTTTTTTATAGTTAATAATTATTTACCTTTTCTTGAATTTCATCCATCAAAAAGTAAGAACATTGTTTATGCGTTTGTAAGACATACGATCTCCAAGAATGTTATATTTTATTTTCCAATATATATCATTAAATAATAAATATAAATATATTTTAAATGAATATATTTGAAATTAATATTGTAATTGAAATTTTTAGGTGATGTTACCATGATGATATTAAAAGGACAAGAACTACCAAAAAAAATTCTAATGGACAAATGACATGGATTACACCCATAAATGAATATTATAATAGAGTAATTTATGAATTGGTGTTAAAATTTAACAAGGGGAACATGTGTTATATTATAAATATGAAAATAAATATGGTATATAATTTTATTACTGATAAATTTATTATATATGGGTAAATGTTCAAATATATTAAGTCAAACATGAGGTAATACATTAAAGATACAATTTCATTATCTGACAATATTTTTTACAATTATTTTTTACTAAATAAAATATCATGATCTCTATATAAATGATCCCTTGTATTTTATTCACCACCGGTTATTTCCTTAGAATAAATATTTTTCATTCATTTTACTCACATTAATCCCTCAAGAGTGTGAAAGATCATTTTAAAAGAAAACTTACATTATTTCTCTCATCGATATAAAATCATGTTTTCCCCAACCATTTATTATATAATTATTTTATATACTTAATTTTAATATTTTTATATTATTTTTAATATTCAATTTTAAACTTTTTTTAAAATTATATTGAGTCTCTATCTAATTTTCCAAACAATGTATTGTTAACATTTTTCCAACAATGTAAATGTAATTTTTTCTTCAACGTGTGAGAAATCAAAAAACTTATATCATTACCACTACTTGATTTTAACCATCCACAAAAAAATTATATAGAAAACATAAAATAAAATATTCTCGATAATATTTTTCAAATTTTAAAAATATAATTTTTTATTTAAAAAAAGATTATATTCATCCAAAAATTTTCTATTGATATTTTAAATTCTTATTCATCTATAATGAAATCCTGTGAGGTTGCATAGAACATACTAGGGATTTGATCCAATTATAAACTCTTTATTTATTCTCTTTATTGTATATGATTACGATGATGAAAAATCATTGAAGCTATTTTATATTCCATTGGATAAGTTCTGATGGCTCTTTTTCAGATATTGTGGAATAAATATGAATGTATTTATGATTAGGTTATGGATTGGACTAAAATTTTAAATACCTTTAATTCATCAGGAGAATATTAATTTTCTATAAGGTCAGAGGTTATATGATAGTTTATGGGATTCCCTAAGTTTGTTATATGAGATGTCATCCCAGGCCTAAAATATGGCACACCAAAGGTTTTAAAGATCATAAAAATGTGTTTATGAGTGGTTATCCAAAGACCAATGTTGGTACATATATATTTATCCAAATAAAAACTTGTAATAAATGTTTTTTTCAGTATCCTTGATAACAAATTTCATTGATTATGATGATATTACACAAATTCCAATCCTTTTTGACACGATCTTATTCTAATGTTATGTTTTCATGGTTCTTTTTCTATGAATCTGTTACGATTCATTTCTTATAAAATACCAAATTTGATTTAAACACTCATGTTTATGATCTATAAATTTGTGGGTATGATATTCAATTGTTTATCTAATGTTCTCATACCATTATTGACATTTTATATTTAAATGATCGTTGATGTGTCCCTTGTTTACACTAACTAGGCATATGATACCAAAATTAATTATATATTTTCTTAGTATATGAAGGAAAGTTTTATATATGATCTTTTTATGAAGGGTTGTATTTTTGAAGAAAAATGTGTGATAATATGTAGATATTTTATGAATAAGTTTTCAATTTACCCATGTTTCCTAAGACACTAAACTTTTATGTTTCAAGAGAGGATTGTGACAGTATTTAATGTATTTTAATCAATGAAAATATAATAATTATGTTTTGATGGTATGAATCACTTTATTCAAGGGAACCTTAAATTGAATATATTTAATAAGAATCAGGTTATAATGCATCCATTGGGTGTTGGGATGTGGAATATTTTTCAATGGATAAATTTTTTTATTGAATGAATAAGGTTTTTCCATGAATGAGACCATTATATAAAACCACTATAAGTGATTCAGTTTTAAGAGCTGGCGATATACACACCACAACCCTATAAATGATTCATGGTGATGGTGTTGCCTATTGTGAACTACTATTCAACAATCATAGGTTATATCATGATGTGGGTTGAATTTGACTAGATCCATTGGTTATGGAAGATTTAATGAGTTGTGTTTATTATTGTGATATAAATGGGTTTATATTAATCATATTAGGGTAATGAATATATTTTTGATATATGTAAAGTTACAAAATTTAATAGGTATGTGTTAGTATATAATAAAGGAAATATGCAATGGGTTCCTTATAAAAAAGGAAATTCATAAGTGTTTCCAATAATGTTTAGATTATGAATGTGGAAAAGTATAATTCTGCACTCTGATAAGTTCCATTTCACCTAGGATACTAAATGGTTTGAATATGATTTATACGAATTAGAAAATTGATAAAATTCTAAATACATATGGGTGGATCTTGATGATATATAATGGTTAGTTAGATACATATGGGTCAATATAATTATTATTATTCATGATAAATTAGGGTAAATTTATAGTTATTTTAGGTGTATTATTATTGTAAATGTCCTCAAAATTTTAAGGTTACTTTTCTATGTCAGTGTGAGATGTATGGATTAGATGATAAGTAAGGGTTTGGAAAGCATCTAATTTTTGTATTAATATATACTTGAAACTATGTGGGTGAGGGTTATTCTTAGATTATTTCATGATGTGGAAGCCTCAACCCATATTGTGTATGCTACACCATTTAGGCTTCTAATGAGGATGTTACATTTGGTTCCACTATTTTATTGAATCCATTCAAGAAGGGTAGGGTTATTTGGTAACATTACCATGAGATGTGGGGTAGATTTTTGGATTTTTTATGGGATTTTAAGCAAGGAAATATCCTATGGGGGAACACCAAGATATGTGTATTGAAAAGGTTTGGAAATGTGATCAATGTATGTCATGATACGATGGGATATCTATATAGTTATATTAACAAGGGATAGAATGGTCTTTAGATTCCTAAAAATTTGAATCCCCCATCACAATTATGCAATTTTATATTGTTTGGATAATGGGGAAGGTTGAGATATTCCCCGATATTTTTACCCCCTTTCAATTTTCCTGACTACTTGATTTTTAAGGTGGTTTGTATGAACATTAAATTAATAGGATTATCCTTATTCATTAGTTATTCATTTTCTTATGTTATTATTTATATGAGGAAAACCATGTAATGGATTATTTCTAAATCCAGAAGATCGGGATTTAATCAGACACATATGTTTGGACTATCATTATTATTGAATATATAGTATTGAATGAAGATAAATATTAATTGTTTTGTTTAGTTTCAATAAGGTGTATTGCTACCATTTTTCAATTATGTACTTCTATATATTGAAGGTAAATTATTTTTTTGAGTTGAATTGAGAAAATATGAATTTTTATACTCCAAGTATGGGTGGATTCCATGGATGATTTATACCTCTATACATACATTCTACTCTATTATAGTTAACACAATGAGTAATTATCTAATTATTCATAAATAATTAATGAAAAATTAAATATTTTATCATTTTTATTGATTATATTGGTTTAATTTTTTAATAATGTTTTATTGATAGAATTAAGGTCATTGTGTTTGTGGAAGACAGTTGAAGGTTATTGTTTGAGTTTGGTTGACATTGGTTGATGAGTTTTTATTAATGTAAATTGAATTAATTATGTTAGGTGGTTACCAAAATATTGACAATAATTTAATAATTATGTTATTTAGTATGTGTTATGATTTATCACAATAGATGTTTGAAAAAACTTGTATTGAATATAAATGTTTTATTGATATCTCCATGTGTATAAAAAATGTGTCTTGGGACATCATGAAGCGTTAGACACTAATATTTATTTCCCATTTAGTGACGATATTGTTGTTTACTGTAAATTTGTTCTAAATTTTCTATAATCCAAAGAGTGGGATAAAATTATAAATGAATTGCAAGGGACCTTCATTTAGTTTATCTTAGTCCGCACTAAGTAGAAGACAATGATAGATGGGAAATAGTTTTCATAGTCTTAGTTTTTACAGAACATTGAGTTAAATTATATCCTTTATTCTAATTTAATAGTGCATGGGGTGACTATTAATATCTCCTTTGTATGTCCATATCTTATTAGGTTAACTATAATAAGGATTAGGTATAGGTTATTTGTGTGGGGACGGACCTAGATTTACCTTAAAGGCGAGATGGTTATTATTCCCTTCATTTGTTTCTAATTTTATACAACCAATGTGCATGGTTATCTTATTAAGTGATCAATGATATGTCGGGGGGAATTATTTCCTAATAATTACATACTTTGACAATTAAGATGGAAAATATATCATAACTTTCAATGATTTTCCAATCCTTGACATCTCGTTTGGGACTATATTGGGTTTCTCTTTTTGTTATGTATATAGTATAGAGTCTTAGAATAAGTCATCTAACTCTATTATATCCTAGTATGAATATAATGATGTGGTTTGTTTTATTATAAGAGAGGGAAAATTAGGTGAAATATATATGAGATGCTAAATTAGTTCGATGTTTCTTTCTTATGGATTTATTACATATATCATATTCTTAAATAAGGGTAAACAACCCACCTATGTGTTTAAAATATGGGATGATTTTATAGCGGTGTTTTCATCCATTGGGTGTATACTATATGTGATGGTTCTTAGAAGGATATCCTTTACAAAATAATATTTAATAGATGATATTTCTTTAGGGAGGGATGCTATTTCGAAAAGTATGTATGATATATCATGTTGTTTAGGTGAGGGAATATGTTCCACATTGGGTCTTTATATATGAGTTGGATGAAAGGTGTAACACCCCAGGTAAATAAAGAATATGACATTTTCATATTTATCCATATTTGTGAATAAAATATTAATATGACTTTAAAGGGGACGCTATGCTCGATGGCGTACCCAACACGCAACAACGAGTTTGTTGGGAATCATACGTTGCACTCTAATAATAAAATAATATTATTTTAAATGGTAGTTAACATGTAGCCGTTGTATTGGAGAAAATGGATATAAATAACTAAAATATTATAATATATGTTCTTAAATGTTTTTACATTTATCCAATAAAGGATAGAGGCTTAAAATATGGAATGAATTCAATTTTAGGCGTATATGCCCTAGTTTTCACTAAAGGTTCACTTATCGCCTTTTGATGGTGAACCGCCATTAAATATAGTTTTTTTCACTCTTAAACATTCTTTTGGACCAAATAAATCTCTTATTAAGAATCGGGACATCAAAATTTACTTTGTGTAAATTTTTGGTATCTTTCCGATAAAGTTCATTTTTTTAATGAATAGTGTAAAATGGTGTATTTTAATTCAAAACCACTTTTTAATCTAATTTATCTATATGATTAGAGTATCTTTTGAATTGGTTTTAAAGTTAAATTAGAATATATTTTTACCATTAAATCCAATTGTGGTCGTTGGAATTAATTTCACTTTTAAATCAGACTTAAACCAGTGTCAATCTTTTGATACTTATTGTTTCATAAAAACACGCTATTTGCTTTGACAGTGGAAATTAATTATTAAATTAATTAATGTGACTTATATGTTTTTAATTTTGTAAAATAGACTTCATTTTTGAATTCGGAATATCAAATATTGATTAGGGTGAATTTTTGGGATTTTTTCTGAAAAACATCAATTTTTGATGAAGAGTGACACCACTAAGTGGTACTTATAAAAACAGATTTTTCCGTTTAAATGAAATTTTTCCATCTTTGTGTTTTGAATTTCAAAAATCCGAAATACATGGGTTTCATTAAGAAGCAAAATGTGGTTCAATGGGATCAAAATAATTTTTTTGGTGAATAGTAACTTATTAAGTTTTTAATCGCGATTAGAGGTAATTAGTGTAGTTTAATGTAAAAATAATGTTTTAATAATATGAAATGAACTTTAAACATGTCCTAACTTCATTGGATGTGTGATGGCCGACCAAGAAAAGCCATGGGTCAACTTGGGGACCCCATGGAGCCACTTTGGTTGGGAAATGACATAAATAACTTTTTATTTAATGTAAAAGTAAAAATGACCAAACATGATATGTTTTAATAAAACAATTTTTAAGTGGGTTTATACAAGTCATATTTTTTATTATAAATAGTCATTGGAAAGATAAAAAGATTTCATACATAATAGTAGTTTTTTTATAATTTTTAGACATTAAATAAATTAAATTATTTCTGACATCATAATGATGCAGTGATGACATCATTATCTGATGATTTAAATAAAATGAGAAGATAATGTAAAATATATGACCTACACATGTCCAAAACTTATTGGATGGGTGGATTTCGAACCCTTATCACCTTATCCACGAATTATATCAATGTGGGACCTTTTAAAACCGAAACACATTTTCAAATAAAGTAATATTTCTTACTTTCCAAAAGTTCCCCTCCTCTCCTCTTATAAAAGGCCCCCACCTCTACCTCCTTACCCACACTCCCAAAGCCTTTGGCTCGGCCAACCTCTGCCCATTTTGTCTCTCCACTTCCCTCTATTACTCCTTGAATCATCACATTGGGCAGAAGTCTTCCCAAGGAAGCCTTTGATCTCAAACCGAAGGGAGTTACCTGATTTTAAGGTAATGTTTTCACTTGAGTCATTTTGTTTTATTTTGCTTCTCCAACCCCCTAAACTCTTTTATTAATTTCTTTTGTAACAAATCCAGTATAATAAATATACTAGTATGTTGTTATAATAAGGATTCGAGCTACAATTTCACACTCCTACATCTAATGGTTAATGAACATACTGTTTCCGTGGATGGCAAATTTTGGCCTCCCGAAACGATGATTGTTCAACATTATTTTAACACCTTCAAAGGTGGCCATTAAGATGAAACTATATTTATATGTGATATATAATGTGTTTATGTTTTCCTTAAGCTTCTGTATTTTTTATTTTGGGAATACCTTTATGGTTTCCATTATGGGTAAATGCGATATCTTCATTTAAGGAAGTGCGGACTACCGCCCCCTCAAAGTGATTTGATTCGTTAATACCATATGTGGTACATATAAAGGATATATTTAATAATATTATATATGATACCAAACTGGAATTAATATACTATTATGTATCATTATGTCTCAATTCCATTAAATATGAAATAGAAATGGAATTAGCGTTCATGCGTACGTACGGCTTACCGTCTCCATGAACGGTCCATTTCATTTCTTATCTACAAATGTTATGTAATATTATAAGTACATATATATAATGGATATATATGTAATATATTACATCAAATTTATGGATATAATTCGGGAATTATATCATATATATATATATATCTCATTTGGTTTTAAATCCATTAATATGACAAAAAATGAAAGTAGCGTTCATGCGTACGTACGACCTACCATCTCCATGAACGATGCTTTTCGTTTTTTATCACCAAATGATATGGAATAGTATGAAATGAGTACTGGATATATATTATATTTTAATCATTAATACTATTCTGGAAATTATTTACATATAACTACATGGGCAATCTTTTTTCAAATATGTTCATTTTTGACTCATATACCAAACATCGGCAAAAACGTCTGATATGAACTAACATTATTAAACAATTATTATACCATTATAATATGTGATATAAACTGAATAATAATATATAATGGAGGTACTAAGTCAATTATTAATTTACCAAAGTTTATTATTCAGGAATATAAAGAAACGAACAAGAAAAGTTGGACTTGAGGTAAGGGATCCTACACCTCTCTTTCTTTTTAAGTACACTCTTTTATGTCATTCCTTTTAAGCTCATCTTTCTTATGATTGGGATGTTATTTTATATTAATCCCACTATACTTATTATGTTTATATGATGATAGAACCTATTTCCTCTCATCAATCCATTTTGGAAGTTTTAATTGGCTTTGTTAGGCTGCCGAGTTTTCGTAAGGGATTTTTCATCTCACTTTTATTCCTCTGAGATTTATGCTACATTTGCCACAATTTAATTTGAGTGGTTTATGTACTGCCCATTATTACACTCCTTTTGTAATATAATTCCATTTATGGTTATTTACATATTCATTTTATTACACTTCTTCAATGGGTGTACTTTTCGAAAGTTACCCAAGTCGGTAATGGAACCTTTCACCCTCCTCATTTTAAAAGACTTCATTTGTTATGACTTTTAATTAACATTATATTATGTTGGGATATGTTAATCTATATCCTAATTGATGTAAATTTTATGTCCAAGTGATGATATTCCCTTTTTATCTCTCATCAACTCATTTTCTGAATTTTTGAGGTAACGTCGTTAGACTGTCGAATTTTACCAAGGGAACGTTTTAACCCAATTTCGATTTCTTTTGGTTCAACATGTAGTTATTGAATATGTCATCTTTTGAATATGTGTGAATGTACTTTTATTGTTTTACACTTAATATCCAATTATATTGGTTGTATTTATATTTTTCACACATAATTTTGATATTGATTTATTCTTAATTTAATGATTCCTTCCTTAGAAGGGATTTCATCACATTTTACATCCCTATTGAGACTTCATTGTTGTTATGCACCAATTCACTTTTATATGGTGTATATACTGTCCTTTGGAATATTATATCATGAATCCATTTATTCTCATGATATTATAAAGTTCTGATTAAATGTTATTCCTCAATTATTGTATTCAAGTGTCTCTAATTTTGGTAAAAAACACTTTTACCAATATATCGCTTTAATTGTTTTAATGACTTGTTCTTATTAATATCCATGTTTTCAAAATGGTTTTAAGTATTTATTTATATGGATATTAATGGTTTAAAATGTTAAAAGCTTCAAGGTGGTATGGGACATTTTGATTCAAAATTCTCCATATTAAATGTTTTAAAAGGTTTTGGAAATGGTTTCTTTTTGTATGGATTCATTATTTCAAAATACTAAAATATTATATTGTGATTGAAATGTGGAAATGTTTTGTTTTATTTTATGCATGTTTTATGTGATCAATTTATGTTATGGTTCATGGGCATTGTTATGAAAACAGGTGGTTCCGTGATAAACTAAGGGCGGGTGAGCCTGATATAGATCTCCAATGCATTGGGTAACGCAAAGGAGTGAAACTTTAAGGTTTCTCCGAAGAGATTTAGGGAATATACTGTGATGGATATTCCAAACGTAACCAAGAGGGTTACTCCCTTCGTAAGAATATTATGAATGCCTCAAGTTACCTTTATGTCTTATGATTTCTATGATTTATTCATGGTTTGATGAGGTATGTTAAAGTGCCTTTGTTTTATTGGTAAAGTATGATTTCATTCTTATGTATATATGAACTCATGTTTCCTTTCCATATTTTTTATAACCCTTACTGAGCTTTTTATGCTCATCCCATGTTTTTGAAATGTTTTTCATAGGTCAAGGGAAAGGTACATGATGTGATGATAGTGTCAAGGATGGGTCAAGAAGGAATCCATGTTTTATTTTCAATATGTTTCTGTTGATGGGAAGAATGAATACTGTCATTTATGTAACCACTTTGTTTAAATGTGGAATGTAATGCAAGTTTCATGATCTAATTCTCTAAAACTCTAAACTTGAAAAGATCCTCAATGTGTAATCTTGTAATAACTCAAGATTAAGTAAGTTTTAATGATGGGGCCTTATAGTTGGTATCAAAGGTCGGTTTAGATAACTTTATAGGTTAGGGTATTCTTTAAGCATAAGTTACATTACCATAAAGGTTAGGATTTTAGAATGAGTCCTAGTTTTAGATAAAGTGAATAAGTAAGTATATCTTAGTGGTTATCTTCCTCATTAGTACATGATGGTTTTGTTGATTTACTCACACTGACATTTCTGTTTTTAGTGAATGTATGGTTCTAGCAGGCACCAAAGAGACAACTGGTTTGGAGGAAACTATGGTGGTTCTCTGATTTAGATACTAGATAAAATAGGGGATTCAATGAGTAAACTCATGGTTGTTCTAAACCAATATCAAGGAGTCATGATCAACCACTTGAACCTTGGTATGTTCTGTAATGCATCATGTACAAGATGACCAATCGATGTGGAAGTTCAGGTAATAATTATAATGGTAACCATTAGAGTTTATATGATCCTTACTTTGGAAGTAATTATGGGTTATTATACGATATGTTGGAAAATGAAAGGCATGAGATAAACTTGAGGTTAAAATATGTTATGATAATTTTTGATTATTTTATCCCTTTTTGGGGAATGATTTGAGAATTATATAGTTTTGTAAAAAGGACAACACACAGACCGTGTGACTACCCATCGTGTCAGACAATGCTGTGGGAATCGAACCCACAATCAAAGTGCAACTGGTATTTATCACCTACCACTAGACTACGTGAAGTCCCTGGTTAGTTTGACTGATTCTTTTTAGTTATATGATTTTATGAATTAAGAGTAAGTTGATTTTGGTTTATTAATGAAAATGATTAACCTATCATGGAGGATATGTGATTAGGTTAATTACATTTCAATACGAGACTTTAGGAGCAACTGATGTTGTTTGGAGATAAATGTTACGATTTAACTTGGAAGACTATGGGACTAAATCCTTCAAATATTTTTGTTTCAATCTTATTTTGTTTTACATTGAAGAATTTTATGGACAAATTGTTTATTGAATGGTCTTCATTGAACTTTGGGTTTTGTTGGACAAATTTTGGAGATTAAGAAAAGATTTTCTTTTTATAAAGGGTTATCCTTTTTTGGATTATCTTACCTTGTACTAACCTTTCTAGTTTTGGTTTTGTTTAAAGCCTAAAGACATGGGATGTATATAGTTCTCTTTTGTGGATTAGGTAATTCTCTAGAAGTTGATTATAATACTCTTAATGTGAACAAGTCTTCCTAAATACTCACCTTTTTGGAGAAAATATGAGTTTGTGTAAGGAATCTAATAAATGTTAAAAGTCAACATGATAAGTGATTATGTTTCCTTATGAATAAATTCCTCAATAAAAAGTAACTTAAAAAAAATTTGTCTATTAACTTTTCCTACTGCGGAATCAAATATAGTTGAACCCGTCACAATTTTGTGATTTTCTCATGGTTAACTTTCTCCTAAACATGTTTTCTATCACTCTTCATCAGAATATGACCATATTTTTTCACCTCCGTGTCCATGTTTTCATACTTCGAATCCTAGTATGGGTTAACTCGGGTGACCTTTGTACTTATCTTTCTTTATTTTAATGTTATTGTTTTACCGACTCTTCTTCCGATGTGGGACTTTCAAGGATGTTTCCACGCTCAATTTTAAAAATTGCGAGGATGCAATTCCCAAAAGGGGGAAGGATGTAACACCTCAGGTAAATAAAGAATATTACATTTTCATATTTATCCATATTTCTGAATAAAATATTAATACGACTTTAAAGGGGACGCTATGCTAGATGGCGTACCCAACACACAACAACGAGTTTCTTGGGAATCTTACGTTGTACTCTAATAATAAAATATTATTATTTTATATGGTAGTTAAAATGTAGCCATTGTATTGGCAGGAATGGATAGAAATAACTAAAATATGATTATATATGTTCTTAAATGTTTTTAAATTTATCCAATAAAGTATAGAGGCTTAAAATATAGAAAGAATTCAATTTTAGGCGTATATGCTCTAGTTTTCACTAAATGTTCACTTATCGCCTTTTGATGGTGAGCCGTCATTAAATATAGTTTTTTTCACTCTTAATCATTCTTTTGGACTATAAAAAACTCTTATTAAGAATCAGGACATCAAAATTTACTTTGTGTAAATTTTTGGTATCTTTCTGATAAAGTTCATTTTTTTAATGAATAGTGTAAAATGTTGTATTTTAATTCAAAAACACTTTTTAGTCTAATTTATTTATATTATTAGATTATCTTTTGAATTGGTTTTAAAGTAAAATTAGAATATATTTTTACCATTAAATCCAACAGTGGTTGTTGGAATTAATTTAATGTTGAAATCAGACTTAAACCAGTGTCAATCTTTTGATACTTATTGTTTCATAAAAACACGCTATTTGCTCTGACAGCGGGAATTAATTATTAATTTAATTAATGTTAATTATATGTTTTGAATTTTGTAAAATAGAATTCATTTTTGAATTCGGAATATCAAATATAGCTTAGGGGGAATTTTTGGCTTTTTTCTGAAAAACATCAATTTTTGATGAATAGTGACACCACTAAGTGGTACTTATAAAAACTGATTTTTCCGTTTAAATGAAAATTTTCCATCTTTATGTTTTGAATTTCAAAAATCCGAAATACATGGTTTTCATTAAGAAGTAAAATGTGGTTCAATAGGATAAAAATAATTTTTTTGGTGAATAGTAACTTATTAAGTTTTTAATCGCGATTAGAGGTAATTAGTGTAGTTTAAGGTAAAAATAATGTTTTAATAATATGAAATGAACTTGACACATGTTATAACCTCATTGGATGTGTGATGGCCGACCAAGACATGCCATTGGTCAACTTGGGGACCCCATGGAGCCACTTTGGTTGGGAAATGACATAAATAAATTTTTATTTAATGTAAAAGTAAAAATGACACAAACATGATATGTTTTACTAAACCAATTTTTAAGTCGTGTTATACAAATCATATTTTTTATTATAAATAGTAATTGGTAAGCTAAAAATATTTCCTACATCATAGTAATTTTTTTATAATTTTTAGACATTAAATAAATTAAATTATTTATGACATCATATTGATGCAGCAATGACATCATTATCTGACGATTTAAATAAAATGAGAAGATAATGTAAACTCTATGACCTAAACATGTCCAAAACATATTTTATGGGTGGATTTCTAACCTTTATCACCTTATCCACGAATTATATCAATGTGGGACCTTTTAAAACTGAAACACATTTTTAAATAAAGTAATATTTCATACTTTTCAAAAGTGCCCCTCCTCTCCTCTTATAAAAGGCCCCCACCTCTACCTCCTTACCCACATTCCCAAAGCATTTTTCTCGGCCATCCTCTTCCCATTTTGTCTCTCCACTTCCCTATATTACTCCTTGAAGCATCACTTGGGGCAGAAGTCTTCCCAAGGAAGCCATTGAGCTCAAACCGAAGGGAGTTACCCGATTTTAAGGTAATGTTTTCACTTGAGTCATTTTGTTTTATTTTGCTTCTCCAACCCCATAAACTCTTTTATTAATTTCATTTGGAAAAAATACAGTATCATCGATATACTAGTATGTTGTTATAAGAAGGATTCTAGATACACTTTCACACACCTTCATCTAATGGTTAAAGAAAATAATGTTTCTGTGGATGGGAAATTTCGGCCTCCCGAAACGATGATTGTTCAACATTCTTTTAAAACCATCAATGGTGGCCATTAAGATGACACTATATTTTTATGTGATATATAATGTGTTTATGTTTCCCTTAAACTTCTGTATTTTCCATTTTGGGCATACCTTTATGGTTTCTATTATGGGTAAACGTGATATCTTCATTTAAGGAAGTGCGGACTACTGCCCCCTCAAAGTGATTTGACTCGTTAATACCATATGTGGTACGTATAAAAGATATATTTAATAATATTATATATGATACCAAACTGGAATTAAATTACAATTATGTATCATTATGATTTAATTCCATTAAATATGAAATATAAATGGATGTAGCGTTTATGCATACGTACGGCTTACCATCTCCATGAACGGTACGTTTCATTTCTTATCTACAAATGTTATGTAATATTATAAGTACATATATATAATGGATATATATGTAATATATTACATCAAAATTATGGATATCATTATTGAATTATAACATATATATATCTCTCTCATTTGGTTTTAATTCCATTAATATGACAAAAAATGAAAGTAGCGTTCATGCGTACGTACGGCCTACCGTCTCCATGAATGATGCTTTTCGTTTTTTATCTCCAAATGATATGGAATATTATTAAATGAATACTGGATATAGATGATATTTTAATCATTAATACTATTCTGGAAATTATTTACATATAACTATATGGGCAATCTTTTTTCATATATGTTCATTTTTGACTCATGTACCAAACATCGGCAAAAACGTCTGATATGAACTAACATTATTAAACAATTATTATAAAATTATAATATGTGATATGAACTGAATAATGATCTCTAATGGAGGTACTTAGGAAATTATTAATTGACCAAAGTTTATTATTCAGGAATATAAAGAAACGAAAAAGAAAAGTTGGACTTGAGGTAAGGGATCCTACACCTCTCTTTCTTTTTAAGTACACTCATTTATGTACTGCCCATTGTTACACTCCTTTTTCATATAATTCCATTTATGGGTATTTACATATTCATTTTATGACACTTCTTCAATGGGGTGTACTTTTCGAAAGATACCAAAGTCGGTAATGGAACCTTTCACCCTCATCATTTTAAAAGACTTCATTTGTTATGTCTTATAATTCACATACTATTATGTTGGGATAAGTTCTTCTATATCCTGATTGATGAAAATTTTATGTCTAAGTGATGAGATTCCCTTTCTATCTCTCATCAACTCATTTTCTGAATTTTTGAAGTAACGCCGTTAGGCTGTCGAATTTTACAAAGGGAACGTTTTAACCCAATTTCGATTTCTGTGGGTTCAACATGTAGTTATTGAATATGTCATCTTTTGAATATGTGTGAATGACCTTTTATTCTTTAACACATAATATCCAATTATATTGGGTGTATTTATATTTGTCACACATAATTTTGATATTGATTTATCCTTAATTTAATGATACCTTCCTTATAAGGGATTTCATCACATTTTACATCCCTATTGAGGCTTCATTGTTGTTATGAACCAATTCACTCTTATATGGTGTATATACTATCCTTTGGAATATTATATCATGAATCCATTTATTCTCATGATATTATAAAGTTCTGATTAAATGTTATTCCACAATTATTGTATTCAAGTGTCTCTAATTTTGGTAAAAACCCTTTTACCAAAATATCGCTTTAATTTTTTTAATGAATTGTTCTTATTAATATCCATGTTTTCAAAATGGTTTTAAGGATTTATTTATATGGATATTAATGGTTTAAAGTGTTAAAATCTTCAAGGTGGTATGGGACATTTTGATTCAAAATTCTCCTTATTAAATGTTTTAAAAGTTTTGGAAATGGTTTCTTTTTGTATGGATTCATTATTTCAAAATACTAAAACGTTATATTATGAATGAAATGTGGAAATGTTTTGTTTCCTTTATGCATGTTTTATGTGATACTTTTATGTTATGGTTCTTGGGCATTGTTATGAGAACAGGTTGTTCCGTGATAAACTAAGGGCGGGTGAGCCCGATAGAGCCCTACAATGCATTGGGTAACGCGAAGGAGTGAAACGTTAAGGTTTCTCTGAAGAGATTTAGGGAATATACTGTGATGGGTATTCCAAACGTAACCAAGAGGGTTACTCCCTACGTAAGAATGTTATGAATGCCTCAAGTTACCTTATGTCTTATGATTTCTATGATTTATTAATGGTTTGATGAGGTATGTTAAAGTGCCATTGTTTTATGGGTAAAGTATGATTTCATTCTTATGTATATATGAACTCATGTTTCCTTTCGATATTTTTTATAACCCTTACTGAGATTTTTGTGCTCATCCCATGTTTTTTAAATGTTTTTCACAGGTCAAGGGAAAGGTACATGATGTGATGATAGTGTCAAGGATGTGTCAAGAAATAATCCTTGTTTTATTTTCAATATGTTTCCATTGATGGGAAGAATGAATATTGTCTTTTATGTAACCACATTGTTTAAATGTGTAATGTAATGCAAGTTTCATGATCTAATTCTCTAAAACTCTAAACCTGAAAAGATCCTCAATGTGTAATCTTGTAATAACTCAAGATTAAGTAAGGTTTAAGGCTGGGGCCTTATAAAAGGAATATTATTCTTCCCACCTAGTCGTATGATATATGATATGGTTTTAGGGCGGGGCACACTTCCACCCTTGGTGCACGATATGCGAGATAGTTCTCGTGTGATTCAAGCATCCTCATTCAGTTTTAATATATGAGGATTTTTTAGGGAGGGATTTAATTCCCCTTGGATTTATAATATATCAGATTTTTCTTGAAAGGGTAATTTTATTTATGGGTATTATGTTCTCATATTCAAATATATCCGTGATTGGTAGAAGATGTTATGTTCAGACACATGTCATATGGATAGATACAAGAGCCATGGAATGTAATATGTATAGCAATATTTTTTAAAATTATTTTAATATCAATTTATATGTGTATTATATATATTTTTTTATGTTCGATACATCAATTATATTTACAAACTATGTATTATTCACTCCCACTTATGGAGGTCTTAGAACATTGGTACCAATGAACACCATATATTTTCCACTAGAGAAGGAAGATGATCATCATTGGATGAATAAGATAAATATCATGGATGTTGTTAGAAAATTTTAATGAGCTATGAATAAAAACTATATTTTGTTTTTTAGTTTTTTTATTTATGGGTTGTGCTATATATTATATTCCTTGAGAGACCTTTTAGTATATAAATGACTCATGTGTCTTTTTGGATGGCTCATGTATTTGTAGCGTCTCATATGTTTTTTATTTAGCTATTGTTTGATTTAGAGATTTTTTATTTTATTTTATATATTTTGATGGATTTTATGTGTTTGTTATACATTTTAATATAATTTTAGGTTACACTCCCCCAATGGTATTCCATAGACACTCACTTCTAGTTAGAAGGTTCTCACATATTGGGAGGCATACCTAAGATCATGTGTGCACAAATATGACTGATATAGACTGAGATATGTTGATACGTTAAAAAATTCCCCTTATTATTAATAAACCAATAATAATATTAATAATAATAATGAATCAAATATTAATACTTCTCTTCAACAACAAGAATCGGATCAGTTGAATATGAAATTATACCGAGGTATTAGTTTCAATCCAAATTTCAAATTTTAGAAGGTTAATTTTTGTATATTAATGATAACATCATGATTTTTAAATGCCTCATCCAGGAGTTTAATAATATTTGACATCATATTATTTAGTGATTTATGATATTATTAATAATATTTTTGACAATTAGGTTTTGGGTTTTAGTAGAATTATTATTGATACTGATATTATTACCCACCATATTGCTACCATATCTACTATTGAATTTCTGAGGTTTTTAGTTTTTAGTTTTTCATTATGAGCTTATAGATTATTATCCTATTCATTGACCTACTCAGAAATTATTAGAATTATAATATTTTTTTTGTTTTCCTATTTAATTTATCGATATATAAAATATTGGATCCATATTTTTTTTCTTCTGTGGGAAATCACATCATTGGCATGTTTCCTCATAAGAGATACCAATGTTTTTATATGATGGTGCTGATTTACATGGGGTTTAATTTTATGATATGTACTTTTTAAAAAAAATTATCCATTGAAATAGAAAAAATTATTACAGAATCCACATTATAGAGGACATTCATTTGAATTATACTCTTGAAATTTAAATAAAAACATCTTTAAGGCAAGTCATTTGGAAACTCATTTTTCTCTTCTTATACATGTCTACTTTGAATTATTTAAGTTAAGTTAGGTAATATAAAATTAATTTAATATAATAATTACTTATATAATTTTAGTTTTTGTAATTAAAAAGAAATTCCTTGATATGAAATTTTTCTATGTTTTCTAGTATACTTATCACATTCAATGTGCATTTATTATACATTATTTGGTTGATAGTTTAGAATATTATTAAGTTATTAATTAATTTTTTGAGGAAGTCCATAATGTAATAGAAATATTTATGCCAATATTCCAAACATATTGGTATATATAATTGTTTATAATTTTGTCCCACATTTTTATTAATACATTAAAAAAATATAAAAAGAGATGTTCCATGTCTTTCAAAACTCCATTATAATATTTTGATATCTAGAAGAGTTTTTATAGTTTATCACCTAATTCCTCACTCATTAGTCATGTAAATTTCTTATTGTTGTGATTGAGTTACATAAATATTATATTAACTTTTATATAATTGGTATGGATCCGAGATGCTCAATAATGCTGGCAGTTTTACCACAGATTTAATATTCTCTACAATCCCCTTGTTTTTATGGTAGATCATGATTTACATTAACCCATTACTTATATTCCTGGGTTTGAAGACCTATAAAATTGGGTTTATATTCAATATATCTAATTATTGGATGTAATATACTTCCATGTAAGCCTTATGTCATTTTTGTAACTGGTATGTTCATTATCAGATTTTTAGAAATTAAAACAATATCTAAATTTAATATGGTAATATAAACATATGTGGAAGATAATATAAATCCCAAATTAATAATATTTAATGAAATTAAACACTTATAAAAATTGTCTCACCGGAAATGATTCCAGAATTTAGTGAGTACTAATCAGTGTCTCCACAGCCATTGTAAAGTGATTTAAATTTGGATATATTTTTTCCCAAACAACCCAACAATCTTTTTTTCTTCTCATATATAGGGTCAGTCCCATAGGGGGATAGTTTTATAGTTTTCTATTCAAATATTTTGAGACAGGTTAACAAAGTGAATTGATTAATATTTTTTAATGACAATCTAGTTAATGAAATTAATGAATGTAATTTATTGAATATGTGTTGGGTTTTTTGAAATTGAATAGATTAAAGAAATGGAATTTTTTTCAACTGGATGAATTGAAATTTATATTAATTAAATAAGGAAAAAAATTTACATATAACAGGCATGGGAAAAAATCATATGATTATCCCAAAATTAATTAAATCTTGTTGATAAATTAAAAAAACACACCAATTGGTTTTCAATTCACCTTAATAAATAGATAGAAATTATTTATAATGGTTTCGTAGTTTTATTCTTAGAAAAACAGTGGTTTTATCCTCCAATAAAAAATATATTACATCTTTCTAAGTCAAAATTTATTTTTGAATCTGGTGAAATAAAAATTCAGTAATGAATAATTAAATATTATTAAAAATAGAAACAAAATTTACTTATTGGAATGGATAACAATTTTATAACCATCATATGTGATTATTAGTGTTTCTTGGACACAATATTACCAAATAATAATATTATATACATAGCTCATTCCATGGTTAGAGGTGATTCTAAATTATTATATGAGATAAGGAGAAATAAAATAAATATTGAAAATTATAAATCACTAAAATATAAAATTAGACTAGAAGAAAACAAATTGACAGAATATATAGCATAATTTTTCATTTTTTGATTGACAATCAAAAAAAATATTTTATACGCTTAACTAAATTGTTTTTAAAAATTTAAATGATTTATAATTTTTCACTGGTAACATTTTTTGACCATTCATTTGGTTATTCACACATATTGGACTATTGAACATTGATATTTGTATGAGTATATTGATTTTTAATGTTTTAATTTAGTCATCTCCATTTCTATATTTTCCTAGGGTGATACATGTAGGAATCAATATAATTGGAGGTTTATTCATAAAATTCAAGAGATAATTTTTATATTTTTAGATTTTCATAGATACTTATTCATATTCATTAGGTATATCTTTATAATAGTACTAAAAAATACATTTTATTGAAATCAATTGAATATCACTATTAATTCTCATGATTACTATATAAGGTTTTATATCTCTGAAATTTATCCAAAATTAATGATAAATTAAAAAGTAAAATCCCCAAAAGAAATCATACTAGAAAATTAAAACAAATTAAATGGAATATGGGATGAAAGAAGGTTGAGTTATTATGGTGGGCTGATAGACCTATTGTAAATTAACTTTTAATGTAACCATTTTAAGGTAATAAAATACCATGTTGTTCTATGAAATATATAGTGGATCACTATAAATGTTATAATCATGTGATGTGTACCAAATTGGTGTCTTTTAATGTAATTCATCCTTAAAAATTATGTTCTTTAGTATTTCATAATATGAAGAACCCTGTTCCAAATATTTTAAGTCATGTAGAATAGAATAATTTGAATTAGATACCTAAAAATGACTTGGTATAGTACTTTTTCATGAGTATTCCTTGTTGGTTTACCATGATAAAGGAATTAGGTTTAAAAAATATGTGAAATATATAAAATGGAATCCTAGATAATGGAGGTGGATAATATAGTTATAGAATGACCCATTGAACCATAATGATTACTAAAGGATATTGAAATATATAATAAATTCCATTATAAAATTATTAAAAATATAATTTGGAAAATAAGAAGAAATAAACCTTTCTTTGAAATCTTAAGAAATATATATTCATTGAAAATTGGAAAAATGTTTTTTGGAAAAACATAGAAGCATTTAAAATAATCATAATGAAAAAAATGATATATTTGATTGAACAAGTTATCAAGAAATAAATATTAAATAACCATTCAATTCATATTTTAGTAAATAGAGTGAAAAGTCATGCATGTGACAAAAACAAAATATTACATTTAAAACATTTTAAAAGAAGGTAAAAAACATCGAAACCCACTTTAATATGCCATTTTTGTTCATAAAATAAAATTACTGAAACATATTGAAGAACATGGATTTTGAGGAGAAAGATTTTAGTAAAATTTATCAAAATCATTATTGCAATGATTTATAATAATACACAATGAATTTAAACATTAATTATTTTTGAAATATAAAATTTTTGAAGAAACAAAATATATCATGTGATAAAATATATATTTATGACATAATATGTCAAATATTTTTAATTGACATCGTATAATTTAATATAGGTGTATTATTCTAAACTAGACCCAAAAGAGGGAATTTTAGTTAAGGAACACTACAAAAATTATAATGATTGAAGAAAAAAAATGAATGATAAAAAATATATGATTTAATAAATCCAATTATTTTCATTTAGGAATATATGAAAATAAATTCATGTGGTAGTAAGTATACCCCATATAATTGAATCTAATGGAAAAGAAATTATGATCCCAAAACCATTAAAATGATCATAACATTTTATGAATTCATAAATCCTTGAATTGATATCATGAAAAATAAAATTCCAAATCATAATTTGGAAATAAAAAATGAAAAAATTATGTTTCATAACACTCATAATCATGTTATAAAAATCTCAATTAAGAAGTGATATATCCTAATGATTAAATATAGAGGATTCATTTCATGAAACATGTTCATGTTTTCCAACAATAAATAATGATTATTAAGATTATACAAATTTGTTTGATAATATTCTAGAGTCCTATGGATATTGAATGAAACTTATGATAATGGATGACATGGAAATATTAAAATTTGTATTTTTAGATGTTTTTATTTCATATAAATAATTAATTTTATTAACATATATATATATAATAACATTCATAAATCATAAAATACAAAAAATTAATCATTATTTTGAAAAATATAATAGTACATAAAATTCCATAATCATTATTGACCTGAACACTTTAACAATGCTCTTTTACGTGAAAAAATTGACACAAAATAGAACTTGTTATAAAACATGAATGAGTTAGAATTTATTATTTTATAATGAAAATATCGAATTTAAAAAATATAAACCAATTAATAAATATCATATTTTTTCATGAAATCGATTTTTAAAAAAATCATGTATGAGGGGGATGTAAAATTTAATATTTCATTCATAGAGGTAGTCATATATATCAATTAAATCATTCTATACAACCATCCTTGTGATGTAGTGAAAAATAATGGAATATGTCATTTTATAGTGGTGATAGTATGCCCATACACATGATCGGAATTTTTTATTTTCCATATGTAGGAAAATTAATTATAAAATAATTTTATTATCAGAATAAAAATATATGTTGACACTAATAATACGGATGAAATTGTATTATGATGATTATATTATATTTAGAGTAGGTATAACAATAATGAAACTTAGGATAACATGGTTATGACCTTTTACTATTCCACAGATATCCTCTTTTGGATTACACCTCAAGCCTTCTTAGCTTTCTATTTTGGAGATTCCAAGAAATAATGGATGTGTTAAACATATTTAATTAGGTACAGGCGAATAACTAGGTAGATATATGGTGCATAATGTTTTTGGGTAAGTGTGCGGTCAAAGGAGAGTTTAGTAAGTGAGGGGAGTGGCACTAACAACTTCACTGAACAATAAAATAATATTAAGGTAATTTTCAATGTCTAGAGGAACCAAGTAACTTATTTTTAAAACTAAGGTTATGTTTGGGTCAAAATTTAAAAAATAAAATCAAAATCAAAAGAAATTTAGTGATACCTAAAGCCTTATTCATTATTTTAACTCACACTTGGTCTTTTAACACTTATTGTAGTGATTAACATATATTTTTGTGAAATGATTTTTTTTACTAAATATAAAATGTAACTTATTTAAGAATAATATTTTTTTACAAATTTCAAATCCAATTTATTTTATTCAATTTATAATCTTGTTAAAATCTAATAAAAATATATCCACGTGAAACAACAAAAATAATTTTTTTTATTAATTTTTCAAGACTACATATGTATTCACACCAGAATCAATTATTTAATCGATCAATAAGAGATTAATTATTTTTTGAATAATAACATGATATAAATTTGACTTTAAAATCAGTCTAGATATTAATTAATTCATGTTTACTATTTATTGAGGAAATAAATAAACCAAATATCTAGTATTTGAATAAAACACAACAAATATTCTAAATTTTTTTGAATAGGTTTCTAAATTCCAAAAAAAATTAAATGATTTATTTAAATTATAAAATATTTAAATTCTCTATAAAAAAATATTGCATAAACATTCCATAATGTTTTTTTTCATGATGATGTCACAAATGTGATTGTATTTTAATATAACTTATATTTCATTATTCACATAGGAATCAACCATTTCAAAAAAATGGAAAAATTAACCTAAAGTAAATATTTAAATATTTAACTTAAAAAAGAATAATTTGATGTAATTGGTATTATAATATCCATAAAATATTATTTTAATTGAAAATACAAGATATAGGGAAAAATTAATTCTGTAGAAAAAGATCCCATTTAAATGTTATAGTGTTATTAAAATTATTTCATATTAATTTCAAATGAGTATTAATTTATATTATTTAGAATGTTATATACATACATTTTTTTCATCATTATGATTAATAAGTTATTATTTACATAATTTTTCACTCTGTGTATCAACGGAATGTTTATTAGTTGTTAATTTAATGTATTATAATCCAAAATTTCAACTTTTATATTCACCCCCACTAAAATATTTTTGTTATCACAGTATAAAATTTCTATTTCCAAAATGAATGTTACTTTACATGGTACTGCAAAAATTTGTATATTAAATTATGATTACTAATTTTTAAATTAAATAAATATGTACTAAACCATATATTTGATTTATTTTTACAATATAATACATTTATTGTAGAATGGTAAGAACATATAGTCTTATGGAATTTATTTCGTTTGTATTGAGGATATTTCAAACCTTATTGATTTCCTTCCAATCCATAAATTCAATGTTACCATTTTATTAATATTTGGATCATTTTTTCATATATTGATCATCTTATATTATAAATAACCAATAATATCATTGAATTTTCATGCATTAAACACTAAAATAATCTTCAATAGTTTATAATATCCTCAAATTATGAAAGTTTAATCCCATTTCCACTATCAACTTGCATAAATGGTAGGAAATCTTTTATATTATAATTAATATGATTAAAACTTCTTGTTAATAATTAATGTATTAATATAAAAACATAAACAATTACCCCATATGATTCCCATTAATCATTAATAATAATATTTAAAATATAATTATATATATTTTGAATCACAAAAAAATTATAAAACCTCAATAATAATAAATAATATACCATTATATATCTTAAACCAAAAAATCATATAAACCTAAAATTACATATTTAAACATAACCATTATTTCAAAATAAAATTAACCACCCTCAAATTCGCATTGTATTAAACATATATACGTATAAAAAGATATTAATATTTTCCAAAAAAACCAAAATTTTTTACTTCAAATTAATTTTTATTCCTTGAGTTTGTCTAAACTACTCAAATTATTATTTTTAAATCAATTAAACTATTTAAAATGATCCAAATTTACCTCAATATGTAAACAGTTACCAAAAAAATTGATTATATAAAAATCAATAATTTATTCATCTTAAACCCTATAAATAAATCTTATATTATTATTAAAAAAATTAGTCTTCCATCACATGAAATATTAATAGTTTATATGATCCTATAATATTATGATTATCCTTAACAATTTTAACATGAGATTGTATCTATAACTATAAAAATATCCTCTTCTAATAACATTGTAACCTATAAAGTTATCTAAAACCGACACTAATTACCACTATATCACATTGAACACTTACACATTGATCTCATTATCAAAAATATTCATTTCATTTTTTGTTTCATATGAACTCATTTGACCAAAAATTAACTACCCATAAGAACAATATTACAAATCAACATATAATCCACTTTTATACCAAATTTCCTTTTAGGATTCATGTTTTATAGAATTGAAAAAAACCAATAACTTAAAAATGCATATGTTCCCCATATATGAGACATTGTTCCCACAATATTGAGCATATTTTATTTTTTTTATAATTATGTATTTTAAAAAAAATTATCCACACATGACACCCTTATATAATTATCATATAATTTTTTTACAAATATATGTTTAATTGAAATATAATAAAGTTGAGCTCAAACACTGAGTAATGATTATCACATTAATTAAAAAATTAATATGTGTATAAATGATAATAATAATAGAATATGAATGTAACAAATTCAAATAGCATAAGATAATCATACCCAAAAAATATTTAATTGTAAATAAAAAGCCACTCACAAATAATTGACCTAACACAAGAAAAAAGTAATTTTTTTCAATAACCACAAACCATGAGAAATTAATAAATTTTTATAAACCCTATTTTAATTATGAATATTATATATATGAAAAATTAATATATTATTGGAAATCATACATATATCACCGTCACTAAAACATTTTTATGAACCATTATAATGGAATAACCATCTCTATTAGTTCAAACATATATTAACTAGAGATCTAATATTTCCACAACAGATTGGAGGGTTATATCAAGACAACATATCATCATAGACAATATACAATAATAATTTTTTATAACATTTAAAATCATTACATTTTCATTATAATACTCTTAAAATATTCATAATTTCCTAATATTTTAATTAACCTCTTGAAAAGATGTCATGTTTATAAAATGTTCATTACAATGTCACCATGATCCTTCAATTGGAAGAATCTGGTTAGTATAATTTGAAAATAAATCTAGTGAAACATAATGCTCATTAAAGTATGTTTAAAAAATGGGAAATACCTTTATAAAATATTTATAAATATACTTTGGAAAATTGAAAAAACAAACTTTATTTTGGAAAAAATTACCAAAACAAAGAATTCATAGCATAATTGGTAAATTAATTTAATTAAAATACCATGAAATAATTTAAAATATTACTATTTATGATTAAATAACATTGTTTCAGATAAAAAATTATGAATATGTAAATGTTAAATATAAATACTTTTATAATTTTTAAAAGAAATTCAAAAGTGACTCATGAAGATAATTTCATGAGTATTCCTTTTAATTACATTTAAAATAAAAAACCATGGAATAAAAATATAATAGATAGTTTATGTTTATAAAATTAAATTCTTGAATGTTATTAAAATCTTGGACATAGTGGAGAAAATTTTTGGTAGAAGTCACAAAAAGTTTTTTTGACGATTTATAATAAACACCTTGTAATATTTAAACATGAAAACACATTTACAATATATAAAATAATAAGGAACTTGATGTAACCAGATATTTCTCATATTAATTATATAATACGTAAAATAAAAAATAAATTCACCATATATGTTATTACTATTCTATAATTCGAGACTTTTATCAGAGATCCACCTTTCAGTTAAGGGACCCCTACAACATTGGTAATGATTGAATTAAAAATCCACAGAATAAAAGTACAAGATTTGATTCTATAAAATCCTTCATTCAAATTATTTAATATGTAAATATAGATTCATGGTTGTATAATTATTACATATTGAAGAACGATTGGTGATTAAAAAGAATCATTTCTTAAAGAATTGAAATTGATACAAATAAACCCTTACAAAAATAATAACATTTGATGTAGGAATAAAATATTTATTGATTATGTGATATAAATGTAAAAACCAATAAAAACATGAAATAAATTATAAAATTTTCATAGCGAATATCATTAATAATATTGGGGGAAAATATTCCACAAAGAATTAATATAATAAAATATCATGTAATTGAGTTTAGAATCCCCTTACCTCGGACTAGTGAGTTGTATGACGTGACCTAAACTCATTTACAAAAAATTTAGAATTATTATTATTTTACGTCAGTATTTTATTTTTATTTATCGTTCTATATTTATTTCACATGTATTTTATTGTTACCTATTTATTAGTAATTATTCATTGAAAATGAATATTTCTATGATAACTGCCATATTTTTCGTGCATGTTTTTATTCTGTAGTTTTTTTCCTAGATCTTTGGCCATGGTATCATAACCAAAGAATTTTTATGATGATTATATATAGTTTTTTCAAATGATTATGGATTTACATGAATATTTAATGGAAAGTTTGGTGATGATTCCCATAAAAATCATTATGATTTTACTTTTATATGTTTAAAATTCATAGAAAGAAAAGATCTAATTAAAAAATTTAAACATTTATATTACCATTGTAATGTTTTAAATATCATAAAATAATATTTATTAAATAATAATTGTATTAAATTATTTTCATTAATCATTCACGATTTCAATATTATAACCATATTCATGTTGGATGTAAAACAGAACAAAACATGAACAAATCATTACAGTACAATTATTTATAATTTTTGTTTGTTTAAATGTAATTTCAATTTTATATAATATTATGAAATTTATAAATATGATATCAATTCACAAAATAAATTTTTCAAACCATCCATGTATATATTTGTGGAAAAATATTATATGTAATTGATTGATGCAATAGATGACAACTTTATTTATGAATATATTAAAAATAATAAATGTATACCAGGATTTGACCATTTAAATACTTAATATGTCATTTATATAATATATATTAATTAATTGTATCAATATTACCATCCATGTGGGGAGTTGATTAAAACTGAAATGTGTCAAATCATATAGGTGGTTGTCTACATGTAAGCCAAACAGACATTTTCTTTTTCCCATTAGATAAAAAAGTGTTATGAAATAACTATTCCAAAAATTAATATATATATATATATATATATTGTAAATTTATGATACTTATTAATTTATATTTGGTTGGTTATTTTATTTTTTAGAAATTAGGAAAATGAAAAAGAAGAAAGAAATCAGTTAAGATCTTCACCTCTAAAATTGATATCCCCCATTTTATTTCACATTAACCCTTCCTAATTGGGTATTTTGTTTAAAAAATGAACATTATGATTTGGGAAATATATTTAGGATGGTATTTGCTTATATATTTTTCTTGTTATGTTGTTTAAAATGGTTGTATCTGTGAGGGGTGAATGGATCCTTTTATAAGTGCATGGGTGGCACTGTTTTAAGTATTATTGACATTAAAATAATTTAAATTTATTTTCCTTGGTAAAGTGGAACCATGTTATGAATTATCAAATATAGGATATTAGAGGGCCCAAATACACTCATTCAACAAAATTTTATTGTATTTTTGGGATATTTGAGTTTTTATGTGTTAGTATAACACAATCTTTTACCATTTTAAACCATAATTTGGTTACATAATTTTAACAGTAAAAATTTAATGAATCATATTACATAAAATAAATATTCTTATTCCAAATATGCAATAGAAATTAAAATTATGGATTCATAGATGTAGTGGAAACAATCTTTAATATTAGTAATCATTATTCGTCGAAAAAATATCTTCTAGAAAAATTCATTATTAAGAATAATGATGATTATGTGCCATAATATGGTTCTGAATTGATTCCATTGATTATATTTCCTCCAAATAATTAAAGGAGAGTTATTTGAAAATAAAATCAATCCATAACCTAATTTATAAACCAAAATAAATTATTAATGAAATTTATCAATAATGGTTTTTTTATTATAATGTAACATTACAAAGGTTCCGAAATGTAAAATTTTGGTGTATAATTTGAAAATTATAAGTGTAAATGAATCTTATTAATTATTGAATAAATATTTTTTTCAATAAAACTATTTCACAAGAATTTATTTCATTCTTATAACATTATGATTTCATTAATGTGATAATATTTGTGAAATAGATTTTTTTCCCTGTTTACCTATGAATCAACTAATTAAATAAAATTTGAAATCATCATCTAATTTTGTTATATGAAAAATATAAAAAATATATTAGTTTAATATAATTTATAAACAAAAATTGTAATATGTGTCTTCTGAATAAAAATTTAGAATATAATGAAAAGTTAATTTTATTTAAAAATACCCATTTATATATTATTTTTCCTCAAACATATTTCATATCAATTACCAATGACTATTAATTTTTTTCTTTTCACAATATATAATTGATATCTATTGTTTTGTACAATTAATATTAATAATGTAGTATTCATTTTAGTTTTTTGTTTTGAATATAAAAATCTACTTAATAAGATTTGTATACACACTAATACATACTATATTTGAGTGGTGTTATATGTGTGGCATATAAAAGAAATTTTTCTTGAACTAATGGAAAATTCCGTAAAACTAAACCAAAATCCACCAGAAACTCATCAAAAACCCATAAACAGAAAAATAAATGAGGTGTGAAATTTCTTCAATAAAATACATATATTTAATTTATGATAGTTTTAAAGACCTCCAAACTATATGTCGGGTCATCCTAAAAATGCATCATTTGGACTTTATAGTGAATAACATCAGCCACTTCAGACACATACTAGACTCCCCATCTAATGTCCCCATTTGTATATTCACATATATCACTAGAAATGTATAAGATAGATATTCTTCTAGTAAAGGATATTCTCACTCCAATATAAAACATTTCTTCTTCATTTCATAAATGATGCATTAGGTTCCTTGTCTTCGTCATTGACACTAATCACTTGAAATTGGTCAATATAATAAACATGAAGGTAATGATTGATAAACAATTAATTTTTAATATTATATCTATCAGGAATAACAAAATGATACTGCATAGTATCAATCCACATCATGACCCCGAATGTACCCAAGAACCTCAGCATCATCTTTCGGTTTTCTCTTGTACGAAGGTTCCACAATTGATGTGAAACATTAAATAATATATGGCCACACTCCTTTAACTGTAAAGGATTAAATCACTAGTAGGTGTAAGATATTCTCCAATACTGAGTGGTTGGTATCTATAGCTTGATAAGACTAAAATTATCCGGTATCTCCTTCACAAGACTCGGCCAAATAACAACAAAATGTGATTCCTCTATGTAAAAAATATATATTCAACATAACCAATTATAAAGGTTATCGAATGGTTATACTTAAATTTAATTACTATAAAAATATTTATAGTCTAAACAATAAACCATGATATGGTTCCCCTATAGAAAACTGAAATTAGGGACACCTTCTCATAGAAGGACACCAGATACCAAAATGCACTTAATAGACTATCATTAATTTTAAGGATTTTTGGTAGTACCCTAATACACATATTAATTAATATCATTATATTGGGAAATCTATAAGTGAGATGTAAAATCTATTTATATAAAAAAATACTCATCGGCACCCAATGAAGATGAATTATCTATAGTAAATACATCTGTTTAGGCTCATCGAATAAATGGGTCTCCCAAAAAATAGAAGATGATTTAAATAAAAAACGCACCATAAAACCCACTATTAATGCATGATATTACTTTTAAAATTTGGTCACTAATTCTATTGTCATATATTCTCAATTACTGTAGATAATGGGTTAGTATTATAGAAACCCGATGTTTCACTGATTGTAGACCTTCATCTACTAATAGGTGGGGTTTCATTAAATATTAATATTAATTACTTTATTAGTTCTAGTTTACTAATAATACTATAGAATTTATTGATTCATTTTTTGCATCATATGAAAAATCCATATCGTTGTGGGGAAATCCCAAATATTCTCCTCAGACATGCTTTTCAAGACTACAACATGTTCTAATTTAAAAAGAACTTCAATAATATCTAACAAGGTATCAAGTGGAGGATATTACCCATATAAATTGACCCTCAACACCATTTAATAAAATTCACAAAATAAAATCTATTTCACTATATAGAGGAGTGAGGGTAAAACAACCCTGAATATAATAATCGTTTTAAAGCATAGATATATATGATAATCATAGTACATGTAAGGGAAGAAGCTCATAATCTTCCATTGTATGCAATAAATGAGTATCAACAGTGCTTGAGTATCTATAATACAGAAATTAAATATGAAATAATTTTTATCGGGGTATATTCTATCCTAAGATTTAATGAACATCCACACTCATTGACCTCATATTTCGAACAACTTGGTAACATTGAGAGAATATATACATTAAGCTATTATATTTTCTATAATTTATAAATGTACCACCTGAATATTACTATCCCAAATATCATAATGATTTTACAACAATTTCCAACTCAATATAAACCATGAGGGAGTTATTCTCATGAAACCTCAACTACCTAGACCCATAGTAATATAATTTACCATTATATATGAGAAGAGGCCATGATAATATCATAGAGAATGTCAATAGAACATAAACTATTTGTTGGTATTTTATTGAATATAACTATGATTGTCAAGAAATATATAAGTACCTAAAATCAATGAACTATATCTCCTTTGATAAAGAAATGATATATATTTAAATAATTGAAATAAAAAACCAGCTATAAAACATGTGTATATAATACACTTTCTTGAATTGACAACATCTTCAATATAATGATATTTCAGTTTAATATTACCCATAGAACCTAATGGAAATTATTTCCTCAAACTATATCTATATGTAAAACCAAATAATGATACATTCATTAGATATATACATTATTTCTCTAAATTGTGAATGTGCCTCAAATAAAAAGGAGAATAATGATGGGGGTTTATATTACGGTTATTCTATATAGAATTTGTGAATACTCATAATCATAACTCCCATAACATGGTTGGGATTTATATATCACAAAAGATTATGTTATATAATTTTCACTTTAACTCATGTATTATAATTCCTGAGACAAAGTCTCATAGAGTTCGGGAATGTTATGAGTGAAACTCCACTTACACATTTCTTCTTAGAGAATGATTTCTTTAATGATCACCAAACATGTAGAAATAATGGATGTAATTTTCATTTATATCATATAATTCATATATATATTGAACATTAAGCACATATGAAATTTTAATTAGTCACATTAAGGATATATATTATATTACATAATATTTTTTATCATATGCACAATATTCCATTCATAAAATACATTTCTATATGCTACTTGCAAAAAAATATGTGGAATTACACCTTATATATTTTCATATTTGATAATATGTGAATCTATATCGAAAAATAATTTTGGATAACTTCATAACATTTTTGGGATGCTATCATAAAAATCACCTTCTATCATATAATATATTAAAACTATTGAACAACTATCTGTAATAAAATCTGATTATCTATAAATGAAATTTAATATATTTCTTTGACTAATAAATAATCCCCCTTTCATCAACTGAAAAGTGAGAACCCTTTTGGATTTATAATGTTTTCAAAATTAAATAATAACTTGATATATAAATGTAATAAAAGTGAATTCTATGGTAAATCATCACAACTACTCATACTATAACAAGATCTTATGTGAGCTCCATCAAGATCATGAATCCTAAACCTATATCAACCTGTTTTATTATATGATAATGTGAATACTCATATTTTACATTCTTTCATTGCTTTATGAAGTCAAGTAGCATGTAGTATGTCAATCCCAAGTAGCGTATTCATACGTTGTTGATTCTAATAGTGTAAATATACTTGGTTGATGAATACACCACATGTAAAATATCATTATTTATATGAAAATTCCATTTCCCTTATGTAGAGAGAGATAAAATATATAGGACTATCTTTATACTCCCACATTCTATCTTAATTGACATCCCAGATGTCATATTCATCATAAAAGAGGGAAAACACCATCATAGATGAGATCTAAACAACATAATAATAAAAAACAGAATAAGACACCGCAATTCTAGCTAATTTAATTTTTAGAATTTCATAAATATGGTTTTAAATCCTTAATTTTCTCACTCTATGTATCTGAATAGAAATAAGTTGTAGGGAATCAAATTTGGTTCATACATAACATGTCTACTTTGGATATATATCTGACAGTCCATGTGGTATACTTAATTCTTCATTTAGAATCAGTAAGTAATCCATTTTTTAGTTCCACATGAGAATATTCACTATCAATATGCCATAATATTACTCTCATAACCTTAACATATCACCATAAATTATAATAACTATTGGAAAACGTCACTCTGGGAAAAATCATAATCATTGTTTGATAAGTCAGTTTTCATTAAACTATATAAATAGTGAATCTATATATACAAATTTTAGAGATAGAGAATAAATTAGGAAATGGATGTTGAAATTTATTATGATTTATTTTAATAATATTAATCATATTTATAGATTTTTAGAAAAACAAATATAATTTTTTACCTTCAATTTCATATATGTTAAACTAGAAGATCAACCTTATATATGCTTCACTTTTTAGGGGTTCTCATTACAGATTACATCAATATAAAATTCTTGATACATAACTACATGACCTTCTAGTAAAACCACCCTACTAAAACTTTAATGAGAATCATATATGACGCATGACAGTTTGAATATTATTATGACTTTGGAATCACATTTTTATCCATTCTATTCTTGGATTGTTTTCATACATGTTAACTTCAATGCGTCAAATGTTATAATGTGTACATATATATTATAAATGTAAAACCCAGGGATTTTATGAATTATTTTTTAAAATAAATTTAATTTATTCAATATCTTTTGTTTTTTATAATGCTGAGTTTAAACAGAAATGATATACAATTAAAATATTATTATTTTGTGTCAACATTTTAACAGATCCATTAAAGTTAGATATACAAATACTAATAACAAATAATGAATTTTATGTTTAAATATTTTTTATAAAGTAATTATATTGATAAATAAGTACTAAATATTTATTAATGTCTACATAGGCTTCAACAAAATGAGATTTTCTAAAATATTGATTTGTATTTTTTTTTTGTAAAAAAGTAAAAAAATCATTTCTGAAAAATTTAAAAACATTATTTTACCGAATAATGATTATTTTTTGAATGAACATATAAAATCTATCTTATTGTAAATTTTTTAGAATTTTCTAAAGAGATCAATATTATGAAATATAGTGATAATTATTGATTTTTTATAAGTGCGTCCTTTTATTTGAATGTTTTAAAAATTTATTTTAACATAAAATTACTCTAAATAAAATTTTAATTGATAAATTTAGTCCATTATAATAAATTTTATCTTAAACTTTTATATAATTAGATTTATACTTATGAAAACATTTTATTAGAAAACCCCTTTTTTATTGTATCTATATGATTAATTTTAATTTAAACATTGAAAGTTATGTGAATATGATCTAGAGAAATTGATTCCTTCTATGGAACCAATATTATATATTTTATATAAAAGATTGATTTTATACTTTTCATGATTAGTAAAAAACATAAAAAATTCATTTCCATGGTTAGGGTTAAAACAAGTTTACTATGTGTTAATATAAATTGATAATGTTTAAAATGATCCAAGCAATTTATTAAATTTTATGGAATGTCTGTATTTATTAAAATATTACTTTTTGATATATTTTTATCTATAATTGTAATAATATTCAATGAATGTGTATATAAAGACCCTATTTCTAGTATCCTAGATCTACCACACTACATTATTATATTGGTACTATATACAAGAGATCACATACCAACTGAATGAATGTATTAAAGAATTGAAAAACTATAAAAACACAATTTTTTCATTATAACATGAAACAAGAAACAATAAATAAAATAAACTGAAAAATTCACCACTAACATAGATTATCTATGCTTATCAATCATATTATACTTAATTTAATTCTAGTAGAAAAATAAAACATAATAAAGGTGTGTGTTTAGATGAAAAGTAAGTATATGAATATAGAATAAGATATCATATGTAAATATAAAAAATAAGTGAAGGTTTATAAAGAAAAAACATTATATTAAAACATAATGTTGAGCATAATATGGAAAAAATAAACTATGATAAAATACAGCCATATAACAATCACATGTGAATTAAACATAGTGATGGATATCCTACTATACCAATAATCACATGCAATATCAATAACTGATATCATAATGATGAAATTCCTAATTTAGGACATCATAATAATACTTTCAAGGCCTTGAGCAAGACAAAATACATAATTAGTTAAAAAATATACCAATACCAAAACTAGTTTTTATCTTTATTCCTACTAATGTATCAAGGTGATATAAAAGGCCCCCTAATGAATTACTATGTCTAAATATATCCTAATTTGAATGGGGTTTAATATAATCAACACATATTTCATATTGAAAGTAGAATATTAAATTTTAGTAAATTTCGACAAAAAATAATCATAATCACAAACCATCTAGTATAAGATGTGGTATGGTATAAAAATACTACATCCACAATCATAATGGTCAAAAAAATTCAATATAATATGTTATATCTTATCATATGATATCAAAGTCACATATAAAATTTATCAAACAATTAGTGCTATAATATATGAAAATGCACTAATAAAATCATTAAAAATTTCATTAGAACAATAACACTTTCACCATGAAAGAATTTATTTACAAACTCTCAGAATTATAAAATAAATCATTTTATTTGAAAATGAAATTGTAAAAATGTAAAGTATTCCTATAATAATTACGTCTTCATGAATGTGGGAATGTACAGTTATGTTTTATTAGCTGAAAAAATTAATTTTATCATCGAAAAATGTTCTTTTAAAAGAGTAGTTTTTTAATAAATGATTGAGTTTTTAAATAATGATTAAATAATGGGAATCATAGTTAAATCCTAATAAAACAAGTGGAAAATTAAACATAATAAAATGAATTTTATATCAATTAAAATAATAAAAAAAATTATCATTGGGGTTGAATTTCAGTCCAAATAATTGAAATTGGGATAAAAATTTCATTTACACTTTGTAATCAGTCGAACTGTATGACCCATAAATGTAATAATTATCAGAGGAAATAATTAATTTCATGGATTTAAGGAATTTTTTGATTATATATATAAAATGGATGTATAAATAAACAACATAGATGGGATAATTTATCATTAATTTATATCTCATATAATCAAAGATGTGATGAGAAAATCTCTACCATAAGTACGAAATTGTTCTTCACAAATGCTTATCTTCCTAGATTGTAACATCAAAGGTAAATAAAGAAATTTAATATTTTCATGATTATAAATATTTGTGATTTAACTACTAATTTTACTTTAATGTTTATTCTATGTTATATGGCATACTAGATACATAATAATGGGTTTCTCTGAAATCTTACATGGCACATAACGTTGAGTTATAATGAAAACTAATACAATAGTATTATTATTTTAAATAGAAGTAAATAATAGCTGTTGTATTGATGGTAATGAACATTACTAACTAAAATAATATTTTACATGTCTGTTATGTGTTTTTACATTTCTCAAATAAATGTTTGATCCATAAAATGTGAATAGATATAATTTTATGCATAAATACTCTAATATTATTAAAAAGGTCGATTTAACACTTTTTGACGATGAAACCTCATTAAATATAGCTTTGTTAACTTTTATATGTTCCATATAAAAAAATTCTACATTAGAATCAGGACATTAAAATTTTCTTCGGGTAAATTTTTGGGATTTTGCTAATAATGTTCATTTTTTATAAATAGTTAAAAATATTGTATTCTAATTCAAAACTACCTTTTAATATAATTTATTTATATGGATAGATTACCTTCTTAATTGCTTTTTAAATTGTAATTAGGTAATATTTTTACCATTTAATCCAATTTTGTTTAGTTTAACTAATATGACTTTTATATTGCACAGAAACAACTATTAATATTTTGATAGTTATTATTTCTTAAAAAGATGCTTTTTATAAATAAGAATTAATATTAAATTAATTTCTACCACTCCTGTGTTTTGAAATTAGAAAAATCGATTTCATATTTTTAATTAGGATTTTCAAATTTTGTAAATTGGTGACATTTATTTTTAGACATTATGAATATTTATTTCAGTAAATATTTTATTAACAGTTGTTATAGGGTAAATATGGTAAATAAGGGTAGATGAATAATATTATAATAATAGACAATTACTCTAAAACGTTAAATTAAGAAATTGGATGATACATGTCTGACCATGGTCATCCTTGGGACGATTTTCGGACCCCATTGAGACACTTAAGAGTGTCAATTAAACATTATATTAATAAATTTAATATAAAGATAAAAATTACATAAACATGTATGATTTAGTAAAACAATTATTACATGGGGTTATGTAAGTTATATCATCAACTATAAATATTAATTTGAAATATAAAATCATTTCCTACATCATAGTGTTTGTTTTATTATTTTTATAAATCCAATAAATAATATTATTTATGACACAATAATGATGTAGTGTTCACAGCATTAATGATTGATTTAAATAAATATTATAACAATATCAAAAACCTATCCAATTATTATTGAATGATTTTATAACAAAAAAAAGAGTCATCTTTTCTTCTATTTTATGAGATTTGGACCTTTTGAAACCATAAATCAATATATAATAACATAATATTTTCTAACATTCCAAAATAGCCCCTCCTCCCCATAATAAAAATCTATCACCTAAAACACATTACTGTCACCTCTCAAGCCCCTTGTATTGCCTAATCACTACCAAATTAATCTACATACATCTATATCTTCCTCCTAGAAGCCTTCTCTTTTGAAAAAGTCACTTCATGAAATTCTTTTGGTTCAAGCCAAAGGGAGTTACCCGATTTAATGGTAACATCTTCTCTTTAATTATTTTTTTTTATCTTCCTTCACCAACCCCTAAGCTCGGTTTATTTCATTATTTTATAAACAACCAATATATTCAATATATTAGGATTTTTTTATGATAATTATTCAAACTACACTTACACACACCTCTATCTAATGGGAAATGAACATATTGTTTCGGTGGACAACGAACTACAACCTCACGAAACGACGATTGTTCAATACTATACTACCACCACTTATGTTGGCTATTAAGATAGAAATTAATTTATAATTTATATATATATTATATTTTTATTGGATATATATTTCTATATTTTTTATTTATATCATACCATTATGGTTTCTATAATGGGTTAATACCATAATTTCATTTGAGGAACTGTGAATTCCCGCCCCTCAAAGTGAAATGACTCTTTCAGGACACATGTGGAATGTATAGTGGATGAAGTTAATGAAATTATATATTATATTATAATATAATTAAAATATAAAAATGACTCATTATGTTTTCATTCCATTAAATAAAAAATAGAAATGAAATTAGTGTTCGTGCGTACGTATGACTTACCGTCTCAATGATGATGCATTTCATTACTAACCTCCAAAAAATTAGGAACTATTATAAATACATATATATACTTGATTTATATGACATATGTGATATCCAAATCATGAATATCATTCTGGAGATAATGGAAATTTTACCGCATGAATTACATATAATTAAAAAATGTTTATTTTTGGTTCAAGTACCAAATATCGGCAAAAAGACTCTTATTAACTTAAATTAAAATATAATGTTTATAACATGGTAATTAGTTTTATAAAATGATGATAAACATTAAATGGTTATTATGAAAGTATAAATGAACTTTAGAATATTATTTCAGAGACAAAAGATCAAACCGATCAAGTTAAACACTAGGTAAGGGAATTCATCTCAATCTCTTTTCATTGAGGCATATTTTTTTTATACATGATATTATATAATACAGAGTATAAAAACATTTGAATTTTCATTCCATTCAAATGGAACATTTTTCTATGTGGTGTTTTACTATGAAACTAAAAAAATGTTTACTTTAATGTAAGCAATGATAAAATTTTTTTCACTACCATGAGTATTATTTGATCTATGGTTTCCCTAACAAACCATAGTGTTTTTAAAGGAAAATAAATACTATATACTCATTTTTAAAATTTTGTTATTAAAAATCGTTTTCAGAATGGATTTATAATGTTAATTTTGTGAAATGATATATCGTGATTACAATGTGGAAATATTATCTTTCTTTTATGTTTGTTTTATTTTTTGTGAATATGTTATGGTTCTTGGGAATTGTTTACGTATACGGGAGGTTCTATGATAAACCTAGGGTGGGTGAGCCAGAGATATCACTTCAAGGCATTGGGTAAATTGATTGAGATAAATGTGAATGTTTCTCCTATGAGATATATGTAATATACTATGATAGATATTCCAAAAGTAACTCTCCATGTAGATGTGAAATATGCAACATAAGTATGTTAAAAATTCCAAAAGTTACCATTTTTATTTTTGATTACTATGTGCTATTCATAAATCCTATAATTTCATGAGGTACGTTAAAGAGATTTTGTTATGTATGTATTGGTTATATATTGTTTTATTTATTTGTTTTATAACCCTTATAGAGATTTTAATTCTCATCCCATGTTTTGAATTGTTTTTCACTGGACTTAAGGTGAATAAGGTCATGTATGGGATCACATAAAAGTCATGATTTCTAAAACATGGAACTAGGTATTATAATTTTTTCAGTAGTTTTTATTTTATAAAAAAATAGAAACTGAGTATAAGTGTCTACTGTGTAAATTTTTACATGTAAGGTAATAGTTATGGCAAAATTTTAGAAAAATATAAACATGAAAAGATTCTCAATGTGAATTATTCATAAAATTCAATATTATATAATGTATTATGTCTGTTTCTTTATAGTTGGTATCAAAGCTGGGATTAGATAACATTAAGAGTTAAAATATAGTTAAAAGAATTTCCATAAATTAATTTATGGTATGATTTAAATGATATATAATTTAAAGAATACCATGTTGTTTCGCGTGAGATATTTCTGTGTTCAGAAAGGTTTTCAACAGATGAAACATGGTAGCTTGGATGGAACCACATCGGGAGGAAGAAAACCATCCAAATAATCAAACTGAGATGGTCAAAAGTGGATTTGAACTGTTTATTGTATTTATGGAATAATTAAAATAGTCTATAAATGGTGTTGTTATACATACATGAAATCATCCAGATCATCCCCATAGGAACATTACATTAGTGAAGCATTTCATGAGGCAGCATCCCACATCATTCATAAGATCATCTATCCCTATTCTAAAAGAAGGGTGGATTAAAGAATTTAAAAATATTTTGGATATCAAGGGGTGTTTAGAACATCAAAATGATAGTCTTTTTCTTTGATGTTTTGAAGGTATGCTGATCATTGGTTTTCAATGGTAAAAATATTATGGTTTTTGAGGAGACTGATGATCTTGATTGGGATAAATTCCAAGGTATGTTTTATGAATTTTTTTCCCTATGGTGGTTTGTCTTAGGATGGAAACAAAATTATTGTAATTGAGGCAGGGGAATGAATCATTGGATAATTATGATGAAAAATTCACTCAACTAACAAGGTATGCTCATAATTTAATACGAGGTCTTGATTTTAAAATCAACCGGTTTTACTTAGGATTAAAGCTGAATTATCGAAGAGCATTAGATTATCATGAGTTCAAAAATTATGAAAAACCTGATTGATGTGTAGAGAAGTTGGAAATGGAGTTTGATGATGATCCGCTGCTCTTTGAAAAACAACATAATAAGAGGTTGAGGAGGTAGACGAAAGGAAAGAACTCTTATAGAAAGTATGATGGTAAGAAATTTAAGTTTAATGTTTATGAAAATTGTCGTAAAAACCATGTGGGGGAATGACTTCGTAATTTTGGTATGTGATACCAATGTGGTAAAATGGTTCTTAATTCTTGTAATTACACATAAAAATATTAGTTTCATGTAAATACAAAATATTATTTATAATCAGAAAAAAAAATTTATATGAAATGAAATGGGTCATTATGAAAATGTGTGTCTAATAAAGAACTCAAATAAGGGAATGTAGCCAAACTATAAGATGAAATGGGTGGCCAAATCCTTTTCAACTACTTTAGAAAATGTTGGTCCATAAAATGAAGTAGTGTCAGGTACACTATTTGTTTGTTCAGATTTTTCCAATATGTTGTTTGATTTAGGGTCTATACAATCATTCATTTCGGAGAAGTGTTCTAGAAAATTTGTAATTCTATCTCAAGATATAAATTCTGAACATATGGTAAAAAACATGGGGGAAATGTTGAGGCAAACAAAATTATAAGAACCATCCTATAATTTTGGGTGGAAACAATATACCTACAAACCTTATTATCCTATAGTAGAGATTGATGTTATTTTGCGTATGGAGTGGCATTCTGTTTGTCATGTTTTGATTGACTGCAAAGAAAAATAGGTTTCTTTTCAGAATTATTTTTATTTTGTGTAGATGAATTAGCCCTTATATTTGATAAAATATACAGAAGCTATGAAACTAGTAAAATATGGAAATGAATGTTAACATACACATATTGTAGAAAACAAAGGAACTGTTCAGATTAATGATGATTTAGTGGTAAATAAGTATATTTATATTTTTCTTAATGAGTTTCCTAGTATAATACTGGATCATGAAGTTGAATTTACTGTTTAATTAGTTCCTGATGCTAAGCCAATTTCAAAACACCTTATCGAATTGTTCAAATTTAACATTTAGAGTTAAATAATCCATTACAAGAGCTATTAGACAAAGGTTTCTTTTGACCTACCACATCACTATGGGGTCCTCCTATATTCTTTGTAAAAAATAAAGAGGATTCAAATAGTCTTTTCATTGATTATATAGAAGTGAATAACATCACTTTTAAGAACATGTATCCTTTACTTCATATCAATGATTTGTTTGATCCGCTCTATGGGGTTCTGTATTTTTAGAAAATTGATTTGAGGTAAAGGTACCATTAGTTGAAAGTAAATAAAGGACTCATTCCGAAGACAATGTTTTTTGTACTAGATATGGCCGTTATGAATTTGTGGTTATTCTTTTTGGGTTAACTAACACACCTGATGTATTATGGATCTTATGAATATAATTTTTCACAAGAACTTCTTTTAGTTTATGGTTGTGTTAATTGATGATTTTTTGGTATATTCTAAATTAAATAGGACCATAAATGTCATTTAAGGATTTTCAAGAAGTCATTAAATGAAACGAAACTATATGGGAAATTAAAAAAGTGTGAATTTTGGTTACAAAAAATTTCATTCCATTGTCACATTGTATCAAAAAATGGAACAACTATTGATCCTTATAAAACCAAAGATGTTGAAGAATTTCCAAGACCTACCAATATAATCGAGATCTGTAGATTTCATGGATTATAAATCTATTACCGGAAGTTTGATGAGAATTTGGTGCGGTTTTATGGTACAATGAATAATTTAACATGAAAAGTTATTATATTCATTTGAACAAAAGAATGAAATGATTATTTTTAAGAGTTGAAAATAATATTGGTGAATGGTACATTTTTTACACTAACTTCTAGAAATGGAGAGTTTTTCATCTACAATAACTCTTTTTTGAATGGTATCAGATGTGTCGTTATGCAGAATGATCAGGTAATTGCTTACGCTCCACGTTATTTGATACCCCATGAGTTAAATTACCAAACACATAAATTTGACTTACCTACTAAAGTTTTTGGTTTATAATTTTGGAGGCATCATTTATGTTGAGTATAATGTGAAATATATAATGATCACAAAGGTTTATAAGTTTATTTTAATTGAAAAGGAATTTAACTTGATACTGAATAGATGGAAAGAATTAATCAAGAATTATGATTGCACAATCCATAACCAATCGTGAAAATCTAATAGTGGATGATGCTCTGAGTTTAAATTTAATGATTCATTAACCATGATAGGTTTGGAACTATATACTTTGGATTTTGAGTTGAAGAACATTTGAAAATAATTTGATGGTGAAGAAAATTACTCTATTTTGTTTCTAGTTCTTGTAAAATCATATATATTATACAGAATTATAAATGTGCAGAAGGAAGAATGTGAGTTGAAGCAATAGTTAGTGTTTGTTCTTAAGGGCATGTCGCATTATTTTAACATTGATAATGATTGTGTTTTGAGGCATTATATGCGATGCGGTGTTGAAATTCAAATTTTTAAGATGATTTAGGTGAAAGAAATTCTATGGGACCATAATTCATATAAGAGATGGCAGAAAAAAGGTTAAGTTGATTTAGAAGCACATGAGAGCAGTTCAGAATAGGAAAAAAACATATACAGACAACCAGAGGTAGGATCTTTCTTTTGAGGTAGGTGATCATGTTGTTATCAATGTTTCTCCATGGAATAGTGTGATTCAATTTTGTAAGAATGGAACATTGAGTCTGTGGTTCATTGGACCCTATGAAATCCTATAGAAAGTAGGATCAGTTGCATACAGAGTTTATTTACTAAATGTTTATCCCATGAACACAATTTTTTCATGTATCAATGTTAAAAATGTATATGCCAGATCTATCGCATGTTTTGATCCCTGAGGTAGTTCAGTTGGAAGAAAATCTCTCTTATGAGGAACGTTATATCCAGATTCATGACCAAAGAGAGAAATTTTTGTGGAATAAATTATTTCATCAGGTAAAGGTTTTGTGTAAAAACCATATGGATTAAGAGGCTATGTGGGAATCTGAAATTTCTATGAGGTATAAATATACACACTTATTTGATAAGTAAATAAAAATTGTTATGAAATAATTTCTAAAAGGGGGAAGGATGAAACATCATAGGTAAATAATGAAATACAATATTTTCATACGTATTAATATTTGTGAATTAAATATTAATTTCACTTTAAAGGGGATGCAATGTTATATGGCGTACCCGATATACAACAATGAGTTTTTTGAAATCTTACCTTGCACACCACATTGAGTTATGCAAATAGATAATATAATAGTATTATTATTGTAAATGGTAGTTAACAACAAGACTTTGTATTTTTGAGAATGAACATTATTAACTAATATATGACTATACATGCTTGATAATTTTTTTACATTTTTTCAACAAAATTTTGAGGCATAAAATGTGAATAAATCTAATTGTAAGCATAAATAATTAAATATTATTTAAAATCTCAACATACAAAATTTTGATGAAAACCATAATTAAATATTGTTTTGGTCACCTTTATATGTTATATATCAAGAAATAAAATTCTTCTTTATAATTGGGACATCATAATTTATGCAGTGTAAATTTTTGGTATTTTTCATTTATTGTTCATTTTTAAGGAATACTGAAAATACTGTATTTTAATTACAAACTACCTTTTAATATAATTTATTAAAATTTATAGATTTTCTTTTTACATGGTTGTAAAGTGTAATTGGATTATATTTTTATCATTTAATCTTATTATCATCTTTGGAGGCAATTTCACATTGATATTGGACATAAAGAACTGTCAATATTTTGATAGTACTTATTTGGAAAAAACCTGCATTTTATTTTAACAATGAGAATTAATTTTAAATTAATTTATGCTACTTTTATGTTTTGAATATTGAAAAATGGATTCTATATTTAGATTCATGACTTCCATATTTTGTAAATAGAAAACTTTTATTATTATACATTATGAATATTTACTTGAGTAAATATTTTTTTTACCATGGATAAATGTTAAATCTGGTAAATGAGGGTAGAAAAATAATATTATAATAACAGAAAATTTTGCTAAAATGTGTCCTAATACTATTGGATGATATATGTCCAACCATGGAAATCCATGGGTAGATATTCGGACCCTATGGAGCCGCTTAATAGTGATAATGAAACTTTATATTAATTAATTTAAAGTAAATACAAAAATTACATAAACATATATATTTTAGTAAATAAATTTTTACATGGGGTAATATAAGTTACATATTTGACTATAAATATTAAATATAATGATAAAAATATTTCCCAAATCATGGTATTTTGTTTATAAAATTATAAAAATCAAACAAAAAAACTATTTATGAAACAGTAATGATGCAGTGTTTACCTCATTAATGAATGATTTAAATATATATTATTACAAAAATAATAGAAATATCAAAAAACTGTGCATTCTTATTGGATGGTTTTATTTAAAAAAAATATTCATATTATATTATATTTTAAATCGTTTTTGACATTTAGAAACTAAAAATAAATATATAATAAAATAATATTTTCAAACATTTCTAATGAGACCCTCCTCCCCCTTAAAAAATCCATCACCTCGATACCATTACTCAAACCTACCAAGCCCCCTAGATTGTCCAAACTCTTCCCAATTCATCTTCTTACATCCCTATATTCCTTATAGAATCCTTACCATAGGCAAAAGGCATATCAAGAAATCTTTTTTGTTTAATCCAATAGTAGTTAACCGATTTATAGGTGACGTCCTCTCTTAAATTAGTTTGTTTTAAATTCTTTCTCCAAAACCCTAAACTCTCATTATTTAATTATTTTATAAAAAACATTTATATAAAATATACTAGGATTTTTTTATGATATGTATTCGAACTCCTCTTACACACACCACCATATAATGGGAAAAACATACTATTTCTATGGATGATGACTTTCTTCCTCATGAAATGATGATATAAATATATTTATATGTGATATATATTATATTTATATTGTCTCTAAACTTCTATATTTTCAATTTATAACATAGCATAATGGCTTCTATAATTGGTAAATACGATTATTTCATTTGAGGATGTGTGGACTACCGCCCCTCAAACTGATATAACACATTCATGCCATAAATGGAAAATATAAAGGATGGAGTTAATGAAATTATATATTATATTATACTAGAATTATAATATACCGATGTATAATTATCTTTTAATTCCATTAAATAAGAAATATAAATGAATGTAGATTTCATGCATACGTACAACTTACCATCTCCATAGAGAGTTCATTTCATTTTCTACCTCCAAACATTATGTAGTATTAAAAATTCATATATATACTAGATATATATGATATATTTGATATCAAAATCATAAAAATCATTCTAAAGATATTGAACCTTTGACCACATGAAAAACATGTAATTATAAAATGTTAATTTTTTACTCAAGTACCAAATATCGACAAAACTACTATTAGAAAAATAAATGATTACATAATGTTTATAACATTGTAATGTGTTATATAAAAGTAATAATAAACTTGAAAAATTTTATTAATAAAGTTGATACTAATAATTGTTTATTATTCGTGAGATTAAAGAATGAACAGGTCACATGAGACACTAGGTAATAGACTTCATCTCAATATCCTTTCATTGAAGCATATTTTATTTTATACATGAACATATTTTGTTTTATACATGATATTCTTTTATACGGTTTATAAACACCTTTGAATTTTAATTTCATTCAAATGGAATCTTTTTTTATAAGGTGTTTTACTAAAAGGAAAAATTAATGTTTCCTTTATATTAAGTGGGGATAACATCATTTTCCACCGCCACAAGTATTATTTGATCCATGGATTCCTTAGTAAGACATAATTTCTTAAAGTAAAATAAATTCCATATAGCCTTTTTTACATATTCTGGTATTGTAAATTTTTTTGAGAATGGTTTTATTCTTTAAATATATTGAAATTATATATCATGATTGCAATGTGGAAAAGTTATATTTCCTTTATATTTGATTTCTGTGTTGTGAATATGTTAAGTTTCTTTGTCATTCTTTATGTATAGGGGTGGTTCTGGGATAATCCTGGGGTGGGTGAGCCTAAGATAGATCTCTAATGCATTGGGTAACATGACAGAGGTAAACATGAATATTTCATATAAGAGATTGAGGTAATATACTATGATGGGAATTAAAAATGTTACTCCCTATATAGATGTGAAAGCTACAACATAATATGTTATGGATACCACAAGTTACAATTATTATTTTTGATTACTATGTGTTATTCAAAAATCATATAATTTCATTATTTATGTTAAAGAGAATATGTTATGTATATATGGATGAAAAAATGTTTTAATTATTTGTATTGTAACCTTTACTGAGATTTTTATTCTCATCCAATGTTTTGAAATGTTTTTCACAGGACTTAAATATAAATAGAGTCATGGATGGGATCATAGAAAAGTCATGTTTTCTAGAACATGTAACTGGACATGAATATTTTTTCAAGAGTTTTTTTTAGGAAAAAATGGAAAATGAGTAGATGTAATGACCCAGACCCTCAAAGTCCTTCCATTTTCCAATTTTTGGATCCTAAGGGTGACGTCTCGGTGGTTAGATGTCATTTCGGTGAGCAACTGATCGGTGTGTGACCAATCGGTGCGACTGATTGGTGCCTCCGAGATATGTTGGATTTCACTTCTACAGTGTTTCCTGTAATGCCTCTTTTGGGCCATGTTTACCCTTTTAATTGGTTGAAAGCCATTTGAGTCCATAAATAAAACCCAAAAATCCTACATAACCTCTCTAATGGGGGATATTAAATAACAGTTAATTTTGTCGTGTGTAACCACCCAACCGCATGGGGAACCATTATTTGAATTTGAAACCGTTCAAATCCCCATATCCCGTAACAACGAGATCTTATCTATATATCACTGGGTAATTTATCCTTCCTTCTTCTTCTTCTTAGTTGGTTCCCTTTTCTACTTACTAAATTTGGAGTTGTTGTTTCTGAGGCTTGTGGTACACTTGTGGTGGTGTCTTTCTTCTCATCCTTGGAGTTCCTGATGTCCCTCCCGTGTAAGTTGCAGTTTCCCTATTCTTGACGCGTGGAGAAGAACTTCGATCTTTGATCAATAAACTAGGGTTTTCATTCATATTTTCATACTGTACATCATAAGGGGTGGGTATGATTTTGTTTCTGTGGGGATTGATAAAACCAAACATAATGATGATAATGAACAGACTTTAAATAATGAAGGGGGTGTGATCGTTGCTCTTCTGTACTATTTTATGTTGATACGTGTTGTGAACTATAAGGGCTTGTTCTCACTGAAAATCAAAGCCGTTGGTGGTCTTTACATGCATACTAATAAACCATTGTCTTTGTGATAACTGAATGATAGTAACATGGAATTAGTTATTCACCTAAACTCAGATGGTTTAAATGGATGTTCAGTAAAACAACAATCCCTGATTGACCACCCCAGTTAACAAACAGGAAGAAGAACCTAATAAATGATGTGGTTGAACCATGAAGTTTCCCACTCTGTTTGGTGGTAGATTATTGTTCTGATCTGTGATTATGGAAAGGTGTGGACAGGGATGGGATCCTCAGTTATCTTACGGTTGTTGGTTGTGAATCAGAATTTCTGTCATTGCTCTGATGTGACAAGATCTAGAGTGGGATCCTTTATAGTTGAGAAACCAATGGTTTTGGGAACATGGGGGTGTGTATCGGGTTTTTTTGTTTCCAGTACTTCGAGGGATCTCAATTAACCCTTTTATTTTGTTCTTTTGGTTCCAGTACTTTGAGGGATCTCACTTATCCCTTTGTTGTTGTGACTTCACAATAGAACCGGGTGTGAATGCTTAAATTGTTGTTTGGATGTTTCTCTTTTCCAAGATTATGGATATGCCTGTTAGTTTCCCAGTAGGGTAGAATCCACCTAAATGAGATCACATGAACATGTAAGCAATAATTGTTTAAAGGGGTATTGGTTTTGGGATGAGTTGTGACTTGTTCGTGAGTGTCATACCTATCTCTTACGAATGAATAGTAACGAGGGTGTTTATCCTTAGGTCAGATTTTTGGAATCCTAGGTTTGGATGAGTCTCTATTAACTATACATATATCTATAGTTTATATGTTTCACATTCATACCCCACCCAAGTTGATCACTTATTGCCGAACACCCCCACTTCATGGAGAGGTTTTTTCCCTAACACTCTTGTGAGTGGCTGGTTATTAGCTTCTTTTCTGACCCATTTCAAGAATAACCCAAGACTCTTCAAGAAGGTTGTGATGGTCTGAAGTCCATTTGTTTTCCAAATAATCTTTGCAAAGGGTAGTTTTGGGGGTTGGCCCAGGTGTTTGTGGGAAGGTTGTTTTCCAAGTGTCTTCAAGATGAGGCCCACGTGTCTTCGGGCGTGGTAAAAGTTGATCTGACCTAGGCATTTGCAGTTGTTGTTATGAATTGTGTATGTGGCCCAAGTGTCTATGTGCGGGATGTACGGTTGTGGCCCAGGTGTCTACGGGCCGTCTCTGCGGTAGTGGCCTAGGTTTGTATGGGCGAGTGTAGCAGTGGGACTGTAGTGAGAATGGCGGGATTGGTTCGATGCATAGGATGTCTTCATTAACCAGTTGGAAAGTGGTTATGGGTACCCAAATATCGATGTGCTATTAATATACATTACATTCATTGCATTATTTGGGGAGTGTGACTTGGTGAGGCTTGAGTGGATAGTTTTCTTTGTCAGGTGCTTGGGGTTCTCTTTTCTCATAGGGCATTTGAATTCGTCCCCACTTTTGCACAAGATCTTTTGGTTTTTCCCTACTTGGAATACTTGTATGATCATCCGAGATATATAAAACTGCTTTCAGGTTTCTAGGAGGACTTCAGGGATCACGCGGGACCATACTAGCTCGGACCGTGGGGGAAGTTTCCATTGTCATATTCCTTTTTCTTGGTAATTTACCTTTGGATCTTTGTGGATTGTATCATTTACTGTTGAACATGCATATGGGAATGGGTTGCTTTGGGATTGACATTTACTTCAGCTTTGGTATTGTTAGGGTTGCTATCTTTTCTCTTGATCCTATAAAAATAAAATGAGTAATGAATTACATTTTGTGTGAGATTATATACCTTTGTTTCTGGTCACCACTACGGGACCTATTTAAGGCATGTTTCGAGGGTCGTTATATCTCTTTCATCCTAAATAAGGAAGGGCCTGACAACTATTGTCCCTTCCCTCCTTTTGGTGAAGGCGGGTCATGACAGAATTGTATCATAGTCAGTGAGGTTGAGAGATTGGATGGAGTCTGAAGTTAAGATCATTGAGGATTTTATGGCGTGGTAGGTAAACAGTGTTGGGTGACCTTGGTGCATGAATTGGGTGAGGGAATACCGTCAAGGACAAGAGATTTTACGGCCCCCCATGATCTGATGCAAGGACTCTGGACCTACCGAACGACCAATTGAGGCTACACTGATTGCAGGGTAAAGACCCTAGGAATGGTACATACATAATAATGACTTGTGTTCTTATGTTTCATGGGATTCTTTTGAATTCAAAAATAATTAATGATGTCTAATGAAATTTAAGAACAATATTATACACTACTCGTGCTTAGAGATTTCTTGTTTACCTTGCAGCTTTGGCATCTGATAGGTGACCTCGAGTATTATGGGCGATCGAGGTGCAGGAGGTTTATTTGGCCGATCGGCAGAGGACCGACCAAAAGGAGGTGGATTATCAATGGAAGAAGTCGCTTCGAGCCTTTCATCGACATACCCTTGGGAAGTACGAGGGAATCATCTTAGACTTGGAGACATAGAGCTGGATAGAGGAGATGGTGATAGCCTTCAGCTTGATCCGGGATCCTACATAGTCCTTGGTTCCTATGGCTGTAAGCCAGATTCATAGAGCAGTGCATCAGTGGTGGACGCTTTATCTTGGGGAGAAAAGGGTGACTGAGGTGACGTGGGAAGACTTCGAGAAAGAGTTCTAGCCGGAGTTCCTATCTTCCACGACAAAGGCTGAGAAGAGGTAGGAGCTAATCTCCCTCTAGTAGGAGAGTATGTCAGTGAGAGAATAGGGGATCAAGTTTAAGGATCTCCTTCGCTTCACTCGGGAGCACTTTTCATATGAGGAGTCCCGGGCGAGATGTTTAGAAGAGGCAATCCGACCATCTCTTCAGTACACTGTTACTCCCTTCACCCTACCAACATACTTGGATGTGAAAAAGAAGGTTGAAGTGGTGGAGAGGATGCACACGTTGGGAGGTTTGTTCTGAGAGGGGATCTAGTTGGGATCGTCAAAGGGGAAGGACATCAGCACCAGGACTCCAACATCAAGACCCTCTAGGTTTCGACCAGTAGGGAGTAGGCCTCAGCAGTTCTAGTTCCAACCTTTCGGCACTTGCCCTTTTATTTTGGACCCAGGGTTGAGATGATTCATCTATGGATGTCATGGGCACCTTCGGAATCATTGCCTATAAAGTGTACAGTACGGAGGCGGTGGGCAGGTCCACCACCCACCTTAGCAGCAGCAGTTCCCGGCTAGGCCCTTTCAGAAGCAGTAGTAGTGGCAGCGGGCTCCTGCTCTGCCGAGGGAATACATTGCAGGAGGAGGCCGACCTTAGGTCGCTCCTCAAGGACCTCGACCCAGGAGTGGTCAGGAGGTGGATGACCACCAAGGGGTAGAGGATCTGGGCGTGTGTAGTTTCACGCCACGGAGCCAGCAGTTCCAGTAGGGCCAGAGGTCATTCGAGGTACAATCAGATTTTTTAGTACCCTTGTATATGCCTTGTTTGATACAAGAGCTTCACAATATTTTGTTACACCCATTCAAGCCTATGTTCTGGGATTAGACACTGAGAGACTTCCAGTGCCCCTAGTGCTGAGCACACCAGTCGGAGGTCAGATCGACTTGTTGTACATTTCTCGAGGATGAAGACTGATGATAGGATTACATCAGTAAGTCAAGGATCTTTTACTACTGTAGATATGGCCATATGATGTCATCCTAGGCATTGACTGGTTTTTCCTTGTTTTTACCATCGTTCACTACATCTGAGGAAGGGTTGTGATTTCAGACTTGGGCGGCCAACATGTGACTTTCATATATGAGCGGAGTTTCTAGGGGAGCAGCAAGCAAGGGGAAACCCTCATCTCCTTGTCCGCTGACATATCAGTGGAGTCGGTGGATCAAGAGATGGTGGATGTTCTAGGTGTTGTCATTGAGTTTATGGACATCTTCCCTGTGTAGGTGACGACTTTACCCCCTTGACGTGACATCGAGTTTGAGATAGACTTGCAACCTAGTGCTCATCCGATTTCGATGGCTCCCTACCAGATGGTACCTTCGGAGCTACGAGATTTTCGGATTCAAATTGATGATATGATTTAGAAGGGTTTTGTTCGACCAAGTGCGTCACCATGGGGTGATCTAGTATTTTTTCCCAAGAAGGCGGATGGTGGTCTCAGGCTGTGCATAGACTACTGGAGACTGAACCAGGTAATGGTCAAGAACTGTTACCCCCTCCTGAGGATAGACGATCTCTTTGACCAAATGAAGGGAGAAGGTTTGTTCTCTATGATTTACCTACGTTCAAGATACCACCAGCTGAGGGTGAGGGTAGGTGACATCTCAAAGACTGCTTTTAGGTGTAGATATGGGCACTTAGAGTTTGTAGTCATGTCGTTCGGTGTTACGAACACTCCGGCTCTGCTCATGGGGATCATGAACTCCGTCTTTCGAGAGTACCTGGATCAGTTCATAGTCGTATTTATTGACGACATATTGACTTACTCAAGATTGGAGGAGGATCATGCTGAGCACTTGAGAATGGTTTTAGAGGTCCTCTAATGACACCAACTCTATGGGAAGTTGTCGAAATTCATGATCTGGATGCAAGAAGTGCACTTCCTTGGGCACGTGGTGTCCGAGCATTGGATAGCAGTGGACTCATTTATGGTCGAGGTAGTTATTTCATGGGTAGCACCCAATAACCTAACGGAGGATAGTAGTTTCCTCGGGCTGGAAGGCTACTACAGGAGATTCATGTCCAACTTCTCCCAAGTTGCGACACCTTTTACCGATTTCACGAAGAAGAATCGGGCTTTCGTATGGGATGGGTAGTGTGAGGGAGCCTTCAGCTATTTGAAAGAGAAGTTGGTTATTTTTCTAGTGTTGAGGCTGCCATAAGGTGGGGCAACGTATGAGGTGTTCTGTGATGCTTCAGAGCAAGGCCTTGGATGTGTTTTGATGCTGTAGCAAGGGGTGATCTCCTATGGGTCTAGGAAGTTACGTCCCCATGGGAGTAACTACGCCACCCATGATCTGGAGCTTTTGGCGGTCATGTTAGGACTAAAGTTGTGGCAGAACTACCTCGTCGAGGATCGCTTCATGGTCTACATCAATCACAAGAGAATAAAGTATGTCTTCTCCCAAGGGGTCCTGAACATACAACATCAAAGGGGGATGGATTAATTTCCAGACTACGACATCGAGATTTCATAAACCTCAGGAAATATGAATGTGGTAGCTAATTACTTGAGCAAGAATTCACTGAAGGATGTGGTCCGAAAGTCGGCAGATGCATGGAAGGTGATGGGAGAATTGTCTACCCTACACTTGGACACAAGGATGGATGGTGGAAGAGGTTTCTTGTGTCAGATGACACTATAGTATTCTAAGTTATAGTAGGTAGAGGGGTCTCAATGGAGAGACTCAGTGAGTGAAGTGATGCACGACCGAGTTAGCCATGGTCATGCTCGAAAAGGGTGGATGGAGGATGGTCAGAATCAGATGATTTTCCCTGGGAAGTCATTTTTTCCCAAGGCAATATGTGAGAGAGTTCTTAGTGAGTTCCACAACTCACCCCTAGCGATGCACCTAAGTGTTTTCAAGATGTAAATGGGACTGAGAAGACATTTTTTTCACCTGGGGTGAAATGAGAAGTAGTAGAGTTCATAGCAATGTGCCCAGTGTGTAAGCATGTGAAGGCTGAACACCGTATTCTAGGAGGATTTTTGCAACCTTTAGACATTCCTGAGTGGAAGTGGGATGTCATCTTGATGGATTTCATCAATGGGCTACCCCGCGTTCATGGTGGCTGTGATGCTATCTGGGTAGTGGTGGACCAGTTGAAGAAATCTGCTCAATTTCTGGAAATCAAGGAGTCTGGAGCCATAGATTCCTTAGCACAGAGGTATGTGGATGAGGTGGTCTAGTTGCACAGAGTAATGAGGTCCATAGTCTCGAATAGGGATGCACGGTTTACATCACACGTCTGGAGAGGATTGCAGCATGCTTTTGGAACCTGACTACGTCTTAGCACTACTTTCCAACCCCAGACAGATGGAAAGACAGAGCGCACCATCCAGACCTAGGAAGATATGCTGCGAGCATGAGTTCTGTATTTTGGGGGATCATGGGCGTGACACTTTCCTCTTGTAGAGTTTTCCTACATTAATATCTATCACTCTACCATTGGCATGGATTAGTTTGAAGCTTTGTACGGAATGTCGTTTTTCTCACCTGTTTACTGGACAGAAGTTGGAGAGGTAGGCATCCTTGGCCCGGTGGTAGTGTAAAGCACAACAAAGAAGGTGCAGCGTATACGAGAGAGGACGAAGGCAGCTCAGGACATGCAGAAGTCATATATCGACGATAGCCGGAGACCCTTGGAGTTCAAGGTCAGGGACCCCATGTTCTCGAAGGTCTCCCCTCGCCTTGGGAAGCGGAGGTTCAGAAGAGGGAGTAACCTTTCTCCTAGGTTTGTCGGACCCTTGAAGGTGTTTCAGCGGTTCGGCAAGGTGGCCAACCAACTTGCGTTTCCATCCATACTACAAAGGGTGCATGATGTCTCACATGTGTCCCAGCTTTGTCAGTATCTGCACGACGACTGACACGTCCTTGACTTGGGATAGCTAGATAACAAAGAAGATGCAACATTCATGGAGTGACCAGTGATGATTGAGGATCATGAGTAGAATGTTATCCATGGATAAACCATTCCTATTGTTCGTGAGTAGTGGAGGCATGGTAGGATTGAGGAAAGTACCTGATAACGGGAGACACAGATGTGCACCCAGTACCCAAAGTTGTTTTGAGTAGTTCGATTTGTTGTACATGGTAGTGATGGAGAACTTTACCTTGTTTACTAAGGAATGTATGGTTTGTCTTATTCTCTAGATGTGTGTGAAAAATCCTGACTATGAGGAGGGGAGAACCCGATACCCAATCAAGATGCATTATGGTGGATGCGATTAAACACGTGCGGGCGAGTCAGTGCCGCCCAAAGAGGATAATATCTTGACATGGAGGAAGAAACTCCCAAACCCATATGACCAGACAGCTTGAACCTTAAATGATTGATGGTTTCTTAAGGAGGGAAGGGGATACCATGTGTCGTAGAGGTTCACTCCTATGTGGTATCTTCTGCGGTGGTTGTTCGGACCCCCTCCTTTATTTCGGTCTGGTTTTAAATTCTCGAGGGTGAGAATGATTTGAGAGGTATCTGATGGGATGACCCAGACCCTCACAGTCCATCCATTTTCCAATTTCCAGATCCTAAGGGTGATGTCCCAGTTGTCGGATGTCATTTCAGTGAGCGATCGATCGGGGCGGCCGATCATTTTGAATGATTGGTGTGACTGATCGGTGTAGCCCAGCCTTGTCAGGTTTTTCTTCTACATCTTTTCTTGTAATGCCTCTTTTGGGAATTTTAACCCTTTTATGTGGTTCAAATCCATTTAAAGCCCATAATTAATACCCAAAAATCCTGGGGAACCTCCCCAATGGGGGATATTAAATAAAAATTAATTACATCATGTATAACCACCCAACCATGTGGGGAAGCATGATCCGAATTTGATGCTGTTCAAATTCTCATATCCCATAACAACAGGATCATATCTATATATCACACAGGAATTTATCCTTCCTTCTTCTTCCTGTTGTATAGATCCCTTTTCCTCTTAGTGATTTTGGAGTTCCCCTTTCTGAGGCATGTGGTGCACCTATGCTGGAGTATTTCTATCATGCTTGGAGTTCCTGACGTCCCACTCGTGCAAGTCAGGCTTTTCCCTGTTCTTGGTGCATGGAGAAGAACTTATATCTTTGATCAACCAATTAGGGGTTTTCTTTGTCTTTCCTTACTTTTCATCATGCGGGGTGGGTATGGTTTTTTTTCCATGGTGATTGATGAAAAAAACATAACAATGATAATGAACATACATTAAAGAATGAATGTTGTGTGATTGATGTTCTGATGTACACTTTTATGTTGATACGCGTCGTGAACTGTAAGGGCTTGTTCTCATTAAAAATCACGGTTGTTGGTGATATTTCCTTACATACTAATAAACCCTTGCATTTTTCATGACAATATGTATAGCATCCCGCCATTTTATAACATAAACTTTCATTACATTACACAAAACTGAGGATCTTTAAGGTCTAGTGTCTTGGAAACCAGGAACATAATACATGAAAACAACATAAAACATTCTTCTTAAACACTTGAAAGGCGTCTCCTTAAGTTCATTCTAGGTTCATTACTGCATCTCATAACCTGGGGACATACACCAAAAGAAAGGGGTGAGAAGAAGGCCCAGTAAGGGAAACAAGAGGAACATTTTACAGGTGAACTTGAGATACTTCAATAAGGACATGAAAGGAACTTTATGGCATGAGAAAGAAATCATGAGGCATTTCATAATAAAATTAAATTTTTCATAACTTGAAGAAGTGGCTACATCATTTAACATAGACAATCATGAACATATCACCAAGGTCCATCCCTAAGGTGTCATTTGAAAATTACCAAGGTTATTCACCGAGGTATCGGGAAAATTGTAATCTCTAGTGGTTACATCATTACCCAATGCATTGGAGCGCTATCAGGGCGCACCCTAAAATTTGCCTTTATTATCATGTGAGCCACATATATCATCATCAAACATTTCATAAATAACCCATATAGCATAAAGGAAATGGGTTTCATTTCATAATCATAACTTTTTAAAAACCGCTTTAAAGACATAATCTTTATATCACTTTAAAACCCACAGAAAAAGAAGGTGGGTCTCATGTATGTAAATACCAGAATTTAAAATAGAACATTTTCGTATATATGTGAATACCCTTGTAGAAATAGGAGCTTTCAGTATTCACTTTATAACATAAAATAATTTTTGAGAAAAGAGAGAGGCATTTTGAGGGGAAAATTCTGCAGCATAACGGCTAAGTTTCGGGGTTTTAGAAAACATTGAAATGAGAGGGGACATAGGTGACCCATTCATAAATGATCCATAAAATAGTAGGGTGAAAGAGTAATAAGGACATATGTACATGGTAATGAAATTTGAGGGACATACCATTTGAAATGAAAAACATGGAAGGAAAAAAAGATTAGATTTCTCTTATGAAAATTCGGCAGCCTTACGGCGTCACTTAACTTCAAAAGAAAATGATTTGATAAGATCAAATAGGGTCCCTCATAATTTTATCATAAGAGATCAGTATGATAGATATAGATATCATACCCCAACATAATAAAAAGTAACTTGAAATACTTGACATGAAAATCGAACTTGAAAAATGAGAAGGGTGAAAGAATCCCTTAAAAATTCGGCATCCTAACGGCGTCACTTAAACTTTCATAAAACGAAATGATGAGAGTAAGAGGGGATCTCTCATCATATAAACATGAAAGGGCAGTAAGAGAAATATAAAAGAACATCCTCTCACATAAAAACATGGAGCATAATAGGAATGACATAAAAGAGATTATATGAAAAGAAAGAGAGGGGTCAGATCCCTTACCTTAAAACGTGACTCTTAAAACTCAATGGATTGGACCTTGAGTGCTTGGGGGCACCTTTGGAGGACTCCTTGGAAGGTAAGAAGACCAGAACTTCGTTGGGGGAGAGTTGGGAGTGAAAACTAAGGGAGGAAAGGGTGGGTATTTATAGGGAAAGTGAGGGGACAAAGCATTAATGGCCAAGGGACACCTCACATGTGCTTTTCTCAAACCCATGTGCTCTCCCTTGGCATTTATCATGGAGTTAAGCCACATGGGGCCCCCAAAACAATAATGCATCACCCTTGGCCGGCCAACCCTCAAAAGATCTCATGACATCATCATGACACTGTTATGATGTCATTAAACATACCCAATCCCTAAAACTGTATTTTTACTATTCACTGAACATTCAACTTTCTCAGAAAAATCCCAAAATTTCACCTTAACCAAATATCAATGCTCTGATTTCAAAAATGAAATCCATTTTATAAAAATAATTTTCTAAATATTTTTAATTTAATTTTTAAATAAAAACACTATTCATCGAAAATTCATTTTTTCAGAAAAAACCACAAAAAATACCATAACATAATATCGATGCTCTGAGTTAAAAAATGAAGTCATTTTTATAAAAATAATTTTCTAATTATTTTTAATTAAATTTTTAATTAAAAAACACTATTCATACGAAAAAACTAATACTTGACTAATAATTTATGAAACCGTTATTTACCCATTTTATTGAATAACATTACTTAATCTAGGTTTCGAAATTATATTAAAACTTTCTTTAAGTGAGATTACTAATCCATTTGGTCACATTACTAATCCTAAGGGTTAAATCACTATTCATAATTTACTATTCATCAAAAATTATGTTGATCTTATTAGACTCCAAATTCCTTACTGAACACTTATGTAGAAGACTATTTTTTGAAAATCATTACACATCATTAGTTATTTAGGGTTTACATAAATATTTTAAAATATCCTTTTTTCAAAAATTCATCAATAAAATACATTCTAAAATTATCTAGACATTTGAAATTTCACAAACATCACTAAAGGAAGAAATCTCAATTTATTCACCCGAAAGGATTACACACGAAAGCTAGGGTCTCGTCACATAGCCCCTTATAACACCGACATACGACCGAAGTCTGAGGTGTGCTATGGTGAGTGAATCTGAGGGAGGCTCAGATAAAATTTCCCTAGTAGTAATCTCTACTAACTTGAACTTCTCCCGAAGGCGTTTCCGTTCAAGCTTGACACGCTGGAGTTCGGCTTGGGCTTGGTCCAAAGCGAAGCCCACAGATGCTACCTCCTTCCCAAGCTCTGATAAGTGGGCTTCATAAGGGTTGAGTCAACTGGATGAAGCCATCGACTCCTCTTTCTGCATTAACCATTAACATCTTATTAAATCAATAAGAGAAAGTTAATATACTACTCAAAAAGATTGGGTCGTTACATTTTTCCCCCCTTAAGAAATTTCGTCCCCGAAATTTATACTTGAGGCCTAGTCGAAAAGGTGAGGGTACTTTTGCTTCATCGTTTCCTCAGGCTCCCAAGTCTCTTCTTCATATTTATGATTCCTCCACAACACTTTCACAAGGTGGGTAGTCTTGTTTAGTAGGACCTTGTCTCTACGGTCCATGATCTCCACTGGCTGCTCCTCATAAGAGAGGTCATGTTCCAGTTGTACCACCTCTAGGTTCAGTACATGAGAAGGGTCGGGTATGTACTTCCTCAAGATAGATACATGGAAGACATTGTGAAATTGAGCTAGGTTCGGTGGAAGTGCTAGACGATAGGCCACTGCTCCTATGCGATCAAGGATTTCATAGGGGCCAATGTACCTAGGGCTGAGCTTCCCTTTCTTCCCAAACCGCATGACTCTCTTCCATGGAGAGATTCGAAGGAAGACTTTGTCACCAACACCAAAATCCAAGTCTCTTCGTCGATTGTCAGCATAGCTCATCTGCCAACTCTGAGCAGCTTTTATGTGTTGTTGGATGGCATGAACCTGTTCTGTCATTTCATGCACAAGATCAGGCCCAAGAAGCTTCCTCTCACCAGTTTCATCCCAACAAGTAGGAGTTCTACACCGCTTTCCATACAGATCTTCATAGGGTGCCATCTGAATACTCGCATGAAAGCTGTTGTTATAGGAGAACTCCACTAATGGGAGGTGTTGATCCCATCCACCTTTAAATTACATTGAGCATAATCTCAACATGTTTTGAGTGTCTGAATAGTCCTTTCAGATTGGCCATCAGTTTGAGGATGATAGGCCGTACTAAAATTCAATTCAGTATTCAGAGCATGATGAAGACTTCTCCAGAATTTTGATGTGAATCTTGGGTCACGATCAGATACTATGGATAGTGGTACCCCATGCAGCCTTACCACTTCCTTCAAGTATATCTTGGCAAGCTGATCCAGAGAGAAATCTTCCCGAATAGAGATAAAATGGGTTGTCTTGGTGAGACGGTCCACAATAACCCATATCGCATTGTTTCCTTTGGATGTTTTTGGGAGACTAGTTACAAAGTCCATGGTGATATTATCCCACTTCCATACTGGTATGGGTAGCGGTTGTAATACCCCCTTAGGAAGTTGTCTTTCTGCCTTTACTTGCTGACACACCAGGCACCTAGTAGTGTAATCGAGAATCTCCCTCTTCATGTTATCCCACCAATAATGACCACGAAGGTCTCTATACATCTTAGTGCTTCCCGGATGTATATAGAAAGTAGAGTTATGAGATTCATCCATCAGTTCTTTCTTTATCTCCGGAATATATGGAACACATAGTCTTGTACGAAATTTCAATACACCTTCTTGATCAATATTGAAATCAGGGAAGTTCCCATCCTTTACAGCCTCGAACTTCTCCTGCAGCAAAGGATCTTCTTTTTGAGCCTTCTTGATCTTCCCTAGTAATGAAGGTTGGGAAATCATTTGGGATAGGGTTGATGATGTCCCTTTCCTTATAATTCCCATGTCCAGTTTTACTAGATCTTTAATCAAGGGATCCCCTAAGATCCTCATTGTTGCCAGGACAACAGGATCTTTCCTGCTTAATGCATCCGCGACTTTGTTTGCTCTTCCAGGGTGATAGTGTATTGAACAATCATAGTCTTTAATAAGCTCCAACCATCTCCTTTGTCTCATGTTCAATTCTTTCTGTGTGAAAATATACTTTAGACTTTGGTGGTCAGTGTATATATCACATTTCTCCCCATAAAGATAGTGCCTCCATATCTTTAGAGCAAAAACAACTACCGCCAGCTCTAGATCATCCGTAGGATAATTCTGCTCATGAATCTTCAACTGTCGAGATGCATAAGCAATTACTTTGTCATTTTGTATGAGGACACACCCAAGCCATTTCAGAGATGCATTGCTAAAAATAACGAATCCTTCTCCGATAGAGGGTAGTGTTAACACAGGTGCAGTAACCAATCTCTTCTTCAGCTCTTGGAAACTTTCCTCGCATTCCTTTGTCCAGATGAACTTAACCCCTTTTCGAGTCAACTTGGTTAGTGGATTAGAAAGCCGTGAAAAGTTTTTCACAAACCTCCTATAATATCCAGCTAAACCAAGGAAACTACGAATCTCAGTTACTTTTGTGGGTTGAGTCCACTCCTCCACAACCATTGTCTTTGCAGGGTCAACCGAGATTCCTTCATTGGTTATGATGTGCCCCAAGAAATCCACCTGTTGTAACCAAAACTCACACTTGTTGAACTTCCCAAAGAGCCCCTCCTTCCACAGAGTTTTCAATATAACCCTTAGATGATCATCATGATCCTCACGACTTTTTGAATATATCAAAATATCATCAATAAAAACTACCACAAAGATATCAAGGTAGTCCTTAAAGACTCTATTCATTAAATCCATGAAAATAGCAGGAGCATTAGTCAAGCCTAAGGGAATAACAGTAAACTCATAATTCCCATATCTTGATCGGATGGCAGTCTTTGGAATATCTTCCTTCTTCACCCTCAGTTGATGATAACCAGATCGAAGGTCAATCTTAGAGAAGAATTGAGCCCCACTAAGTTGGTCAAATAAATCATCAATTCTTGGAAGAGGGTATCTGTTCTTCACTGTGATCCCGTTCAGTTCTCTATAATCAATGCATAACCGCATTGATCCATCCTTCTTCTTCACAAAGAGAACTGGTGCTCCCCAAGGAGACACACTCGGTCGGATAAACCCCTTCTCCAACAAGTCTTGGAGTTGTTTCTTTAGCTCCTCTAGCTCCACATTTGCCATTCTATACGGAGTCTTTGATATCGGTTGAGACCCAGGTACGAGTTCAATGGAGAACTCTACCTCTCTTTCTGGGGGAGGTCTAGGTAACTCCTCAGGAAATACATCCATGTATTCCCGAACAATCGGAACATCTTCAATTTGTATTCTCCCTTTCCCTTCTTCCTCATCACCGATTAACTCTATAAAGAAAGCTATAGGAGGTGCTTCTAGATAGGGATCAGTTCGGGATATCTCTCCGCGGAAGATAATTGTAGGTCTTTCATTCAAGACTACTGGGATTTCCTTACTTCTGCATTTGATCTTAGCATTATACTTTGAGAGCCAGTCCATCCATAGTATAACGTCGAATTCCATCATGGGAATGACTACTAGATTTGCGATAAGACTGTGCTCACCAAATTAAACACTAGAATCTCTAAACACTGTTGATGCATGGATAATCCCACTTGGAGTCTTGACTGACAACTCTACCTCAAGCAATTCGGGGATTGATTCTATATTCTTTTCAAACTTGGAAGAAATAAAGGAATGCGTAGAACCAGAATCAAATAAAGCACTTGCTAGTTTTGAGAGGACAACAAGAGTACCTGCTACAACATCATTCGGAACTTCAACTTCAGTTGTTGTGATAGCGAAAGAACGACCTTGCTCCCTTGGACTCTGCTGAGGTTGATGGTTATTCCCCTCCACCGCCCTTGGATTTGGACATTGATTAGCAAAGTGCCCAAGCTGTCCACACTTGAAGCATGTGACTTCAGGTAGGGCCAGAACCATTTTTCCTCTGTCGTTAGTGTTGGGAAGTTGAGGCTTCACATCACCACGACAATTCCGAGAAATATGGCCTTCTTTTCCACACCTATAGCACTTGCCTCTTCTGATCAAGCAGTTCCCCGGATGCTTCTTCCCACATTTATTGCATGTGGCATGTTGCATATTCTTTCCACCTCTTTCCTGATCAAAACATCTTCCCAGGCTTGGTTCTAGAGTTCTCTTCTTCTCATTAGATTTGTGAGACCATTGTGTCTCCCCAAACTCTAGTTCAACTTTCATAGCACTTTGAACTATTTCTTCATAGCTATCGTAGTCCCTATTGGCTAGATTCTTCCGCAGATGTGGTCGTAGTCCGCCAAAGAATCTATCAACCTTCCCATTAGGGTCCATGACAAAGCTTGAGGTATAGAAGTTCATCTCATAGCTTTCGACAGATTGGTTCTCCTTCTGCTTCAGCTCGAGAAACTCATTCTCCATTTTCGTTCTCATGGAACGAGGGAAATACTTGTTAAAGAAAATCCCCCGAAATTCTTCCCACTCCATAGCTTCCATCTCTCCTCGTGGCTTCGTGTTTTTGATCAGTGACCACCACTGATCAGCTTCTCCCTCTAGGCAGTAAACAGCAAGGGTGACTTTTTCTTGTTCCGAACAATGAAGTACAGAAAAGATCTTTTCAATGGAGCTTATCCATTGTTCCACAACCAATGGGTCAGTAGATCCACGGAATGTTGGCGTTCGTTGACGCATGAAGGACTCAACAGAATGTTGTTCCCTTTGTGGTGAGGTCGGCCTCTCAGCTTGATTCAAGTTATTACTCATAACTTGAGTCAGTTGGTTCATCATTCGCATGAATGTTTCCATTCCGGCTTCCATCGGAGGGCCGTCAGCACATGGTGCATTGCGGTCACCATCGGAACGGTTCCTCCTATTGCCCGCCATCTTCTAAAAGAATAAAACCTTAGTGAGAAACTTATTTCATTTATGAATCTTTTAACTAAGACTTCATTCTTAGACAATTACACTTTTCTATAATTCCTTCATAATGATTCATAAAAATCTTGTGATTAACCAAACATATCCCCCGGGAGTGTCGTAACCAAGAGTGCAGCCAGGCACGTTATCGTGCACCAGTTTCCGTTCGAGTCTAGCTCAAATCGGTGTTTTCGGGTTTTACCCCTATGTACATCTGTGCCAGAGCCGCCTCTACCTGCTCGTATCCAGACAGGGATGTATTTGTTTGATAAACCACTAACTCAATACTTACCAAAATACCAGGAAGTTTTCCTATATTTAAACATTTCTATAGGCTTCTTCCTAAAGTTTTTATATCCTAATTTCCACAAATAACTAAACCATCCTTTGATACCAACTATAGCATCCCGCCATTTTATAACATAAACTTTCATTACATTACACAAAACTGAGGATCTTTAAGGTCTAGTGTCTTGGAAACCAGGAACATAATACATGAAAACAACATAAAACATTTTTCTTAAAAACATGAAAGGCGTCTCCTTAAGTTCATTCTAGGTTCATTACTGCATCTCATAACCTGGGGACATACACCAAAAGAAAGGGGTGAGCAGAAGACCCAGTAAGGGAAACAAGAGGAACATTTTATAGGTGAACTTGAGATACTTCAATAAGGACATGAAAAGAACTTTGAGGCATGAGAAAGAAATCATGAGGCATTTCATAATAAAAATAACATTTTTCATAACTTGAAGATGTGGCTACATCATTTAACATAGACAATCATGAACATATCACCAAGGTCCATCCCCAAGGTGTCATTTGAAAATTACCAAGGTTATTCACCGAGGTCTCGTGAAAATTGTAATCTCTAGTGGTTACATCATTACCCAATGCATTGGAGCGCTATCAGGGCACACCCTTAAATTTGCCTTTATTATCATGTGAGCCACATATATCATCATCAAACATTTCATAAATAACCCATATAGCATAAATGAAATGGGTTTCATTTCATAATCATAACTTTTTAAAAACTGCTTTAAAGACATGATCTTTATATCACATTAAAACCCACAGAAAAAGAAGGTGGGTCTCATGTATGTAAATCCCAGAATTTAAAATAGAACATTTTGGTATATATGTGAATACCCTTGTAGAAATAGGAGCTTTGAGTATTCACTTTATAACATAAAATAATTTTTGAGAAAAGAGAGAGGCATTTTGAGGGGAAAATTCTGCAGCATAACAGCTAAGTTTCGGGGTTTTAGAAAACATTGAAATGAGAGGGGACATGGGTCACCCACTCATAAATTATCCATAAAACAGTAGGGTGAAAGAGTAAGAAGGAAATATGGACATGTAAATGAAATTTTAGGGACATAACATTTGAAATGAAAAACATGGAAGGGAAAAAAGATTAGATTTCTCTTATGAAAATTCGGCAGCCTTACGGCGTCACTTAACTTCAAAAGAAAATGATTTGACAAGATCAAATAGGGTACCTCATCATATGATCATAAGAGATCAGTATGATAGATATATAGATCATACCCCAACATAATAAAAAGGAACTTGAAATACTTGACATGAAAATCGAACTTGAAAAATGAGAAGGGTGAAAGAATCCCTTAAAAATTCGGCAGCCTAACGGCGTCACTTAAACTTTCATAAAATGAAATGATGAGAGTAAGAGGGGATCTCTCATCATATAAACATGAAATGGAAGTAAGAGAAATATAAAAGAACATCCTCTCACATAAAAACATGGAGCATAATAGGAATGACATAAAAGAGATTATATGAAAAGAAAGAGAGGGGTCAGATCCCTTACCTTAAAACGTGACTCTTGAAACTCAAAGGATTGGACCTTGAGGGCTTGGGGGCACCTTTGGAGGACTCCTTGGAAGGTAAGAAGACCAGAACTTCGTTGGGGGAGAGTTGGGAGTGAAAACTAATGGAGGAAAGGGTGGGTATTTATAGGGAATGTGAGGGGACAAAGCATTAATGGCCAAGGGGCACCTCACATGTTCTTTTCTCAAACCCATGTGCTCTCCCTTGGCATTTATCATGGAGTTAGGCCACATGGGGCCCCCAAAACAATAATTAATCACCCTTGGCCGTCCAACCCTCAAAATATCTCATGAAATCATCATGACACTGTTATGATGTCATTAAACATACCGAATCCCTAAAACTGTATTTTTACTATTCACTGAAAATTCAACTTTCTCAGAAAAATCCCAAAATTTCACCTTAACCAAATATCAATGCTCTGATTTCAAAAATTTAATCCATTTTATAAAAATAATTTTCTAAATATTTTTAATTTAATTTTTAAATAAAAACACTAATCATCGAAAATTCATTTTTTTCAGAAAAACCCCAAAAATTACCATAACATAATATCGATGATCTGAGTTCAAAAATGAAGTCATTTTTATAAAAATAATTTTCTAATTATTTTTAATTAAATTTTTAATTAAAAAACATTATTCATCCGAAAAAACTAATACTTGACTAATAATTTATGAAACAGTTATTTACCCATTTTATTGAATCACATTACTTAATCTTGGTGTCTAAATTATATTAAAACTTTCTTTAAGTGAGATTACTAATCCATTTGGTCACATTACTAATCCTAAGCGTAAAATCACTATTCATAATTTACTATTCATCAAAAATTAATTTGATCTTATTAGACTCCAAATTCCTTACTGAACACTTTTGTAGAAGACTATTTTTTGAAAATCGTTACACATCATTAGTTATTTAGGGTTTACATAAATATTTTAAAATATCCTTTTTTCAAAAATTCATCAATAAAATACATTCAAAAATTATCTAGACATTTGAAATTTCACAAACATAACTAAAGGAAGAAATCTCAATTTATTCACCCGAAAGGATTACACAAGGAAGCTAGGGTCTCGTCACATAGCCCCTTATAACACCGGCATACGACCGAAGTGTGAGGTGTGCTATGGTGAGAGAATCTAAGGGAGGCTCAGATAACATTTCCCTAGTATTAATCTTTACTAACTTGAACTTCTCCCGAAGGCGTTTCCGTTCAAGCTTGACACACTGGAGTTCGGCTTGGACTTGGTCCAAAGCGAAGCCCACAGATGCTACCTCCTTCCCAAGCTCTGATAAGTGGGCTTCATAAGGGTTGAGTCTACTAGATGAAGCCATCGACTCCTCTTTCTGCATTAACCATTAACATCTTATTAAATCAATAAGAGTAAGTTAATATACTACTCAAAAAGATTGGGTTGTTACAATATGACTATAACATGGAATTGGTTAGTCTCATATACTTAGATGGTTTAAATGGATGATCAGTAAAACAAGAACCCCTGTGTGACCACCCCGGTTAACAAACATGAATAAAAACCTAATGAATGATGTGCTCAAACCTGGATGTTTCCCACAATTTTAGGTGGTAGTGTTATGTTATTCTTGGTTCATATGGGACAGTGTGGATGGGGATGGGATCCTCAATTATCATACAGTTGTTGGTTGTGAATCTGAAGTTGTGTGGTTGCTCAGCTGTGACAAGCACTCAGGTGGGATCCTCAATTTTTGAGAAACCGTTGGTTTTGGGGACATGAGGCTATGTCTCGTGTTTTTTTTTGTTTCTAGTACTTTGAGGGATCTCAATTATCCCTTTTGTGAGGTTATATTTGTTCTAGTATATTGAGGGATCTCACTTATCCATTTGTTGTTGTGATTTCACAAGAGAAACGGGTATGAATTCTTAAATTGATGTTTGGATGTTTCTCTTTTCCTTGATTGTTGATATGCCTGTTAGTTCCCTAGTTGTGTGGAATCCACCTAAATGAGATCACTTGAACAAGTAATAAATAACAGTTTAGATGGGTATTGGGTTTGGGATGAGTTGTGACTTGGTTGTGAGTGCCATACCTTTCTCTTACGAATAAATAGTAACAAGGATGTTTGTGCTTAGGTTGGCTTGTGGATACCTAGGATGGGATGACTTCCTGTTAACTATACATATATCTACAGTTTCTATGTTTCTCATTTTTTCCCTGCCCATGTTGAGCACTTAGTGCCGAACGTCCCCATTTCAGGGGGAGGGTTTTTTTTCAAACACTCCTGTGAGAGGATGATTATTATCCTCTTTTCTACTCCATTTCCCGAATTTCCCAAGACTATTCGGGCAGGCTGTGATGGTCTAAAGTACATTTTTTTACCCCAAGAATCTACGGGGAGTGTAGTTGTGGTGGTCGGCCTAGGTGATTTCGGGATGGTTGTTTCCCATGTATCATTGTGATGAGGCCTAGGTGTCTTCGTGCATGGCAGTAGTTGTTCTGACCCTGGTGTTTGTGGGTGTGGTTATGCGTGGTGGTTGTGGCCTAGGTGTCTATGGGTGGGATGTATAGCTGTGGCTTATGTGTCTATGGGCAGGATGTGTGGTTGCGGCCCAGGTGTGTGCAGGCGGGTGTGGCAGTTGGACTGCGGTGAGAATGGCGGGATTGGTTCGATGCATAGGATGTCTTTAATAACTAGAGGGAAAGTGGCACAGGGTACCAAACTATCGATTTAAAATTACTATAATTTACTTTCCTTGCGTTATTTGGGGAGTGTGCCTTTGTGAGGTTGGGTGGATAGTTTTCCATGTTAGGTTATTCGGTTTCTCTTTTATCATAGGGCATTAGAATGACTCCCCACTTGTGCATGAGAGATTTTGGTTTTTCCCTAGTGGTTATACTTGTATGCTCACCCTACTTATATGAAACTGCATTTAGGTTTCCAGGAGGAATACTGAGATCTCGTGGGACTATACTAGCTCTAACCTTGGGGGAAATTCATGTTGTCGTTTTCCTTTTTTTGGGGTACATTACCTTTGGAGTTTTGTGGCTTGTATCATTTACTATTGAACATGCATATGGGAATGGGTTACTTTTGTCTTACCTTTAATTCAGATTCGGTATTGTTGGGGTTGCTTTCGTATCTCTCAATCCTATGAAAATAATAAGGGTAATACCTTCAATTTTTTGTGATATTATATACCCTTGGTTCTGGTCGACACTCCGGGACCTATTAAAGGCGTGTTTCGTGGGTCATTATCTCTCCTTCAACATAAAGAAGGAAGGACCTAGAAATCTATTGTCTCTTCCCTCCTTCTTTTGAAGCCATGTCGTGATAGTAGATGTGCCTACTTTTTAAATATTGATATATAATGTAATAATAATGTCCAAATTCTCTAAAACTCTAAACTTGAATAGATCCCCATTGGGAATTATTTATTTAACCCATTTTATGTAATTTTTTATGGCTAGGTCCTTATATAGATAATCAAATGAGATTAATTAACTACATAATTAACTACCTATTAAACATATATTTCATTTATTATAATTTTATTAATTACATTTATGAATATTTTGATGAGCAATATTATTTAATCTCATTGTTCAGGGAGCGGTGGTTTCATGGTATTATGATCGGTTCCGTTGACTATATATAGTGTAGTTTTTAAAGAGAATTAACTTCTACCAAAGTATAATTATTTTTTTGTATATATTTTACTAATGACTTTATTTCCCCACATATCATTTTTATATTTTATATGGTTGATTCATTGGATTAAATTTTTTAATTTATTTTGGTGTTTTTTACGACCATAATGAACCTATGTCATTTTTTTAAATACTCATTTTATGTATTGGTTCCAAAACATTATAAAACATATAATTTGTATATTGAATCATGATATAGTTCTAAATACTGTCTTATGGAGAAACCATTAGGTGGTTATTGAAATTTAAATCTCACCATCCATGATGGCAGAGAATTGAGACACCATGGACGATGATTCCATTTTTTGAACAAAAGGAGAGGAGAAGAGATTTGATAATGGATATAAAATTATAATAATAATATTCTAATATATATATATATGATACTACAGTTCTCCTGATATTTTGGATTGGTTATGTGAGGGGAGGATATGAAAAGAAGTTAAATTAATGAGAAAGAGGGATTGTTTTTACATTTGAGTGTCGTATACATGAGAGCCTTTTGAAGGCACATGGAAATTGTTTTTTGGTGAGACCCAAAAAATCATGTGGAACTAGATGGATAGAAGAATTGTTTAGAATATAATAAATATCCAGATCTTATAATGTATTAGGAGAAGAGGAGGTGAGGAGTGGTATTTATACTTGGAGGAGAGGGGGTTTTTTTATTATTTTATTCATTTGTTTAGTATTTTGGATTATAACTATCAATAACATTGATTATTTTCTGTAATTACTTTAAATAGAGTGTTTTAGTTTTATTAAATCTCTTATTACATCATTTATGACTTATCCATGACTCAAAAAATCATTAATTGACATATAACGTTTAATACCAAAAATTAAAATATTTCACTATTCACAATAAATTCAATGATATTCGAGAAATACAAAAATTTCAAAAATATAATTTTTTATTTTATAGATATAAAAAATAGACTCCAATTTATAGAAATAAATTTTCTAATATGATAAAATTTATTTTTAATCATAAACATTTTTTATTCCACAAATATTGATTTTAATATTACAACTGATTTTGTACCACATTGAAAAATTAATTGGGGTTTTATAAAATTATCTTATAATTAAACTAAATGAATATATTAATTTATATATTTATTTTATGAAAATAAATTTTCATTTAAATACTTATACTATTTATTAAGTATTAAATAATCATATATGTTTCACAAAAATATGAACACATAATATATCATTTTAAAACATTTGATTACTTCTTCCATTATATAAATATAACACATTTTCATTTATGGGATACTTAAATTTTATTTATACTTTTTTATGTGATGTTATGATTCTAATTTGTAGATTAATATTTCTAATGGTCACATTACTATTCCAATGGTCATATTAATATTTAATAGTGTATCATTTTTTTTAACTCGAAGTTGTGTGAAATAGAAGCTATCAATGATGTTAATTATAAAAAATAAATACCATAAAATAATAGCTTTTTACAGTTGAAAATATAAAAAATTATGTATATAAAAAGAAAATATGCCACACTATTTCTTTTAAATTTATATTATCTATTCACGAAGGGATAAAAGATATATTATAATTATTATGGATCATAATTTTAAGCATATTGATATTAGTTTCATATAGTTACTTTTTTTAATAAAAATTAGAAATTATATAATTAATATAAATGCTTCTTCCACACCAATTATATAATTATTAAATTAACCGGAAAAAATTAATGATTCTAAAAATACATAAAGTAATATAAATTGAAATATTTTTTGTATTAATTAATTTGTTTAGACGCATATTATATTTTATAATGGCGTCAAAAAATATTATATTCTAAATAAAGCATTTTTTATGCTTGAGATTCTAATTAATTGAATATTTTCCAAATTCAAATTAATGTTATTTTATAATAAATAGTATTATATTAAATAATTTTAAAAATTCATTAAATATAAAAATAATTAAAATGGTTTTTATATGATTAAAAATAAATATCATTTCCCATAAAGAGATAAATTTTCTTTAAAAAATAATTATATTGACCCTTAAATAGGATACACCTCACTACAATGGAAAATGAAAAAATGAGGTTTCCTTTGTAAAATGGGCTTGTGTTAAAATTAATTTCCCATTTTGATAATATTTTAATATTGTAAATTCGAGTTCAAATTTTGAACAGGTGTATTTAAATTATCTAATAAGGACAATTTCATTTTTAATCTGAAATGAAAACATACCATGGTAGAAATACTAGTTTTAGTTTTGAAAACTAAAATGGTGAAATTAAGTATTTAAAATTAGTAAAAACATATTTATAAGATTTAATATTTTGTGAAATGGTGGTTTGGTATAACCATATATTCCATCGACTCTTTTGTTTATCAATTTTTAAGGAATTTGGTTTCAAAGTGACTCTCCATTATGGTATTATTTTCGATATTCTCAAAAATCCTAATCAACCTCAATTATAAAAGGCCACATCTTCGCCAATCATATTCACAACACTTAATCCATTTATCTCAATAATCCCCCAAAAAAATCTATCCCCAACATCCATATACATGTTATTAAATTTTATTTTTTGATTCCCAAAATATGATCTCTATGTATTTTAATAAGAGATAAATGGATCATGTTCTAAGAAAAGTAATTATCTTCACTATGATGTTTCTTTTTACATGTTCACTTACCACAATCATTACTAAATTAATAATTCCAATATAATATACCAATCATCTTTAAAATACTTATAAGTTATTATTTTATTTGGATAAAATATATCCATATCATCTTTTATAATATGGATAAAAAAACCTTCAATCGTGTGTATGAAAAATTATAAAAACACGAACCTGTGTAATTAATTATCCATCACCACCTATAATGGAGGGATTTGATGAAGAAGATAACATATTAATGTTTTATTTTTCCCAGAGTTATAATAATTAAATTCTGAAATCATTCATAATACTTCTGAATCCAATTCTTTAGGAAATGAAAATGTAGCTTGTGAAAACATGTGGACTACCACCACCCTGAAGTGATGCAATTAATTTTTCAATCTGTTCTATAAAGGATTCATTTAATGATATATATAATGAATATATATTATACATATTATTTTAAAATTATTTTATAGAGTTGATATATTATTTATATTTATTTTATTCCATCCATTCTGAAAATGGAATCAATGTCCACACATACGTATGACCACCCGTCTCTATGAATGATGTAAATAAATTTCTATATCTGAAACTAATCGACTACAGTAAATACATATATAAAAAATATATAAGATATTTATATAATTTTTAAAACTAGGGATATTATAAAACAATGACCTGTATAAATAAAGAAAAAATTCTAAACAAAAACATACATGAAAAACAAGAATTTATTTTATTTAATGAGATTTTAACAAAGAATTATTAATAAATGGGTAAAATGGTCATAATTAAATCTTATATGGAATTATATATTTTATAATAATTCATTAATATATTTATAATAAACCTAAATTTATGATACATTATGTTTTAACATTTATGGAGGAATTCGTTACTTGATGCAAGGGATTTATAATTTCCCTATTATTTCTCAGAGACATATGTCATATACAAAACTATTTTTTTTGTTTTTATATACATCCCCTTTTGAAATATCATATTATTATTTACCTTATTTAAATTACTATTAATTTCTCATTTGATTTTTTATTGAATGGGGATAATGATTTTAATGTTTACAAAGTGGTAAGTGATTTTTATCTTAGTATTATTTATCTCAAAAACAGTCTATATACACAATATTTTTATTTTTTGTGGTGTATATAATTACCATTAATGTAAATTACAATTCATATTATAAATTTTCTAGAATATTATTATCCATATAATATATTCCATTTAGTGGGATTGTTATTTCAAATTTATTAATTGGTAGGGGTTTCATTTAAAAATTACATTGTTTATGTTTATTCTTCCAATGATTGAATATTATGAACTAACTCTCATAAAACTAAATAGTTTATATTCCTGTTGTTTAATTTCCAAATGGGTTTGTGTGGAACAAGTTTTATGTCCCAAAGGTCATGTGTGAACTGGGTTCAAGTCCATAAGTTCACGTGTGTACCTAGTTTCATGTTAATATTGTTATTTGTAGACAAGGTTTCATATCCATATGGTTTGTGAGGTTGATTATTCAGGTCCATAAATTTATGTGAGGACCAATTTTATTGTTCACAAGGTAATAGTTAAAATAGGATTTGTGTCCATATAGTTTTGTGTGGACATTTTCTATGTCTATAAGCTAATGTGAAGACATGTTTTCATGACCTTAACGTAATGAGTGAACCAACTTCTATTTATGCATGTTAAAAATGATATAATATTATGTTACTGAAAAAATTTCTAGTCCATGTTTTCCTATTATTGGTCATTTTCATTTAATTCTTTTAGGATTCATGGCATATGAACTTATTGGATATATTCCCTAACTCAAGTCAATGATCTATGATATACTGTGTAAGGTTTTCAAATGTTATGATCATATTATCATACCCATATGCTCAAATTTGGTTTATATCTCCATTGGTTATCAATACTAATAATCATAGGTCATTAACTCTTAGTTTTATATTCCCCCTATTACGAAAAAAGTTGTTATATATGATATATTTTTAGAGTGATCAGGTTATAATGAACATAGTAAGTGATGATATTGTTCAATTATAAACATGTTTTTTTATGTTCTATGTTTCCAAAGAAACTAGACCTGTATCATTATATAATGGATCACTTTTTTCTTATATTAATATTCATTTAATATGATTTGATATATATGATGGGTAAAATTGTGTCTTTATTGATGATTTCGGAGAAATATTTAATTATCCTTTTTATACTAGGTATAAAAAACATTAGTGAGATCCCTAAGGATTTCATTAATGTAATGCGTGTTTATAAGTTTAACAACCAGTCTATGTATTGGAATAAATACATTATTATTTGGTTTAGGATAGAGTGAGTGAGTTTTAGGAAATTAAATCTAGTTGTACCTAGGGGTAATAAGTCAAAAAATCTTGAATTGGGATTTGAATTGGTCATAAGAAGGTGAAGAACAACAAAAACTATGAAACACCATGTTTGACAGTTCTTGAGGATATTTTTTTTTATATTCACAAGCATGACATAGAACATCATAATGATATCTATAGATTAAATCAATCAATATATAAAGTCAAACCAATGTTTCCATAGATTTATTTTTTTTGTTATTTATACATCTAATTATTAAATTTTCATAATTATGTCAATTTCCACTTTGAGAAATATTTATTATATTATGTTTTTTGGTTTAGTTAGTGGCATGAACCCAAAAGGATTTATGTCATAATCATGGCCAGGTTGCCATCCGACCCGACGCCCGACCCGGTCCACGACAAGACCCAAAGGGCGTTCCCGATCCCCACGGGCTGGCCCAAGTGCCCGAGTATTAAAAATAAACATGGGAACGATTTACCCAGATGATCAAATATAAAATAGAAAACAAGCTGATTAAATTGAAACATAAAACTGACAACCAAATAGACCCTTATACCAAGTTCAGATTTAACATTTACAACTTGAACCAAAAACCCAAAAGAGACTACATTAAAGGAAACCAAAACTCCAACACCAACCTCTGTGCGACATGAGGAGTCGCATTCCCAAGACACCATCATCAAACCAACACGATGATGACACTGACAACCCGAACCACCAATGCTAAGCTCGATGCCTCAACCAGGAAAGAAAAAGAAAAAGAATCTACGAACACCCAGAGGTGTATGTAGGGTGTGAGATAAAAGCCAAGTAATATGCCACCGAGAAAATGTTCCATGCACAATTATTAAATGACAAATACATCTACAACATTAATTAGAGAAAGGAACGAAAATATTGAACAAATTTTGAGAAAATAGTTTTAGATAAAAATGTTTTGAAAAGAAGCAACTTAAATTAAAACACATGCATGCACACACACACACACACCTACATTTAAAATTACTAAGTTTCACACCGATGAGCGTAAGGTAACCAATGAGCACTAACATGGGAGGGGCTGCATGGGTGTTAGCTAGCATGGTTCCCTAGATCTTCGTGTCTCGTTGAAATGTGTCTTAGAAGGCCACGACTCTCAGAAAACGTGGCATAGATGGCCACGACCCTCAGAAAATGTTGCTTAGATGGCCACAACCCTCATAAAACGTGTCTTAGAAGACCACGACCCTCAGAATAGCATATGTTTAGTTAGTGTATCAATTGTCAGTCCTGCTAGTGAAACCAGGTCGAGTCACCTCCAGAACACTAGCCAACTAGTCTAGTCTACCCTCCTAGCTACCCTGGCTTCCTAGTTTGTGCTCAAACCAAATTCAAGTTCATGTCACATGCCATATTTATGCACCCAAATAAAACTGGACACCACACATGCCAAAAACCACTACTCTTACTCCAAAATACCATTTTGGATATATACACACACAAAATATATTTCAAAACTATATTTTCCATATATAAATGACTTATAAAAAAAATACAGTGTGGTCAAAGAAAACACTTTTGAAGTCAAAAATACCATTAAAAGAATTTATTAAACAATTTCAACCGATGTCGCACTACTTTAAACACCAGAAACCTATACACCATACAGTCAAAACTAATTTTTCATCTTTAATAATTATTTAATCAAACAATCCAAATTTTCATAAATAAAATATTAAAGATCGAAACCACTCCTTTACACACCTAGCCGACCCAAACCCCCCTTACATGACCATACGCATACGACGTCACCTCAGGAACACATCCCACATTAAACACGCAATTAAAGAAGATCATCCAATCAGTTAAAAGGCCATTGCTATAATTAATTGAACTACAAGAAAAACATGTCAAACCATTTTGAAATACGCCGCATGTCATTAAACACCACAAACTCATTAAATGATCATTTATGACAAATTGCATATAGACGCTACACCTGAAACACCATTTGCACCCTTTGCACATACTAGCAAAATAAACTGCACAACTTATGAAACACTAGAAAACAGTTCAACAGAGATTTTCATCGCAACATACTCATTTCATATTAACACGCTAATAAACACATTAAAACATCCAGAACCTCAAATAAAAATTCAATGTGCACCAAACAAACTGATTAGTTAAAATGCTAAATTAATCAATTAAGCAAATGAACATCGCAATTAATAATTATACATGGAACCACCTACCTAATATATAGGAAACCTCAAGATTTTGACGCAAAACTCTAACCGCATGACTAATACCCCAAAACCCCACTAAGATACTAATTTAAGACCAAACGCATACCGACGCTACACCAAAATATCAATTATATCCTTTGCAGTTCCTATGAAAATGGACTCACAATTAACCAGAGATAATATTTCAGTATCTAGTACATGTATTATGACGACACCCTACTGAACAGTTCAAGGCATTCAAACTTAAATGAAAATCAAATTTTCCCCAAAACATCAATGAACATAAACTTCACACCACATGTATTAATTAAATAACATTCTAAGCAAATCAACCTTGCAAATTAATTAACCAAATAATAATTGGATGTGAAACCACTTACCTCAACATAGACCAACTTCACAAATTTGGTGTGCAATGTCCGCTGAATTTCAATCGCACCCCAAATAGACTCAGTTGTGCCCAAATTTAAGAATTAGAACAATTATATCCCTATTTGACCCTACAAACAGAACATGAGACCATTTATACCGATAATTGAACCAATGAAACACAAAAAACCCCTATGGAGATCGGATGAAGACTTACCAGCATGAGTAGAACTGGGGAGAAAAGAGAGGGGTTTTCGAAGGCGCACCGCGTTAGAAAACATTGTGGTGCATGGCTGTGTGAAAATGGGCAGCGAGGACGCGAGATGCTGGTTCGAACAAAAGGGAGGATATCGGGGTTTCATAGCACCTAAAAAATTCAGTCGGATTAAGGGAGGTGTGGGTCCGGATGGTGCGAGGCAGCAGGAAGCCACTAATTCTGTACTAGGCGCGCTGCAAGGTGGCATAAGGCAGTGGGTTGAGAGGAGGGCATCGGTCCGTGTGCGTTTCACCGGAGGGGATTGAGAGTGGCGGTCCAGCGAGGGAGGAGCTGCGAAGGGTGAGTGCCGGAGTGACGTCGGAAGAGAGAAGGAGGGGCGCACGTGGCTGGAAGAGAAGCGGAGGGGGGTTGGGGGTTGTCCTGCCAGAAGAGAGGAGGGGAGGGTAGAGACCTAGGTTAAGAAGGGGGGAGGCGTGCTGTAAAACAGAAGGGGGGAGAGGAGGTTTCCATGCGGCGGGAGAGAGTTGAAGGAAATGAGAGAGGGAGATAAAAAAAAAGAGAAGAAAAAAAAGAGAGAAAAAGAAATAAAAAAAGAATAAAAAAATACATAAGTTATATAATAAAAAGAAATGAAACTTAAAAAAATAATATAAATTAACCTAATCATAAAAATAAATATAATCCAATTTGTAAGTTAATGACTTATTATTTTAACAAAAATTTTAATATAAAAAACCCTATGTAAAGAATATGCATAAATAATAATAATGATAATTTTAATATTAATACTAGTATTATTATTATTATTAAAACACTACAAAGAAAATATTCTTTTATCTTTGGGACACAATTCATTAGTAATAACCAAATAAAAATATTGACATAAATATTAATAATACTAATGATAAAACCAAAAAAAAATTAAAACCAACCAAAATAATAACATCATTCCTAATTGAAGTTAAACGCTGCGCATGGTCACGTGCGCGGTCGCGCGCCCAATCGTGCGCCTGGTTGCGTGCACAGTCACACACCTGGTTGCACGCCCATGTAAAAATAAATTTTATAAAATACAATAGCCTCTTATTAAGAACAGGAACCGACCACAGTTTCGGGAAGGTCACACACCCTAATAATAACACATTTAATAATAAAACATCGTCCAATTGTGATTGGGCGCTACACACGGTCGCACGTACGGGCGCACACCCGTATAAGATCACCAAACCCCTTTCAAATTAGAAACGATTCAAACTGAAACTCAAATAAAGACCTAAAATAAATAAAAAATATAATAATCATCAGGTCGGGGTGTGACAATTCTCCCCACCATGACACTTTCTACCCCCATAAAGTCCCAAAATACCAGGTCATCCTAGGGTTCCAAACAGGACCACGAAGACCCCTAAAACAAAACCTCAATCACCTAATGGCTGGCCATTCAAAAGCCCATGGCCTGAAACTCTAATTTCTCAAAACCAAAATCGCGAAGAAAAAGACCAAAAAGGAATTCACCATGAAGTAGAACTACAATATAGAACATTCTTAACCCTAACATAGGGATCACCCAGGCCGCTCGAGATCTCCAAGAACACTCGTCCAGCGACCCATTATCCAAGCTAACCAATTAGCATGGTCGAGGTCGGGCGGAGCAGAAGTAAGATGTCACCCCACCAAGTGCACATTCAAGGCAGAGTCTTCCACAAGTATGTCCTATGGTGGTCTCCCCACCATATTAGGGTTCTTGTCAAACATTGGTTCTCCAAATCAAAACGACTCCCAAACCCAGACAACTCTAACCCTGGCTTGACACTCAAATTCCTTTATGTTTAAACAAAACAAGAGAGGACATTGGCAAGACCCGCATAGGGACTCCCCACCATTTTAAAATATCCTAAAACCATGAAACCCGAGCGGGCATTCCCAGTTTACCTTATTCAAAACTAACTGAACCCTTTATCATGAACCCACCACACCGCCCCCCGGCACTGATTATCCCTACAGTGGACAACACTCTGCCACAAGAGTTAGCTTTGATAGAAGAAACCCCTAACCAGAAGGTGAACCATATAGGCGCACATCAATTCCCCAAGACATGAGAATCTCCGACCACAAGGAGGTTCACGGAGCACACCCACTATCATTACAAGAATACAGATTTTTTGGAACCTCTTTAAGGCCCAAGAGGAACTCCCATTAAATAAGACCATGACAAGTAGAAAAGGGCTCCATTCCCCTCACAGAAAGAATGACGCCTTCAGATAGGGTACCGAAATTGGGAAATTTATGTTGTACTCATCCGGACATTGCGGACTAAAGTCAGACCAATCCCGTCCGATGTCCGATGAGTTTTGACTGGGCGCATGCTTCAACTTGAGACCTATGGCTAGGGCACTGATGTCTGAAGCATCTCCAGCCTCGCAGTCACAAGATGGTCACCTCTGACTAGAACTTTCTCTACTAAAAAAGAAACCTGCATACTTCTCCCCGTGTCCCAAGAGGAAACTCCGTTAACATACCAACTGAGAATTGCAGCGAAAGACTTAGAGTGTCCGACTAACCATCCCAGAGATAAATGTTTGAGCGGTCTGTCAATCGCGCAATGCAAACTGACAAGAGAGGAACTCCAAGAACATGCCCCTTTGGTTCACACTCTTCATTGGATGAGGAACCCGCACTTACCAAAGTATAAACATGACCAAAAACTATTACGAACTTTAAACTGATCGTTACACACAACCTCTAGGAAACAAGAAACAAGCTCATCAGAAAGGTCAATATACCTCCTTCACCCTCTGTTGACTGGTCAAGAACCTACAAGATCCACCACTTTCCTTCGCCTTCACTTAGGTACAACCGTGGAATGAGACTAGTCTCTAGGGTTGCTGACGGTGTCGCTATTCACAATGAAAACTGAACTATCACAGTTTGTCGGTTTAGTCTCGCTCCTCTAAACATACTCGAGACAACTTATGCATACACAACATCTAGAGTTCCTCCAAAACCAGAGACACTTACAACTTTCCCAAAGCACTCACTAACATCCAACTGACATCGACGTCTACGAACATTCGAAACCACTGAGAAGAACCTAACTTTTCCACTCAACTGTGAGTTTGAGCTGGGCCAAGAAATGATAGAGACCTGCTGGAACCCATGGAACTTTTCTAGGGGGCATATCCAAACAAGAAGCACGAAACAACATTCCAAAAATCCAAACACATCACAATATAAACATCAAAATTCCATAAACAAATCCAATAATTCCAATTTAAAACATCAATTCATTTTCAATGAAAAAACACTCACTTGAAAAATCAAGCAATGCACAACAATCCCAAAATCTATTTTGAAAATCCATCTTTACTCTAAACGCAATGTTCATTATTTTCTGTTTTCAAAACCATTTGGGCACAAAAACCCATTTAAGAAAAAGGCCCACATTCTAGGTAATAATAAGTAACCATAGAAATAAATCAACCACCACTGATATTCCATGGTGCCTCACGAATATGCATTTTCGTGCCACTCAGGAACCCATCCACCCATTCATCAACTAGCCATTTATCAAGTCCACATGCACATGCGAGCACCCATAGGAATATCACTGGAAAGAAACAAGGTTACTCCGCTTTCAAAAAAAACATTCTCAATATCTGAAAATAACTTCTTTTTTTCAAACCATTTCAAAAATTCAAGACATATTTGAATAATGCTTCCCATTAAAAAAATAACTCACTTCAATTTCTGATGACCCAAAACATCCCTTTAGAAATTCAACGTTGACAAATCAACGCCAAATTCCAAAAACAAGGTCCGAGAGAAACGCACCGCAAATATCATGTAAACTGCAAATAAGAGCAGCAGCAAAGTCCGTTTAACTTTTTAAAGGAAAACAATTTTGCGTCAGTCCCAAAATTGAAGCAAGATATCACGAACATTAATGCATCTGGGAGAAGGACTAGTGGTCCTGTGTAACCCGGCTACATGGTTTAGCAGACCATGCCCTTGGCAAGCACCACCCACTAGGAGTGTCGAACCGTCCTCTCGGGCATCACATGGGTCGCTACTCCATGTGAGACCATGCACAGTACCACTTTACCCATATTTTCATCCCCATCCACACAGAGCAAAACCAAAACATAAATCCCGGACTACCCCCGGTTATTCGAGGATCAGAACGCGTTAGAGTTTGTGACACACTTCTTGTACCTACAACTCGAGTACCGACAGTCCTATCTCCGATCTACCTGACACCCCAAATAACAAGAACAAAAACCTCCTCTGATGCCATTTTTTCATGAACCATGCCGGGCTGCCATCCGACCCGACGCCCGACCCGGTCCGCGCCAAGACCCTAAGGGTGTTACCGATCCCCACGGGTTGGCACAAGCGCCCGGGTATTAAAAATATTCTTGGGAACGATTTACCCGGATGAACAAATATAAAACATACAACAAGCTGATTAAATTGAAACTAAAAACTGATAACCAAACAAACCCTTATACCAAGTTCAGATTTAACATTTATATCTTGAACCAAAAACCCAAAAGAGACTACATTAAAAGAAACCAAAACTCCAACACCAACCTCTGTGCAACATGAGGAGTCACATTCCCAAGGCACCGTCATCAAACCAACACGATGATGCAACTGACAACCCGAACCACCAATGCTATGCTCGATGCCTCAACCAGGAAAGAAAAAGAAACAGAATCTACATACACCCAGAGGTGTATGTAGGGTGTGAGCTAAAAGCCTAGTAAGATGCCACCGAGAAAAAGTTCCACGCACATTTATTAAATAACAAATACATCTGCAACATTAATTAGAGAAAGGAACGAAAATCATGAAAAAATTTAGAGAAAATATTTTTAGATAAAATAGTTTTGAAAAGAAGCAACTTAAATTAAAACACACGCACGCACACACACACACACACCTACTTTTGAAATAACCAAGTTTCACACCGATGAGCATAAGGTAACCAAAGAGCACTAACACGGGAGGGACCACATGGGTGTTAGCTAGCTTGGGTCCCTAGATCTTCGTGTCTCTGTAAAACATGGCTTAGAAGGCCATGACCCTTAGAAAACGTGGCTTAGATGGCCACAGCCCTCAGAAAACATGGCGTATATGGCCACTACCCTCGTAAAACGTGTCTTAGAAGACCACGACCCTCAGAATAGCATATGTTTAGTTAGTGTTGCAATCGTCACTCCTGCTAGTGAAACCGGGTCAAGTCACCTCTAGAACACTATCCCACTAGTCTAGTCTACCTTCCTAGCTACCCGGGCTTCCCAGTTTGTGCTCAAACCAAATTCAAGTTCGTGTCACATGCCATATTTATGCACCCAAATAAAAAAAGACACCACACATGCCAAAAACCACTACTCTTACTCAGAAATACCATTTTGGAAGAATACACACACTTAAAATATTTCAAAACTAAATTTTCCCTACATACATGACTTATAAGAAAATATAGTGTGGTCAAAGAAAACACTTTCGTAGTCAAACAGACCATTAAAAGAATTTATTAAACAATTTCAACCAATGTCTCACTACTTAAAACACCATAAACCTTTACACCGTGTATTCAAAACAAATTTTTCATCTTTACTAATTATTTAATAAAATAACACAAATTTTCATAAATATATATTTAATGATCGAAACCACTCCTTTACACACCTAGACAACCCAAACTCCACTTACATGACCATACACACATGACGTCACCTCAGGAACACAACCCACATTACACATGCAATTAAAGAAGACCATCCACTATGTTAAAAGACCATTGCTATAATTAATTGAACTACAAGAAAAAATTTTCAAACCATTTTGAAATATGCCGCATGTCATTAAACACCACAAACTCATTAAATGTTCATTTATGACAAATTGCATATAGACGCTACAGTTGAAACACCAATCACACCCTTTGCACATACTAACAAAAAAACTGAACAACTTATGAAACACTAGCAAACAGTTCAAAAATGATTTTCATCGCAACATACTCATTTCATATTAACACACTAATAAACAAATTAAAACATGCTGAACCTCAAATAAAAATTCAATGTGCACCAAACAAAATGATTAGATAACATGCTAAATTAATCAATTAATAAAATGAACTTAGCTATTAATAATCATACGCGGAACCACCTACCTGATATGTAGGAAACCTCAAGAGTTTGACGCAAAACTACAACTGCACGACTAATACACCCAAACCCCACTAAGATAGTCATTTAAAACCAAACGCATACCGACGCTACACCAAAATATCAATTACATCCTTTGCAGTTCCAAAGAAAAGGGTCTCACGATTAACAAGAGATAATATTTCAGTATCTAGTACACGTATTTTGACGACACCCTACTAAACAGTTCAAGGCATGTCAAACTTAAATGAAAATCAAATTTGCCCCAAAACATCAATGAACATAAACATTTCACCACACACATTAATTAAATAACACTCTAAACAAATCAACCATGCAAATTAATTAACCAAATAATAATTGGATGTGAAACCACTTACCTCAACATAGACCAACTTCGCAAATTTGGTGTGCAATGTCCGCTGCACTTCAATCGCACCCCAAATAGACCCAGTTGTACCCAAATTCAAGAATTAGAACAATTATATCCTTATTTTACCCTAAAAACAGAACATGAGACCATTTATACTGGAAATTTAACCAATGAAACACAAAAAAACCCTATGGAGATCGGATGAAGACTTACGAGCGTGAGCAGAACTGGGGAGAAAATAGGGGGGTTTCCGAAGGCATGCCGTGTCAGAAAACAGGGTGGTGCATGGCTATGCGAAAATGGGCAGCGAGGACGTGGGATGCTGGTTCGAGAAAAAGGGGGGATATCCGGGTTGCAAAGTGCATGAAAAATTCAGTCGAAGAATGGAGGTGTGGGTCAGGATGGTGTGAGGCAGCAGGGAGCCGCTGATTCGGTACTGGGAGCACTGTAAGGTGGCACAAGGCAGCGGGTAGAGAGGAGGGAGTCGGTCCGGGTGCACGTTGCTGGAGGGGATTGAGAGTGGAGGTCCAGTGAGGGAGGAGCCGCGACAGGTGAGTGTCGGGGTGACGTCGGACAAGAGAAGGAGGGGTGCGCGTGGCTGGAAGAGAATAAGAGGGGGGTCGGCGGTTGCCCTTCCAGAAGAGAGGAGGGGAGGGCAGAGTCCTAGGTTAAGAAGGGGGTGGCGCGCTGCAAAACAGAAGGGGGGAGGGGAGGTTTCCACCTGGCGGGAGAGAGGGGAAGGAAATGAGAGAGGGAGATAAAAAAAGAGAAGGGAAAAAAAGAGAGAAAAAGAAATAAAAAAGAATAAAAAAAAACTTAAGTTATATAAAAAAAAGTAATGAAACTTAAAAAATTAATATATATTAACCTAATCATAAAAATAAATATAATCCACATTGTAAGTTAATGACTTATTATTGTAAAAAAAAATTTAATATAAAAAGCCTATGTAAGGAATTTGCAGAAATAATAATAATGATAATTTTAATATTAATACTAGTATTATTATTATTATTAAAACACTACAAAGAAAATATTATTTTATCTTTGGGAAAGAATTCATTAGTAATAACCAAATAAAAATATTAACTTAAATATTAATAATACTAATGATAAAACCAAAAAAATAAAACCAGCCAAAATAATAACATCATTCTTAAAAGATGTTAAACACTACGCATGGTCACATGCACGGTCTCGCGCTCGGTAGCGTGCATGGTCACACACCTGGTTTCATGCCCATGTAAAAATAAATTTTATAAAATAGAACATCCTTTTATTAAGAATGGGAACCGACCACAGTCGCGGGCAAGGTCACACACCCAAATAATAACACATTTAATAATAAAACATCATCCAATTTTGATTGGGCACTACACATGGTCGCACATACGGGTGCACACCTGTATAAGATCACCAAACCCCTTTCAAATTAGAATCGATTCAAACTGAAACCCAAAGAAAGACCTAAAATAAATTAAAAATATAATAAGAATCAGGTCGGGGTGTGACAAGTTAGTTATTGTGAAATTTTTTTGACATTCTGTTTATGACAAACAAAATAGTACGATTAAAAGAGTATATGAAACTATGATTATGGATAATTAGTTATCATGGTATATGGTTAACAACATACACAGTAACTAACACTTAGACTAACCAATGAAAATATGGGTGGTGTTTTTTAGTATATAAGGTGGTTCACTACATGTAATAAAGTGGATTTAGTATCCCATATGTCGAAATTCTGGGAATAATAACTAATGTTAATTTTTCCAAGGAACAAAAATATGACTTATGTATAAAGAAGAAGGGATAATTATAAGCAACAATTGAGAAAAATATAATTTTATATTATAAAAATGGATGAAAATGATGGTTTCTATTGGGAATCATCAATGAATTATTAGTTTAATGGTATAATTTATAAGGATTATATGTATTTATGTCATACGGGAGAATCTCATATTGAGGAATGATAAGGTTTTGCAAGTAAATTTTTTATGTTGATGATGAAAAGAATAGAAATGTCATCAGAAATGATTAATGTATCATGGAATATGATGATGAATCATAAATAATCTTTTAATAAATAATTTTAATTATTTCACTATTTATAAATTGGATGTCAATAATTAATTTATATAAGTCATGAAATTTATAATTATTTTTCTATAAAAGTATGGTATTATTAATTTTCAAGAATATCTTCAATGGGTACGGATGACCTTGAGAAAAAAGTTAATAGAATAGTGATATTTTATGGAAAGAAACATCATTAAGGGATATATAACTATTAATATGTAATTGATGATAGGATTAGGTAATTTTATTGGGATAAAGATTTTATTGACATGGAAAACATAAAATTGATAGTATTTAAAATCATTAACTGATAAATGATTTGATGAAAAAAATTACACTATCACTGATGGAGTTCAGAATATAGTTTTATTTATCCAATATACTCCATAATATATTTATTATTTAAATAAAAATTAAAATGCCTTGTTTTTTTTTGAGTTTTCATGTTAATTTTTGTTATTACCCTACTTTAAGATTATATATGGCCAAGGTAATTCCATAGTTGGTATGTTATCATTAAGAGACACTTTTTAATATTTGGGCGATTTTTGATATGTTTAATTTATAATTATAGTGAACATATTTATAAATATTGTAATTATTGAAGGATCATAAGGTTAATAATTTATGAAAAGGTTCTAGTTTAATTTTAGTTGATGTTTTCGAGATTCATGTATTATTTCATCATATAATGATTTATCTATATTGAATAAGTTGTTCCAACCATTTATGTTTTGATTAAAACATGATATATAATGAATGACATTTTATTATTTTATAGATCTTATGATTCAATTGTTTATAATTTTAGATGTTCATACGTAAAAAAATTCTTCTTCATTTGTTAGAAAAATAGATGGAGTTTAACTCCATCAATGCACAACCAATTAATGATATTGTTCTTATGAAATGGAGAGAAATCAAAAATTCATTTTCATTGTGTAAATTAATCAATATTAGGTCAAGGATATTGAATAAAAAATTTTGTTTTATTAAATTTATTTATAATATATTTAGGTTTTCTTTATCACCTCATTACATTTAATTTTTGTGGTTATTAATGTTTATTTGATCATTAACTTTATTGTGAAATAGATATACAAACACTACATTTCATAAGTCTACATATTCTCACTTTCCACGAAAGTTATACATTTTGAAAACCATGTAATGTGTTATTCCTGATAATTATTTTTATTATTTACCTCTTTTCAATAGGGTGTTTTATTAATCCTTTTTAAGATGTCAAATTTAAATAAAGGTTTTGTTAGATTGAAACTCATTTATTTCTAAAAGCAAGTTCAAATTTTATGGAATCAATTTATCAAAGGGGTAAGAATGTAACAAACTGATATTTTACGAAATTTATTTTTTAAATTAATTTGATTTCATTGTTATCTTGTGATTTATGTAACAAAATGTTTTAAAACCCATAATATATTATTAAATTATTATCATATAATGTGAATATTTTCAACTAGCCATTATATATTTTTGTATGAATATGAATTTTTTTTTAAAAAATTTGTATAAATATTTTTTATAAATTGAAAATATTGAAAAATAAGAACTTTTTTTATTAAACCTTTTATATTCTTAAAATACATATAATTTTTCTAAAAATGAATTTTTGTTGATTTTGTAACGAGATATTTAAAATTAATTTTTCAACTTTTAGAAAATTTATTTTATAAAATTATATCCCTATTTAATCAATGGAAAATAATTAACATAATGTAAATATTTTTAAATTTCTAAATAGGTCAATTTTTTGACCAGTAAGGATAAATATATATCATTTTTGAAAAATCACATTTCGTTTAATGTATAAAATAGTAAAGATATATTTTAAAAATATTTCAAAAGTAAATATATTTTAATGTTTTAGTAATACTTGAAATTATTTCATTTGAAAAAAATTTATATATATTTGTGATTTAAAATATTTTTAATCTTATGAAAATTTTTAATTTCAAGACCCTTTTTTTTATGTACGAAAGATTAATTTTAAATTAAATTATTTCTCTTAAAAAAATTTAAATTTTTAAAAAGGATATGATAATTGGAATCATCTTTATTAATATTATATAATAATTTTAAATTTATTTCATGCCATAAATAATATTAAAATAATAGAAAAAAATAATTACCATTACTAAGGTAAAAAAGGTGTGCTAGGTTTAAACAAAAAATATGAGGATGTTTATATATTAAATTGGATGGCCAAATACTTATCCTAAATATCTTCGGAAATATTTTTTAGTTTGTTGTGGGACAGTTTTCCATGAAATTGACCAATATAATAATTTAATTAAGGAAATAGAAAAAATATCAACCACATTATTTTAAATTAAAATTATGTGTTTTCATAGGGGAAACAGTGGTTTTTAAAAGTGGAATTTAATTTAGAGAATAATTAAATTAATTTCATGAGTGTAATTGTATTATTTTAAAAAAAAAATTTCACACAATGCCAACATTATAATTATTTATTTAATTTCAAAATTAAATCTGAAATAATAAATATAATAAATATTATATAAATTAAGTGAGTTTTTTATTTCGTGAATTTTTTAGATAAACATATCATTTTATACCGGAGTAAAAATAATATATTCTCCACAATTGACTTTATTTTGTGAAATTTTAAAAAATGATTGTATTGAAATGGGCATGAATGTATTTTTATTAAAAAAATATTTTATAATATGATTTAAAATTCCTAAAATTCCATCCCTCATACAATAGTTTTTTATATGTTTAAAAATGTAAACCATATATTATTATTTTTTAATTCTATTATAATAATTATATTGACCCATAAAATATGAACACTTTTTTACCGTTGTAAATGGTAAAAGAATGTTTTGTCTGTTACATGCATCTTCTGTTAAAATGAAATATCCAAACAAATAGTATTTTTCAAATATAAATTAAATTTCTTATTTATAACTTATTGGTACAAATTATCTAGCAATTATCATTTATTTTTAGTTATAAATTATAAATTACCTAATTAAAAAACTAGTTACTATAGGGAAAACTAAAATGATAAAAGTGATTAAACATAGAGTTCAATGAAGAACATTTTTAAAAAATTTGTATTTTGTGAGGTGGAGGTATCTATTGAAGATATATTCCATAAAATGTATTTTTTCCAAATTTTGAGGAATTTAGGATAAGAGTGCTTCAACCTTATTAAATTATTATTTTAATTGTCAAAAATTCCAATCCTCAATTATAAATGGACACCTAATCCTATGAAATATTTACACCTCATAATATATTAGGATTTATCTATCCCAAAACAAATCTCTTCCATAATTCATTATTTATTTTATATATCAATTAGTTGTCCCAAAAAACCAACCATTAGGGTTGATGATAACTATTCTAAAGGGGTTAGTTCTAAGGAATGATAATTGTCTTTACCAATGAATGTTTTTAAAATTTTTCTTACTAAATTAATTAATATACAAAAGTTAAAATATAGTGACACTTGTATTAAGAAAATTTGAAGATGTTATAATTTTTATTACATAACCAATATCTATATCCACTTCTGTCAATTGTGAAACGAAACCATCGATTGTTATTATGGAAGACTCCCGCTAGACGAACTGATGTATTTAATTTTCCATAATTTCCTTTGATGGATGGATATAATGAAAGATATAAAATATTATAATGTTATTTATGATACAATTATATCCATGGAATAATGAAATCATATATAATATCTAACCAACAAATGATTTTCAAAACAATAATGCTACTCGTTAGTATGTCAAGAATATATCCAGCATGAATCAATGTGATTCGTTTCTAATTTTATTTTGAAATTAATGGTAATTTGTATAGATATAACTAATATATTATATTTATATGATATAAAAATTATTATTAATGGTGATATATTTCTTACATTTCTTTTGTTCAATCCGTTGAGAAAATCTAAGTTGTGATCATGTGTACGTACGACCTTCTATCTCCATGAAATATACAATTCATTTCAATATGAAACATTATTAGATTACTAAAAATACATGAATACTGAATATAAAAAATATAAATATCATATTTAAATTATATATATTATATTACAAATATCAACTTATGAGAGAAAAAATCCAAACCAAAACATAAATGAAAATAAAAGAAGATATTACCTGAAACCTGATTATAACCACAAATTTTTAGTAAATGGGAAATAAAATGTCAAATGTAAATCATATTTGATATGAAATATATATTTATATTTTTTAATATATTTATAAAAGACCTATATTTATTATACATGAGTTTCATGAGTGTATGAAAGAATTAATGTCTTGATGAAATGATTTTATAGTCTATCTATTATTCCTTTTAAAAAATGTCATATTCAGCACTCATTTCCTTTGTTTTGAGTGTATATTTAACCATTAACCTGTTATTTCATAAATATATTCATTTCCATGGTATTTAATGTTTTATTTTTTTATTTAATGGGTCTTATTATTTAAATGTTTCTAATGTGGTATGTGATTTTTGTGTTGCACTTATTTCAACGAAACACATTCCCCATACATCACATGTTTATTTTGTGGGATGCATATATACATCCTATGAATCTATATAATATTTTCTCCTTTTTGTGCCTTATTATTTAGAAGCTACCAAAATAGAAATGGTTAGATTTATTAATTACACTAATTATTGTAATTTTTTAAAAATATATATCTAATGATGAAATCATATTATCCATGTCATTAAAAATTGATGACTTTTATTCCCCACTAGTTTAATGTCCATAAGATTATGTTGAGAGCCAGATTCATGTCTATTTGGTAATATATTGATCTAGTTTAATGTACATAAGGGATTATTTGGATCCATTTTTATGTTTATTTTGTTTTTCTGTGTTTCTAGTTTCATGTGGACATAGATATTTTTGTAATTGGTTTCACGTCCTTAATGTTTCGCATTGATCAAGTTTCATGTTGATAAGTTTATGCGACATCTTGATTTCTTGTCATTAACATAATGAGTTATCATGTTTCTATCTATACAAGTTCACAAAATTATATGTTTTTTTTCAAAATTCAGATGTCTATATTATGAAATTATTACTCATGTCCTTTATCTTCCTTTATTAAAAATGTATTATGAACTACCATGATTTAGGAAATGACTCATGTTTATTATCTATTATATGATGGTTATGGTTGTAGATTTTTTCATCACATTATCTTCACATTGTTATCATGTATTTTATATATCTCACATTCATACCCTTATTTAGAATCTTATATAACCTGTTATTACGATTCCCTTCCTTAGGATATGGATAATGTTAGTATGTATGGTATGTTGGATATTAATTCAAGTTATAATGAACTTAGTTTTAGATGATGTAGTTCCATACTGTCCCATTGTTGATGTGTCCATTTTTTCAAAGGATATTTAAAGATATGATTATGAAATGTTTTTTTTAGGTCATTTAATTAATATTAATCATTTAAGAAGTTTTATCTTTGTATTCTAAATTTTTTCCACTATAATTGGTATTAGGTAATGGTATAACTAACCATTAGAATCTAGGCCAATAAATCCTTCATGAGAAGCCTTAATATACAATTATTGATTTGAATGATGATTATTCTATGTATATGATAATTATATTGAATTTAATTAGCTGACAGAGTGAATGGGATTAATGAAATTAAATTCATGTATAGATAATTAATATGAATGTGGATGAGGAACATGTAATGCCCTGACCCCCCATAATCAGAGTTGCTGCAATAATAATTATATTTGTGTGATTTAAAGAATCAAATCCCTAATGACCATGTATATTAGTAGTCTTGAAGAAAATAGATACATACATGTGTCCAATATTACATTGGGAAAGGTGAGAAAATAAAACACATAATAAATACTAAAAGACTGTATCCATGAGAACTCAATAAATGCCCTTCTCTTCATAACCTGTTAAAGGTAATCAAATTATAGGGGTGAGATCAAATTCTTAGATAGGGTTATAAATTGAGGAAGCATGAATCAATAATAACTAAATCATAAACAATTATGAATAGTCAATATGGATTGGTGAATAAATGAAAGACATGCACCTTTAATAAAATGAGAATGAAACTACATCTTTTGGATTTGTCATAGTGAATAAATCATGGATAGTTATAACAAAAAATAATTAAAGAGAATGACTATTAATTGGATGTCATGTATATAAAACATGATACCACAATACCATCGAAAGAGATTGTGTTTGTGGGTAGAAACCCATCTGATTTTTAGGAAACAAACTCAAAGGGTTTGTCGCAAACTTATTTGTCTCATGAGACATGTCTATGCATTGAGGGGCCATAATGGGCCCCACACATCAATACATGTCCAAATAAATAATTTTACATAGATTTAATACATGTAAAATAATCCTTCTAAATATCCATATATATTTGAGGGTATGGATACATTAAAGGTTGTTGACATAGATAAAGAGACTTTAAAAACAGACCATTAAAAAATTCTTAAGGAAATAATCATTAAACATTAAAAAATGTCTCGTACAACATTGAAACATTCAAATCATACCCCCTTAGAATATATTGGGAATATAGATACTCTCAATATGATATACCAAATGGCAGTACAGACACCACAAGAAAGAAATAAGTTGACAACAAGGTATATATATCAAATAAGAAAATGTGTTTGGAGAAAAATCCATTTTACTTTGGAAAGAAGATTTTTTTGGTAAATCATTTCTATTTTCTATAAATAAGTTTTCAAACATATATATCCTAGAATATAAATGTTAAGGACGTTGAGATTTCATTTTAGGCATAAATTATGTCCTGTATAAGTGAAATCAAGTAAAAAAACAATTTTAAAGAAGCTTTAGAATTAATATATTTTAGATCGGTTCAAAGAATTAATTAAAGAGATTTTAAAGTGAAAAAATAATGTTTTACTTCATAGATACAGAAATTAAACAAAATAGAATTTATAATGTGTGATTAATGATGACAAACATGGTTTAAAACCAATTGTATAGTGAACATCAAAATAGGTAAGAATTTTTGATGTTCCTTGATCCATGCTTTCATTTCTAAAGAATTTTTGAATGATTATTTTAGACATGTAACTTCCCACAAAATAAACAAGTAATATTATTTGTAAACATATATAGGACATTCAAACATAACTAATGAGAATTACATAAGAATAAATAAGAATTTCATTGAGGTGAATAGAGAATAAGAGCAACATGAATGAAAATTGAGGTTCAGGTGGAAATCCTCAATCACTATGTAATCAATCTATTTGAATGCCCCAAAATTAAGAAAAAACAAATTATACATTTAATAAAATGATGATAAATAAATTCCTGATATGATACATCAATGTTCAGTATACATAGAACTTACACAAGTAATATAATTGAATACAGAACATCTCACAAAACTTGATGTGAGATGATGAAACCCCTTACCTTATGTCTGAATGTGTTCCTCTCCTGAACAAATGGTCTTGAAATATAAAATTATACATATTAATAAATTATTTTATAAAATAATAGACATGTATTTATTTTATCATAATTCTATTTAGTTAATTTATATTTTTATTGATAAGTTCTTATATTGAATTATGTCATTCTGGTGTGTTTGTTTTCGTGATTTTCCTAATCAGCTGACTTATTTTAAAGTAAGAGAGATCATGTGAAGTGGTTTTCAACATATAGAATATAAATTAAATATTATTTAAGATAATACATATTTTTTAACAGTCATTTCTATCATTTGGATACATGTAATGAGGATGAGTCACTAGATGACAACCACTTCGTTTATTTGACAATATTTAGATTATTATGAACTAATTTGGAAATATAAATTAATAATATGAACATATATTGGTTATTGAATTTTAATTATGTTATAATAAATTTATTATATTATGGTTCAACCATAAAAATTATTTCATGACCATTAATAGTGGATAAATTTAACAAATAAACATCTTCATCCATGAAGGTTATAAATTAGATCCTCATGGACATAAATTTCATTTATAAAAATATAAGGGAGGGTGTAAGATTATCGATGTTGGTTATTCAATTCACATGATAAATTTCAATAATATATATGATACTAGAGTAATAATTATCATTTTTATATAGTAGGTGAGGAGAGAAAAAGAAAAGAGATGTTCTTGAATGTAAAAGAAAAGTTGAGAGAACTCTTATGAAAATTTGACAGCCAAACAACATCACATAAAATATCATAAAAACAAGTATTAGAGAAAATAGTTATTTAGTCAAATGAAAATAAAAATGAATGTAAGAGTAATATATAATATCAAACCCCAGCATATGATAATGGAAATTTAAATATATAACATAATATAAGTGTTGATTAAAAGAGGAGGTTGAAAGGTTCCATTACCTTGTAGAGTAACTTATAGTACAAGATAGTTGGGACCTTAGGGGATAAATCACACCATGGGATGACTCATAGGAGAGAAAACCCACCATTGATTCTAGGATGATGGATTTTTAATGAAAGGTAACGAATTGATGAGTGGATATTTACAGAAAAGGGAGAGAGTTTTTATATTAATTTCAAAGGGACACCTTATTATAGTTTTTTCAAAACCATGGGATCACCCATGGTATTAACCCATGTATTTACGCACTTTTGAAAACTCATGTTATATTATACTATAGAAAAATCATCCATAATTTTATTTTTATTATTATTTCAATATGATGCTATTAAACTACTTAAAACTCAAAACTGTATTTTTACTATTCAAAAAAAATTCAAGTATTTTAGAAATACCCCAAAAAACTCACACTAAATTTTTATCTTCGTGTAGAATCCAAAAATGAAATCCATTTTATGGAAATAATCTTCTAAAAATATTTAATATAATTTAAAAAAAAATATAATTTATTCCAAAAAAGACACTTTAATACTATAACTCATTTTATAACACCTTTAGAAAGACCTGCTAAATTATCATATAAGCATAAGACAATAAAGTGACAATTCTTATTAAATTTTATGAAAATAAATTTTTATTTTAAATATTAATTTAATCCAAATATGTTAATATAAATATTTATGTCATACTAAAATACCAATACTTATACTATGATCATATTTTCAAATTTAAGATGTCTATATCATATTTATAAATTCATGGTTGAAGTTTCTATTTTTTATATATTTTACTATTCATTATTATTCTTTTATATTCATTAGGGTTTGTCACAATTCATAAGGGTATGTTACTATTTCCCAAAAATTAGTTTTGGCTTATTAAACTCTAAATATCTTACTCAATGCAACTGTGAAGGTCTTTTTTAAAAAAAAAATTCAAATAAAAATGCGGAAAAATTATTTTTACTTTACTAGGTTATAAAAATATGGTGCTTTTTATTGACTTAGTGTTTCATGCATTATATAAAAAATCTATTTTATATTCATGGGGTGTTACCTTATCCCCTCTTTACAAAAATTTCTTCCTCGATATTTGAAATTAAACTTCGAATGTTAATGGTTAATACTTGAAAATTCTTATCTGTGGGATCCACATCAAGAATATAGTTAAAATATTTTATTAATAAGAGGAATGGGAAAATAATAGGTTACAACAAAGAAATAATTATATATAAAAAAAATTTCATGGTAGAATAACCAATCCATCATGTAGTGACATTAAATACTAAAACCCATACTACGATAACCTTAAACAATTTTCTATGTGGTTAAAAATTCCAAAAAATTAATTATTAAAAACATTATAATGAATAAAAACATCATGTATCCTCCTAAAATATATAAATAACATGAATTACTCTAAATACATTATCGGAAACAAGTATTCCTCTTTATTCCATATGAAATATACCTGTTATTGGATATATTTCATAAATCCAAAAGTGTTGTAAACTCCATTGATGATAAAATAGATCACATCTCGAAAAGTCAATAATCAGTTCCAAGGATGTCTGTACTTATTTGAATCAATATTCTCTTCCTAATTATCTCAGCATGAGATAAATATATTTAGGGTGGGCTTTCCCAAAATCATGTGTTTTCTAAATAGTTTTACATTATATTGATCCACATTTCCTTTGTTCCATTCACCGAATGACCTCAAATTATTAATAAAATAGTATTGCAGTACATAAATTTTAAATATAAGAATTCGTACAACTAGTATAATTTTGAAAAAATATTCAAATAACATGATTCTTAACTAGGATTATTATTCATTTTTCTTCATCGAGAGTATATTCATAACTTTATCAGTATCTAAAATCATCATGTGGTGTATATTACTTTGATTATTGGGACATTGATTCATATAGTGTCCCATCTCCTTGTAATTAATGCAATGAAAATAGGGAAATTCATTTATTGTCTTGTAATTATGATCATGGTGTTCTTTTTCAACACACATAAAGCTAACTACTTTTACTCTCTAGTGTATACCATGGTGTTGCCTTCCACAATTATCACATATGGGAAAATACATCTTTCTCTTCTTCCATTTGTCAATGTTTTTCGCTAACATCCTTTTTATCTTTTCCTTCCATTCAAATCCATATGACTCAAAGAAGACTTCACATACCTTGTCAACACATGATACTATTTCCCTATATGAGTATGATACATGGGATACAATATTACTTTGAAATCATGGATTAAGTCCATTTAAGATATAATCCTTCTTACATTTCATATCACGTGCATTGGTGAAGTTCTAAATCCTTTTACTAGTCACAAATTCTAATCAATTCCATATTATATATTATATCATACAATTATGAAATCTCTATTAATTTAATCATAATATAGAACATATCATAAATTTATGAATTGTAAATCCAAGATCCATGTACTTTGGTTGCTTTGGGGGCATAATTCTTCCACAATGGTGGGTAAATAAAATGTTAATTATTGTAAGCACATCCCCTGGGAGTTTCAATACAAAGTGTGCCTCATGTTCTGTTATCGGGTACTAGGATTCCATGAGTCAAGCCTGAAACACCTTGTCGGTGTTTTCACTCCACTGTATATCTCTTCTAGATCCACATCAACCTCTTTGTATCTAGATAAGGATGTATTATTTTCTAAAAGTATCCACAAAAAATATTCCTTAAAATTATTCTAGGATGTTCTTTTATGTTTGTACCCATATAAATCTTTAGGGATTTATTCCCAAATAAAAATATTCTAATATAGTTTCTATGTTTTCTACTAAATTTATTATGATACAAAATTTAACTCCCTAACCCTTCAAGTCCAGATCTGATGCATTCCTAATTACATTGACATGATTATAAGGAATAAAATCCCAAAGGACTGAATAGTTTATTAATCTTGATGAAAGTATATACATACATGTAACTCATATTACATTGGGAAAGGTAACAAAATACAACACATAATAAGTACTAATATATTGATTCTATTAGAAATCAATAAGTGGTCTCCACTTTATAACATATTGTGGGGAAACAAATGAAAGGGGTGAGATCAAATGCTCAGTAAGGGTTATAAATAGCTGATGCATGAGCCAATAATAATTTAATCATATAAAATTAGGCATTATCAATATGTCATGGTCAATTAAGGAAAAACTTGTTCCTTTAATAAACTGATAATGAAACTACATCCATAGGTTATTTCATAGTGAGAATTTCATGGATAATAATAACATAAAATGGATAAAGAGAATGATTAATAATTTGATATCATGTGTCTAGAAAATTATTCCACAATAACATGGAAAAAAATTATGCCTATGGGTAGAAACCTTTCAATTTTTTTGGAAACAAACTTGAGGGTTTGTCTCCAATGGATTTTTCTCATGACACCTATCGATAAATCGAGGGGTTATAGTGGGACCCATCCAACGCTGCATGTCCAAATAATACTTTAAACATAGATTTAATAAAAGTACAATATTAATTCTCAATATCTATATATATTTGAGGATACGTATTCATTAAAGTATGTTGACATAAATAAAGATACTTTTAAATGATACCATTGGAAAATTCATGAGGAAATAATACTTAAACATTCCAAAGTGTCCCATACCACCTTGAAACATTCAAATCCTAATCCCTTATAATATATATGGAATAATGAGGCAATATAAATGATATACCAAATTTATGTACATACATCACCAGAAAAAATATTACTAGTGAACAAGGAATATATCTGAAAAAAAAGATAAAGTGTGAGGAGAAAAATCCATTTAACCTTGGAAAGAAGAGTCCTTTTGGTAAATCAGATATATTTTCTATAAATATATTTTTAAACAAGTATATCCCAGAATATAAAATTTATATACATTGGGATTACATTTGTGGCATCAATTATGTCCTACTGAAGATAAATCGTGTAAAAAGTGATTTTAATAATGATTTAGAATGAAAACATTTTAAGGCAGTTTAAGAAATTAATTAAAGAGATTTTAATGAAAAAATGAATGATTAATATCTAAAATCCATAAATGAACCAAAATTAAAATTAAAATGTGTGAATTATAGAGGTAAAAAAGGATTAAATCAAATTATAGTGTGAACATAAAAATAGGTAATAATTTTCGATGTTCCATGAGTCAAGATTTCAGTTTGGAAGAATTTTTTAAAGATTGTTTTAAACATGTCACATTTGACCAAGTAAATAATGATTATGATTGGCACAAATATGTAGGAAATTCGAACATAATTGATGAGGAGTAAATAATAATAAATAATAATTTTATTGATGGGAATAAAGAATATTAACAAACTGAATGAAAATAGAGGTTTGGGGGGAAAACCTACATCACATTGTAATCATTCAATTCGAATGACCCAAAATAAGAATCATCAAATGATACCATTAATACCATTATAATAAATAAGTTCATGATATGAAACATAAATGGTTTGAATACCTAAAACATACAAAAGTAATATTAGTGAATACAGAAAATATCACAAAAATGGATGTGTGATGATGAAACCCCTTACCTTAAGTCAGAATTTGTTTCACTAATGAAATTAAGGTCCTAAAGTATGAAATTAGAAATATTAATTACTTATTTCAGATCATAATAGACTTGTTTTTATTTTTTCTAAATTCATTTTAGTTCATTTAGGTTATTATTGATAAGTTCTTATATTGAATTATATCGTTTTGGAGTGTTTATTTTCATGATTTTAATAATCGGTTTAGTTTTTTTAAAATAATGGAGTTAATGTGTAGTGGTTTTCAATCCACATAATTCTAATTAAATATTATTTATGACCCTCTAGAGATTTTAATAATCTTTTCTATCATTTGGATACACTGAATGAGGATGATTCATTAGATGACAACCATGTCGATTATTGGGTGGTATTTTGATTATTATAAACTAATTATTCCATATAAATTAATAATATATACATATACTAGTGGATGAATATTAATTAGGTTATAATAAATTTACTAAAGTCTTATCCCACCATCCAATTGATTTCATGACCTGTAATTATTGAGAAATATAAGAAAGAAACATTGTCATCCACTAATGTTATAAATTTGAACCTCATGGACATTGATTTTGTTTATAAATATAAAAGGGAGGGAGTATGATTATTGATGATGGTTATTCCAGTAAAAAGATATAATTACCATATATTTATGATAATTGAATTATCAAGATCATTTGAATAGAGGAGGTGAGTAGAGGAAATGGAAAGAGATGAACTTGAAAGTAAAAGAAAAGTTTAGAGATCCCTTATGAAAATTTGGCTGCCTAACGACATCACTTAAAATTTCAAAAAAATAATCGATGAGATAAAAAGGGTATATCAACATATTTAAATAAAAATTAAAGTTATATGGATACATAATATCAAACCTCAATATATGATAATGTAAATTTAATGAGATAACATAAAATAAGTATTGATTAAAATAGGAGGGTGAATGGTTCCTACACCTTGTAGGGTAACTCCTATAAATTGATGGTTGGGACCTTGGGGGATTAATGACCCCTTGGGAGGAATATTAGAGAGGTAAAATCACCAGATATCTGAGTATTAGGGATTTGGAATGAAAGATAACTAATTGAGGAGTGGGTATTTTTAGAAAAGAGAGGGAGTTTTTTTAATAATTTCGAAGAGACTCCTCATTAGTGGCTTTTGAAAAATGATGGGCTTGGTCATGTTATTTTCCCATGGTTTTTGCTAATTTGGAAACCTCAAGTCATATGTTATTTTACAAGAGTCTACCAAACTTTTATGTTAATTATTATGTCACTATGATGTCATCATACTATTGGAAACTCAAAACCGTATTTCTAATATTCATGCAAAATTAAAGTATTTTAGAAAAAATCCAAAAATTCAACCTAACCATTTATTGTTATATAGAATCCCAAAATAAAATAGTTTTTTAAATATTTTTCTAAATATTTTTATTTTAATTTTTAAATTAAAAAATAATTTATTCAAGAAAATACACATTAAAAAAAATAACTCATTTTATAGGACCTGAAGAAATTAATCAAGGTCCTTGAAAATTATCATATAATCAATAAAAAATAATGTAACAATTTGTGATTATATTTTATGAAATTAAATTTCCATTTTAAATTATTAAATTAATTATAAAATTTTAATATAATTATTTATGTCATATAAAAATACTTATAGTTATACCACGATCATTTTTCCATTTTTAAGATGTCCAAATTGCATTTCTAAATTCATGGGTGATGTTTTTATTTTTATATATTTTACTATTCATTACTACACATTACTATTCCTAAGGGTATTTCACAATCCATAAAGGTATGTCACTATTCCCCAATATTATGTTTTCCTTATCAGACATTAAATATCGTATTGAACGCTACTATGTATGTCATTTTTTCAAAATTCAAATATCAGAGGTGAAAATATTATCTTCACTTTGCGAGGTTATAAAAAAGTGGTGATTTGTAGAGACTCAGAGTTTCATGAATTATATTATAAATCTATTTGTAAATTATTGTTGTGTTATAGATCAATTATTCAAGGGGGTAATAACATTGGGAATGGAACCTTGGTATTTGATATGATCATTACTTAGTGTAAAAATACGAACCTGGTTTCACAGCCAATTTTATACTCCATGGGGATATGTTTTGTAAAGTCACAAACACTTCATGAACCATCGTGATTTAATTTAATGGATTAGAAAGATGAATGAACTAGGATAAAAATATATAATTATACATAAAAAAATTCTATAATTTAGATATAATATTATTTCTTTTTTAGGATTATGTGGATTTCCACTATGAATGTTGTTTCTCACACTATTTTGTTTCATTATATGCAATGACAAGAACTAGAAGGAACTATGATAACATTGATTGTGATATAAATTATTTTAATTATTATATCAGAGGATATTTTAATTATTCATAATCTGATATCATGACATATTGCTAATAAATTTCAACATAACAAACAGTTAAACCCAACAAACAAAGGAAGTATAGTGTTATTTGAGTTCTTAGGCATTGGAGGCAATGGAGGAATATAGATTTATTTTCAAAGATATATAAATAATGCATGAACAATAACTCAATAAAATGTCTCAAATGAATGAGAAAATATTTTAGGTTTAGATAATAAGGGCACATAGTAAGTAATTACTGAGGAAAAATGAAAAGTTCATTTTTCACAATGGAATGTAATAATTGAGTCTTAATGGTATCATGAATGGTTAAATGTCCTAAATTTGTAATATATTGGAAATATATGAATAAATTTTCTGAGGGAATATATTTTATAGACTATATATATTGTTGAAAACGTAATGTCTTTTATATTTATAATGTTGAGACAACATTTGAATTTTGAAACAAATGATGTTTAATAAATAATATGATCAAGTCAAGTGAAATTGCATTTGAATGTTTTGCAATTATTAAAGTGTTTATGTATTTAATCCTAGGAATTATATTATCCTTGATAGTGTTTATATTATTTTTTAATATTTATGGAATATATTAAAAACTATTATGGGTTTTTAAGGAATAAATAAGCAATAATGTTTCAATTGATATTTATGGTAATTATGGTTATTTTTATGTTTTAGGAGAATAAAAACCATGTTATTATGTTATTTGACATGTGATAATTAAGACATAAATTATCATATTTGGGGTATTAATTTTAAGGATATTTTAGATTTTTAATTTCCTTCTTGATAATTTTTTGAATTTTTTAATGGACATAAGGTTAACCATAAATAAAATTGTTAATGTTGAACATGAGATGAGGTTTTAGATATTAATTCATTATTTCATCATATAATGATTTAACTATTTTTGGATACCTTGTACTGACAATTTTGGTTTTCTTGAAAACAGTAGATAGTAGGAGTTAATTATAATTATTTTATGGATATTATAATTCATTAGTAGTTAATTTTAGTTATTCATGCATAAGAAATTGTGTTTATTACATAAGGTAAATGTTGATGTGGAAATTGATTGAAAACCAACCAAATGATAATTTTTTATAAAATGGGATAAAATTAAGAAAAGATATTTTCTCAGGTAAATTATTAAATAGTAGGGTCTAGATCATGAAAAAATTAATAGTATATCACCTTATTTCCTAAATATTTGAATATATATTTCTTAACTCATTAGTTTATAGTTTTGGGTAATAAAATTTATTAGAATCATTCATTTTCTGGGGAACAATGATCAACCATCATTTATTTTCAACTGTGACCATATTTTCACAACTCAATAATAATATCCTATTTGGAAGCCCATTTATATGATATTTCAAGTGACTATTCATATATATATTTTTCCTCATTCAGGGAAGATGTCTTATTAACCCTCTATATGATGTTTTCCCTCAATAATGATATCCTATTTTAGTGTTTATAATGTTACTATATGATATTATATAAAATTAATATCCAAACTAAATTTAATTTCATTTTTATCTTTCATTTTACGCAATTCCCAGTTTATACAAATAACAATATACTGTTAAAATATTATAATTTAATGAGACAATATTACCTAACAATTAAAAATTGTCTCATGAATAGGGTTAATAACAATTTTAGAATAAATTAAAAAGATTTTATAGAAATAATATATTTTCTATAAAAAAAGGGTTATTTTTTAGTAATGTATTCATACTCTTTGGAAATACTTCTTTTCTGAAAAAATTTATTTTCATTGATTCGAATAAAATAATAATAAAATTTCATCAATGATACTTTTAGAATATTTAATTAAATAAAATAACTTCATTATTTATCACATATCTATATTAACTTAGATTAAATTATAGTTAATTTTTAAAATTTATTTATTTATTTATTATTTTTGAAAATAAGCATTTTTATGCATTAATAACTTTTAATTTAAATTATATAAAAGTCCAAAATTTATTTTCAAATGGGTTAGAGATTATTTTTTTTCAATTATATAATGAATCAAAAAATTATTTCATTTCCATCAATTTTTTTTACCTATGATATAAAATCATTTTATACATATAAAAATGTATATATTGTAAACAATTTTTTCATCGCCCCTATTGATAAATTTTCATCTAAATTTCTCCACTTTTGTATATTAGAATGTTAAAATGGTTACTTATTTGGAATCAATATAATTATTACTTTATAATATAATCAAATTATTTTTTGGTCATAATGAATATGGAAAAAATGATAATAATTAATTACCATCGTTATGGTTAAAGATGGTTTATCTAGGGTTAAAATTAATATTTTATCATTTAAATTACCTAAAATATTGTATAAAAATTATTAAATGATAATAATTATACACTAATTAAAATTGAATATATTTTACGTGTTTTTGGGACCCTTTTCGTTGAATGTGGACAATATAATATTTTTTAGATAAAAATGATAAATTGAAACATTTTTTCTTTTAAATATTAATTACGTGTTCCACAGGAAAATTATCAATATGTGAGTGAATATATATGGAAATTTTGATCGTAATTAAATTTTCATCAGAAGGTTTTTTAAATTAATAGTTATTTTATAATTGTATTAATTAGTTATGTAACATCAATGTATTAGTTATTTAATTAAATTAAATTTAAAATAAATGATACTAAAATATTAAAAGTATAATTAATTGAATGAATTTTGGTATTCAATAAATTTTATAGATATATATAACATTTTATAATGTTTAAATTTAATATATTCAATATACACCATTTTCATGCTGTTATTAATCTCAAATTAAATGTATACAATCAAAATTTACATTAAAGTTTCATTATAATAATTTATATTTTATTTAATGATTTTAAATTACCAAAAATCATATACTCTTCCAATTAATTGGTATGTGTTTAAAATTATCATCCAAAGTGTATTCATGTACAAAATATATTCTGATAATAATTATATTTTTCCCTAAATATTATGGACATCATTACCATGGTAAAGGTTAAAACATTGTTTTTCACAATACATGTGACTATGTTAAAATTAAGCTTCCACAAACAATGTATTTTTTAACTTTATAAATTATATTTAAAATTATTAATATTTGGTTAAAGATAATAATAAGAATCATTTTATTGCTGCTCTTAAATGATATATTAACAAGGTAGACATACTAATTTTCAATGTGAAAACAAAAGTCGAAAAATTATGTAATATATGTGTTTGAGTAATTATTTTGTTAAATAATGTGTTTTAGTTTTAATGGTTGATGTTTTTATAGATATTATATTCCCTAAAATCAATAATTTATAATTTCTTGAGGCATTTGGGTTGAATGTGATTCTAAAATATTGAATAGTTCTAGGCATTAAAAAAATTCCACCCCTCTTAAATAAAAAGGGCTCTACCTAACCCTAATTATTCACACATATTAATCCATTTTTATTGACAAATCCCTAAAAATATCTATTTTTCATAAATATTATATATATATTATTGTTTTTCCTACTGATAAACCATGTGGCCTTTATTAAGAGATGCAAAGGAGGATATTCTATGTGAAGTAAACTATCTTCACCAAGATCATTCTTTTTTAATCATTTTATTACCACAACTAATGATTTATTAACAATATAAATATAATATAATCTTTATATGTATTATACTATTACGTTATAATGATAATATAATAAACTATATCACTCTCATCATCTGTAAAATGGGTAACAAAACCAATAAACATGTGTATGGTGGAGTAACGCGTCAAGAACCAATTTAATTTTTTTTCATAACCACCTATCATTGATATATATAATGATAATATCAAATATTTATAATGATATTTTTGACTAAATTATTATCTTGGAATTATAGAATAACTTATACATTTTTACCTTCCAATTCCATGGAAAAGGTAATTTCACTAGTGAACCCATGTGATCTTCCTCCTCCATGTAAGGATGGGATTAAATTATTTTAAAATGAATTATAATAATGATATATTTAATGAACATATATGGTATATATGAAAAATATATTACCCAAAAAGGGTGATATAATATTTTATTTTCTTTATCTCCATCTGTTGGGAAAAATGAAACAAGATTCATGAATACATTTGACCTACAATCTCCATGATTGATTTAATTAATTTTATATCTATAAAATTAATGGAATAAAAAAAATATGTAATTCATATGTATTATATTTATATCATGGATAAAATTATGTAAATAATTTAACCAAAATCAATGTAAAATTTCCCAAAATAGAAATCCAAAACTACTTGAAAATCTAGTCAGTTATTACATGAAACTTGATTTTAAAAAGTTTTTGTTGAATAATATTGAATAAAGGTTAAAAAATATTATATGAAATGATAATTATTATTATTTTTATAGTATATACTTATAGTGAATGAATATTTATTATATAGTTGTCTTGAATGTTTATAATTGAATTCCAGACTTAATGTTAGAGATTTATATAACCTCATTCATTTTTGGGAGATATTTACCTAATTCACCACTATTTCCTATTGTGTGTTGTATATAAGACACCATTTACAAGTTATTTTAATAGTATCATGTTATTAATGATATTTAAATTTAAATTTGATGTTATTATTTAATTGGCCTATCATTTTTAATGTTTGTAATGTTTTACCTTTTTTTCTCACACCTATTTCAGTGTCACACATTCTCTATACCCCACCAGTTTCTTCTATATTTAATATATAAATCCCATGAATGTATTTAATTACCTTTCACATTAAAATCTTTGGAAATAAATATATATCTAATATCCACTATTTCATTGGTCATACAATTCAGAAGTCACAAAAGTGGTAAGGGATTGATGTTACAATATCAATGTTTGATGTGATTGTTTATGATTATTCTTCAAATGAAGACATCATATGATATATCTCTCAAGAAACACATTAGTTTACATATCAAATGGTTTCATGTTGATATGGTTATATGTGTACCTTGTTTTATGACAACAATGTTATGTGTGGACATGCATTAATGTCCATAATTTTATCTGTTGACCAGGTTCCATGTCCATAAGGTAATGGGTATAAAACCATTCATATACATATGGTTATGTTTTGACTTGGTTTCATGTTTAGAAGTTTATTTTCATAGCCTTATTTTATCTAAAAAATGTTATAGGAGGATTGGAATCATTTCCTTAATGTTATTCAGGGGAATGGTTTCATGTCCATTGGTTTATACGATGGCCTAATTTCATGCACATAATATAATGATTGAATCAATTTTGATTTGTACATGTTCACAATGTTGTATGTGTATATATTTTCATCAATAAAATTTATTTGTTATGATATAAAAGATATTGTTCATTAATTTCAATTAATATTGATGAATTATTAACAATAATTATTTAGGTTATGACTCATGTTTATGATCTATGATATGTATTGTATGGTTTTCAACTGTTATGATCAGGTTCTCATACCCTTATACCCTTGTTTTTTAATATCTCCCTTACATACCCTTACTAGGCATCTGTGCTCACACTTTCCAACGTATCCATTCCTCATGTTTAGAATAATTTTTTATTCAGGATATATAAAACAATATTTATTATTATGAACATAGTGAGAGATCATGTCAGGCACTTATAAACTAGTTGATTATGTAAGATCGGTTTTAATAGCACACTAACTATAAAATTATAGAATGAATCATTTTTTATTCAATTAATATACATATATTAATATGTTATATATGCAAAAGAAAATAATTTTTTATTAAAGTAACACATTGACGTTTTATGAAATATTATTTTCGAATGAATTTAATATATTTGATATCTTTCATTTAACACAAATACTAGTTCGAAAGAAATGTAATATTCTATTAAAATATTATTATTTAATGTGACCATTTTAATTTAGACACTAATTTTAGTGGTGTAAATAAGAATAATAGAAATTTTAAAATTATTTATTGATATTTATGAAAAATTAAATATTTTAATATATAATAAATTATATTTCTATAATGTCTTTTTTCTCATGGAAAATAAATCTTTTCACTAAAAATTATTTTCTTATTTTTAATAAACAAATAATAAAAACCCATATTATAAAATTTAATAAAATAAAAATGAATAAATTAAAATAATTTTTTTAAATATAATATAAAAATTAATGTAGGATGAATTTTTAATAATTTTCTAAAGAGATTAATTTATCATTGATTAGTAAAAAATATTAAATTTTTTGATACTATCTTTTCATTTAATGTAATGACATTCAAATTTTATTTCAATATGTTTATAAAAGTAATATTATTTAAATTATATTATAATTATTTAAATTTTCGTCTCTAGAATCAATAATATGATCAATTACGATAGAGTTTTTTATATTTTTGAAAAAAATACTTGGAAAAATATTTTTTTGAACCATCATTATATTGACCCCAACCTTTTACAAATAAAATTTCATGATTTGAAACATAATTATACATCAATGTTTAAGCCCGGTTTCATAAATTATAGTGTGTTGGATGACTAGGTAGATAAAACTAAAATCATCGAACTAAATGAAACATTTCATTATGTAATCATCAAATTGAGCTCCTAACATTCACTGTGTTCAAACATCTATATAGGTTACCATGGGGAACACATGAACAAAGGGACAAGATAAATATCATAGTAAGGGAATAACCATAAGAACAAGCATTATCACATGTGATAGAAGGCCTGACATGGTGATATAAAAAGAAACGTAACATATGAAATTATAACACATAAACATGGAATTATATATAACTAGAGTCTTAATAATGTGGAAGTAACATGAAACATGACTTCATCACGAGCTGTGGCTAACCACAACGACCATTAAACATGGTAGTAGAGTACAAGGCTAAGCTCCATGACCATCACACAAGGTAACAGAAGAAAAGCCTATCCACCAAGACAGTCACACATTACGTCTCATTAGACATAACTTTACTCTATGCAATGGAGCGCTATCTGGGTGAACCCATATTATATTTAAATGAAGATGTTTTCCACATAAAGAATCATAAATAATATATAACATCCCGTAATATATGTTGGGTAACATTCTTTTTTTTATTTTCCCACCAAGATTTAAAAACCCTTTTAGGTTCCTTTTCTGGGTTTACTGCAGACAGTTGAATAGGTAAACGTCGTGTACCTAGAGAAACATAATGTGTACATGGTGTTGTATGCATGTCGAGGACTAAGAGGTCACGTAGTGAACTGGGGGATCATGTCGTGAGATGCTACATGTCATGTACTTGAGGCACACATCTTGTAGGGTATAAATATTGGTTTTTCAACCCAAGGCATTGTGTTTTTTTCCAAACTTATTTAGTGAGGGATAAACATCATGACTCAGGGGTAGATGTCCTGACTAGGCCTTCTCCTAGGTTTAAGTCACATGTTTTTTAGTTTTTCTTGGCATTTTTCTCCCAAACATCTTCGATATCTACCTAAAACATCCCCTAGGAAATTTTTACAGGCATATCACCTTCTAGATAGATTTTATCGGCTCTATTTCATCATTACTTCTATATTTTATCCCACTGAGTAGTTGTTCTTTCCCGTTCTTCTTTACAGTTGATCGATGTCGAACATGTGCCTTGCATTATTGGATGTATTGATCTGTGTTGGTCGATATTTTTCATCTTCTTATAGATCCGTTGTGAGATCTGCATTCGGAGGCCTTTATGCTTTGTTGGTTGTGGTACGACAGATGCTATTCATCTAGGTATGTGGGTTTCACCACTTTCTCTAACATTTTGTGTTTATATTTTAATCAATATTATCATGGATTGGATTCTATGGTCTTCATTGGTTCTTTTGGGGTTTATACTGGGTTTTGGATTCTGTTTCGGGCGTGTGTGACCCAGACCATCAGGAAGGTGGTTTCATCTCTAGCCTATTATAATGAGCCCAGATACTATTTCTTTATAAATTGATTTCTGAAATAGTAATTATTGAGTGTGTTTGTGGAAAAGGGGTTTTAAAAGAAAATGGTTTTTCATTTTTTATTCATAAAAGGAATTTTTGAATTGGCTTTGAATGGGTTTTCAACGTATTGAAATTGGTTTGTGGAAAATAGAACATGGGTTACCTATGGAATATAGGTTGAAGGTTAGCTTTAGGCCACAATAAATTGTTGTTATTATCAAGGAGTATTGTTTTTGGGATTTACTATGTTTCCTTGGCCCATTTTTCTATGGAATTGATATTGACTTTTGGGGGGTTTTCTAATGGGTTATTCCTCTACTTGTTTGGTTTATTTGGCTAAGAATAGTTTTGTGGAATTGATTATTTTGGTACGAGTGGTTTTATGCTTAGAAATGTAGTATTCCTAGGTGTGTGATACATGTCCTCCTTTTTTTACTACATGGCTTTCAGATTTATCCTTGATATGCATCATGATGCCTGTAAAAAATGAAGTTGAAAATTTTCTTTGAAAAGGTTATACTAGATATTGTTTATAACTATGTAAAAATGAAAATTTACCATGTTTTCTAAAAAAGTTCATTACTTCTTATCATTCCATATTTTTTTTATTTAAAATGATCATATATGATTTGTAATAAAGAGGCTTGTTTTGGAACTCCTAGGTGCGATTCTATTGAGCCAGTTAGCTCACACCTAGTGCACTTCTATGGTAGTGTGTAGACCTTTGTTTGTCTTCAAGTGCAAGTAAAGGAATGTCACCATAGCGATACAGTGAGGTTTGTGTCATAGGGGATGGTTATCTAGTGGTGAGATGTTTTGAGTTCATCCATGCCGTCATTGTAGTAGTGATTTTGTTTTGGACCCTTTTTCGTTATAAGTATCTATGGATCTTTTTGCTACTATTAATATTGTGCGGTTTCTGTTGTTTTATTTATAGTTTTGGAATATATATTTGTTATTATTACATTGTTTCTTCTTCCTCTCTCTCACTAAATATATATTTTGTGGTTGTTCAGGTTGGGTGAAATCGTTCCCTTAGTTTTGTCGCTAGATTCCTGGGTGCTTGTCACCTCCCTATGGGGATTGAGAACACACATTGGGTCTGTCAAAGATTTGGGTGGGTTCCCGTTTTTTGGTAATTCTGGGTAAGTTTGATATAGTTTGGTATTAGTTGGTCGGTTTGTCATCAAGAATCATTTTCTTGGGATGTCTGTTAGACGGGAGATAGAACTGTCAGGACATCAAAGTTATGTGGCGATAAAAATCTGGGTATCTATAGTTGTAACGAGACTCAATATACCATGGGATGTTAGGATATGTATCTATAATGTTTTCATTTTAGTTTAAAATCATAGTGTTTTCTTTTGGGTTTCTAGTTTCAATAGATATTTTCTCTCGGTATAATCATTCTTATGTTTTGTTGTGCAGTAGACTGCCTCCAATATATCTTCCTCAGGTCCCTCAGGACTGTGTTGTTGATGCTAGTCATGGAAATATACCAATGTATTAGAATCTTTTCGAGACTATCATACATCAGTCCATGTAGCCGACCATGATTTTCAAAAAGTTCAGAACATATTGGTTGAGGTACATCTAGAAGATTGAGGTGAAAGAGATCAATCACAAGAGTTATTGCACGAGAATCCACCATCCTTTAAAGGGATGAAAAGAACTCAAATGATGGAAGATTAACCAGATAGGATTGATCAGTTTTTTGACTTCATGAATACACATGATAATATCATGGTGAAGTGTGTGTCATTCAGACTCATGGGTTCCAGCAAGAATTGGTTGGACTCTATAGACGAAGAAGAAAGACATGTGGGCTTGGATCGAAAAGGTTTTGAGACCCGGTTCGTTGATTAGTTCTTTCAGGGGTATTTTATTTTGGAAAAATCAATACTGTTATTTTCATTGCAGTAGGGGGAACCTTTGGTGTTGGAATACACCAACTATTTTGCAAATCCTATCAGTTTTTCTCCATATGTGGTAAAACAAATGATGAGCTGAAGGGGCAGAAGTATCTGTAGGGATTGTGAATGGACATTCAACCAAAGGTGTTGGTGTTTATTCATTGTACATAGGTAGAGATGTTAAATAGGGCAATGATATCCTAGATTAACATGGTAGAAAAATTCCGGATTTCCTGCTCTTTTTTTACCAATAGCTGATTACTTTAGTGACATGAATGGGAAGAAGACAAAGTGGAAGGACCATCACAGAAGTGGTAGAGGTGGGTCTCATCAGTGAGCCTCCTATGCACTATCTATTGCATCTTTGAGTGTTATTTTGTCTTTATATTAGTGTGTAAATGGAGGATAAACTAGATGTTATTGTGCTTTGTCAATAAAGACGTGCAATAGTAGTGGATGTGTTGGTCATCTGGATCTTTTCTGTAAAGCGATAAATATGCCTCATTATGGACATGGTTATTTTTCCCCAAATGCTTCTACAGTGTAGTCAGAGGCTTAAAATACTATAGGGATCTAACCACATTCCTTAGGAGTGAATCTTTTACATGCATTAGATGAGTTTACAATAGAAGTAGATATAGGTCCGGCAAGATTGAAAGGTATAAACCTTATTAAAACATCAATAGAAATTTCATCTTTTGATATTGGTTCCTCCAACTCGTTTATATCTTCAAGTATTGTTCAAATGATTAAACAAACAACAGAACATATACCCTTTTCAATGTATTTAGTGATTCCTCATGGAAAGATGAAAGAGTAGGGGTTCCAGTGTCATTCTTGTTCGTCGATGATAGCTAATACAATGTTGGTTTGGGATTTTCTCATTCTTGATATGGATTTGTTTGATTTCATCATCGGTATGGATTGGATTTTCACTCATTGAGATATGGTTGATTGTTATCATTAGCTTGTTTCTTTTGTTTCTATTGATGAGAGATCTTGTGTGCTTTAGGTGTAGTGGGAACTGAGGTCAAGTCGTGTTGGACCTTCCCACCTACATATATATAGTTTTCTTATTGTTGTTGCATTAGAGATTGATGTCTTTTCCTCTTTTTGTGATATTCTTTTTGTCCTTTAATAGTCTATTGACGTTTTCCCAGATGACATATCTTATCTTCCTCTAGAGAGAGAGCTATAGTTTAATATTGAACTGGTTACAAGTGCGCAACCCATATCAATGGATTATTATCATATAGCACCAGTGGAGTTGAATGATCTTAATATTTAGTTAGACGACCTATAAGAGAAAGGATTCAATTTATTTAGTTTTCTCCTTGGGAAAACCATGTTCTCTTTTCCAAGAAAACTGATGGATTACTTTAGTTGTGTGTGGAATATTAGAAGTAGAACTGGGTAATAGTTATGAAAAAATTCTATTTCCTCATGCGAATGAATTTTTTTTGATCAGTTAATGGGGGAAATGTGGTTCTCTAATATTAATCTTCAATCTGGTTATCATCAACATAGAGTCTGAGAGTCTGATATACCGAATATGTCCTTCAAGAGAAGGTATGTCCATTATTAATATCTAATGAATCCTTTTTGTATGACTGACACTCCAGTAGTTTTATAGATTTGATGAATCATATATTCCATCAATATCTAGACACATTTTTGGTAGTGTTTGTGGATGATATTATAGCTTATTCAAAATCCTATCTTGAGGATGAGCACCATATGAGTAGGGTTCTTGATGTTCTGAGAAATCACTATTTTTATGTAAATATTTTGAAGTGTAGTTTCTAGATTGGGGAAGTGAAATTCATAGGGAAAAAATTTCTATGCATGTCATGTTAGTTGATCAATAGAAGGTAAAAGTTGTTTTTTCCAAGATGGGGAAACGAAATGTAATAGAGATACGAAGATTCTTTTTTTCATTCTATATAATAAAAACGGTTCATAGAGGATTTTTCTATGCATGAATCACCTTTGACTTTCCCTAACAAGAAGGAAGTGAGATTCTTGTGGGATCTAATGGGTCATTATTGTTTTGATGAACAAAAATGGAGTCTAACATCAACACATATTCTGATTTTACCTGATCTTAATAATGGTTAAATGGTGTTTTTTGATTCATCCCGCACTTTCTTGGGATACATGTTGATTTTTAATGATCATGTGGTAGCTTAGGACACTCATCTACTTTGAATGAATGAGAAGAATTACCCCACTCATGGTTTAGAGCTTTCTATAGCGATGCATGTGATTAAGTGTGGAATCACTATCTAATTGGGGAGAAGTTCATAGTGTTCTCTGGTCATATGACTATAAGCTATATCTTTTCTCAGAAAGACGTTATTCTCAGATAGAGTTAAGGGGTGAAATTCTTCTAGATGATTGAATTCGACATCTCCTGCACCCCAGGGAAATCAAATGTTGTTGCTGACACTCTAAAAAGGAAAATATCAATATTGGATGTTCAAGAATCGATGGTTGAGGGGAACCATATGGTGATATTCACTTACTAGAACTTGGATACTAAAAAGGATTCTTTACGTATGGTCTTGAACAATGTTCATTTATCATCATATCTCATAGAGGATTTTTTTAAACTTCAGCAGCTAGATGATGAGATTCAGAAGACTCGGGAAAACCCTTATAGTGTGGAGACCACTCCTGGTTGGAGTCTTATTTTAGATGCCATAAATCACTTCGAAATTTGAGTTGTCATCCAAGATTCTGTGAGGAGTTTAGTTTTGATTGATTTTCATATCTCTTCCTGGTTCATTCACCCTGGCACTGAGAAGATGTATTATGACATGAGAAGGTGGTTCTGGGGGCCATGTATGAAGTGTGAAATTCTAGATTATGAGTCCTGTTGTAACAATAGACAACGAAAAATTCATATCACTTGAAACGATCTTGTTTGGTTCCGCCTCTTCCAGTACCAGTTTGAAAATGGGATGTCGTGTCTATGGATTTTATTTGTTGGTTTACTGCGGATTCCTTGAGGGAAAAATGATATATTTTTTGTTGTTGATTGGTTAATGAAGTCTTCTCAATTCATTAGATCAAAGAAACCACTAATGTTAATGGTCTGGGTAAGTTATATGTGCAAGAATTTGTGATTTTCATTGGATTACATATTCCATTGTTTAGGATTCAGATCCTAGGATTACCTCATGGTTTTGGAGGAGTCTTCAAGAAGAAATGGAGACTCGGGTCATGTTGAGCATAAATTACAATCTAAAGACAGATGGTCAGACAGAGCATGTGATTCAGATCTTGTAGGATATGCTTTGTTCCTCTATTAGGGATTTCAGTGGATTGTGGGATATCCTTCTGTGACTAATTGAGATTGTGTAATAAAACAGTATTCATTATTCGAATAGAATGGATCCCTTTGATGTGTTGTATAGTCACTTGTGCAGATCACCTCTTTGTTGGGCATAACTGGGAGATGTATTATTTGATGGACCAATTCAGGTTATAAATACTTTGTATATGATTTAAGAGGTGGGAAGATGTCTAGTTACTACCCCTAGTACATAGAAATCATATGAAGATCGATGGTCTCTTCCTCTAGAGTTTTCTATTAGAGACTTGGTTTTCTTGAATGTTTCCACTCAGTTGGCTCACCATTCAATTATAAAATTGGGAATGTTGGCTCCTTGATATGATAGACCATTTGAAATCACTGAACATATCAGTCATGTTTCTTATCAGTTAGCATTTCCAATTCAGTTGAATGGAATTCATGATTTTTTTCCATATATCTCAGCTAAGGATGTATCACCCTAATCAAGCTAATGATTTGAGTTGGGAAGAAATTTAGTTAGATCCATAGGCTTCTATTATGGAGGAACCAGAAGACATTTTTGTTTCTCATGTGAATGTCTTGTGTGGGAATTTGATTTCATCCATCAGAGTTCAATAGAAACAAGGATTAGATTCTCCTTATACAAGGAAACATGATTCATCGATGAGGGAGTAGTGGCCGCATCTTTTTATAAAGACTAAATATTCCACATGAATTCCTGGGGATGGAAATTTTTTATCCCGAGGATTTTTAACATCTTGTAACCTTGATTGGGTATGTTTCCTTTTTTTCCATGGTCCTTCATAGTTTTGAAATTATTTTTATGTGTTTTTTATGGTTATAGTGTAGATTGATGAACAGGTACATGCTGTGAACCTGAAGTTCATGACATGTACATGGTGCAGTTTTCATGTAGAGGACTAGGAGATTATGTCATGAACTGCGGGATCATGTCTTGCGCTAGTACACATCATATAGGGGATAAATATTGGTTTTTCAACCTAAGGAGAAATGTTTTTTGGAATAACTTATCTAGCGAGGAATACACATTATGACCTAGGGGTAATGTTCGTGACCAAGCACTACCTAGGTACAAGTCACGAGTTTTTCAGTTTTGCTTGGCCTTTTTCTCTAGAACCTCTTCGCTGTCCACCCTAAACTTCTCCTCGGTGATTTTTAGAGGTATATCACCTTCCAGATATAACCAATCATATTTGTTTCATCATTTCTCATATGGCATGACTCTCTTAATAAGTGTTCTTTCTAGTTTTTCTGTGTATTTGATCATGGTAGTGCCCTTGCCTTATGTTACCAGATGTTTTGATCTAACTTGGTTGACTATTGTCATATTATTCTAGATCTGTTGTGAGATATCGCTTTTTAGGCCCTTCCCTTCATTGGTAATGATATGGCAGACACTCTTCTTCGAGGGATGTGGGTTCACCTATTCCATGGAATTTTGGTTTTTAGATTTGAATCAATCATATCATGGATTGTATTCTAGTGTCCTTGTTGGTGCTGTTGGTGTTCATTCATAGTTTTGGATTCAATTATAGTCATGTGCAACCTGGACCTCGAGGAAGTTAGTTCTGTATCTATCCTATGATAATGAGCCTAGTTTTTAATTCTTTATAAATTGATTTATGAAATTTGAATAATTTTATGCGTGTGTTGAAAATAAAAATTAGAAAATGGGATCCCCCTGGCTTTGAAAAAATGGATTTTTGAATGGTTTTTCAACGCATTGAAATTGGTTTGTGAATATGTGCACATGGGTTACCTTGAGTACATAGGTGGAATTATAGCTTTAGTCCATCATCCATTGTTGTTCTTATCAATTAGGTTTGTTTTTTGGATTTTGGCTATTTCCCAGGCCCATTGTTATATGGTAAAATAATGAATTTTTGGGGGAGGGTATTACTCATGTGGTATTCCAATACATCCTAGACTCATTGTTCTAGGATTAGTTTTGTGGACATGATTATTATGGTATGAGTAGTCTGCTTCCTAGACCTATAGTATTCCTTGGTGTGAGTGGTCTGTTCTTCTATTTTATACATCTGGGATTTCTATGTTATCCTTGATATACATGTTGATTTTTTTGAAAAATGACGTGGAAAACATTCCTTGAATATATTATACAAGATGTTGTTTAGAACTATGGAAAAAGAGAACAAACCCAATAAGGGGTAATGATATATTAAAAACTCTTTACCAAATATACATTCTGTCCCCGAGAAGTCATGTGGAAGATTTATTCAATTGAAAATTGTGAGGCCACTACAACATCATTAATGAATCATGGTCCCATGTCTCATGAGAATCTTATATTTGATTCTATTGAACTTTTACCAATAGAATAGACTTCCCACACTAGACTTTCATTTGAGAAACACAAATCTCAATTATTTTCTCTATAACAGAAGAATATGGATCCAAATATCTTTCATACCAACATATAACGTGTGCAGGATCATGGTGATACGTCGTGGACTAGATATATGGAATACATCATGAATTCCCATCAACTGAATCAAAAATGATAATTGTTAAGAAACTTGCCTGAGATGATTAGTGATCTCAAATGGTCCAACATATCATGTATCCAACATTTTCTATTTTCCAATCTGATAGTGACCCAACTAAGGAGAAATTTCAAGAAAACTGAGTCACCAACAGAAAACACTAGATGAACACACCATCAGTTTGCATAAATTGTATTTCAACTATGAGATATAACCAGATGTTGTCACACCTCTTGAATATTTTCCAAAGTCTCGTGAAACAGAATTGGTCGAACAAAAGCTACATATCCCACATATTCGAAAAAATAGGTATATGTATGTTTGACCATACAATGCTTCAATGGGATCTATTCTAATCAAATAATGTTGACTGCTGTTGCAAACAAAGTCAATACGTACTTGATGGCTATCCCATGATCCCCTGATATCCAAGACATAGGGATGAATCATATCATACAATATCTGAATCACATGCTCCATCTACCTCTATGTATGTGGATGGTATGCTATGATAAAGTTGACTTTAGTACCCATTTCCAATGGAAGACCCCTCCAAAACCTTGATGTAAACATAGGAACCCTATCTAAAATAATGGCAGATGGACTTCCATGAAACCTCAAAATATCATGCACATATGACATACCCAGATCTTCATATTTAGTGGTCCCCTGATCACAATGAAATGTGATAAATTTTTTAACAGATCAACAACAACCTTGATTTCATTATTTTGTTGGGGAGTTCACGGTAAACCACGAAACAAATCCACAAACACCTCATGCCATTTAGAAACTGGTATCGGAAGAGGCTGAAGAAAACCATATGGTTCCAAGTGCTCTGTAATTAATCGTTGTCCTATGTAACAGCGGAACACATAATCTGTAATGTTGTGTTTCACACCTGGCCACCATAACCTATTTTTCATTTCATAATACATCTTCTTAATGCTTGTGTGTATGTCCCATGAAGATCTATGACAATCAATAAATAATAAACTCCTCAAATAATATTGAATGACAACTCACATTTTGATGTGATGTATTCCATCTATAGAATGATACCAACTAGGAATGTTCTAACCGCCATTAATCATTCTTAAGTCTTTTGAAACTCATCATCCTGCTACTGAATTTTCAAAATAGTTTTGAGAAAAGATGATGATAAATGAACACTGGTCAAAACCATACCTAAATAATCCTCTTCAGTATCCATGTGCGACTGAGTGGAAATCCCCATAATATTACACGCCACCTTCGATTGTAGGACAACCTGTGATGGTATCTTCCTACATAGTGTGTCCTTAACAACATTTCATTTCCCCGTGGTGTAGATATTGTTGATGTAAATAATCTAGAGTTATTCCACCCATCATCTCTCTCTGAGATTAATGTATTTCCCAGAAAAGATATATCTCATACTCTTATATCCATAGAACACTATTAACTTCTACACAAAATGATAGTGGTGCAATAATTAAGGGCATGCATCACCACATCTAGCCTTAAATCATGAGTGGGGTAGTTCTTCTCATGCAGTCAGAGTTGTTGAGTGATATAAGCTACCATATGATCATCCTGCGACAACACACATCCCAAACTGTGACAGATGAATCACAAAACACTATATACCCATTACAATACCCAGGTAAGATTAGAATAGTTGCTGATGTCAGAAGCTGTTTCAGTTCATTGAAATAATACTAAATTGTTGCATCCGACAATAATAACAATTCCTTCTTTGTAAGGGAAGTAAAAGGTGATGGAAGTTTGGAAAAATCGTCGAAGAACGATCAAAAGTATCTAACAAGACCAAGGAAGCTTCGTATCTCAAAGACAGTTTGTTTTTTCTTTCCATACAAAAAAACATTTACGTTCCCTGGATCAAATGGCAGGCCAATCATTGAAATTTTGGGCCACACAAATTTCACTTCACTAATCCAGAAAGTACACTTTGAAATATTTCAATACAAACAATGATTTCTTAGAACTTCCATAACCAGACTCAGATGGTGCTCATCCCCAAGATCATATTATTAATAAATCGGAATACCATCCATGAACACTACACAAATGTGTCCAGATAATTATGGAATATCCAATTCATAATATTCTTAAAAACTATAGGAGTGTCATTTGGACCCAAAGGAATCTTAAGATATTTATAATGGACATACATTCTCTGGAAGATCATCTTTGTTATATCAGACTCTCAGACTCTATGTTGATGATAACCAGAATAAAGATCAATATTATAGAACCACTTTCACCCATTTATCTAATCAAAGAAATCGTCCACATGAGGAAAATGGTATATGTTCATAACTATTACCTGTTTCAACCTCCGATAGTCCACACACAACCAAAGTGAACCATTTTATTTCTTGGAAAATAACACCAGGGTTTCCACAGAGAAACACATAGACAAATGAAGCCTTTCTCAATCAGGTCTTCCAACTAAATCTTGAGACCATTCAACTCTTCTAGTGCTATATGACAAGAATGAATTGATATATGTTACACAATTTTCACCATTTCAATCATAAAATCTACCTCTCCTACTAGAGGAAGGCTGGTGATGTCACTATTGGTCCCCTATAACAACGTTCTTAGGAAATATAGGAAATCCCAAAAACAAACCTCCTTGATAATATTAAAAATGGGCAATGGACTCAAACTAACCATCCACAAAAGTACCCATTCTATCTCATGTTCTCTATTTCACATACTAGTTTTAATGCTTTGAAAAACCATACAAAACCGTTTCACAAATCATTTTATAAAAACTCAAATAAAACAATTTCAATTAAAAAACCAATTTCAATACAAACAAACAATGTTGAAAATTTCATAAATCAATTTATAATGAAATAGAATATAAGCTCATCATTATAAGCTAGAGAGGGAACCACCTACCCAAAGGTCTTGGGTTCACATGCTCGAAACCGGATCCAAAACCAATAACGAACCCCAATAGAACCAATGAAGACCCCATAATCAATTACATGATAAAATTTATTCAAATATAAAAAAGAAATATCATAGGAAGAGGTTAAACACACATACCTTGAACAAGAGCATCCGTCACACCAGAACCAACAAAGTGGAAAGGCACCCATAACGATATCTCACAACAGATCTATAATAATACAACATTGATCAACCAACATTGAACAAAACATTAGATAACATAACGAAATGGCACTTCAGAGATCATCTACAATGAAAAACCAGAATGAAAACTAAATGGGAAAGATGCACCATTGTTGAAACGATGAAATAGAGTCGATCAGATCGATCTGGAAGGTGAGAAAATAATAAAAATAACATAAGAAATGTTTAAGGTCTAGATCCAAAGGTTTAGAGGGAAAAAGTATAAGATAACCTAAAATACACATGACATAAATCTGTGTGCATGCCTAGTCACAACGTATACCCCTATGCCATGACATGTAAGCCTCATTGGACATGTTTTACTAAAAAATCCATCAACTCAAGTTGAAAAAAATATTTATCCCCTTAATGATGTGTACCTCAGGTACACGATGTTTCCCAGCTCATATAATTATCCCCCATTTTAATGATGTGATCTCCCAGACCTTGACATGAAAACAACACCAGGTATAAATCATTTACATAAAGTACACAGTGTGTACCTCTTCAGTAGTCTGCAGTTTTACCCATGAATAATCCCCCCCCACCAAATTCATTATCTGTCCCCTAGATCAATGTGACTAGGAAACAGAGAATTCATATTCTTCCTAGGCACATTTTTCTAGGAATAGATTTGGGTACTAAATTATTTTGGTACGAGAGGTCTACCACTTAAACCCATAGTATTCCTTGGTGTGTGATTCATGTGCTTATATTTTTTACTACAAGTATTTCTGGGTTAGCCTTGATATGCATATTTATTCTTTTCCAAAATTATTTGGAAACTTTTCTTTGAATCTTTTATACCAACTATTGTTTAGAACTATGGAAAAATGGAAATTTTTCATGTCTTCTATAAAACTACATTACTGCTTATCTTTCAATGTTTTAATTTAATATTAGCATATATGATTTTTCATATTGAGGTTTTTATGGTATTTCTGGGTGCGATCCTATTGATCCTATTATCTCACACCCTACACACTTTTAAAGTGGTGTGTAGAACATTGGATGACTTCTAGTGCAAGGAATGGAAAGGCGTCATAGGGAGGCATCAAGGATCATGTCAGATCAGATGGGTAGGAGGTGGTGGGAGGGTTGGAGTTCATCCAAGCAATCATTATGTTATATATATGGGTTTGTGTCCTTTCCAGTCAGAGTTGTATTTGAATATTTTAATTTTTTTTATAGTTATTCTATTTTTGAAATTTTCCTTACATTTTTGTCATATATATATTAATTAGTCTTCCGATGATTTTCTTGCTCTGTGTGTGTGTGTGTTGGTGTTTATGTGTGGCATGGGTTTTTAGTTTGGGAGAAATAATTCCCTCAGTTATGTCTCTAGATTCTCATTTTCATGTCGCCAGCCCGTGGGGATTATCAAAGCTCTTATTGTAAGTGGTAGATCAGTTTGGGTTCCGTGTGTCAGGGAAACCCAAGTCAGTTTGTTACATAATATATGTTACATAAACACATGGTTTACCCAATGAAATAATCTGGTACCACAATCATGACTTAATGAATAATAGACGGGCATGTGACAATGGTGTCCATAAAATAAGGGAAGTAAAATATACATGGAAATTAATAAGGTAAAATTGGAACGTATCATTATAATTTATTTCAAGTATAAGTGAAAACATTTAAGTAAATTATTTAAGAAATTTTATAATTAATTATTTTTTTGGGATTAAGGAATATACTCTAGATCTTTTGAAAAAGGAAATAGAAAAAACCTATATATAAATGTAGAAATAAAAAAATAAGGTTTTCATAAACAAAATAATGATTTATATAGGAAAATGTTGCCTAAAACGGAAAATATAGTTCACTGGAAATCATGTAAGAATTCAAAAAGTTCTTTTAAAATAGGTTTTCCTATCGATAAGTATTGAGGAGTGAATCACATAAAAAAAGTATATCACTAAAATTGAATGATGAAAGCGTCTTGATGAATGAATTTGGTACATGCATAAAAATTTTATAAGATGCACACAAAAGGATAATATATCTTTATTTTGGTAAAAGGAAGATAAGTGTACCTAATGGAATAAAGGAGGTTTTGGTAAAGTCAATTTCATATTATCAACATAGCGTCAGGTGTACATAAGAGATCTTAATGGGTGAGAAAAGTGGATTCTCATCACTAATAATTCATTAGGGATGTATGTGGGAGATGATAAATCATACCCCATAATTAGGGATTACACATAAAAGTTCAAAACATAGAGCACATTCATGAATAAAAGTTAAATAGAGGGGATCCCTTACCTTATGTTCGATAGTGATTTATGCCTGATCTTAATGATGGGAATAATCAAAAAAGTTAATTAATAAATAATTATAGAACCAAATTTTCATTAAAATGATATATTATAATTCTATTAAGTTCATCCATGTCCTTTGTTATGAGTTATGATGTTCAATTTCATTGTTTGGGAGTATTTTCTTCCTTTGTTTTTATTGATCGGTTCACATAATTTCAGGTTCAGATAAACATTTATGATAAAAATGGTTGTCCAAAATTGATGTTATAGGAAATAATTAAACATCTAGGAGATTACATGTTTATTAAATTCATAAGGTTATTTTGAGTGAAGGTTAATCATTATATAAAACATTAATGATAAATGCTTGTATTAATTTGATGAATTTTCTCAAAACTAACTTGTTTTGTATAATTATTTTACATCATGTGTGGAAAAGGATTAAATAACATCACATATTATTAAAATAAATATCTAATAGTCTGGTTCAACCAAATAAATAGTTTAAAGACCAGAAATTATGATTGTAAAAGAAATTGATAACCCGTCCTCCTTGAATGTGACAAATTAACACATCTCAGACGATGTTTTCATTTATTTATTAAAAAATAAGGATAAAGGATTGATGATAATGGATAATCCCATCACAATACAAAATTTATAGTACATGTATGAAACTAGATTTGTCATACAATTTTATTGAGGGCACTTTATAAAATAAAAGAGAACAAAGTATCCAAAAAAGAAAAGGAAAGAATATAAAAGTTGAATTTACCTCTTGATTTAATAATCATTGAGATCCTCTTAATGGGCGAAGATTTGGTTTTTTGTGGGGACCAATTAATAGTAGACATGGGAGATGATCTTGGGGAGAGTATTTGGAATAATTTATTAATGTCACAATACTTGATATGAGTGAAGTGAAAAGGGAAATATGGGTGGTTTTTATATTGATGGGGAGAAGAGTTCTCTAAATATTTTTGTTATTAACTTATTATTTTTTCAAAAGACAATTAATGGTGATGATTGGATGACCAAAAATACTAATAAGATAATGGTAATTAAAACTAGTGTTTTTTACATCAACCATGATGATAAGAATAGTCCACTTTGCTTATAATGTATATATACGTTAAATTGTTGTATTTCATTATCCATAAAAAGGATATGTATTTTAGAAAAATCCCGATAATTTATCGTAAGAATTTATCAATCTGTAGAATCAAAAAATGTAAACCATTTTTCATAAAATAATTTATAAAATATGATTAATTTATTTTTTAATAAAATTCACAATATATAAGAAAATTAATGATTTTAAACCTCAAACTAATTTTATTATGCTTCAAAAATTACATAAGGTCTAATAAAATGTTATTGAAAATATAAGACATAAAATATTTAATTTATGACTACCTTTTAGGAAAATTATGATTCCATCAAAATAATTAATTAATTTTACTTAATTATTTATGACCTTGAAAAAAACATATACATTTACTATGGTCATATTATCACCCATAAGATACCTAAATTGTATTTATACAAACATGGGTGAGTTTACTATTATTTTCGAATATTTACTACTCATAAATGATGATTATTATTCATAAGGGTATGTTACTATTCGCCAAAAATTAATTTTGTCTTATTTAACTCCAAACATCTTACTAATCGGAACTATGAATGGCATATTGTTGAAAATAAAAATACAAAATTGTCAAAATTATGTTTAATGGTCACATAGTACTTAATATTTCACTCTATTCTGATTTCATATGATTATTGGAATTATTTATAAGAATGAGATTTCCTATGATGAAACATTGGGTCATTACAATATTCCACAACTATAAAATTTCTTCTACAATTTTTTTTTAAATTCTAATCCATAAACAGGTGAATGTGCTTTTCCTTCATTACCTCCTCTAGTTCCCGTGTTTCCTATCCATACTAATGGTTCCACCACAGTACTCCGACTAGGTGAGTAGTATTGTAATGTAGAATATTGTATCTACTATTCGAGATCGTCACTCGATGTTCCTTGTATGAATGACCATTCTCCAAAATTACCACCTAGGAATAAAGTACACGTGAAGGGTCTAGTTTGTACATCCTTAAGAAGGATACATGGAAGACAGTGTGTTCTTTGGCCATGGTAGGAGGATGTTATAGTCTATAGGCCATATCCTTGATATGATTAAAAGTCTTGAAGGGGCTGATATAACTAGGACTTAGCATTCTGTTCCTCCAAAACCTCATAACCTTATTCCATTGAGATATGTGTTGAAACACCATGTATCCATGATTGAGCTCAAGGTCTCAATAACAATTATATGCATAATAGTTTTTTTGACGTTAGTATTCCTGGATGTGAGGTTGAATGGTTTTTACCTTATCTACCTTTTCTTTGACCAGTTCAAGTTCTAGTAGCATATGCTCACTGACTTCAACCCAGCACACCATTGCTCTAAACATTTCCCCATTAACGGATTTGAATGGTGTCCTTCAGAAGATTGAGTAGAACCTATTGTTTTAGGATAATTCTAATGGTGGAAGATTTTTTCCCTTCCTTTTTTGAATTCCACAGAACATTATCCCGAAAAATATTCTAGTTCATTAATAGTCAGCTCAGATTGGCCTTCAGTTTGAGGACAACAAGTCGTATTGTAGTTCTGTTCAGTGGTTAGAGCATGTTGGTGACTTTTCTAGAACATTGAGGTGAATCTAGGATCTCAATTGAATATAATAGATAATGGTACTCTAAGTATCCTTAAAAATTCACTGATATATATTCTTGCAAATCGATACAACGTGATGTGATCTCGAATCATGATAATGTGAGCTATCCTTGTAAGACGATCCACAATGACCCATATAGAATTATTTCCTCTAGATGTCTTTGGAATTCCAATGACAAAGACCATGGTGATGTTCTCCCACTTCCATGTTGGTATGGGTACTAGTTTTATCATCCCCTTAGACTTATATCTTTCCACCTTAAATTGATAACATACCATGATCCTTGAAGCATACTCATAAATATCGTTCTCCAGATTGTTCCACCATGTGTTCTCTCGTAGATATTGACTCATCGTTGTCCTCCCACGGTGAATTAAGATGTTTGAGATATGTTGGTCATTTAAAAAATACTTATTAACCATTGTATTGGATGGTACACATAATCATGACCCAAATCTTGCAACTCCTTCCTCATCTATCATGATCTCAGTGGATTTAACATTTTTAAAGGCTTCCACCCTTTTCGTAATTTACACCTATTTTCATTTAGCATCATTTAATTTATCAATGAGGGATAGATGAGTTATCACATGATAAAGGATTTATGATGTTCTCCCTATAATGATCCCTATGTCCATCCTCTACAATTTTATAATGATTAGATCCTTTTCAATTATCATCACTGGAAAAGATTCCAGATCTTTTCTACATAGAGCATCTGCCACCTTGTTTTCTATACCGTTATGGTAGTGGATTTAGCAGTCTTAATCCTTGATGAGATCTATCCATATTTTTGGGAACATATTAATCTATTTTTGTGTGAATATATATTTGAGACTCTAATGATATATATATACCTTACAGTTCTCCCTATAGAGATAATGCCACAAGATTTTAATGCATAGATCACAACTACCAACTCCCGATCATGCGTAAGATATTTTTTCTCATATATTTAAAGCTTCCATGAGGTGTAGGGTATCACTTTATAATATTTCATCAACATACATCAAAATACCTTCATTAAAGCATCACTATAAAATAACTAGATTTATTTTCTTGTTGGGAGTGTGGGTAATAGCACAATGATTGGCCTCTTTTCAACACATTAATGTAGTCTTCACATTGTTGTTTACATAGAAACATTACTACCTTCTTGTTCTTCATGGTAATTAGGTTTAAAAATCATTAAAACTTCTTCCAAAATATATTATAGTAATAGGATAGTCCTAAAAAGCAATGGATATCTGTTACAGATGTCATCCTAGGAAACTCTTCAATCACTCATGTCTTTGTAGGGTTCACAGATATCCATTTTCTGGTGATAAATTCTCTAAGAATGATACTTCCTCCATCCAGACATCTATTTTATTGTAAATAAAAAATATCATTTAACAATTCCATTAACACAATATTGAAATTCTCCTCATGTTTCTCCTTTATCTTGTGGTATATCTTTATATTGTTGATAAATACTACAAAAAATTTATTGAGGTAATCTCTAAAGACTCTTTTCATAAAATCCATAAAAATTTCAAATGAAATATTGATTCCAAAGGGATTCACTATGAACTTAGAGTTTCTATACCTTATTGGAAAGGCATTCTTCGGAAAATCATCCTTACTCACCTTGAATTGGTTTTATCCTGACTGAAGGCCCACCATAGAGAAATAACTGGCACCATGAAGCTAATCGATATATTAATATATCTATGAAAGGGGAAACTCTTTATTTAGCTTGATTTTCTTGAGGATGTGATAATCAATGATGAGGTTCATTTATCTATCCTTCTTACTGACTAAGAGGACTGGCACACCCCATGGTGAAGCACTACGGTATATAAATCCCTTCTCTAGATTTTCCAATAACTACTTCATCAGCTCTTCCATCTCAATGGTGTCCATTCTATAAGGTCTATTTTATATATATATAGAACCAAGAATATTTTCAACTGAAAATTCAACCTCTTGATCAAGATAAAGACTAGGAAACTCTTTAGGGAAAACATTAGCATAATTCCTCACAATGGGCATTTCTTAAAGCAAGATTCTCTCCATTGTATCAATAATTTGAAATAGACATTATTTCTCTTAATTAATCAATATCCACACATGATTCAATTATTATAATAGGGTTGTATCTTCCTCCTTGCACATGCAAATAATTTTAGGATGCTCCGGGATTTGAATATTGATCTCACTTCATGATAGATGATGTTGGCTTTGTATAATCATAGTCAATCCATACCCAAGATAGAATAAAACACCACTAAAGGAAGTATGTTGTGATTTTCTAGGAGGTTTAGTCAACAAAAATTAACTGGGGAGAAGTTATAATCCATTGATTCAATTATTTACCTATAATATGTTCTCATAGAAATCTTTTACTCCAAATTTGGAGGTGGGGTTTGAATAGTTCTACAAAACATGAATGATATGAATGAATGCGTAGAACCAGAATCAAATAGTATGTTCTCTAACCATGAATGAATAACCAGCGTACATGTCACCATATCATTTCAGGGCTCAACATCATTTGTAGTGGTATCATAATCCCTTCTTTGTTACCTTGGAGGTTGTTATCGATTTCTTTCAATTACCCCCTTCTTAGAAAAATTGTTCACATAATTCCCATGATCTTCGTAGTTGTAACACTGTAATACAAGCTAAGTGTTCATCTAAACCATCCTTTCTTCTTCCAAATTAGCATGATTCATTATATTTCATTGGAATTTTTTAATCCAGAGGTCCCATCATTCCACATTTTAAGAAATTCATTATTCCCTTTTGACTTTCCCCTAGATGATTTTTTCCTCAATTTTTAAATGTGGGTTGCTTGAGCTTATTTCCATCATGGGATTTATTTACGGGACCACCCACATTAGATTCCATTTTCCTCTTCATATTGCCAAACCCTCTACACAGTGGATATTATCTGATATTCATTTCAAAATTGATGGCACAATAGACAATCTTCTCATAACATTGAATGTCTCGGATCTCCAAAACTATTCAAAAACTCTGATTTTGTATTCTAAAGAAGTGTCCTAGCTTTCTTTTGTTGTTCATGAAAAATCTAGTGGGGTATCTTTCTCTCCATGTTATGTTTTCTTCACATGCCCCGATGGACACTTGTTCCTTCCACTTGAGTCCAAGGTACTCTCATTCCTTTTTGAGACATAGGCTTCTTAGAAAAAATTTATTGATTTTTTTATTGAATTCCTCCCATTCTATGGAATATGTTTTCTATTAGGGAATCATATTCATGATCATTGTCCACCACTGCTTATATTCCCTATAAAAATGGAAGACTTCTAGCAAAAATTTCTCTTCTTCTGAGCACTTGTGGATTTAAAGTATCATTCAAATGGAGTAAATCCACTGTTCTGCAAGGAGGGGATCAAAAGAACAATTAAATAATGGAGGAATTTTCCGCATGAAGGATTATTTGGCACCATCCTCTTTCATTAGATGAAGAGGGTGTTACAAATGATTCAATTAATTATTCATAACATGATCCCGCTACACAAGAACTGTCATTAAATGTTGACCATTCGTTCCATTCATATCAAGAATTTCCATAGGGAAATATTCACATTCCTTATCACATTTATTGTTGGAATGTTTTCATATATTACCCAAGATAAAATAAGGAAAATAGGGTACAATTGGAGGCCTTCAATATATATCTATTGACCATAAAAAGGAAACATCAAATATAAGAGAATAAAATAGTCAAGGAGATGTATATTCTAACATGTGACTCTCCATGTTTGAATCTAGGTTATCCTCGATCTAAATCATAACTTATATTCTTATGGTATTTTTTATTACCTTAATAATGGATTGAAACATGCCCTAAAATTTGCGAAACCTTATCCCTAGGAGTGTAAAAAAAGGGCAATAAGGCCCTTTTTCATGGACCAGATCCTAAATGATTCTACGTTAATTTAGTGTTTTCGGGGTTTAACCATAGATACATATATTCTAGAGCCACCTATTCCTATTTGTATCTAGACATTGATTTATTTTATTTCTGAACCACTTACACTATACTTAACAAAATTTAGGGGTCTTTTCTTATACATAGTTTCATCCATAATGTTCATAATAATGTTATATATTCGGAATATGCAAAAATAACTAGACCATCCTATGATATAGTCTATAGTTTCCCTAGACATTTACACAATACATCATAGGATTTTAGGCATAAATGATCTTCCTAGTACATGCCGAGGATCATAAAGTCTAATGACTTGGAGGACTAACTATGTAAAACTAAAAACATGGAACAAAATAAAAAATCTATTTATTTAATCATCATATTGGCCCCACAACATTAATTGTGCTAAAACATCTTCATAGGGTACCCTGGGGAACACATGAACCAAGGTATGAGATAAATGTCCTAGTAAGGGAATATCGATAAGAACAAGCATTATCAAATATGATAAAAGGAATAAGGCGATGATTTAAAAAAGGAATTTAAAATATAGAATCATAATATATAAACATAGACTCATAATAATGTTGATGCAACTGAAATCCTGACATTAGCACATTTAAACGCAATCCTCCAATACTATTTCAAATTGTAGTATAAGCCAAAGCTAACTTTCAAGACTGCCACACAAGGTTGTACAAGCCAAGGCTAACTGTTAATACTGTCATACATAGTATCTCATGAGACTCATCTTAATCCAATTCATTGGAACACTATCTAGGCACACACATATTACAATTCAATGAATATGTTTTTCACATAAAGAATCATATATAATCAATCATACATAAAAATACGGGTTACCCACTGAATGAATTTTGTACCACGATCATGTCATAAATCATAAAAAATGGGTTTATCATGAATGCATCCCTGAAGGAAAGGATGTAAAATATACACGGAAATTCATAATAGGAAAATATGTATGTATCAATTTTATTGATTTCATGTAGAAGTGACAACATGTAAGAAACATATTTAAGATATTTGTTCCGTAAAACATTTTTGTGGGGTTTTAAGGATAATTGTATAGAGCATTAAAAAGGGAATAATCCATTATATTATACTAGAATTGAACCAAGAATTATTTCATAAAAAATAATGATATTATAAAATCAAAGGAGGATTAAAACATTAGATAGACTGTACATGAAATCTGGTAAGAATTCGGGATGTTCCAAAAAACTATTTTTTATTAGGAAGTTTTGTTAAAGGAATATTTTAAAAACATGTATATCTATAAAGGATAATATAGAGACCCAAAACTTGACGTACATGGAAATTACATTAATTTTTCAGAATAATTAATACATAACAAAAAAATGGACACACAAGGACCGTAATAGTTTAGTGTCTTTGGAAACTCGGAACGTAATCTTCTAATCATGGTGGAAGATCTTCAACATCTCCCTTAAAGATTTTCCCCTTTTGTTTTCATACCTAAAACCTTTATTTATATCTTGGGGAAAAGAAAACATATAAAGGGTGAGCTCAAATGATCAGTAAAGGTATGAATGGATAAAATAAAACAAATCATATACATTTGAACTTAAAAACACGAACATAATGAGTAAACATCAAAATCATGAGCAATGACATAAAAAATGGCAGTACATAAGACATAGATCATAAAGAAACATTAATCATTAAAAAATATCATGGGTATAAAACATTTGATTGTGGCAACCGTTAAGCACATGATATGATTTCAATAGTAGCCAAGGCATTACTGACAAGACCATCTTAGTGGACAAAGTCCCTTTCTGAATTGATTTCAATCCTCGTTCCAGTCCAGTATTATAGAACCGAATTAACTTACCATTCCAGCCATGTCTATCTCATGAGATATAAATCTTTACCCAATGCATTGGAGGGAGTTATAGTTCCCACCCATCTCATAATGAAATCATTCTTATATGTGACACAAAATAATAATAAAACATTCATCATAACCCAAAGAATAAAACGGGTTTGATAAACACCATCCCATAATTTCATAATCCATATAAAACAAATGGGAATTTCAACATAAGAAAAGTGATAACATGTAAATAATAGATACATTACACTTAAAACATACACATATGAAATAATTTCATCTTATATGGAAAATGGTTTTGATAAAACACTTGAAATGAATTCTTGATAGAAATATCCTTTCTTCTTCAAAATCATTTTCTTTTCACAAAATGCCAAGAAATTTTAAAAGAAAAGTATTTTGTTGAAAATAGCCATGAAATATTTTGGATTAAGCCTCATGAAAATATGGTTTTATAAAATCGTAAAAATCTTTTCATGCCGTATAAGTTAAAAAAACATTCTTCTCATACTTTTTTCGGAAAAGTCAAAAAGTACCTCGTAGAAGAAAGATTCATTACATACGATGTAGTAAAAGTAAAAAATGGGTAAAAAAAACATTAAAAATAAATGAAAAAATTTATAGAAAACATGGACATGGATGATAAATATAACCCAATAAATACTTACGAATAAGCAATCTCGGATAAAAATGAGATTGGAAAAGATATCCCTTACCATAGGTCTGATATGCTTCATTCATTTCCAAACCTCCTGTATAATGATTTAAATAATTTCATTGACTTATTACAGAATCATATTCATTGTTATGATATCATTTATGGTTCACTTATGACTTTATATTACCCGTTATTTTGTATGTTCCATGTTAAAGTAGCGTTTTGGGTAAAATCGTTTTATTTATCGTACATGTTTGGACTTGTTGTTCTTGATATTATTACTTATATCCTGATTATATAATTACTGAATATAAAACATGATTTATTTATAATATATATTCATCATATACATATATACTATAGATCGATAAAAGTAATGAAATACACCGTTCATGGACATGGTAGGACGTACCTACGCATGAAGGTTGTTTTCGTTTCCTTTTTGAATTGAATGCAATTAAGTAGATGACATACATATAAATATTCATAAATCCAATATCATTATTATTTCATATATTTCATGATTACTTATTAAACATACTTTATAATCATTCATGAATCGCTATCATGGAGAATAAATCTCATCGCTTCGTGGAGACTATAGTCCGTACGTAGGCACGAGCGATGATATCATTCTCATGATCGTGGAATTGAATTGAAGTGTGTGTGTAATATTTCAGAATCAATATCACCTGACAATAATCATATATAGTTATTTTTTTACACCGTTATACCCATCCAAGTAAGGTGGTGATCAAAAACAGATTACACCACGGCATAGAGACGGTATTCCGTACGTACGCACGCGCGGTGATTTCGTTTTCTGTAGGATGGATAGATGGTGAAATGGGGTTGCTTAATAGTTATAATAACATATCATTATATGATTGAAACTTATGTTATTACTTCATAATGAAACAACTAAATAAGAATAATTAGAAGAAGAAATAATGTTGAAAGAATCATTAGCAGACATTACCTCTTCTTTGAAACTCCACTTATTAACCTCCTATTAGGGTACTAATGATGGTCTTTGAAGAAGACCGGGACCTCTATGATGTTTCTAGGGAAGTGGATAAGAGAAATTGTCTGGTGTTGGCCGAGATTGAAGGCTTAAATTGGTGTGAGGAAGAGATGGAGGAGGTTCCCTTTTATAAGGGAGGAGAGGGTAACCTTTGGAAATATAAGAAATATTAATTTATATTAAATACCAACCCCACTTAAATACTTCCAAAATGACTGATATCCAAATATTAGATGTTATAGGGTTGTAATATCATCATCCAATAAAATTTAGAAATGTTAGGAATTTATTTTAAACCATATCAACTTGATTTGTCCTTATTTATCAATTTAATTTTATTTGTGGTAATAATATTCTAAATCTAAAATTATTATAAATAATTACATATGTGTTGTGAATTTTCCATAATTTTACAATTTATAAAATTTTAGAAAATATAAATATAAATTTTTATTTTTAAATATTTTTGTGATTTTTAAACAATTTTATAATATGTTATTTTTATAAAAAAACAATAGTGTCAATTTTGACACTATTTGTTTATTTGAATTTAAATAAAATATATACAGAAGATATGATCGAAGTAAAAGGTTTAATAGATTCATAAAATGTCGTATGTATCTTTAAAATTAGTGTAGAACATTAAATAGTTCATATAATATTTAGTTTAATATTTTTAAACCATTTATTTGATATTTCTCTTAATAAAATAATTTCAACATCACTATTATGTCACGTTTAATGATAATTATTTAATCCCTAAAAATTTTAAATAAATTCATTAGATGTAGATAATTATATTATCTTTTCATAGACTATTCATGTTCGAAGTTTCATTATGTTTATCACTAATGTGAACTTATTATACTTATAAGATTTAAGAAAGTGACATGTTGTCACTTTTTTGGTTTTAATAATAATTAAATTATTTTCATGGAACGAATCCTTAAATGAATCTAATCCGACTATTAGGTGATATAGGATGACTTTTAGTCAACCAATAGGATTTTGGCAGGTGTTAGGGTAATTTTATACTCTTATATTTTCCCTTAATTACATGATTTACCTTTAACTATGGTAAATAAAATTTACCATAGTTACTATTCATAATGCCCAAAAATAAAAAGTAGCTTATTAACATAATTTGGATCAACTGATTCAAAATATGGAATCCATTTTACCAAATTCAATACACAAAAGACCCAGAAATTTAATTAATATTAATCTCGTTGTTGAATGAAAACATGTTTTTGTTTAAAACATTGCAAAATATTGAATTGATTTAACCAATGAATTCAATGTAAAATCAATGCTAATGACATAAATTATATTTAATGATAAAAATATATTATATTTATATTTTAAAAATATTCAATATTATAATTCAACCATATAAATTATCTCAATGAAAAAAGTTGTTTTTAATTAAAAATTAGCATATTTTACTATTCATCCAAACATGAAATTTATCAGAAAAGTATCAAAAATTTATCCAAAGTGAATTTTAATATCCTAATTCCAAAGAAGAATTTTATTTTGTCAAATTAAACTTATAAACATGTCAAAACCTATATTTATTGTGGGTGTGCCATCAATAGGCGGCAAAACTGCATTTTTTAAAAAAATACTTATTTTACACGAAAAATTTATTTTGTACTCTTAACATGTTCTAGAAAATGTGTAAGATGAATAATAATGTTATAAAATAAAAAATTTAGTTTATATTATTCATAACAGGTAGTCCATAATAATATAATAACAATATATCATTGTTTAGTGAAACCCGATATTGCGTACAACACACACTATCGAGGAAGGTCATGATTGCGTGTAATGCAAGCCAAGACATGGTTGAGTGCAGTGAAAGACTACTTTTTTTTTCTATATAACATAATCCAACCATATTTCATTTATAGATTGAATTTATATATAAATATACACATATATATATACACTCAATGTTGCGAACTTGAAATTGTGTGTAACAAGTTCCAATAATAGTGTTGCTTATACTGTAAGCTAATACGGTGTTGCTTATAGTAAAAGATAATCTTCGTGCAGTATACAATCAAATGAATTAAAAAGAATATATCTCATAAAATCTCGGGGTGTTATATTCTACCCCCGTTGAAATGAATTTTGCCCACGAAATTTGTTTGTGTTATAAATCATTTACTATTCGTAGAAACCCACAACGTAAAAAAGAATACTTAAACATAACTTTAAAAAATAAAGTTAGAAACGTAACGGTCACCCAAGGTAACTCAGCATTGGGTTTCCACATAGGAGAGTATAGGTGAAAATGTGGATATGGAGGAAAAATATAACGATCTTGTTCTGATGGAGAGTGGTAGAGAACATGGCTATGAAAAATCCAACAAATCAAAAAGCAAAAAATTTATGATGATCTAAGGTACCATCTGAATCATCGCATATAAGAGCACTAGGAAAAAAATTTTGGTTTTCAATATCATTTCCCTAATGTTGAAAATTTTGAATTAGAAGAAATACATGCTTGATTTTGGTACAATCTCACTGTTGTTCATGCTTTGAACAATTTCCACTTCATCTCTTAATGAAATGAAGTTGAATTTGTTATTCGTGAAGTGTTAACAGATCATGGGATAGAATGATGTGTCATTCCATCTGTTTCAAACAAAAGGTTGGAAAAAGTTATCAAATATATATAAGTCCATCTATGGTGAGGTTAATCATATATGATTCCAAAAATGATCTTATACTTCATATATCATACCACGTAATAAAATAAAACTACTTTAAACTAACCAGGGACTTCCTGTAGACTAGTGGTAGGAAATAAAGGCATGTCGCACTTCGGTTGTGGGTTTGATTACCACAGCCTTGTCTGAGATGATGGGTTGTCGCCCATCCTGCAGGTTGTCCTTTTTCTGAAACTACATAATTATAAAATTCCAAAAATAATATCTAAAACAGTTCTATCCTTAAACAATACTAACTTATTTCAAACATAATCCATTTCAAATCTTTAGGCTTATCCAAAATACTTTTGTATGATTACTATAAATTTCATCTACCGAGCATCTAAATTCCTTCATTTGTCTCCCATATATCATAAGATGTATCCTGTTGTTGGTCACATTCCAAACATTTGAATACCTTAATAATGTATTCTCTTAATGAATGAATACCCATTGAACCATAGTGAAAGCATTAATGCTGTCAAAAGTTAACTCTTTCTCGATACCAAAATCTAAAAATTATATATACTCAAACCATTATATAATTTTGTCCTAATATCAGTCTTTAGCTCATGAATACTTTCAAACATTTCATTTTCTCCTTATCCCTTCATTATGCACATATCATCTTCTCTCCAAAATATTTGAATCACTTTTCAAGGTTACTGGTACCATTAAATTATTGAAAACCACAATAGACTAATACAAAAATATTCCAATACACCATAAAAGTACCTCAACAACATTATTCTTGAATACCAATACATAAACACTTCAATCCATTATCTTCATTGATTGTCATGGAATAAGACCTTTGTTGATTTACAAGTATCCTCTTCGGTCAGGGAATTGAGTTGGGCAATGCCCATGTTCTCCACAAATAAGACATTGAACTCCATAATAGTCTGTCACTCTATGACCCTTTTCTCCACAAAGATAACATCTTCCCCTCCATTTGAGATATTCCACAAGGTTTTTCTTCCCTTATTTAGAAATCTCAATCATCCTTTCTCTATGCTCCTCACCATGCGAACATGCATAAAATTCCATCTTCCTCTTATTTGATGACTTAGGAATACCACCAAAGTTCACCTTGTTAATCATATATCATGATGAATGATTCAGAATAATCATAATATATTTATCTCTAGGCAATAAACAATTTCGTTGATCATAGTCACCAATTTGTCCATTGGAATCAACGTTAACTGAATTCCTTCTCGTTCCCTCCATTGACTAAAACCAGAAACCATAGTGTAAGAAATAGTTAAAATAACTAGGAACCACATAATAATTAAAAGTCACTTATGGGATGTATAACTTATCACACATTCTTTAATCCATGACATCATAGGTTCACCCTAGGTTATTCATGATCATCAACATAATTCTAATACTGTAACCTATAGTTATAGTAAACCTTAGGGACATCCCTAGACATACCATAGAAATATCTCTAGGGATCTCACTAAAGTTTTCTCATCCTAGTTTCCAAAGGTTGACTAAACAATTCCTCTGATACCAACTGTAGAGACCTAGAGATTGATGTACATGCACATTACATTACTTTTGCGGAATACATAACACATAACAAAAACAGACACACAAGGACCTTAATAGTTTAGTGTCTTTGGAAACATGGAACGTAATCTTCTAATCATAGTGGAAGATCTTCAACATCTCCCATAATGATCTTCCCCTTTTGTTTTCTTACCTAAATACATTCTTTATATCCTGGGGAAATGAATATACATAAAGGGTGAGCTCAAATTCTCAGTAAGGGTAAGCATGGATAAAATAAAACAAATCATACAAATTTGAACTTAAAAACGTGAACATAATGTTTAAACATCAAATTATTGAGCAATGACATTAAACATGGAAGTACATAAGGCATAGATCATAAAGAAACATTAATCGTGATAAAATAGTATGGGTATAAAACATGTGACTGTGGAAACCATTAAGCACATGATATGATTTCCATAGTAGCCAAGGCATTGCTGCCAAGACCATCTTAGTGGACAAAGTCCCTTTCTGAATTGAGTTCACTCCTCGTTCCAGTCCTGTATTACTAAACTGGATTAACATACCATTCCACCCATGTCAATATCATGAGATATAAATCATTAGCCAATAAATTGGTGGGAGATATAGGTCTCACCCTTATCATAATGAAATCATTCTTACTTGTTCCACAAAATAAACATAAAACATTCATCATAACCCAAAGAATAAAATGGGTTTCATAAACATCATCCCATCATCTCATAATCCATATAAAACAAATGGAAATATCATCATAATAAAAGTGAAACCATGTAAATCATAGAGACATTACACCTGAAACATACACATATGAAATAATGTCATCTTAGATGGAAAATGTTTTTGATAAAACACTTGAAATGAATTGTTGATAAAAATATCTTTTCTTCTTGAAAATAATTTTCTTTTCAAAAAATTCCAAGAAATTTTAAAAGAAATGTATTTTATTGAAAATAGTCATAAAATCTTTTAGAGTAAGCCTCATAAAATTAAGGCATTATAAAACTGTAAAAATCCTTTCATGTCGTATAAGTTAGAAAAACATTCTTCTCGTAATTTTCTGGAAAAGTCAAAAAGTAACTCGTAAAAGAAAGATTCCTTACATACCATGTAATAAAAGTAAAAATGGATAAAAAGGACATTTAACATACAAGAAAAAATTTCTAGAAAATAGGTACATGTATGATAAATATAACCCCAATAAATACTTACGAATAAGCAATCTTGGATAAAAAACGAGATTGGAAAAGATATCCCTTACCTTAGGTCTGATATGCTTTGTACATATCCGAACCTCCGGTATAAGGATTTAAATAATTTCATTGACTTATTACAGAATCATATTCATTGTTATGATATCATATATGGTTCACTTATGACTTTATATTACCCGTTCTTTTGTAAGTTCCATGTTAAAGTAGCATTTTGGGTAAAATCGTTTTATTTATCGTACATGTTTGGACTTGTTTTTCATGATATTTTTACTTATATCCTGATTTACTTAATTTTAGAATGTAAAACATTATTTATATATAATATATATTCATCATATACATATATATTATGTATCGATAAATGTAATGAAATACACCGTTCAAGGAGACGGTTGGCCATACGTACGCGTGAACGATGTTTTCGTTTCCTTATTGAATTGAATGGAATTAAGTAGCTAACATAAATATATATATATTCAAAAATCAAGTATCATTATTATGTCATATATTTCATGATTAATTATTATACATACTTTATAATCATTAATGAATCATTATCATGGAGAAAAAATCTCATCGCGTCGTGGAGACGGTAGTCTGTACGTACGCACGAGCGATGATATCATTCCCATGATCGTGGAATTGTAATGAACTGTATGTATAATATTTCAGAATCAATATCACTTTACAATAATCATATATAGTTATTTATTTACACCATTATACCCATCCAATTAAGGTGGTGATCGAAAATAGATTACACCACTGCGTGGAGATGGTATTCTGTACGTACGCATGCGCGGTGATTTTATTTTCAGTAGGATGGATAGGTAGTGAAATATGGTTGTTTCATACTTATAATAACATATCAGTATATGAGTGATACTTATGTTATTACTTCATAATAAATAAAATAAATAAGTATAAGTAGAAGAAGAAATAAAGTTGAAAGAATCGGTAATGGACATTACCTCCTCTTTGAAACTCCTCTTCTTAACCACCTCTTAGGGTACTAAAGATGGTCTTTGAAGAAGAACAAGAACTATAAGATGTTTCTAAAGAAGTGGAGAAGAGAAATTGGCCAGGTTTGGCTGATCTTGAAGGCTCAATGTGGTGTGAGGAAGAGAGGGGTGAGGTTCCCTTTTACAAGGGAGGAGAGAGGAACCTTTGGAAATATATGAAATATTAATTTATATTAAATCCCAACCCCACATAAAAACTTCCAAAATGACTCATATTCGAATATTAGATGAGATCGGGTTGCAATATCATTAATAAATAAAATTTAGACATGTTTGGAATCTATTTTAAACATTATCAACTTGAATTTGTTTTATTTATAAATTTAATTTTATTTGTGGTAATAATATTATAAATTTTAAATTTTTATAAATAATTAAATACGTGTTGTAAATTTTCCTTAATTTGACACTTTATGAAAATAACGACCATATAAATTTTAATTTATAATTTTTATATATTTTTGTGATTTTTAATACATTTTATAATATGTTATTTTTATAAAATAACTATTGTGTCATTTTTGACACTATTCTTTTATTTGAATTTAAATAAAATATATACAGAATATATGGTCGAAATAAAAGATTTAATAAGTTTATAATATGTCATATGTATCTATAAAATTAGTGGAGAACATTAAATAGTTCATATAATATTTATTTTAATATTTTTAAAACCATTTATTTGATATTTCTCTTAATAAAATAATTTCAACATCACTATTATGTCACCTTTAATGATAAATATTTAATCCCCAAAAATTTTAAATAAATTCATTCGATGTAGATAATTTTATTAGATTTTTTATACTATACATTATCAATGTTTCATTATGTTTATCACTAAATTGAAATTATTATACTTATAAGATTTAATAAAGTGACATGTTGTCACTTTCTCGGTTTAAATAATAATTAAATTATTTTCATGGAAAAAAGTCCATTAAATGAATCCAATCTGACTCTTCGGTGTTATAGGACGACTTTTAGTCATCCAATAGAATTTTGGCAGGTTTTAGGGTAATTTTATAATCATATATTTACCCTTAATTACCATATTTTCCCTTAACTATGGTAAATAAAATTTACCGTTGTTACTATTCATAATGCCCAAAAATCAAAATTAGCTTATTAACATAATTTGGACCCACTGATTCCATATATGGAATCTATTTTTCCAAATTCAATACACAAATGTTTCTGATGTATAATTAAAATTAATCTTGTTGTTGAAAGAATACAGGTTTTTGTTTAAAACATTGCAAAAGATTTAATTAATTTAACCTACGAAATCAATTTAATATCAATGCTAATGACATACATTATATTAAATTGTAAAAATATATTCTATTTATATTTTAAAACCATTAAATATTATAATTTATCCACATAAATTATCTCAATGAAAAAAGTGGTTTTTAATTAAAAATTAGCGTATTTTTAATATTCATCAAAACATGAAAGTTATCAAAAAAGTATAAAAAATTTATCTAAAGTAAATTTTAATATCATAATTCCAATGAAAAATTGTATTTTGTCAAATTGAACTTATAAACATGTCAAAACCTAGATATATTGTTGGAGCACCATCAAAATGCGGCAAAACTGCATTTTTTGAAAAATAAATATTTTACCCGAAAAATTTATATTGTTCTCTTAACATGTACTAGAAAATGTGTAAGATTAATAATAATGTTATAAAATTAAAAATCTAGATAATACTATTCATAATGGCTAGTCCATAATAATATAATAACAATATATCATTGTTTAGTGAAACTGGTATTGCATACAACACACGCTATCGAGGAAGGTCGCGATTGTGTGTAATGCAAGCCAAGTCAGGGTTGCGTGTAGTGCAAGACTCCTTTATTGTTTTGTATAACATAATACAACCATATTTCACTTATACATTGAATATATATATATACACTCAATGTTGCGAACTTGAAATTGTGTGTAACAAGATCCAAGAATAGTGTTGCGTATACTACAAGATAATACGGTGTTGCGTATAGTACAAGCTGATCTTGGTGTAGTGTATAATCAAAGGAATTAAAAATAATATATCTCATAACATCTCAGGGTGTTACAGATAATGATGAAAATGTATTGATGAATGAAGTCACTACTGGTAAAAATAATTTAGAAGACACAAATTAGATGATAAGATAACATTATTTTGGTAAAAGAAATATGAGGAAACCCGAAGGAACAAAGGAGGTTCGGGCTGAATCCCTTTTGGTTTATCAAAATTATATCGGTTGTAATTAAGATGGATTAATGAGATATAGAAGGGGTTATAATCACATATTCATCATGAGGATAGAATGGGTGAGGTACTAAATCATACCCCATCAATAGGTATTACACAAAAAAGGTCATAACATAGAGGACATTCTTGAATAAAAGTGAAATAGTGATAATCCCTTACATTATGTACTATGATGATATTTGCTTGATTTTAATGAAATGGATAATCTAATTAATTACATTAATTAATAATTCAAAAATATATTTACAATGTAAATTATTTATTATATCTTTATTATGTTCATACATTTCCTTTTTGATGAGTTAAGAGGTTCGATTTCATTGTCTGGTAGTGTCTGCATCCTAGGTTTTTAATGATCGAAACACTTATATTTATGTTCAGAAAATTATGTATGATTCATATTTTTGTATAAAATTGAATTTATATTAAATTAGTATCTATAATAAAATTACATGGACATAAAATTATTTTTTATATTTGGAGTGAAGATGAATCATTATATAAAACATTAATGATAAACGATTGGATAAATTTAGTGATTTTTCTCACAAATAAATATTTTGGTATTATTATTTAATATCATGTGTGAAAAATGATTCTAGAAAACAGAATTAGATTAAAATAAATATTTAATGGTCTGTTTCCACCATAAAAATGGTTTTATGACAAAAATTGAATATGGTAATTGAAATTTGTGAACCATCATTTGAGAATTTGATAAATTAACACATCTCGGATGATGATTTAATTTATTTTTATAAAATAAGATTAATTAAGAGATGATAATGAAATATCTTATCAGAATAAAAAAATTACAGCACATTTTCATTAATAGATTTTTCATACCATTTTTTTGAAGCTAAGTTATGAAAAAAGAGAGAACCAAGGAATTTAAAAATAAAATTAAATAAATGAAAATATGATTTTAGCTCTTGATTTAATGTTTCTTGAGAGTCTCTTACGGGGAGAGGATTTGGGTTTTTTAGTTTTTAAAGGGATGCTAGATACGGAAGATGATTTTGGGGAGATATTTGGGAAGAATTTATAAAAGACAGAAGGCTTAAGAGGAGTGAAGATAAAAGGGGAGTGTGGGTTGTTTTTTATAATGTGAGGATGGTTTTCTTAATAATTTAATCATTATTTTATTATTTTTCCATAAGTCAATTAATAATGATTTTTCCATTACCAAAAAAAGTAATAAGTTCATGTGAATTATAAATAAGGTTTCATACATCAGACGTGATGCAAGTAATAGTCCATTTATCTTATAATGTGTATATATGGAAAATTAATGTATTTCACTCATCATAAAAAATTCATGTATTTTAGAAAAATCCCAATAAATCACCCTATCCATTTATCTATGTATAGAATAAAAAATGAACTCAATTTTTACAAATTAATTTCTAAATATGATTATTATAATATAAAATTAAAATCAAAATTTACTAGAAAAATAAATATTTTAAAACTAATTTTGATTTTATATAACATTAAAAATAAAATATGGTCTTATAAAATTATCTGAATACCATAAGAAAAAATATTTTTAATTATTGAACAACCTTTATGAAAATTAATTTTTCTTTAAATTAATTATTTAATTTTGATTATTTATGTACAACCTAAAAAAATAGATATAAATTTACTATGGTCTTGTTATCTACCCTAAGTTACATAAACATTAGTTATACAATCATGCATGAGGTTTCTAATATTTTGGAAAATTTTCTATTCATAAATGTGGGCTAATATTCATAAGGGTAGGTTACAATTCACCGAAAATAAATTTTTCCTTATCGAACACCAAACATATTATTGATCGCAACCATTTTTGTCATATTATTTAAATTTTGAAAAAAGTAGTGTAAAAAATATGCTAAAAGTTTACGTAGTACTTAGTAGTTCATTATGTTGTGGTTTTATATAAATATATGAAATATTTATAAGAAAGGAATATCCATTGATAAAAAAATTCTGTCCTTAAAATTTGCAAGTATAATTTTAATTAAAAATTTACCACATATATGTAATGTATTTGATTAAATGTATTTCATATTTAGATCCATAATAATTTTATTATATAATTGGTTAAACATAATTGGTTTTTTCATAATTAATTTTAAAAAATTATAAATTAATTACCTTAATTAATGTTAAAATTGGTTTACATTAAGGATAAACTAAAAATATAAGGGTAAAAATAAATCCAATAAATTAATAAATTCTATTAACCTTTTATATTTTATGTATTAATAACTATTCTTAATTTTTAATGTGATTTTGGGAAACATTCCCATTAATGTGAGTAATATAACAATTTACGTAAAAAAGAATACTAAATTCCACCCCTTTTATATTAAATATCTATTATGTATAAAAAAATGAAAAATAGAAACGTTGTAATGAATTTTAAGAGTAATTTTTATGAAAATGAAATAAAATTAATTTGGGTAATTTTTGATTAATTTTTATTAATTATATAATTACATTAAATAATTACATAAAGCAAACACATTAATTAATTAATTAATATAAAAAATTTAAATGCTTCTAAAAATATTAAAAGTAATATAAATTGAATGAATTATTATATTTATTGAGTTTTATAGATTAATATATTATTTAATATATATTTAATAATAGTATATTCTAATTCCACAACATACTTGATGTTTTTAATGTCAAATTAAATGAGTAGATTCAAAATTGAGATTAATGTTGTTTTTTAAAATATAATATTTTATAAAATGATTTATAATTCATAAAAACATATTATCTACCAATTTATATTTATTTTTTCTAAAATATTTTTTATAATAAATTAATGGGCCTCTTTTCGTTTTATAATACTTATTTTGACACAAAAATAAAAAAATTATTTACCATTCTATTAGGTAATATTGGGATTTTCATTTTAAAGGAGCTGGAAATAAAAATAGTTCACAAAACATAGGATTATGTATTTTAAAAATATTATATCAGGATTATTACTACATGTAAATAATTATGTTGTAAATTCCATTCTATTTTTACTCTTAAATGATTATTTATCAATTTAAAAGGAATAGTTACCATATTGAAAACTATATTGTTAAAAGTGAGAAAACATCAGGTAAGGGAATAACATGTTTCAAGAAGGCTTTTTTTAATTTTTGATTGTTTTTATGGCACACATATTTCATAAAATAACATATTTTGGTGGATTTTTTGTTGATATCGACTCCATAATATTGAATCGTTTCGGTTATTTTGAAAATACCCGTCCTACTCAATTATAAAAGGAAACATACCCTACTCAAATATTCACAAATATTAACCAATTTTCACAATAAATCCCTGAAAAATATATCCCCAATAACCTTAAAATGTTTTAGATATGATTTTCATCCCAAAATATCAGGCCTTGTGTCCTTAATAATAAATCCAATATAGGTTGTTTTATGAAAAGTTAATAGTCTTCACTATGATATTTTTTAGTAATTCTCTTCACAACATAATACCTGTCTTAATAATTACAATATAATAATAAATTTATTTTAAAAATCCAATATTTTTTTCATTTTTATTTCATAATCTATATCCATCTCCACTTCCATCAAATGGGGAAATATATCATTGATTGTGTGTAAGATGAAATATAGCCCCATGAACCGATGCAATCTGTTTTCCATCGCCACATACAAAGGATGGATATATATTTTTTGTTTAACATATTTAAATAATATTTATGACATAAATATTCATTTATAATTATACTAAATTTTATAAACTCTTCCATCTCAATCCATTTGAATATAATAATTTCATTCGTGAATAGGTGTAGACTACCACCTCCATGAAGTGATGTGATTCATTTTTCAATATATTTTGAAATGGAGAGTAATAATGATATATTTAATGAATATATATTTGATATATATAACATAAAAAATAATATTCAAGGGAGATATATTATGTACATGTTATCTCCTTCCATCTATCAAGACACTACTGGAAAACTTACCTTTACCAGTGGTTTGGAACCATTGGTATAGGCCTCCAAACCATTGGTATAGCCTATACGAACGGTTTGGAGAACTGTAGCCAAGTAAGCCATTGGGATAGGTCTATACCAACGGTTATCCAAAAACCATTGGTATAGACCTATACCAACGGTTTTGGAATCCTTTGGTATAGGTAATAAGAAATCTATACCAACGGTAATGGAACCGTTGGTATATAAATTCCAAAAAAAAATCGGCTGGGATTTGATCCCAGGACCCCTCGTTTATAATCGAACGACTTATCCACTAAGCTAACATCACTTTTGTAAACATAATTGCATAAATATATATATGTATTATCATAATTATTTAAAATTTTGATTTATATAATGTTCTCGGTTAGCAGATCTAGAAAAAAATTAAAGAACCTATCCCAACGGTTTTCAAAACCGTTGGGATAGGTTAGGGATGAGTTGAGTTTTTGAGGGTTTTTTGGGTGTTTTTTCCCAACGGTTTTGTTGAACCATTTGGAAAGGTCTCTATTTCCCAACGGTTCCCTTTGGGAAAGATGCTCAAAACACGTCACTCTTTCCCAACGGTTTTGGTGAACCATTGGGAAAGAGGCTCAAAACACACCCTTTCCCAACGGTTTGCCAAACCGTTGGGAAAGGTGGGGAAATCTATAGCTTTCCCAACGGTTTTGGTGAACCGTTGGGAAATGGTAGCTATACCAACGGTTTTTACAAACCATTGGTATAGAAGTATTGGGAAAGATAATCTTTCCAGTAGTGAGATAATGAGAAAAACGTTCATGCGTAACTACAACCTATTGTATCTATGAATGGGGTAACCCATTTTATATCTATAATATTTATGGATTGTTGTGACAATTCCCCCAGGGCTCGTTCCAAGACTACCTCAATCCCACCATCCATAGTCCAAGGGCCAGTGACAAGCACCGAAAAGAGTATTCCCTAAAATGGGAAGGCATTGAATTTATAAAAATTAAACTCACACTAACCAAGCACAAAGCCAGTTACAAGAATAATGTAAACTATATAGTAAAAATGGTGTGTACAGAAAGTAAAAGGGAAAAAATACAAGACAAATGGGAATTACAAGATAAATTGGAATGTACAAGTAAAAATGAGTACTACTCTTGTGATACCCATCCAAGGATCCCACCAGATTTGTAGGAACAACTCTCGAATTTTTGTCTCTATGGATCACCTAGTCAAAGGTCCATCTCTAAGTAGTCTCTAATCCAGGTACACTCATTCTCAGTACCAAACACAACAAGGAGTGAACCTAGCCCGCACAGGGGTGAATATAACAATAATCAGAAGGGACCCTAAGACCCCCGAAGTTCTCTCAAGTCCACAAATGATAAACCACGAATGATAGAAACAATGGTATACACTACATAGGTATATGTACACACATATACCAAATTTATCAGAATATACCCAACTCACATAGGAGAGAAGAATACCACACAACTAATACCATGATGATAAATCACCTCATAGGTACACCATGAAGATAGAAGACTCAGATCAAACTAGGTATACATCTATGAGAAATAGGGTTTTTGATGCTGACCCACACATGATGGCTATGAAATCTGATTGCTAGCCACATTATTATCTTGGGATAATAACAAGTAACAACCTTAGTCACAATGTCGAACACCTCTGCTATTGGAGAACTTCTCCTCTATGGAGTATAGTGGGTCTCGCACATCACCAAGAGGCACTTCCCACTATACTTGGACTACTAATGTACTCCTCCTATCGTGTATCATGGGTTTTCCGCGTCACACAGAGGGGGTCACCACCATGGGTATGCCACATAACATAGAGGTGCTCCCCCTCCTGGACTACTGAGGTACTCTGGTTTCACCAATATTTACACAAATTTTAAGGGTCAAGCGGTTTCTTGCAGTGTAGCATGGGTTGTCAAATCCTCAGAGACCGAAGAAGAACCTTTAGACACACAATATAAAGAGATGGATTTCTGGATATGAGGTGGCCAACTTGGGTTGATTTTATATGGGTTTTAAAATAGAAGTACGATATATTTGGGAATTAAATTTATTATAATATGAGTTGATCCTAGGTTATTTCTTAGGTTGGATTGTAAGAATTCCTTTTTTTACGAATTCAATTTCATTAACTCAAGAAGGATACATGAAATGAATTCAAACTACCCTCATAACATACTAATTAAAAACCACCAGAAAGATGTTATAATCATATATACAATTGTAGTATCATTTTCATGACCACTATAAGGTAAATGATGAAATTTTAAAATAAAAGTGGGGTAAATAAATTCAATTAGGATGGGGAAGAGAGAAACGCATTTAATGAATGAAACTCAAATAAGAGAAATTAATAACATTTAGAGAGTGAGAAATATCATCCAACCCAGCCCCTTGCTACTCCCATGGATAAACCAATAAAATATCTAGACCTCAATTATAACATGTTCCCAATGGATGCAGGATGTAGTCTTACGATGGTGGAATTAAAGAAGTAAAAAAAAATAAACGATCACTCCATCGTTGTGTGAACAAAATCACAAGGTTTTGGGTGAAAAAGGTCACACCTTGAGGAAAGGGTATCAAGGTGATATTAATAAGAACAGAAGAAGAGAATAAGCAGAACTTTTATTTAAAACTAAGGTGATTCGAACATCTTACATGAGAAGGAAAAATGCTACAAAGTGAATTTCGCAGAATAACATTACAATCAAATCAAAGCTTTAAGATCCTTCAAATAATCCACCAGTACTACCTTATATAGTCATTTTGGAAGTCTTTTTCCAATCCCCCATCATCCCATGTTCCAATAATTAATTGTGTTGGGGAAATGTGGGTGGAAAATTAATAGATATGTTACTTTTCCACTCTTCCCCTGAAATGGAATCCAGCTTGCATCCACCGGAAGGACGCATAGAAAGGGCCTTTTAGATGAACGAATTAGAGTGGGCCATAGAAGTATAAAATGTATCCCCAGGGGTCCTATAAAATCCTATAATCTTTCATCCCAAAATAATATGTGGTTCTCGAGATATGATATAAATGACAGGATGTTTCTCTGGGCCTCAGAATCTGCCCCAAATATTCATCATCAACATGGGATGCTTGGAAGACCATAAAAAATCTGAATTATCTTGGGAAATTGTAAAATTAAATGTTCTCAATAATATCCTATATCTTCATATAATTTTTCTTAATCATTGGGATATAATTATTTCCTCTATAGTACTTATATTTGGTAGCTGTCCAATTCACTTCGCCTAGAATGTGGTTTGTTAAAAGCCCACGTTGGTGGTCTTCGGAATTGAATCTCCTAGTGCTTCAAAACAATGATTTTTACCTTATATCATATGATATCTAAAAAAATATTATCATAAAATCAAGACCATTATTTGTTTTATGAGAAGCTCATGAACGTACCATGTAATAGTGCATTTAAAGAAGGAATTACAACCATAATGTGAAATGATGTTCAACGTGTAAAATTCACTAATCATGGTGTCTATGAATAATAAGCACATGAATATTATATTATAAACAATTAATAATTTTCTCTTTTAGGGGATAATCAAACCCAACTTGATTTTTTCAAATCCCAATCAAAATATTTTTAAAAAAATATGAAAGTTGAATTCCCTTTTCCAAAATCTTTGTAATACAAATTGCTCACATAAAGACCATATATCAAAAAAAGGAAACCCATCAAAATCATTTAAAACAAGCTAGGTCCATTGTCATATCCCAATCCATGCACATTCCTTTGTTCAAATTAATCACCATATTTATCCAAATTCAATTAAACATTAAGATGTGTTGTGAATCACAATAGACAAGGGGGTTCATTTTCATTCGAGGGAGAAAAGAGAGAAGCGCTAGGAGGAATCAATTTTTAATATTAAGATGAGTACTCAACTTTTATTTTATTTTTCGTTTTTGTTTTTTTTTAATTTGTCCATGGTAATTGAAATTGAAATCAATCAAGTCAACAAAGGTAGTAAGAATTTTCCGATGACTCTTAGGATAAAAGACATTGGGGAACCAAGGGAAGGCCGTATACTCGGTCATCATCTCGAGTTAAATCAAAAAAAGTTCAAATTACCACAAATAGAGATAAAATGCCCAACTCTGGGCAATACAACTATAGAGTCACGATCCCCAAGTGCCAAAAGCCTTGCATTATGTCATTTCATTCCTCTATGCTCAAATTGATTTTTTTGAATACTCAAGTTAATATTAAAATGATCACCAAACCTATGCCATTTATTATGGGACCCCATGAACTCAAACTAAAACCCCACAATTTAGAGGATGTGTATTGTTTTTTTATTAAATGTATCAAAATATAATGGTGAAAAATCACATCAGGAAACTAAACATTACAAAATCTATGCACATGAACATAAATATGCATTAAAATTAGAATAAGGTCATGGAAAATTATTTGATATCCAATTTAAGAGATTTCAATGTGTGTTATCATGTTCATGGTTAATGAATTTTTTCCTTCCACACAATTTTTTTTCCACAGAAGATCAAAATATTTATTTGAACTCCCCCCAAAAATGAATAACACTGTCCATAGTGTGTAATGAAAAGAAAAGTTAGAAGGGAGGTAGGGTAGGAGTTCAATGTGGAAAATGAAAATGATAAACATGGAAAAAATTAACCTGGTTTTGGAATTTGATGTTCATGATGATCCAGATTACACCTTTGATCTCTTGGGGGATGTAGGCACCTCCTTGATTGAACATGTATCACACAAAATAGACCCTGAACCATAAAAAGAAGAACATTACAAACAAAAAAAACAACACAATGATTTATTTAATTCCAAGTATCATTATTTTTTGGGTTTTCTGTATTTTTTTGTTTTTTTAAAATCAATCTAAAGATACATGGTCTTCTTTTAAATTTCTTGGTAAGGTATTACTCATGGATCACACCGCGTGACACAGATTAATACAGTGGTCCACTTTTATACCCATCCATACTCATAAAATATGAACATGTCAATAGTAAAAAAAATTAACCTACAAAAATAGAAATAATATAAAATAAACTGATGATACATTGTCTTCTTTTAAATTTCTGGGTAAGGTATTACTCAGGGTTCACATCGTGAGACAAGAATGAATATGGTGCTCCCAGTTCATAACCATCCATACTCATAAAGGAAGAACATGTCAATTTCCTATGGTATAATAAAATTATATCAAAATGATCCAGTAATCCTATTTGAAATATAATGTTTATAAAAACAAAAAAATGATTGGAGACATAGAAACCCTTGGTTGCCTCCCGTGAAGTGGTTAATTTAACATCTTTTTCTCTACTTGAACACCCCAACTTTTCCAATTCAAAATTTAAGAATATTAAAGAACTCGTATATCTCCACTTCCACATGATAGATAATATTTATCTCTTGTGGTTGGTAAGAAGATTTTGAATTTGATTTATGAATAATAGTATTTTCTAAAATGAATTGGAATAACCAAGGAATATCAGAAATGGTTGACCTTTTTTCTTCTGTATTCTTACCTAATAAATCAAAGATCAACTCCCCTTTTTGGGATTCATGAGATGAATTTATGAAAACCCCAAGCTCATTCTTAACAAAAATGATGGGATACTTGAGTGGGGAAGGAAGGAAAGTGATTTTGAGTTTGTATTGATTGAATTTTCATAATGAATATTTTCAATTTGAATCAAAATCAGTTCCGTATACAAAATTTTTAGAATGAATAGGTTCCTTATAGAAATATGATTCATCCACAAAAGTGTCCATTTGAATTCTAATAGTGGTTTGGAGCTCAATGTTTTGTATTTAATCCAATGGTTCAGTGATCGGTAGTCCTAAAAATTCACTAATAGAGCCATGTTCAAGAAACACAATCCATGATGTCAACTTATTATCTATTGAAATTAAAAAAATCAATTTCCTCATAGTTTAAACACTCTTCAACTTGAATTTCAACATTACATGATCAATTAAAATTCATTATTTATCATTGAATTCACAAATTCTATAGTGAGTTCTTTACGTGTTTTAATGTTTTGTAATTCAAACCTCAATGATGAAACCTCATAATTTATTATCTCCATTTAATTAAACAATTGATCAAGAAATGACTGAGGAAACGTTAGGATAGGATTTTGAACATTATAGACTTCACTAATATTGGACTCAATATCCATTCTTATGATGGCAGTAAATTGATCATTTAAACATTCATTATCCCATTGATTGTATGTCTCATCGGGTGTCGGGTAATCATCGAAGGGTTGATCAAAGTAATTACCTAAATTTTTTGATTCCCAAAATTGATTTTCAATTTAATACCAGATTTTTTCTATGTTTCGGTATTTCTAAAGATAATATTTTTGATTAGAGAGATATTTGGATTTTATATTTTTAGGAAATAGAAAAACAGAAAGGAGAGGAGTGAAGAGAAATGGACATGAAGAAAGAGAATGTGGGTTGAGAAGGGGACTCTAGTGTCTAATATACTTACATGGGTCCCCAGAAATAGAAACAAAATTCTGTTTCACCCAAATTTACCCAACATTTACGGGTCAAGCCGTCGCTTGCTATGTAGCTTATGTTGTTGAATCCTCAGAGACCTAAGAAGAACCTTTATAAACACAATATAAAGAGAAGAATTTTTGGATATGAAGTTCCCAACATGGGTTGATTTTAGACGAGTTTGAAAATATGACAAAGAAATATATGTGAATAAAAATTATAATAAGATGAGTTGATCCTAGGTTATTGCTCGGGGTGGATTAGATGAATTCCTTTTATTACGATTTCAATTTCATTAACTTGAGAAGCAATCATGAAATGAATTCAAACTACCCTCATCACTTACAGATTAAACACCACCACAAACACATGACAATCACCTATAAAATTGTAGGATCATTTTCATGAGAACTCCATGGTAAAAGATCTAATTATCACATAAAAGTGGGGAGAATAAATTAAACAAGGAAGAAGTAGAGAGAAACTCATTTAATGAAATTAACTCAAATAAAAGAAATTAATAACATTTAGAGAGTTAGAAATAACATCCAATCTCGACCCTCACTAGTACCATTGATAAACCCATATAATATCTAGCCCTTCATGGATAACATTTTCTCAATGGAAGCAGGAAGTAGACATATGAGGGTGGAATTGATGAAGTAAAAAAACAACAAAAAATGATCATTCCACCATTGTGTGAACAAAATCACAAGGTTTGGTTTGAAAAAGTTCACACCATGAGGTAAATATATCAAGGTGATATTAATAAGAACATAACAAGAGATGAAGCAGAACTATCATTGAAAACTAATGTGATTCGAAGAACTTACATTAGAAAGAAAAAGGCTACAATGACAATTTGGAATAATTACATTATAATCAAAACAAAGCTTGAAGATCCTTCAAATCCTCCACCGCTACTACCTCAAATATGAATTTTGGAAGTATTTGTACTATCCCTCATCATCCCATGTGTTTTTAATTAATTTTGTGGGGGGGAGATGGGTGGACAATTAATGGATATGAGGCTTTTCCACTCTTCCCCCGAAATGGAATCCAGCATGCATCCACCAGAAAGATGTGCCAAAAGTCACTTCTAGATGAACGAATTAGAGTGTTCCATATAAGGATAAAATTTATCTCTGGATGTCCTATAAATTTATGTACAATTTCAGCACCAAAGAATATGTTGTTCGCGAGATATGATATAAATAGTGGGATTTTTTCTGGGCCTCAAAATCTGGCGCGTAATTTCATCATCAGCATGGGCCACCTGGAACACCATAAAAAACTCCAAATTAGCTTGGTAAACTATAAAATTAAATGTTACCAATAATATAATCTAACTTCATTTAATGTTTTAGGATCATTGGGCATCAATTATGTCCTCTATAGTACTTTTATTGGGCTCTTGTCCAGTTTACTTTGTCCAGAATGTGGTTTGTCCAAAGCCCACTTTGGTGGTCTTATAAATTGAATCTCCATGTTCTCCAAAACAGTGAAATGTTCCTTATATCATTGGAGGTAATAAAATAAAATATAAACAAAAAATAAAGATCATTATGCGTTTTAAGAGAATCTCAAGAAGGTACATTATAATAGTGCATTTTAAGTAGGAATTACAATCATAATGTCAAATAATGTTCAATGTGTAAAATGCACTAATAATGGTGTCTATGGTTAATAAAGCACATGAATATTATATTACAAACAATTAATATTAGTCTCTTTTAGGGGATAATCATACTCCTCCTGTCGAGTACCATGGGTCTACCACATCACATAGAGGCAGTCCACATCATGGGTCAGCCTCCTCACATAGAGGCACTCCCGAAACTATCAGTCATACCTAAACTGCCCAGATGGCCCATGAGGAAGTATAAATAAGGTCCATCACATCATAAGGGACCCATCATAATAGATGACACGTCAATCAGATGCTTGGTCTGTATGTTATTAGTGTTTCCATTCCGAGGGACCGGTTGGATTCAAGTTCTGATCCAACATGGACATACTCCAACCTTATAGAAAACTCAATTATTGTATATCAAAAGGACCATCTCGATCCGAGGACTCTAGTGCTACAGACAGTTCATCAAAAAAACACATGGTTATCATGTTATAGCCAAAAGGAGAAACTGGGATTGGATAGGCTCGAGTCCAGTCGGACCATCCCGACCTACGTAAGGGGTGGATCGACCCGGCCCACGTAGGGGGAAGACCCGCCCGGCCTGATGGCATGGCCCGGTGGCGTGGGCCGGTGGGGTAGGCCGGTGGCATGGCCCAGTGGTGCCAACTGCCCAACCTACCTCTGAAGGGGGAGCATCCACCCTCCATTTAGAATGGCTAAATGCAACACCTTTAGGTGCTACCAAGTCACCGCGGGACCTGAGAGGGTGCCACCAAAACACAATGTGTAGTTAGGGTTCCGGCCAGTCCTCCTCCCAGAAGCATAGTTTCATGCCCCAACTCCACTCCGTCCCGCATGACACACCACTCTTCGGCCTCCGCTATGGCCAAGCGGTCGTGATACCCGGCTCCACCATCGGTGCGGATGTGTAATGATGCACCACCATGTGGCCAGCCGGATTTCGGCCACTACCCTACCCCACCGCGGATGACGGGTCATAGCTTCCTCATCTTCCGGCAGCATGGACACGCACTGGCCTTCCTTCCTCATAGCCGGGGTGGCGGGAACCTTCATCATCCGTGAGACATCACAGCTTCGTTCCCAAGCCCAAAAAATAGGTCGTTCACATATTCGTTATCCCTATGTCGAGGGCTCTACATCCATTTGGCATCCTCTACAAAAATTGGTGTTTCTAATGTAATTAAATATTTGGTGTCGATAAACGCACGAAGAACACGTGATGAAACAATGAAAAATATGAAAGGTTTAAGAGAGGTACAATGGACTTATTAGTTTGGTTAATGTCATTGTGAAACCATAATATGGAGAATAAATAAGAAAATATTTATTCATAATCAAATTAAAACCCATATCTATATTTTTCCATTAGAGAAGGCGCGAGGAAGAAGACGACACTCATGCAAGATGCTCCATGGTTGGTTCCTTGTTCATTGATTTCAGATGTCGTTCTCCGTTGGAGGACATTATTTGTTGGAGAATGATCTTTCCAACTCTTCAAGAATATCCCCTCCTTTTCCAATCCTTTTACTACAAGAGGTGAGGTTCCAATTTAATAACTGTAAATTTATTAATTAAACAAAACGTTTTGGCGCATTAATTTGAGGGAAACCATGTGTTTTCTCCCATTAAAAGAGGGGTTTCGGGTGGTACCCACCATAATGAATTCAATTAGGGGGTTTCCAAGGGTCTCCCACATTAAAGAAGAGAATTCGGGTGGGACCCATCACCTTGAACTCAATTGGGAGGCTTCATTATAATAAAATAAAACATGTTTCTTTTATTTTATTTTTATTCTTAACTCTCCATTGAAAAACATGAAATCTAACTTTCCCCCTTGACCTACTGTGGTCGTGGTGAAGGTATCCTTAAGAGAAAATAAATGCAGTATGTTCAACAACATCCTCAGATTTCAATTATGAGCACGAGTTAAAAATTTACAAAAACCCACTTTCATGTTTGCAGAACATACTAGAAAAAAATTTCAGAAATTCATTTCGGGCACACCAGGCCTAGGAATCATGCGCAGTCAATTTTCTCTGACCCCTAATCATTCTATTTAATTAAAAAATATATATGAAAAAATCCAGATCATTACAAGGATGAATATAAATATGTATATGATTAAAATATATGATATTTATACCATGAATTCAATTTTTTATATCATGTAATCCGGATTAATGCAGAATTCCATAATTAAAGTATCCTAAACGTAAATAAAAAACAAGTAGTTATTAATAAAAACATTGATTTTAATACATAATTATTAATAAATCAGTGATAAATTGTTATGAATAAATCATATATAGTATGATATATCTATTATAATTTATTTAATAAATGTATTACAACATGATTTTTTATTCATGATGTTATAACGTGTTCGATAAATGTAGAGTCCTGAAGAAAGTGATTTTTTATTAAGGATATATTCCATAATCACTACTCATTTATTTTTTGTGTTATATATAAGCCACATTTTAAAAGTTATTTCACAAGGATCATTATTTTAATGTAATTTAATCTTTAAATTTATTTATTCTTAAATGGGGTTGGGGATTCAAAATATTCTTTCATGGTAATGGATTTTAGTTAACCATTTATTACTTTGAGACAAATTCCCTATTCATCAATCATTTGTTTAAGTGTAGTATATAATAACCATTAATGTCTTATAATATTATGATCTAAAAATTATTTTATTTACATATCAATAGGATGTTATTTCATTCATGGGGCACACGATTCAAATTATTCAAAAGCGGTAAAAATTTTATGTTACAATCTCATTATTTTTTAGGGTTAATTTTGAGTTTTATTTCAGATAATGAAATAATGTGATCTATCTCTAAAAAAACTCATGATTATTATTGTCCAATTATATTTTATGAAAATATTTTTTCTTTCATTTTCACCCCTTTATGTACTCTTGTATCCAAAATAATGTTTTTAAGAAATATATTATTTTATTTTCTCTTTGGACAAAAATTCTTTTTCATCAATGTAAATGTTTTCTAAAGATGTTTTAAATAAATTTTTATCTATTCAAAAATTTTAATTTTAATTTTTTACATATGGATCAATTAAAAAAAATTAGATTAAAATGAATATTTTTACTATTTTCATAATAGGGAAAATTTTAAATTATATAGATAAGGTGAAAGAAATTATTATTTTATCTTAATCAAAATGAATATAATTTTATGTCATCCTGAACACTTTAATATTTAAATACATCCATACATTTTTATGATTTTATATCCATTAAAATAATTTATTAGTTATTTGATTAATTTATATATTTTAAATTGGTGATTTCTAAGTGGAAATGATATTTTCCTCAAAAAAAATTCTTTTGGTCTTTCGAAATTACATTCCATAAAAGTAGAGATACATTATTGTTTCATATGTTTTACAAGGGATATGATACAATTATACAATAAATATTCTTTCTCAACATAGTTCATATTAATGATGACTCTAATTTAATGAAACTCATTTATTTTCTAGGTATTATTCCATGATTAAAATATGAAAAGTTTTAAAACCCCTGAAATTTCAATGGGTTGTAATATAATGAAGGGATAAAATATTTATGAAACCAATTTATTTTCCATAGGTTATTACATGATTAAATTGAAATGAAAACGATTTATATTTATGGGCTTTGATGTGTTAAAAGTTTTATGATCATATAGAACAAATGTTTGTTATTTTCATTGTGTGATTGGTGAGACATATATCATGGTGAATGTAACTAAGAAATGATGGATATCTCATGAGATAAATAGGAATATAAGGGGAAGTAAACCCAATTTAGTAAGAAAAAATTCCCACAATGATAGACATGTTAGGTATCCATGACTATTCATTTGATGGTGGACCTAATCCAATATGAAATTACAGTCTGAGAAGTGATACATAGATATTATAATGGTTTAGGGTGTGAAAATAATATACTATGATAGTTCTTGAAACAACTCATTCACTTATAATCAAATAATTTTCTATAATTATTTATATTTTGGAATTATATGTATTATTCCAATTGTATTCTACCATTAATTAAGTTCTTTGATTATGTTATGAATCATTTCTTTTGAACTACCTTATTTAATCAATGTCAAAAACTTATTATATGTGATATGAAGCTAACGTTTTCAAATTTTACCCTCATGTTTTGATACCCTTACAATCATGTTATGTTGAAGAGTTTGGTACTTTACATTTTGTGTAAGATAAAGCTTAAGTTAAAATTATGAAACACTAACGAGGAAACATTAATGAGATCCCTAACAGTATCTCTAGGAATATTTCTAAAGATATTACTATATATAATAAAATATCAATAAATTTTGGTGAAGGATATACTGATATTCTTTCAAGGAAAACATACCTATTTATACAATACAATTTTATTTGGATATAGAAAATTTTTACATTAGTGTAATAGATGTAAAAAAGGAACATTGGGATTTGGATTGATCAACACCTCAAGAAATTTAATGGGCACTACCACATGCCTTGTCAGAAACTTCTAGGTGTTATATTTTGGATAAATAAAAACTCTTCAAAAACCATCATCGGGGATTTTAATTGATTATTACCATTAATGTACAAGGTTAAAGATAATGATTCATAAATAAAATAGATGGATAAATTATTTTGATATCCTATTAATAATTATCAATTAGTATGTGGTTTTAAACATCTAATAATGTATCTCACACTATTATTTATGGTATTAGTCAACAGTGGGAAATATAAGGGATGATTTTAAATTACAATTCGATAGGAAATGTTTTGATGGGAAAATATAAGGAATAATAAATAGAGTAAAGGATATTGTAATTATTCAAAATCATAAATCTTAATATGTAATAAAAAACCTGGACATTAACTAACAGGGAAACTCACCTACGAATGGAAGGATCAATTCTAACCAGATTTTTTGAGGTGCATAAATAGAAGGAAGCATATGAAATTTTATATATGTCATGAATGTTAGGGTTATTAGAAAATTTAATGACTCAGTGGAATGATAATATATATTATGTGTGGATAATAATGAAATAAATTATTTAATTTTTGAGAAAAAAAATGATAACTTCAGTTAAATCAATGAAAGAGAATATTTGTTTCCCTAACGATCACCAATTTTCAAATGTTTTATACTTTGAAATTATTGGAATCATAGTGATCGATGTCATAGGGGTAATGGAGAAGAGGAGGATCGATAATGTTTTATGAATAATGGTATTGTTGTTGATGATTAAGAGAATATAAATTTTGTATGAAAGGAAGGTGTTGTTAGGGAATAATGTAATAAAACATAGATAATTGGCTAAGAATGATGTGGAATTATTATATTGTTTATTTATTGAAACTAAATAATTATTTAATATAAATCCTGTTATATATAGCCTCATCTCTATAAAAAAATTCCCATTCTATTTACGAGAATATGATGAATGATATAGATAACATGGAAATTTTATTTAATGAAAATGTGATAGTTTAGAGACAAACACATTATTATGTTAAAAATAACTCTTAATATGCTCTTGATGTTGTGATAATGATATTTATTTGGGATGAAGATATTATAGATTTGGATAATGTAATATAGATTATACTGATGTCATTTTAACATGTCAATGATTTTATGAAAACATTATTTATTTTATGATTGATGGATTTTAATGAATTTTCTGATTTATATTATATATCAAATAATCATTTAATTATTTAAGTAATAAAGAAGAATATATTTATTCATTAATAATTTATGGTAATCAGTATTATTACCATGTTTCTGGATAATATATTAATAATGTATTCCCATATATTCTATGTAGAAACTATGATCTATTCTGTGGCATTCGGGGGATTAATGTAAAAGTAAATTTAAAAATTAGATGACTATATTAATAAAATATAGAAATTTTTTATGGTTATTAGGTTTTAAATTTTTTGGAATTGTTAGAGTCGAACATTTTTTGTGGTTTTAGATATTAATTTATTATTTCATCACATAAGGAGTTGTCTATATTAGAAGACATGTGTTAACGATATAGGTTTTGATGACAAATAGAGATATATTTAATGAAATATAATTCATTTGTGGAACTTATGAAATGTTAGAAGGTAATTTTAGGGCTTTAGGAATGAAAAATTTCTCCTAACTTCTTGGAGTATGAAATGAATTGAAAAATTATCAAAGTACAACTAGAGGTTGAGATTGTTCTTATAAAATAGAACAAAATCATGTAAGGATATTTTCTTATGTAAATACCTAATATTTATGGACTTGAATTTGAAACATAATTTTTCTTATTACATTCATCTCTGATGAGTTGTTTTTATTTTCATACCACATTAGTTTACGTTTCTGTGGTCATTATGTTTAATTAAATCCTTCTATATCTTGTGATTAATGATTAACATACAATAATTTTCATACATGTTAGTATTTCCACATTCCACTAATTTTATCCATTTTGAAACGTATTTATCTGTTATTCTAGATATATTTATTACCTATTATTTCCCCCTTTTCAAGAGGATGTTTTATTAACTATTTTTACAATGTAGTATTTCAATAGATGTATTTCATGATGAAATCACATTGATTATTGAATCCATTTTCAAATTAAGATGTATAATTTTTCTTAAGGTGGACGAATGTAACCCACTATGATTGTATGAATTTGATTTTTTCAAATGAATTTGATATCCTTAATATCTTTTGATTCATGTAAGAATAAGTTTAAATGAATTGCGCTAAAAAATATAAATATTATAGTTTAATGAGACCAATTGAACCAAGACATTAAATAATATGAAATGAATTAGAATTATTTATTAATATTTTGTATAATGTTAATATAGTGACGAATAAATAATTAATTTTTAGTAACATCATTATAAACATCAAAAATACATCATTAGTAATAATATATTTTTATTCATTTCTACAAAATATATTAAATGTTAATTTTTTACACTCTTGAAAATTTTATTAGATATAACGGACATACATTTTAGAGTCAAGAAACAAAATTAAAATTATAATGGTTTTTTGTTAATCTTTTTTATAGAAAAATCAATCTATCAATAGTGAAAACTATTATTTTGTATTGAAAATAGACTTTCTGTATAATGTATTTAGAAATGTAAAATTATATTGATTTTTTTAAATAAATAGTTAAATAATATTATTTGTAATACTATATATGTCCATGTATCCTTAGATGTTGAACTATGATACACAAAAATTGTATATTTATCCTAATTATTTCACCGGAATACCATTTTTTAACACACATAGATGTTTAATTTTAAATAAAATTCAACAGATTTTGTGGATTGTATTTGTTTAATTGGATTAAATATTTCTAATTAGGATATATAATATTATATAATATGGACAACATGATTTTTGGTCAGAGTAAATATTTAAAATAGTATAAATTATTTAACACAGTTATGTTTAATAATGGTTTACTAGGGGTTATAATAAAGCAATAAGGGTTAAAATTACCAAAAATACAATTATAAATTATATTGAAAAGAAATACTCCTACCTTCATTACTTTATTCATATTTTATGTTATTTTGGGATAGTTTTCCATAAAGGTGACAAATATAGTAAAATAATTAGTGAAAAATTAAAATATTCACCTTCTTTCTTTTAATCTTATTTGGATGCATGATTACAATATATTTCAAAATACTTGGTATATTCTATTCATTGACCAATTTTTCTTTCATAATAATTTTAGGTACCCCTAAAAAATTTAAAATTTATTACAATAGTATTGAAAAAAATATGGTTTTGCGTGGAAAATGGGATTGTGTTTAAATTATTTATTCAAAAATTCAATATTTTTATTTTATAAATTATATTTAAAATTTATTAATTTTGGGTATATATTATAAAATATGTAAAAATATTTATTCTTATATAGAAAATTCTTTAGGTAAATTATCTTGTTACCATAGGCAAATCTAAAATGGTAAAAGTAATTGATCTTCGATGTTTTGTATCAATATTTTTTAAACATGTTTTATACACTAGTGTATGGAAAAACCTTATGATCCTTTCGGAAAATTAATTATAAATTGTTTAATAATTTTTATTGAGAGTGAATCCCAATTATTGTATAGTTTTTGGTAATAAAAATATTCCACTCGACAATTATAAAATGCCACCTCCTACCCTAAATTAATAACATTTATTCAGACATTTTCTTTGACCAAACCCTAAAAATATACCTCAATAACATCTATATCCATTTTATAGTCAAGTATTTCCTTCAAATTTACTAACCAATGACTTTTTAAGAAGAGTTCCAAAGGAGATTTCTCTATATAATGGTTATTATCTTCACAAAGACCCTTCTTTTTTACTCCCTCTCTTATTCATTCATACTTTAATAAATACAGTTTAATATTAATCGTATCTCACATATAATGATATATTATTATGATGGTTTCTCATCCTATAAGAATCTACATATATATTAAATGGAAATGAAACCATCTATACTGTCTAAAATAGAGTACTATCTCATGAATTGATGAAATTATTTTACCATCACCTAATATCAGGTATCGATATAATGATGTATGTAAAAAATGTACATGATATTAATTAAAATATTATTATAAGTTTACTACAATATTTCTACACCCTCAGACCTTCAATTCATTTGGAAAATGAGAACATTGCTAATGAGGATGTGTGGAATATCACATCCATAATGTGATCAGATTTGTTTTTCATTTTATTTTGACACAGAATGTAATATCGATATAATAAATAAATATATAAGATACATATGAATTTAAAATGAAACTAACATATTGATATATTATTTATATTTATTCTGTTCCTTTAGTTGAGAAAATGGAAATTTATACGTACGTACGACTTAGCATATCCTAGAATGATGTAATCTGTTTTTCATACACTAATTTTTTTATGAATCTAAATATATATATAATTAATATATTTGATATTTATTTCATGGATATAATTCTATTGAGTATGTCACAATGGGAAATGTACTTGAATAAAACAAAAAAACAAAACCATACTTTGAAAGAAAAGAATTTATTATAAAATCAATGATTTTGAAAAATTATTTTTAATAAATGGGTTGATAAAATGGTACATGAAAATCATATATTTTTATTTGTATATTTAGTTATTTGATTAATAACAGACTTTTAATTATTGTACTATAGGTTTTAATGTGAACACTCGAGACTATAAATAATGGATTGTTAGTATTTCGTCTATTTCTAGGGGACATATGTAATATTCAACATTAATTTATATTGATCTGTGTATAAACAAAAAAAATTTACATGTTATATATTGAATATAATTATGTTAATGATATTAATTTTTCATTTAATTGTATTCTTTAATTTGGATTACGATTATTATGTCACCAAAGTGTGGTTGGATTTTCATCTCACATTTATTTCTTTCAAAACACATTCCATATTAACCACTTACTTCTTCTATGTCACATCTATACAACCCATGAATAAATTTTATGACTATTATGTTGAATTTTTTAGATTCAAATATAAAAAAAATATTTAAAGGGGTTTATGACTCCAAATATACCATAGTGGTAAATGTTTTATGTTAATATATAATTATTTACCTAGATTGTATATGAATATGTTTACGATGATTAAAAATTATAAACTGTGCCTCATAAAACTTATAAAAAATTTTATCCTATATTTATATCATGAAAATTAATGTATTCCTTTCATTTCCCCTCTTTATGTATTCAGAATTCTCAAATATGTTTCTTATAAATATCTATATTTTTTTTATATTTGGCTGACAATCCATTTTCTTAAAATCTATGATTTAAAATAATGTTTTATATAAATTTATAAAAATAATCAAATGATGGCTTAAAAAATGTACACATATTTTATTTTTTCCAAAATGGCTTCAAAGGAATATTCTTATAATTTTCCCAATAATTTACTTTTAAATTTTTTTCATAAATATGACTGGAATATCTATTTTAACCTTCATGGTATGAACAAAAATTTTAACCATAATTACCATTAAATTATGTAAATCATATTTTACATGATTATAGAATTTTTTTGAAATACACAATTTTATTTATTATTTTATTAATGTTTAAATCTTATATAAGTGATTTTGAAGTGGAAAGTTTATCTTTATCATGAAATGCTTAAAGTGATCTTTTAAAATCCTTTTCCATAAAAGATGATATCCATTAATGTTACTTAATTATTACGAGGGATATTTTAATATTGTAAATTTTTATATATGATAAGAACCCAATTTGTTTGTAATTTATAATTTTTTATGTTAAAATATTTATTTTAAAAAAATCAGACAATATTTTTTTAATGTGGGACACAATGAAATAATGAATAGTTGGAAACTAAGAATATTCTATCAAATTTTTTTAGAGTAAGTCGTTGAGTTAGCAAGATATTATGAGGCTCATAGATCCTTGATTAAGATGGTTTTAAAATGTAAAATATATTATATTAATTCCTTCTGATTTATTCTAAATAATTGAATATCTCCAAAATGGTACATCACAAAAGATATCTGAGAAAAATTTAGGTATGAGTCATAGGGAAACCCTTGGTGGGGTATAATTATTGTGCATGTACGATGTTTGGTCAGATAACAAGTGAGGATAATTTTGTTATTATTTTTATTATATTATTATTTTTTGAAAATATTTTATATCTTCTAAATTGAATGAATTATGAAAAATTTGAACCCATCGTTAAGTCATAGACGTGATTTTGACCACATAATGAACATGAAATTTATAAAAATTAGATGTTTGTTCATATTTCACATTAGGATAGGTCAATAATAGAATTTATTTATATAAAATTAATTATATAAAAATGACTAATAAATTTCATCCTTCCAATACATAACTTCCATGGATGACCACCATTAACCTTAAAAGATTGGTTATCAAACCATTTAGAACCATTTAAATTGGTAACAATAAAATTAGGTAGTATTGGTTTCTCTAATATCCATTTTATTTTATATAATGGTTTTAATTGGGAGTTTTAGTTAGGGGTTCTAATTTCTTCTATTTTCATATGGAAAACAACTAAACTATTTCAACATTAGTGATGGATGGGTCTATTGAGTTGAGACAACCCTTTTCTAATCTAACCATGATCCATGAAGGTATGATGATAAGTTCATGGTGTGTGTCTACCATTCCCAATCCTCCCTAGAATTTTTACATGTGTGTGGTATTTATATTTATACTTTCTATTTTCTATCATTTTTAATATATTCCATCCATATTTTGAAAAGTAAACTAAAATTAGAAAAATGATTTATTTAAACACAATAATTAAATCATAAATTATATTGGAATATTCCATTAAAAATTATCAATAGATAGTTTTTGATATTAGAGATAAATAATAACATTGAATGTTCGAGGAAATTTTATTTAAATTATATTTCGATAATTGTTTTGGATTATCTAGGATTATTGGAAAATAAATAATGAGAAAAAGTTTGTGTAAAATAACTAAATGATAATAACACCAATTTTTGAAGGATAATATATCAAAATAATTAAAGTATAAAACTTGGAATTAATATGAAAAATATATATATATTACTTGAGTATTATTTCAAGATTACGAAAAAAATATATGATATGATAATAATTAGAAAAGGATAATCATAGGGTTTTATAGATATATAATTCATATAATTTCAAGACTATAATTAATTTTATGTATGAATAGATAATTATTAAAAAATATGAAATGAAAATATTGAGTTTATCAATTAGTGATTTACAAAATTCTATCAGAATATTATTATAAAATGTTAATTTATGAGAAATTATTAACTGATAATTTTAAATGGATAAGATATAATAAATATTAAAAAGACAATTATAAAATTATATGTTACTAGAAATTATCAATAAACACAAAAAAAAGGATAATTTAGGAGAAGTTTTCAAGATATGATTATAAATGGAAAAAATGTGAGAAATTATCAAAATATAATTATATAGGATAATTTATAAAAAATTATCAAGATACAATTACAAAATCCTAATTAATAATAAAATTTAAAAAGATTTTTATAAAAAAATAATTTAATAGAAATTATCAATATATAATTATATATGGGTTATTTATGACAAATTATCAAAAGAATATTATCACAGGAAAATTTATATAAAATTATCAAAATATATTTATTAAATAATTATTTATTTGAAATTGCCAAGAGAAAATTATAAAAGCACAATTAAAGAATCATTCCCAACAGTTATATTTAAAAGTATAATTTAAAATAAATTATAAAAAATAATAATAAATGGTTAATTTATGAAAAATTATCAATATAAAATTTTAAATGGATAATTTAAGTGCTATTATCAATAGATAATAAAAAATGAAAATTTTTAATAAATTGTAATAACATAATTTTTAATGGATTATTTATGTTATTTTATTAATTTATAAATATATAAAAATAATTTTTACTAATTTATCATTATATAGTTATTAAATAATATTTTATATGAAAATATAAAAATACAATCATTAATTGGGGGAAAATTTTGAGTGGATTAATTGGCCTAAAATGATAATTCAGAATTTATTCAAGAGAGATAAAATATTATCACATGTAACAATTTATTTGTTTTTGAAAAAAAATAAATGGATTTGGTTCTAAGAACTTTTTATGGACAATGAGAAGTGATTTTTGTACAATAAGGATGATAAAACCATGAAGTTGTGTTCGTGACTATTGGGGTTTCTACACCATCTATCTAACAACATATGGTAGATTATTTTGATCTTTGATGTCATTTAATTTTAACATAGGATGTTCATTACCTTATAGGGATATCTATATATATATATATTCATTATATGATTAAGATATTATAATATTTTATATCCATCTTTGACTGGTGATTTCTGGGGTATGTGCTTGTATCCCATGACACCATATGACGTTGCTCCATGAGAAATGTTGAGAAATCTAGTTTCAAGGTTAATGTTTTATTCACATGTTGTATTTATAATGATTCTATTCTTTGTCTGTATTTGTTACATGATATTAGTTTCATAATTATTGTTCCTTGATATGTGTGTAGTGATTATTCCACATGATATGTGGCACTATTATGTAGTCACCATTTACTTGACATATTCCAGTTATATGCTATGATTTGTTTTCTTGTTTATGGTTCCTTTAGGACTGGTGTACCCATTGTGGCCTGGAATCCCTAAAGGGGGAGTGTGTTTGGATTATTTGTTTGGAAAGATGATAATACTGAGATAGGTGATGTGGCATGATGTCATAGTGTGGTATAACTTGGGGTCATGATGATCATGAGTGATCAGGATCATATGTGATGACCCTTAGGAAAAATGATAATGAGTGATCAGAACTGCATGTCAATAGTGGGGTATGCTTTTTATTTGACCTGACATAGATATATTACTGGGGAATCATGGCATAGTGTATCCAAACATAGATGTTTGGGGACTTTTTGGATATCGAGTTGCATTAGGAAGGTTCTAGCATTAATATTTTTCCATGATTAGTCTTTTTATGGTATGGTACCAAAGAATTTAGGGCCGGGTATTTTTGGAAGATTGGATAGTGATCAACTTCTCTATTTTGGATAATAGGTTCATGATTGTAACACATTGACTATTTACATGGAATACAGTATTTTACATGATCACATATGGTTATAGACACATTGGTGGTGTCTAATTAAGTATCATACGCACTCTATAGATACATTTTAGTGGTCTTGTGGATTTTATGAGGTATACGAAAAACTAGAAGGGCCATGTGTTAGAGATTTTATTAGAGGAGTGTGGAGATATTAGCTTAGTAGGATAGAAAATAGTATATCTCACATAGGTTTGTTTGTATATGTTTCCTTTATTTATATACTACCTATAATCTGGACATTCATACAACATGGGGAAAATCTTTTAGATGTATTTCAAGAATCATATTTTGAATTTCCCTATGATTATTTTCTCATTGATTTATTATTGTCCATTATTTTCCTACTCTATGATAGTATAATAAGGTAATAGCCTCATAACTTTTGGATTTATAACCCCACTACTAGTCAGAAGCCTCTTTCATATGTGGAGGCACACATTAGGTCACATGGTCTTATGGCTTGTACCAAGTTGTCCAGGTCGGTGTGTTAAATATATAATTTAATGATATCATCTCTATTATTTCATTAGATGTATTATGTTTATGATGTCAATATTTTTATGAAAATTTTTCCTTTTCAGTGGGTTATGTTATGAAAAAAAGAAGAAATTTTCGAAAAAATAATTCCTTTCTAGATTGGTTATGCTATGTTGAAGAGATGAAATGTTAATGAACTAAGATTCATTTCCATGGATTTTCTATGATGAAATGTTTATGAAACCCTTTCCAAATCATGGTTTCTCATATGATATATATTTTCTGAATTTTTTAATTAATTTTGTATGCTTTTATTTATGGTATTGTTGGGACCTATATCCTCTAAAATACATTTTGATAAGATTAATATCTCATGATATAGAAAATACATGAATAGGGAGTTAACCTGCCTAAGTATGTTACTCTACCCATTATGATAGAAATGTAATTGAAAATTTGTTAATATGATGGTTTTTTTAGTGGACTTTATCAATCATTGATAGTCATGGGAATGAAACTCGGCGGCCATGAATATCTAGGTAATTAACCCAACCCACTATGTTAGTCATTTCTATGAGTCCTTGAATACAATTGAAATGATTTTCTATTATTGTGTGTATGAAAAAATTCTGTCCTATGTCTATGTTATGATTCAATGTATAATTTTCTTTGATTTCTTTTCGATTCGTGTAAAAAAATATATAATGATTTATTCCATGACTCACGTTTATGATTTACGATATGTGGGTTATATTTTTTGAGTGTTACACTAATATTATCATAAACATATTCTATTGTTATATTGATATCTCTCTTGTTTAATATTATTGAAAATATTATATCATTATTAATTATGTTTCATTACCCATTGTTACAAAGAAATCCATTATGTATGATATGTCTTGTAAGTGTTCTAGTTATGGAAAACACGTGTTAGATAATGTAGTTCACTTATGAACCAACTATCTATGCATCCAAGATTCAAAGTGGACAAAATCTATATGACCCTATATGAAAAATTTTGTTATATAATGAATATTATTAAATTAATGTAATGGAATGGACCCCTATATTCCATTTATTTTTGAAATATAGTGGTTGAAGTGTTTTGGTGGGTCATAGTGACTTATTCCCTTACATTGAAAAATTTCTAGTTTTTCAAGTTTTCCAATGGTAGGTCCCTGAGGGGAGGTCAGTGGAAGTGAGTCATAATGATCATTCATGAAGGTGAATCACAATAGTGATTCATGATTGTGACTCATGTCGGTGAGTTGAACTTCTAAGTCATGATGGTGATTTGTCATGGTTTTTAGCAATGGTGAATCACGTTAGTGAATCATGATGGTAGTTCTTCAAACGATAGCTCACTCAATGATAGCTCATCTAACAATGTGTCATCCATCAGTATCTCATCCAATAGTGACTCTTCCAATGGTGAGTCTTCCTATGCCAGTCGTCATAGTGGTGAGTCATGGAGTGGAGATTTCTCAAACTATAGCACTTCTAGTAGTGAGTTATCCAATGCTAGCTTATCTAATGGTGATTCATCCAATAGTGACTCATGCAACAATGGGTCATTCAAACCATGAATCATGGAAAATGATTTAATCTTCCTACAGTTTCACCCCATCATGGTTTTCAAGGACGTAAAACAAGTATAATATCGTATTTATTATTTTTGGAGATGTTTTTATCATACCTATCTACTAAATACCTAAATATTTATTTAACTATTAGACAACACAGTATAGGTCAATATCTACCTTTACATTCTTCGATTGATATGTGTTCTGGGCTTTCTAATGCCATGATCTCCTCTTCATTGTGAACATCCCATACTCATGGTCTGAAACACCACCAAAATTTCTTCCTTGTGAGGAGTTGTGAAAATGTAATATATGATTTGGAATCGGTTTTCCTTACAGGCTCTTCCTACTACATGTGCAACCACTAATTTGGTATAACCAAGAATTTCCCAATGACTCATCTTCCATATAGGGAACCATTCATTTATCTTATTTTTACATCATGTGGGTTGGGTATATAGATTTTCTCTTTGATATGGTTATTAAATTCATATTTATAAATATAATTAAATCATATTTAAATCTATAAATAAGTGGATTAAGAAAAGTGGTCCAAGTATCTTTTTTTTAATTTCACAATTATTATGATATGTATAGTCTTAATACCTGCTAATAATACTGGCTATTAGAGGTCTATTCTAGCATACCTAGGATGTCTTGATAATTCTTTTTGATTGTCTTCATTTGAATGACTATATATATGAAACTGGTTAACCATGTATATTTAATAAAATAAATGGATTCCCTAGGATGTTATGGTCTCTATGATCACACACGCAATATACTAAGTTGAATATATTAACAACCCCATTTATTAAAAATAAATAAGATATGATATGGTTATGATGCATGGTTTGATGTTGGTTTTCTATATGGGGAAAATTGATGGATGTGGTTCCATGGTGTGGGATATGATGGGTGTGTTCTAGTAAAGGTGATATCTGTTTATAAGTGTGGATATGAGTCTAGGGTTACATCTTTTATGGTGATGGTTTTTCTAGGATGAATTTGAATAATAATGATGGAATTGGTTTCCATGAGTTCATAACTAATTAATAACCTGTATAAATAATTCATGTATCTTGGTATTAGTGTGTTATTTCATAAATGGATGTTAAATTGAGTGGAATGTGAAGTGGGTTATTTTTACCATGGTTCCCCTTCCTCTGTGTGACCTTGGTTTTGTTTCTTATTGATCTATGTAACTGGTCGATACACATTTAGTTATATAATGAATAAGTTAAATCATAAAATATATTAATAATTGGTTTAAGGAATTTTCTGGGGGTATGATTCATGTTTATGGATTGTCTTTCAATGGTGCATTTAGAGGTACCAACAAAGGTGGTATTGTGAGTTGGTTGTTGGTTGAAAACCCATAGGTTGGGATAGTGTATTTGCTATCACATATGTATTACTTATATTTTCCTTTTTAGTTCTATATTCACGCCACCCTAGTAGACCACTTTCTGTCAAGCACCCCATTTCTCATTATATAGGGTTCCATTCCAAAACATCATAGTGGGAGGATGGAAGGTTGGCCACCATCTCTTCCTTTCTCCCTCTATTATATAGTCCATGCACAATATTCTTAAAGAAGAATTGTGGTTTTTGAGACCTAGTTGTGCTAATATGATTACTGATTTCTGAAGTGTCATCGATATGTGATGTTTCTTAGGGATGAATTGATAGGATGAAATGTTGTTTTTGGGGCCCAAGTGTGTGTTGGCGGGTTATGACGGGGTCTTTCAAAAGAGGTTAGAGATCATTGATGATTGTTGTTAGGAAATAGAGGATAAAATAGTGGGAAGTGGTACAGGGTACCCAATTCAGAATGGGCATTCTATATTAAATTACATGACTTTCATTACATGGTGAGTATGACTTGGTGAGGTGGGCATGGTTAGTATACCTTTCTCGGTATAGTTGGATCAAGTTATTCTTATAAGAGCATTAGTTTTCTTCTATCTCATGTAAATGAGATACCTGCGTCTTCCAACTAGGTATAGTTGAATGCTGAACCCAATTATATAAATTTATTTCAGGTTTCATATAGGATTACTAGGACCATGATAGGTATTTCCATCTCAGGATTTTGGACAGTTTTTGAGTCACTACTTTAGCATTATTTTGGAATTTACATTGCAGTTTTCATTTTATTTGATGTAGTTTGGTTTTAAACCTACATGTGGGATGGATTTGGATTTGTCATATATATCAGTGAGTTTTTTTAGGATTAACCTTGTTATCTCAAGATCATGATTATTTAAAAAAAGGAACTGCATCCAATTTTGTGTCATTTGTTTACCCCCGGTGCAGGTCGTCGCATTGAGGCCTATATGAGGTGGGACATGGGGGTCAATTTCTCCCTTTCTTCATTTTAATCCCAGGAGTGGTATATATTGATAGAAGTTGTCATGAAAAAATGGAATCAGTGGTCAATGATAAGATATTTGATGGTGTTTTTGGTTAGGCACAGTGTAGTTTTCTTTGGTGGGTTGGGAAATAATGTGAGGATATCATGGTGCGTGAAATAGGTTGGGGAATACTGGATAGGACATGAGATTTTTGGGCCCCCTATGATATGATTCAAGTAATCTAGGTCTACCGAATGACCAAGTGAGGCTAAACCATTTATAGGGTAGAGACCCTAGGAATGATACATGCACCTAATTGAAATGGATTATTCTCCAAATTTGGTTCTATTAGAGAAATTTCATATTGATAACGAAATGAGTTAAATGATTTTAAATGAATACTGAGTAAAATTACATATTACATGTGTATAAAACATCATTTTTTACCTTTATTTAGCAATGGAACCCAATCTCCATCTACCTATCGCTCTGGAAGTTTAGGCTTAGTAGGAAGATCCAATTTAATGGTAGAGGGTTGATCCAGTGGAGTATGATGATTTTTTAGAGAAAACCTCACACTATTTCGTGCATTAGACCTTTGAAAAGTATGAGGGATGTGTTTATAGAATGGAGACAGAGAGATGGATCATGGAGTTTTAGATCACCATCAATTTAATATGGGATTTGATGGAGTGCTGGGTTTCATTGAATGTGTGCCAAATTCAGGGAGATTCATGTCAATGGAAGATGTTGTACTTAAGACTATGGAAGGAGGAATAATTTGTATTGGTCGAGTTCAAGATAGTGTTTAGAGGAAAACTCTACTAATCTTCCAGGAATGCTGGGAATCATCCAAAGTTACTATCCCTTCAGTGTGATAGTATGTCAGTGCAGGAGATGGGGATTTTTGTCATGTATCTCATTTATTTTTTAATAGATCTCTTTTATGATGCAGAGTCTTTTGAGGGACGCATAACGGAGGAACTTCTTCCATATTATCAAAAGATAGATAAATCCTTTAATCTATTAATATTATTGTAGGATTGAATAAAATGAAAGATATTGAGAGGATTTTTTCAAGTGGAGGTCTAACATTAGAGGGTAGAAAGAAGGGATCTTCGAGAGGCAGGGTTAACAGTAGAAGGTCTTAGGCCCTAGGGATTTCATGGTTCCACCAACAGGGAGTTGACCCCAACTGTTTCTAATTTTTTTCAGTTCCTCATGCATTTCCAATGAACATGGGACAGTGGTGTCTCATATGTGGTTTTTCTGACCATCTTCCAAACCAGTTCCCATCAGCTATTTGAGCACAGCATGGTGGTAGCGGGTAGGTTCAATGCCAGGCTTTGTTGATGTTTCTAGATATGCCGTTTCATTAGCATAGATAGTAGGATCATGCTACACCAAGGGGAGATAGACCAGTTAGAGGCCGACCTCAGGGTGTTCCTTAGTAACCTTTACGTGGGAAGTGTCATGTATTCAGCCATCACCAGAGGGGAATATGTGATGGGCATTTTTAGTTACATGTCACTGAAGTAGTAGTTCAAGCAAGAGATTTTCAGAGATACGATCAGTTTGTTTAGTACATTTTTTTTTTCACTTCTTCTGATTCAAGATATTCTTAATAATTTATTGCCTACACTCTAGCCCATGTTATTGGACTATACATAGGGTGAATTCATATTCCCCCAGTGTTGAATATGCTAGGCAGAGGCCAGACATTCTTTTTTGAGTTGTGAGATGCATGTTGTTTGATGATGTTGTTGCATCAGTTCGGTAGGGATATCTTCATGCTACAAAATAAACCATATAATTTAATTCAAGGAATTTACTATTTTAATTCCATGGATTCTATTATTAATTGAATTTTGATAACAGTTGTGTTTTCATAAGTGGATAGCCTAGGTGTGTATTTCATTGGTTAGTGGAGTAGTGTGGTGGGAAGTCTGTGTATGGAGCCCATTTTCTATATGTTGGAAATTCGTTTAGTTTAATCAAGGGACACTGAGATGGTGGAGGATCTCATATTAATTTTTATTTCATGGATGTTTTTCCCAAGGTGGTTGTGACGCTACCCCTAGATGTGATGTTGAATTTATGATAGACTTAATTCCATGTTCTTTTTGGATTACAACGACTCCTTATTGAATGGAACATTCTATGTTATGGGAGATGATGATTAAAATTCATCTTATGAAGATGGTATTTATATAGACTAGTGTGTCATTGTGGGGTGCTCTAGTGTTGTTTATAAATAAAGAGGACGGTTGTATGAGGTTGTTCATAGACAATAAGAGGATGAATCAGGTGACAGTCAAGAACTGTTACACTCTTCTAATAATAGATGATCTTTTGACTAGTTGATATGGGAATGATTCATTTCCAATATTTATATGTTGTATTTATATCACCAATTTATGGTTAAAGAGTGAGATATCCCAAATACTACTATTAGATGGAAGTATGGGATCTTTGAGTTTGTAGTCATTTTGTTCGGTGTTACGAAAGCACCAGTTAGGTTACTGGGTCATATGAACTCTGTCTTTTGGGAGATCTTAGATAGGTTCATCGCCATTTTCAATGTTGAAATCTTTATCTATTCGATGTTAGAGGAGGAGCATACAAAAAACTCAGGGTTGTATTATAAGTCCCCTGACACCCCCATATCAATATAATGTTCTACATGTGATTGTTATGAAAATGATAAGTACATTTCATTAGGCATGTGGGGTCACATGAAGGTGCAGAAGTACACTAATTGAATGTAAAAGTAGTAGTCTCATGGGAAGCACCCAAGAATATAGAAAATGTTACCATTTTTTGGTGTAAAGGGATATTTTCATAGTTTTATAATGAATTTATCTCGATTTTTAGCTATGTTGATAGCTCTAACTAGAAAACACCAAGATTTTTTTTGGAGCGAGCAGGGTAAGACATCTTTTTTCTATATGAATATGAAATTGGTATGTTCCACATTTATATGTTTTCTAGAGGATTGGGATAAGTTTGACGTGTTTTTCGATTCTTCCCATATGGGCTTGGGATCCAACTCGATGCAGTAATGAGCCATTATTTCTTAGGGGTCCTAAATTTACATCTTCACGAGTGTAAATATGATGCCCATGATCAAGATCTAGTAGGAGTCTCCTTTTCCATAATTTTGTGGTAGAATTACCTCATTTGGGAGTGCATCGTGGTACTCATAGATTAAAATAGTCTGAGGTATATATTGCCCTTAATAGATCACAAATTGATACAGTGAATGTGGATGAAATTTATTTAGGAATATGATTTTGAGATTAGCTATACCTCATAAATGGGAAATGGTTTTGTAGATTCTATTAAAGGAAACTATTATAAGGAGGTTGTTTGGAAATCTGAACACGCTTGGATGGAAATGGGGGTTTAGCAGCAGTGCACATATATCCTCAAGTTGAAGGTGGTAGGGGCTGTTTTTTTAGATTATAGTTTAGTATTTTCTAATTCCGTAGGTGTTTGATTCTCAGTGATTATAGTCATAGGAAAAGGTGTTCTGAAATTGTGTTCACCATAGTGATGATCTAGGTAGATGGTAGGAGGATAGTCGAATCTAAATGTTTTTCCTTTGAATGTATTTTGGACTGGTACTAGTGAAAGATGGGACCCTTCTTAAGTTTTATATCTCACCTACTGAGGTATACCCAAGATTTTATAAGATTTACTATGGATTCAAGGAGTGATTTTGGTGGCCAAGGATGAAACCTGAAGTTCTGATGTTTTTGGAAATGTGCTTAGATTTCTAGTAGGTAAATGATGAGTACCCTAATTACAAGGGAGTTTTACAAACATTGGATGATTTGAAGTGTAATTGGGATGAAATATCAACGGATTGTTTTTCACATGGTTACCGTATTCTTATGAAATATATGATACTATATGGGTATTAGTAGATCGACTGATGATATCAACTCACTTCTAAGCAATAATGGAGTCGGGTGCATTGAATTCCTTGGTAAACATTAATATGGATGAGTTCGTGTAGCTACATGGAGTTCCAAGATCCATTGTCTTTGATCATGAAATATATTTTAGACCATAAGTCTAGAAGGGATTTCTGCATGATTTGGAACATAGAAATGCCTTATTACTACCTTCCCCCCACAAACAGATGGGAATATTGAATAGATTATCTACATACTAGAAGAAATTTTGTCAGCCAATGTCTTGGATGTTGGAAGATATTAGGTACAACAACATCCAATTATTTTTTTTCAAAAAATAATCGCTATCACTCATCCACTAACGTTAGCCTATTTGAGTCATTGTTTGGTAGATCATTTCATTCTACACTATGCTGGAATATGGTTATAGATATTGGTGTTATCAGATCAAACATGGTACAAAGCATGAGTAAGATGGTTTATCTTGCTCATGAGAGGATGAAAGTGATATAAGACTGGAAAATTTCATTTGATGATTATGGGAGAGCACCCTTAGAGTTCATATTTGGGGATCATGTGTTCTTGAAGGTTTCCCCCTAACCTAGAAAAAATAGTTTTTCTATGGATAATATTATTTCTTCTCGGTTCATCGGACCCTTTGAGGTGTTTCTGCTAGAGGGAATGGTGGAATACCAATTAGCAATGCCACACAGATGGAAAGGATCCACATTGTCTTTGAAATCTCTCAACTCCATGTGAATATTCATAATGACTCTCATTTCATTGATTATAGAGATATGGATATTGTAGGTGGTGTGACATACATTGAGTGACTGATAGAGATCCTAAATCATCAGGAGATGGTATTGTGTGGGTGGAAAATTCCATTGGATCCCATGTTCTTGGAGCATGGTGTCCAGGAGAAAAGTACTTGGGAATGATAAATTAAAATATGTTCTTAGTAACAAGAGTTTTTTTTGAGTTTTCCCCCTCATTTAGGATTAAATGTTTGTGGTGATGTATGTGGACAAGGATAGACATTTGAAAAGGGGAGGACCAGATTCCTAACCAAGATGCATTAATTGTGATGCTATTAAACCTAAGTGGCCAAGTCAGTGTCACCCAGATAAACTATATCCTTATATAGAAAGTGGAATTATTTGATTTGTTTTTTCTAGAAGTCATGGTTTTCGTTCTTTTATGGTGTTTACTCTAGTCATTTGGGATATAATATGATAGAACGGGGTGCTTTTAGATGATAAGGTTTCACTCTTTCATTTTAACAACACAAGGGGGATTATCATTGAACAACTATATTTGTAGTAGCATTTCAAGCATAGAGATATCCTTTAATGGTATCTCATTAGTTGATTTTTCAAACATCATTTTTCCTTTTTGGATTCGTTTTTGATTATTGGGGGTGAGAATAGTTTGATAGCTATTAGATATAATGCACCTAACCCCACTGGTCCATTACATTGTGAAAATGTAGTTGTTGAAGTATTTTGTGAGGTTAACGTGATGTATTATATAACTTTTCAAAATATATAGTTTTTTCTGTTATCCAATGGTATGTCACAAATGGTTGGTCATTGGCGGTGAGTCGTGATGGTGAATCACGATGGTGAGTCACAGTGGTGTGTTGTGATGTCTAGTCATGATGGTGGCTCATAATGATGAATCTCAATGGTAGCTAATTGAATTTTAGCTAACCCAATGATAGGTCATAGTACTCTAAGTCATTAAAAAACATCTTGTACAATTACGAGTCATCCAATGGTGAGTTCTAAAAAGGTATACCATCTAACGGTGAGACATCCAGCGGTGTGTCATCCAATAGTAACCAATCCATTAGCGAGTCATCCAATTAAATCTTTTCCATCAGGGTTTCATCAAATGGTGACTTGTCTAATGATAGGTCATTTTAATGGTGATTCATGAACACTATTTCAATCTTCACGTAGTTTCACCTCTTTATCCTTTTATTTGACATAAAAAGAGTTAATTACCATATTTAATGGGTTTTGTACTTTTTTTTAATCTTGCCTATCTTCTAAAAATTTAAAGCTTCCTTTGGCTTACAAATGGAGTGGTATCGGTCAAGATCTGCCTTGACTATCTTTTAAATACCATTTCTCTCATGGATTTAGGATCATTGCTTTGAAAATACAAGATTTTCACATTCTTGTGTGCTTTATTTTCTCTTTTTTCAAGACTCCCTGAATGACTGTTCACCCCAAAGGAGTCATGCAATTATATTGTATCCTTTGGTCAATGTTTTCCCTAGAGTCTCTACCTATTCCATGTGTGCCCCCTAGTTTGGTGAAACTAGGATGTTTCAATTGTCTCTTCATCCATATAGGTATATCTTTATCTCTCCTATTTGGGAACCATGTGTGGTGGGTTTACGAATGTTCTCCTTGATATGGTCGTTGAATTAGGATTTATAAAGATAATTGAATCTACATTATATCAGTAAAAAGGGGGTTGGGGAATAATAAAATATAGTTTCCATTTTATTTTATTTTAATGTCATTCTAATCTGTATAGCCAATCTAGACCTAAAAATCATGGCCATTATGGTTTCCACGGTTGCACACCAATGATGGATTGTGAATTCTTGTGGTTAGACTTCTACTTAATGATTATATATATGAAACCATTTAACCATGTATATCAGGTATATTAAATGGATTCCAAAGGCTGTGATGGCCATTGTGATCACACCCTCAATTTATGAAGTGGAATTTAATAATTGATCTATTTGTTAAAACCAAAAAGTTTTTGTTTTGGTTTTGATACATTGTTTGATGGGGTATTAATTGGGAGGTTTTAATATTGATAAGATGGTTTAGGAAGGATCAACTTGGAAAATTATTGTGGAAGTTGTTTTTAGGTGGTATTCTCCAATTAATAACCTATATAATGCTTTTTGGTTTCGTAGGATCTGTATATTAGGTTATTGAATTATGGTTAAATTGAGAGGAATGTTAAGTGAGTTTTTGTATCGTGGTTCTCCTTCCTAATTTTGACCTTTTATGTGTTTTATGTCGTGCCATGTATTTTGTAGTTTCTCATGTTGTGATTGACTGAATAAATTAATTGTTAATGAAGAATGAGAAATGGTTAAATGAATTTTATGGGGAATGATTCAAGTACGAGGCTTGTCTTTTGGTGGTGCATATATATGTTTCAAAAAAGTGGTATTGTGATCTAGTTGTTGGTTGAAACCCCATAGGTTGGGTTTTAGTGTTTCGTATCATATATTTAGTAATTTTATTTTCTTGTTGATTCCCATATTCACCCCATCCTAGTTGACCACTATGTGCCGAAAACCCCTATTATCACGAGGGAGGGTGTCTTTCTCGATATCCGGATGGTAGGCTGGATGGATGGCCACCTACTTTTTCTATCTCTTTCATCCAAGTGATGTTCTTCTAAGATTCATTGGGAGTATTGTGTTTTCAAAGGCCCATGTGTGTGTGGGAGTGATTTCAATTTCTCAGTTTCTCCGATAAATGATATTTTTTGTGGTATAGGTATCTCCGATCAGGATGCTGTGTGGTTTTTGAGGGCCCAGGTTTGTGAAAGAAGGATGTTATGTGGTAGTGCACCGGCTTTCATCGGGTATGATGTTATGTGGCTTAGGGGCCTATTGATGGGACAATATATGGTTTGTGGGGTTTAGGTTTGTTTGATCCTTTTGTGAGGTGGTTCTTTCAAAATATGTGGGTGTGTGGGGAAATTTTTCGTTATGAAAGAGTAGATAAACCAATGGTAATTGGTATGAGGTATCTTATAATTTATTTTCATACTATATTAAATCATTTGAATTCTATTGCATGGTTAGAATTCCTTGGTGAGGTGGGGATGGTTAGTATTTCTTATTAGCTACTATTGGTTCTCCTATTTTCTCATGGGAGCATAAGTATTCTTCTCCAACATGTAAAAGATAGACATGGGAATTCATACTGAGTATAATTGTACAGTAAACCTATGTATATAAAAAGTTTTTAGGTTTCTATGAGGGTTACGTGGACCATGATAGGTGTTTCTATTTTTTTATTTTGGATTGTTTTTGAGTTACTTCATTAGCTTTATTTTGATATTTACATTGTAGTTTTCATTGTATTTTTAGTATTTTTTTTAGTCAGGCATATCACATGGAATTTTATATAATATATATAAATATATAACATGGATTTTTTTAGGATGAAACATTTATCTCCCAATCTTGATTATTTAAAAAGGTAAATTCCACACATTTTGTGAGATTTGTATACCCTATCTTCTTGTCACCACACCAAGGCCTACGTGAGGTGGGAATCAGGGAGACATAATTTTCCTTTCTTCATTTCTAGCCCTGGAAGGGGTTTATTTGGAGGGTGGGGTTCATGAAAATTTGTATTTGATATATATCTAGGAGATGTATGGTTCACAACATATTTTCTACTTCGAACACTTTTTATGTTCACTATCATCATCATTGTAACCCTTTCAATAATATATTTTCCTTATGATAATTCAAAAATAATGAATCCATATAATTTTTTTTATTACAAGAATATCAAAAGACCATTTATGATAAAGTGAATAAACTTCAATATGATAAATAAATACAATATTTTAATATACATTTAATATGATACACTATTCCCTTTTAGGATAATTTTATTTACTCTTTATTACTTTAATTAATGTAACTCCATTCTTTTCAATTTACCTCTATATCCTAAAATCGTTTATGATATTAAGTGTAATTCAATTTGTATCATGACTAGAAGAATCCCCCATAAAGCAATGTATTTAATTTTCATGAAAACAAAATATATGCCATTAATTTTTCTCTATCACTATATATCCTAGAACATTCAGTATATTATGGTAAACATCCCTTTAATTTTTGAGTATTAAAACCCTATAGAAAATACCTATATCCACTTATTTATGATAAAAAATGATAAATAATAACATTTTATTGTCATTAAAAATTCCAAAAATGTGTATATTATGTTTAACTTAATTAAATGTTAGTCTAGGGTAATCCAATATTTTTTATATTTTACCACTTAATTAAAAACAAAATCCCAATAGTGTATTAGATACTATACTCTCTTTTGAGAATGATTCCATTATACACAATATTTTTTGGTGTTAGAAAATAAATTGTATATATTTTTTACATCAATATTTAAAAAATAATATATATATATATATATATATATTATAGAATGATATGTGTTTTGAGTAATCTGTATTGAATAAAAGAATTTATTAAAATATATTGTCGAAGGGAAGTGAGAACAAATTCCCTTCAATATTTTGAAACTGCAAGATAAATATGTTAAACTATAAATGAAATTTTTTGGATATCTTATTAAAAAAAATGTTATATATTTTATAGAATTGCAGGTTATGTGTTATATGGTAATAGTCATGATATTTTTAAAAGTAACATGTTTACCAAACCACCTATATTATTACATATCATAAAAGTGATAAATATGTATATCCTTTATTTAGATCCTTTTTATCATATTAGATTACATTATATTCTATATAAGTATGTAACATTAATTTTATTTTAACATGAGTGTAAAATATAATCTTAATCAGTTTGTCATTAGATTTTTAACTATTTTATATCATTAAAACTATTAATATATAATTTTTGTATCATATAATATTAAAAACAAATGAATTTCTTGTTATTACTTCAATACATAACATGAACATTCAATGGAGTTTCCTAAAATACTTTAGGTATAAATTATAATCAAATAATATTTAATTATTAAATCTATTTTAGAACTTCCATGGTTTTAAAATACTATGATTGGATACTCAATGAAACAATATTGAACTCTAAAACTGACATTTCTTCTTCATGGTTTAGTTGGAACCTAAGAGTTGTTTCTCCATAGACCTAGTATCTTGACATCATATGTCTTGTTTATTTTTCCTAAAAAATTTAGAATATTGGGTATCATTTTCTATTACACAAAATCTTTTTCAGGACATTTATATAAACGAAAATATAATGGATTCCTTAACTAGTTCAATCAATTTCATTTCCCCATTAAATATTGTTATGAATTAACAAAATCATATACTATGTGTTTTAAATAAACATCTAAAATTATATATATAAAGAATTGTTCAAAAGATATTGAAAATTTAAATTTCAGATAATACACATATTATGAAAACTCAATCAAAGATTTTAGAATATAATTTAGAAATAAAAAACTTTTTATAAAATTAATTAAATTATTTTCCCTTATTCGACATTATCCATATTTGAAACACATGTAAATTTCAATTCGAGATACTTACCAATCAAAATGATAAAGATAAAATCTACATCAAATATTTCATTTAAGAAAACATTAGTTTCACTTTGTGAATACTTGTTTAATCATATTTAATTTCATTTGGAATACACATCTTATTATGTATATGATAGAATACTACATTAAACTATATATTTATCCTATGATATCGATGTATATGTTGAAACTAAGATTCCATTTTCCATTTAATAACTAATTCTATAGATATTTTTTGATTCATTCTATGACTCTAAAATTATCTATATTCATATAGTTAACAACATCAATACATGATATCTTATGAATTAATTGTTCTGAGACTTATGATTTTACTTAAGAATGTTTCTTAAACAACTAATATTATATAAGAACATTTCTTTTGTTACCAGTCTTTAGAGTGTCATAGGTCTAGATTATTATTCCATTGATTGGTTTAAAAGAAATGTTTTATAAAGATACTATTACCCATAAGAAATGATTTTATCAGATGAGTATAATCTTTCTTAACTATTTCATATGTAATTTTATTTAATAGAGTACCATTAAACTAATAACCAATTTATGGATTCATCACATCCATTTATAAGTAAAGATCTATATTTCCCTATTATATTGTCATTTTTAGAGTTTCAATATTTAATTATCCATTTAGGTATAGAATCATCTCAATCCATATCCTATATGAATCATAGATATTCAAATGAACAACTCATTGTTGAATCTATCATTTGGATAAACTCCACTATATTACTTTGTTATGTTTATCCAATAAGGTTCTGCCTCTGTGTCTAACCCAAATAATATAATATGAATAGGAAAAAAATATGTTATCCAAAATTTATTAGAATGAAACCAAGATCATCTAGATTTATTCATTCTTTCAAAAAATACAAAAGTTAATTTGGGATCACTTGGGTTTAGCATGCGCTACTAGTTAGGTGATTAATATCATGAAAAGTTTTATTTTAGAAGGAATGAAAAACCATGTAATAAATTGGGATTTAATCTCACCATTTTATATCATGGTATAGCGTTTTTTATGAAATATTTTATTAATTTTGTTTTGAATTTAATTACCTCCAACTAACTTATTTTTTGGAAAAAAAATTGTGTGTAACCATATATAGGATCCATAATATTTTGATTATGTCCCTAAAACTGCTAAAAATAATCCTGAAAATACAGAGTGTTCATATTTATAGAATACAAGAAAAATTATTAAAGAGGTATAATATTTTATGAGATTGAAAAAAATTACATGTTAAGACCAACAAAACATATATCCAATACCATTCATCATTCTAGATAAAGAATAATCCTACACATAAAAATCTATTTAGACTACAAATCCATGTACTCATGATACATTACTCAAGGGAAAATTAAAATCATTGTAAATTTGAAACCTCATATATATAAATATATTATATAACTAAATTCAATAAATTATCACCAATAACTAATAAAGGCCAAGGATGAATAAATAAGATATATATAATGGAGTCATCCCAACATAAAAAATGAATGGATGTTTTCCAGAAGTAATTTATCATTATATTAAGGATGAAAATTTTTCATAAGATAAAAAATTTATATACATGTATAAATTTTCATATATCCTTTAGATAAAATATAGATTAATGGCTTTAAAAATGATGTTACTATTTTTTAATAATTCTTAAATAAAATATAACAGTTATGATATTATAATCCTGATTATCATTATTCAAATTCCATTATATGTTGAGAAAACAATTTTATTCATTCATGTGTGAACTTTTATATATTACATAATTTAGGATATTTTATTTCAAATATATTATTTTAAATTAAATTAAAAAAAATAATATAATTTATATCATGTAAATATTTAAAAAAATTAAAAATATCATATTTACAAAATATCTAAATGATGATCATATCTCAAGGACCCAAGACCACCCTAAGAGGGTGGGGGTTGAATATGGGTGGAAACCGCATTATTATTTTCTAAATCTTGTTCCCCCAATGGTAGGATCTAAATTAACCCTCTATGAAGGATATGTGTAGTAATTAATAAAACCACATGCAGAAGGAAAACACCTCTATTTTACATGGTTGACCCGTAAGGGCTATGTTGAAGGAGCATACGCCGACAGGTAACCAGTCATACAAAAAATCCACTAATCCTCACTAGATGTGTATTACCAAGGTTTGGGAACAATCAATCAATCTCAGGTATACTATCTCTACAATGTTTGTGGGATAGACCAATTCATCCCCCAGATCACTTAAGTTGAATCCCTTTAGCTCACTGCCTTGATAGAGGCCTCACTCATTTTATCAACATGAAGGTTTCTTAAATAGATTGGCATTAAAGTACATGTCTATTGTTCATCAAGTGAATTTTCTTGCATCAAGGTCCATAGTTGATTATATTTTATGTTCAATGTTATTATTTAATGAAAAAACATAATGCACTCAATCTTATTATTATTTCTTCTAGAACCACAAACATCCATTATGATGTTTGAGATTCCGCGATCTATCCTTGATTATGTAGATTGTCTATAATCTACATACCATGCCTGCTCCATGTTCCTTTCCTGATATTTGTATTATGGATACTCTTCATACCACACCTACTCCATGTAAAATTGTTACTCCTCATATCGCGCCTACTCTGCATAACACCCTTACTATATGCACCGCACCTTCTTTGGGCACCACGCCTCGGCATACTTCCTCTACATACCACCTTTTCATACCACCTTCATGTTTAGACTTTAGGTACAACCACTATGTACTACCTCTATATACTGTCATCGTGTACCATTTCATCCTTCTGTAGAGTTCTTCTTTAAATTCTGTGATTTATATCATCTCCCGCATACAAAAATTTTTTAAGCAAAATTTCTTCCGCATACTACTCCTTCCAATTTCGAGAACTCTTTTTTCTTTCACGCACCACATCATCCACAGAGGAATATCATATGAAAACCAATTTCATATATAGATGAGTTCATCCACAGTGATGATATTTTTTTATCAAATTCGCTCTATATTAATTATGTGAATAGGAATCCTTATATAGGCAAATAACTCTAAAATTTTTTCTAATCCGTTTTAACCAAATTTTCAATGTTGGAAAATCTTCACCGCAGGTTATGATTCTTCTGAGTATTGTGAGCCTCCACTACGTACAATGACCCACCGACGAACTATAAACCATCACCGTGTATCGTGTGTCTGCCGATCCACGTACTACATCTCTTCCACCAATGAAAATCCATTCAGTGTACAACAAATCATTCTTTGACGAAACATTTTTGGTTCTTGTGGACCATTCCACAAACCATTCCATGTACCTTTCCAACTTACATAATTCCTTGACCACGTACCATTACTACATGGCATTTTTGGTTCTGTGCACTACTATGTGTACTATTTCTACTGCCAGGTATGCCATCGCGAACCATTGATGGAACATGGTAAATGGTCCATATTCTGGGGTATGCAGTTTACATCATTTTCTGATTTCATTTCTTGTTCTGCATCTCATTCACTACTATGTAGAAATCCTTCCATTTCCCATAAAAGAATCACAATTTTGAAGACCATGAAATTTTGAAACACTATGAGATGTATCCACCTTAAATATTAACTTCATTAATAACATCCATGTTATTTCACTACCATCTTTCTTCATCAACAGTCAGCATATTTCATAATGAACAACTTCCACTGTGATATATATTATTTGAACGGTTAGTTCCAATATCATCATATTTTCCTGGGAAAGTACTACAACATACCAAACATCCCTATATTCTAAAAACATTAGTCTTTCTAGTAAATATAGAATATGATGGGCATTATCTTCTCAGCCTTTTATGATCATTCTTAAATATTCAAATCACCACATAATACCTCATGCAATAATGCATGTCTCTCAATAACATTGGAGTTCTTGTTCATGTCCTTATTCATTTTTACCTTCATTCACAACATTTGAAAATAAATAAAACCTTATACACAACATGGCCAAAATAATCCCCCCCTTTTGGTTTTTTTCAATACCATAAATTTCAACTCAAATGAATGAGTCAATATCAAAATGAGAATATTATCTCTCCCTTTACATTGATTTCACTTCTCTTAACTTTATTGACAAAAAATACATTGTTTGTGGGAAATGTGTATCAATCCATACATAAGCAGTGTTCTTTCAAACATTTCTTTGTATGTATACTTGAGAAATTCTCTGTGTAGAAAAGAAGAGGATTTTATTTAGACAAAAGGGTTTTCCATAATTCATTGATCATGAAACCACATAAGATGTGAACTCATGTAATTTGTCTTCAAGGGTTTTCCACAGTTGTTCTAGGATGAAATTTAATGTGATAGGGAATAATCAACCAAAAACTCTATGTACTAAATTCAACATATAGATCATAAAACATTCATGTGAAATTGGTAGGATAAGTGGCCTTGGAACACTTCTATTATTCTTATGTCACCAATTAATTGAGTTACTCCCCCATTTTAAAATGATATTAATTATGATTAATCAAGTATGACAGAATATGAAATGACATAACTTTACAATGAAATGTTCTTCATGACACTTATAGAGCAATTGAATTTAATAAAAACTAATGTTGATGCTAATTGAAATAATAATTATGGCAGCTTTTTCATTTGACTCCCCTCAAGGGAAACACTCGAAGTCATCTTCATCAAGTGTGATCTTACATCATTTTATTCATTGAATATCAATTTAAGAATCTTTAAAATATGGAATATTCTTCAACATAGCTATCATCAGTTGATAACATTCACTACTTCTTTGGTTCTCCCCCTGAGAGTATTCTTCAAATTCAATTCCCTATATTATCATCACAATTAATATATACACTTGGCTAATGGAATAAGGTGGTACCTCCTTTCTTCATGAATGTGATCAAGAAAGATGAGATGGTTTTATCAACCATAAGATACATTTTCTCCAAACCTCATGATCTCACATCTAAACATCTTTTCTGATTTTTGCGGATGTGGCCTAGATTGATTCAAATTCTTTTCTACATTTTGGGTATAGTTTTTCTTCTTAATATCCATCATGAATGATATATTATTAATATATTTGATTACATATTCTTTCTCTAGTATTATTATTTGAAAATATTTTGTAACGTGACCAGATTTCGTACATATCTCACACATAAATTCTTTAATAGGTGTGTTAATTTTGGATTTCATTCTCTCGTGTACTTCATCTTCATCACATGATTATTTTTCATTTTTGATTATCCCCTTCATTAGATTCTCATCTTCATTTTTTCTTATTCATTTCAAATCATCTGATCAGATGACCAACATGTCATTTAGAACTATTTTATAAGGTTTGGATAACTTATAAAGGATCATATGAGTGTAATACTTCTTAGTTCGTATTTTGGATGAATTTCCCATTAATTTCATAGATCTTAAATCTAGGGACTTCTCATCTTATTTACATGAGACCTTCTTAGGGAAATATGTGTTCATAATATTCTTCTAATTTTATGCCTAGGGCGATGATTCATACTTTGTCAGCATCAGAGGTCATATTTTCTTATCAACAATGAATGTGTATTGAGATGAGCATGTACCTACCCTGTGACCACTTCTATTTCACACATCATCGATGTGACTAATTATTCTAAATCTGCTAGTAGTAAACATATTATTTTGGACCAAAGTATGTTTATTCTCATTCTCTAGATTTATTCCCCTTAATATAATATTTCTCTATGCTTTTTCATTTAAGGAATTATACCAACAATTATGTTCAAAATTTCCAAATATGTTGTAGCACGAATATTGACCCCAAAATATTGTCTTCACGATATCTTCTATAGAAGGTTGTTGGGACTCCTTCTTAATGTGTTTTGCTCTATCAGGTGAACCATATTTCATCTTATTCTTCTTATCCACCCTAGATATTGTGGGAGGTTTATTCTCCAAGATTTTCCTCATTCATACATGGTTAAATTTTTTTTCCAACCTGTACATTTTTTAGAAAGATATTTAGAATCAATAGAACATGATGGTATAGATGGTACATTCACTTTATCATATTCTTGTGATTGGTCAATGAGTGAATTCATGATCTTATTATCAAATGTTGTAATTATTTTGATAGTATAATCTTCAAGTGAGCATTTAGTAGTAACAAAATCTATTTCATGAGATGGATAATCAAGAGTTGACATAATCTTCTTGTCACATGTTGGAGGTATTTCAGCTTTAGAATCATCTAGTGAGCATTGATAAACAACATCAACTGTTTCATTCTTTTGTGAAGTATCAATATGTGTCTTCTCAAGATTGGGCAATTGAGAATTCAATTATTGAAATTTCTTATTGACAATGAAATCTTGATCTTTAATCATAGTCACCTTCTCTTCAAAAGCTTCTTATTTCTAACAATTTCATCCTCATGCGACATCATTTTATTAAGAATAAAATAATAATTTTCCTTGATAATCATGGACATGCCTTCTAATTATAGACCCTTTACATCAGTGAAAATTTTCATTTTCTATTTAATCACATGGATGATTTCTTCAATATACATTCTGATTCTCTTTTTATACAACTTCTTTGAACCATTTGGATGTATTTATTTCATTTTTACTGATTATTTCATCAATGGATTCAATATATCTAGGGAGCTTATAACACTCTAATATTTTTCTTACCATGCCTTACTCCATAGAGTCTAGTTATTTTTTAGTGAGGTGAATTCCTCGTATATAATTTAAAATATTCTCCCAATACTGATGACTCTATCTTTAAAGGTAAAACAAAGGAATATTTATATTTTATTAATTTCATCTGAGGCTGAAGATTAATCGAGGGTGAAAAACGTACATCCTGATATCCTTCCTCTTTACTATCTAGTCCTGAAGTATCATTATTTTTTAAATGTCACGGAGAACCTAATACTATATATTTTTTAGATAATAGGGACTTCTAAATTATCCTCTTCTCTTTATTTTTCCTATTCATCATGGTCTTTTTGGGTATAGACTTTTGCTCAGTCATAACATAGCTTTCATTAAGGCTTCTCTTCATTGATGAATCACTGAAGAAAAACTCAAATCCTCTTCTGAATAGAAAAACTAATGAGTATCCAATATACATTAATATTTTTCCTCTAATACCAATTCAAGGACCCTAGACTACCCAAAGAGGGAGGGTGTGAATCAGGGTTTCAATTGCATATCTTCATTACTATATCTTTTTCCCACATTGGTAGGATCATTTTTCGACTTCTATGATGGATATATGTAGTAATGAAAAAATTTACATGTATAAGTACAACACCAAAATTTTACTTGGTTTTCCACTAATGGATAAGTCCAAGGAGTATATTCTGATAGGTTGTTGATCATACGAAATTTCACTAATCTTTACTATTTTTCAAATATAATGGTTCGAGCACAATCACTTTATCCAAGGAACATTTCTTTTACAATGGTTCAGGGATAGCCCCATGATTCCCTCAAATCAGTATCGTTGACTCTCCCTTGCTCACTACATTGGAAGAGGTTGCACTCAGTTTATAGACATGAATGTCACTTCAATAGATTGGCATGAAAGTCATTGTATCTTATTCATCTTGAGAATTTTCACACATTAAGGTCTAGAGTGGATTTCTTTTTATGTTCAATCTTATTATTTTTTGAATCAACTGAATGCACTCAGTATTCTCCATCATTATGCTAGAACAACAATATTCCTTTATGATGTTTCCAATTTCGTAAACTATCCTTGATTATGATGACCCTCTATGATCTACAAACCATTCCTTCTCCGTGTACTACACATGCTCTGTGTATCATGCCCGCGCTGTATACTATTCATGCACCAAGTAACACACATGCTATGCATACCTTGCCTACTCTATGTACCATTCCTACTCCACTGACTACTCCTGCTCTGCATACCATGCCTACTCTACCTACCACACCTACCCCACACACTACACTTTCTTCATGGACCACACAACTATATACCACCTCTGCGTGCCACCTTTGTGTACTGCCTTCACTTACAACCTTCACACATCTCCTCTATACACCGCCTATGCGTACCATTATCTTGATCCATTTCTTCCTTCTGTAGAAGTCTTCCTTAAATTTTTCTAATTATATCATCTCCGACATACCACATTTTCTTATGCAAAATGTCTTCCACAGACTACTCCTTCCAATTTGGAAAAAAATTTCTATTTTTTGTACCGCATCATCCTACGTATAAACTCTTATGCATAGTACTTTTGTACATAGCCATGTTCTTCCACAACGATGATATTTTCCTATCCAATCCTCTTTCTCTTAATGACGTGATTTACAATCCATATATAAGAAAATAATTTTTTAAATTTTGCTAATCAGTTTTACCCAATTTTTTAATGTGGGACAATATTCACCACATGCATTTCTCATTCCACATATAGTGAGAATTGACTATATACAATCGATGCAAATGGTTTTTTCTTCGACGCACCACTCCACATATTATTTCTGCAGCCAGGTATGCAGCAACGAACCATTCGCAGAACATGGTACATTGTCTATGTTCTATGGTATGTGGATTGCATTATTTTCTGATTTCCTTTGACATCATGTATCTCATTCACTCTTATATATTATTCGTTCCATTTCCAAAAACAAATTCCCTATTTTTAGGTCCACGGATTTGGGAATCACTTGGAAATGACACCACCTTAAATATCTACTTCGTCAAGAACACTAATGCTAATTGACATTCATCTTTCTTCTTCAATAGTTACTGGTTTTAATCAAGAAATCCATCCACTGTGATAAATATTATTTGAATGATTAGTTCCATCATCTTTATATTCTCCATGGAATGTAATCTAATATACTAACTTCACTATCTTCTAGAAACATCAATCATTCGTGTGTACAATGAATATGACAAGCATTATCTTCTTATATTTGTCTGATCATTCATAAATCATCATGTCACTATATGATCCCTCATTCAATAATGCATGTATCTTAATAACATTGGAGTTCTTCTTCATCTCCTTCATTATTTCCATCATCATTGATAACTGTTGACAAAAAATACAACTTTATATACTAAATAATCTCAACAATATCAATCATAGAAAATTTTCAATATGGTTTTAATAACATCCCAAATTAAGCCCTTATTTCAATGATTTTGAATTTAATAAAGTATAAATAACTCATAATTGAAGATAAAAACATCATATTTTGGCCTAATATTTTAAATTATACCTCTTTATAAGTCAACCATATTATTTCTAAATAAAAAATTTAAATTTTTTATAATAAAACAATTAATATAAATAGTTAAATTATATTTTATTAAATATGGTATTGTTAATAAAAAAATAATATAAAATTATCAGTAAATCCTAAAATCATTATAATTTATTAATTAATAAACTGATATTACTAAGTATTATCATTACTTATAATAAATTTATATGAAAATAAAATCAATTAATAAATGAAAATTTTTAATATTATGTTTTCATTTTTCTCCTATTCATGAAACCATTTCTGATTAAAGGTAACCTTAGTTACCTTTAAAAATATCACAATTTTCATTTTTCAGTTAATGTAAACCTAAGTAACCATTTCATAGACTGTTATATGTAATATTGTCTTCATGTGATCTTTACATAGATCCCATAAGCATAAATGTATTTTTCAGTGTTTTTTTCAAATAATCCTTCTTTGAAAAGGAATACTCCACCACCATTACATAGAACAATTCAATCTAAATGTAAACTAGAAAACCATTACATAGGTCATTTCTGGATAATATTGATAGTAATTCTACCAGGTAATTTAGGTCGTTGGTTTTTTTTTAGTTTGATGCGGTAGGGTTTTTTCAAATTAGGGAAATGGGTTTGTTTAGCGCCACTTGAAGTGGGGCTTTGACCCCACACCACCCCAAAATCCCATATATATATCATAATTGTATTTATTAAAATAAATATAAAAAATACAATAAATGCATAATTATATATTTTTTATAATAAATACAAAAAATAAAATAAAATAATTTATTTATATAATTATTAATAATTAAAATAAATACACAATAAATGTATAATAAATGTATAATAAATATTTATAATACATGTATATTTATAATAAATACTTATTATAATTAAATATTATAATATTTATAATAATAAATATCCAATAAATTTATAATAACTATTATTATAATAAATATTCATTTATAATATTTATTATAATAAATATTTTTATAATATTTAATAAAATAATTTTATAAAAAATATTAATATAATAAATATTATAATAAATGTACAATAAATGTATGGTAAATTTATAATAAATATTTATTAAACATTTATAATAAATTTATATTTATTATAATAAATATTATAATATTTAATTACAATAAATGTATTTTTATATTAATATTTATAATAAATATAAATTTATTTATTATAACACATCTACAATTAATATATACATTTATTATAATAAATATGTAAAATAAATGTATAATAAATATTATAATACCTTTATTTTTTAATTATAATATAATAAATGTAATATGTAATTATTTATCTTTATTGTATAATTATCATATCTACGAATAATTATATACTATAATTTTATCATTATAAATATAAATTTATTTATTATAATAAATATGTAATTATTTATAAATGTAATATAAATTTATTTATTATAATAAATATACATTTATATAAATATTCATTTATTAGATATTTATTATAAATGTAATATACATTTATAAATGTATTTATTTATTATAATAAATATGTAATAAATATACATTTATATAATTGTAATATACATTTATTATAATTAATATGTAATATAAATTTATTATAATAAATGTAATATAAATTTATTAGCTAAATAAATGATTATTTATTTATAAATATAATATACATTAATTATAATAAATATGTAATTACTTATAAATGTAATATACATTTATATATATAAATATACATTTATCATAAATGTAATGTACATTTATTTATATAAAAATACATTTATTATAAATGTAATATACATTTATTTATTATAATATATATGTAATTATTTATAAATGTAATATACAATTATTTATTATAATAAATATAAATTTATAAATGTAATTATAAATATACATTTTTTTATTAAAATATTCATTAATAAATATACATTTATTAATATTCATTAATAATATTTATTAATAATATTTATGTATAAATATAAATTTTTTAGAAATATACATTTACAAATGTAATTATTAATATACATTTATTTATTATAATATATATTAATAAATATTCAATTATTAATTTTCATTAATAATATTTATTAATATAAATTTATATATATAAATATACATTTATTATAAATGTAATATACATTTATTAATTATAATAAATATGTAATTATTTATAAATGCAATAAACATTTATTTATTATAATAAATATACATATATAAATGTAATTATATATACAATTTTTTATTATAATAAAGGTAATATGTAATTTTTTTTTATAATAAATGTAATATGTAATTATAAAATTATATTTATTATATTTATTATACATTTATATAATTATAAATATACATTTAATATAATTAAAAAATAAATGTTTTATAATATTTATTATAAATTTATTGTACATATTTATTATAATAAATGTATAAAATAAATGTATATTAATTATAATAAATAAATATATATTTATTATAATAATAATTATAATATTTATTATAAATATTAATAAAAATTTAAATTTATTATAATTATATATTATAATATTTATTATAATTATGTAATTACACTAATTATATATTTATTATTATTAAAACAATTATATAATTACTAATATTTATAAAAATTATATACTTTTTAATAATTATAACAATTATAATTATAATTATATATTTACTATAATTATATAATAATTATAAGTGTGTATTTATTCTATTTATAATTCTATAATTATTGTAATTATAATTGTATATTTATTATAATAATATAATTTTAATATTTACAATTATATAATTATTATAAATATTATAATGATATAATTATTATATTTATAATTATATATTTATTATAAATATACAATTATTATATTTATATATTTACTATATATATATTTATTTATTTATTGTAATTATATAATTATTATAATTTTATATTTATTATAATTATATAATTATTATAATTGTAATAATTGTAATAATTATATTAAACATTATTATAAATTTATGTTATTTATTTTGGTTATTATATTTATTATAAATATATTTATTATAATTACAATTAAAATAAATAAGATATATATAGGGGTTGGGGAGGGGATGCATGGGATTTGGAAAAAAAATCCCATGAGCGCCAAATGAATTGGCCCTCTATGGTAAAAGTGTCTACCGCCAAATGAATTGGCGCTAGACACACCCAGTTTTCAAAATAAAAAACAAACATAACCGTTGAATTAAAAAAAAGACCCCCTATTTTAAATCATCGTAATTATACAATTTCCATTGAAAATTCATGTTACATTAACATTATATATAATTAAAATATATTTTTTACATCCTTGTGACAAATTGACTAGTTTTATTAGATGTTTTCAAAAAAATGATGATATGTTCTCATCATGTTCTTCATTTCAAGAATAATTTTATATGTTTAAAATGTGAGGTCTCTTTGATAACACAATATAGGGTTAAATTAATCTAATATTGATTAAGAAATCATGCCCATGGGATTAATACCCAGGCCCATTATTTTCTATGATAGAATTACATGACCTGAAAAAACTGAAATAATGAACCTTTTATAAAAAAATTCCCAATACACCATTGTTAATATTAAACATCATCGTCAAAATTATATGCATTGATAATGAAAAAAATTTCTAACCAAATTTTATCCCGTCATTATAATAAATACTTTAGTCCATTAAAATAATATAATGTTCATATGTGATCCACGCTCTCTCCACAACAAACACTACTACAAAAACGGCCTATATCAGTGCTCAAAATGGGCTTTAACATCGCTAAAAAAGAACTGTAAAGATCTACACTAATATAGTGGGGGTCCCTTTTATCATCGATCTGAAAAGCACTGATAAAGGCCACTTTTATCATCACTGAAAACAGCACTCATAAAGGCCAAAAATAATTTTAGAAAATACAAAATAATTAAATAATGCAGGGATAGTATAAGGCCCCACCCTTAAACATTACTTAATCTTGAGTTACTTTAAGAATACACATTGAGGATCTTTTCAGGATTAGAGTATTACAGAATTAGAACATAAAACATGCATTACATTCCACATTTAAACAAAGTGGTTACATAAAAGATAGTACTCATTTTTCCCATGAACGGAAACATATTTAAAATAAAACATGGACTCTTTCTTGACACTTCCTTGACACCATCATCACATCATGTACCCTTCCCTTGACTTGCGAAAAACATTTCATAAACTTGGGATAAGGATAAAAAGCTTAGTAAGGGATATAAAAGTACAAAATGAAAACATTAGTCCATGTATGAAATCATACATTACTCATAAAACATAATCACATACCTCAACCAATCATGAATAAATCATAGAATTCATAAGACTTAAAGGTAACGTGAGGCATTCATAACATTCTTACGTAGGGAGTAACCCTTGTGGTTACATTTGGAATACCCATCACTGTTTATTCCCTAAGTCTCTTCATAGAAACCTTAAAGTTTAACCTCTTTGTGTTACCCAATGCACTGGAGAGCTATATCGGGCTCACCAGCCCATAGTTTATAATGGAACCACCCATCTTCATAAAAATTTCCAAGAACCATAACATAATCGTATCACATAATACATGCATAAAGGAAACATAATGTCTCGACATTTCAATCTCAAGATATCAATAACACATTGATATAATAAAAACATTATCAAAACCATTTTCAATACCAAAATAAAAGAAAAATAAAACATTGTATTTATTTTTCATTAAAAATGTTTATGGCTTATAGAGGAAGTCGAAACTCAAATAATGGTTACGGCAGCGGAGAAGTTGTTTTCGCCACATAAGTACGACAAAAAAATCATTCCCTTTTGTCGTTTAGAAAACACATCCTATAAAAATATTCCTTTTGAATAAACGTAAATGTCAAAGTGGTTTATACACCGTATAAATGATAGTTGTGTATAAAACAAAATATGCCTCAATGAAAGGAGATTGAGACGAATTCAGAAACCTCGTTTTTGACGTGACTCGGTTGCTCTTTAATCTCCGGAATAATAAACTAATGGTAATTTCTACTTTCTTAAGAACCTTTTTCAAGTTTATTATTCATTTTATATAACTTATTTCCATGTTATAATCATTATGTAATCATTTAATTTAATAAAGTTCATTTTGTCGATATTTGGTACTTAATTCAAAAGTGGACTTCTTACAATTACATGTTGTTTATATGGTAAAAGGTTCATTATATCCAGAATTATATTCATGATTTGGATATCATATATATCATATATATCCAGAATATACATGTATTTATAATAGTATATAACATTTAGAGGTAAGAAATGAAATGCACCGTTCATGGAGACGGTAAGTCGTACGTACACATGAGCGCTACATTCATTTCTATTTCTTATTTAATGGAGTGAAATAATAATGATATAAGGCTATATTATAATTCTAGTATAACATCATATATAATAACGTCAACTCCATTCTTTATACGTCCCACATATGGCATTAACAAAACAAAACACTATGAGGGGGCGGTAGTCTGCACTTCCTAAAATGAAATTATTGTGTTTACCAACAATTGAAATCATAATGGTATGCCACAAATGAAAAATAAATAAGCATAAGGAAAACATAAACATAATATATATCATATATAAATAGAGTGACATCTTAATGGCCACCTTTGAAGGTATTATAAGAGTGTTGACCAATCATCGTTTCGTGATGCAGAAATTCACCATCCACGGAAACAGTATGTTAGTTAACCATTAAATGTAGGTGTGTGTAATTGTAGCTCTAATAGATATCATAACAACATCCTAGTATATTAAAGATTCTGGTTTTGTTACAAAAGAATGGAATAAATAGATTTTAGGGGTTGGAGAAGCCAAATAAAACATAAGAACACAATAGAAGACACGACCTTTAAATCGGGAAACTCTCTTTGATTTGAGCTCAAAGGCTTCCTTGAAAAGACGTCTACCCAAATTGAGGCTTCTAGAAATAAGGGAGGGATGTGCAGAGACAAAATTTGCAGGGGTTGGCTGAGCTAATGGCTTGAGAGGTGTGGGTAAGGTGGCAGAGGTGGATGCCTTTTATAAGAGGAGAGGAGGGGCACTCTTGGAATGTTATAAAAGGTTACATTATTATAAAATGATTTTCTGGTTTTAAAGGTCCTAAAATTATATATATCGAGGATAAGGTGATAAAAGTTCGAAATCCCCCCATACAATAGGTTTTGGACAAGTGTATGTATTAGATTTTACATTATCTTTTCATTTTATTTAAATCATTAAATAATGAGGTAATCGCTACATCATAATGGTGTCAAAAATAATTTAATTTATTTAATGTCTAAAAATTAAAAAAAAATATCATGATGTAGGAAATATTTTTATATTTCTAATGAATATTTAAATCCAAAAATATGAATTTTATTACCCCATGTAAAAACTGTTTTAGTAAAACAACACATCTTTGTGAAAATTTCATTTTAACCTTAAATAAAAATGTATTAATGACATTCTCCTACCAAAGTGGCTCCATGGGGTCAGAAAGTTGACCCATGGATTGTCTGGGACGTCCATGACACTTCCAATTTGGGTAAGACATGTGTCAATGTCATTTCATATTATTAAAAAATTATTTTTACCTTAAATTACACTAATTACCTATAATCGCGATTAAAAACCTAAAAGTAACTATTCAAGAAAATATTATTTTAATCCCATTGAAAAACATTTTACTTATTAATGACAACCATGTATGTCAGATTTTAGAAATTCAAAACACATATGTGGTAAAATTTAATTTAAACGAAAAATCATTTTTTAAGTACCACATAGTGGTTTCACTATTAATAAAAAATTGAAGTTTTTCAGAAAAATACCAAAACTTCACCATAAGCTATATTTGATATTCTGAATTCAAAAATGATGTCTATTTTAAAAAATTCAAAAGATATAAGTTAAATTAATAAATTAATAATTAATTCTCACTGTCATGACAAATAGTGTGTTTTTATGAAACAATATATATCAAAAGATTGACACTAGTTTAAGTCTATTTTCAAAGTGAAATTAATTCCAATGAACTCTATTTGGATTAAATGGTAAAAATAAATTCTAATTTCAATTTAAAACAAATTCAAAAGATATTCTAATCAAGTAAATATATTAGATTAAAAAGAGTATTTGAATTAAAATACAACATTTTTCACCATTCATAAAAAAATGAACTTTATCGGAAAAATACCAAAAAATTACACAAGGTAAATTTTGATGTCCCGATTCTAGAGAAGAATTTTATTTTGTCCGATAGAATGTATTAGAGTGACCAAAACTATATTTAATGACGATTCTCCATCAAAAGTCGATAAGAGGACTTTTAGTGAATATTAGAGTATATATGCCTAAAATTTAATTCTTTTCATATTTTAAGCCTCTATCCTTCATTGGATAAATGTAAAAACATTTAACAAACATATATAATCATATATCAGTTATTTATATTCATTACTGCCAATACAATGGATAAGTGTTAACTAGCATTTAAAATACTATTATTTTATTACTAGTGTGCAACGTAAGGTTTCAATGAAACTCTTTGTTGCGTATCGGGTACGCTATCGAACATAGCAACCCCTTTAAAGTAAAATTAATATTTAATTCTTAAATATTAATAAATATGAAAATGTTTTATTCTTTATTTAGCTGGGATGTGACATCCTTTCCCACATTTGGGAATTGCATCCTCGCAATTCTATTCACTTATCAAATTAAATGGGAGTATTTATCTCTCATTGAATTTTCAAATTCCCACATTGACTCTTCAACCATATGGTTTTTCCACAAAACCATTACCTGATGAATTACCTAATTTTGCAATACTTTCTCTCTTCGGTCACGAATCTGGACTGGTTGTTCTTCATAAGAGAGATTCTCTTCAACTAAACTACCTCTCGGCTCAAAACATGAGATAGATGTGGCATATACTTTCTCAACATCGAAACATGAAAAATATTGTGTACCTGAGGTAAACTCGGAGGTAAATCCACTCGGTATGCAACTGATCCAACTCTCTCCAGAATATCATATGGTCCAATGAACCTTGGACTCACCTTTCCTCTCTTACCAAATCGCATCACACTATTCCATCGTGAAACTTTGAGAAAAGCATGATTACCTACCTCAAAAGAGAGGTCCTTCCTCCTGTTGTCTGCATAACTCTTCTTCCTACTATGAGCTGTTCTCATGTGTTTCTGTATCATCTAAAATTTTTCTGCCAACTCTTTTACCAATTCTAGTCCCATCAACATCCTATAACCCACTTCATCCCAGAAAGCTGGAGTTCAACACCGCTTCCAATATAATGCCTCAACCGGTGCCATATGTATACTGGAATGAAAACTGTTATTATATAAAAATTCAACTAATGAAAGATGTTGGTCCCAACTTCACTGATAATCCATCGAACATGCATGTAGCATATCCTCCAATGTCTGAATCAGTTGTTCTGACTGCCCATCTGATTGAGGATGAAAATCCATACTAAAATTTAATTCAGTACCCAACGACTTCTGAAGGCCATTCCAAAAGTTAGACGTGAACCTGGGATCACAACCAGATAAAATGGAGAGAGGAACTCCATGTAACCTGACTATCTCTTTAAGATACAAACGGGAAAGTTGATCTAGGAAAAAATTATCTTCTATAGCAACGATATTCGCATATTTAGTCAAGCGATCAATAATAACTCAGATTTCATTATTCCCATGAGGTGTCTTTGAAAATCCCCCAACGAAGTCCATGGATATATTATCCCATTTCCACTCTAGTACTGGTAAAGGTTGAAGCATCCATTTCGGTAACTGCCTCTCTGCTTTTACCTGTTTACAAGTCAAACACTTCAGAGTAAAATCAGCAATATCTCTTTTCATTCTATTCCACCATTAATACTCCTGATGATCTCTATACATCTTAGTACTTCCTGGATGAACTAAAAACGGAGAACTATGAGCTTCACATAACAACTCTTTCTTCAACTATGAATCACAAGGCACACACAATCTCTTCCCAAATCTCAAAACACAATCATTATCAATTTTGAATTCAGGCAACTTACCCTTCTAAACCATGTCTACATTTTTTTGCAACTCACTGTCTTGCTTCTGTGCTTGCTTAATTCTGTCTAATAGAGATGATCTCACTGATACCTGAAACAAAATAGAAGAAGTTCTTGTAGCAACAACTTCTATGATAAATTTCATCAAATCCTTAACCACAGGATCACATTCAAAACACAACATTGTTAATGAAGCATTATTTTTTTCGACTCAAACCATCAGCCACATTATTTTCTTTTCCCAGATGGTAAGGAATTATAAAATCAAAATAATTGATTAATTCAATCCATCTCCTCTATCTCATGTTCAATTCATTCTGAGTGAATATATACTTTAAAATTTTTTGATCAGTATATATTTCACACTTTACTCCATACAAATGATGCCTCCAAATTTTTAAAGCAAAAACAATAGCAGCTAATTCCAAATCATGTGTATGGAAATTTACCTCAAGAGTTTTCAACTGATGTGAACCATAAGCAATTACCTGACCATTCTGAATTAGTACACAACCAAGTCCTTTCAATGAAGCATCACTATAGATAACAAGCTCCCCATTATTGGAAGGTAGTGCCAAAACTGGAGCATTAACCAATATTATTTTCAGTTCCTGAAAACAATCATCACATTCTTTTGTCCAAATAAACTTAACACCCTTCCAAGTTAGCTTTGGCATTGAAATAGATAACCGTGAAAAATTTCTAACAAACCATTGGTAATAGCTTTCCAAACCAAGGAAGCTATGAATCTCAGTTACATTTATGGGTCTTGGCCATTCTTCAACAACCATTGTTTTTTCAAGATTAATAGTTATCCCATATTTAGAAACAATGTGACCAAGGAAAGAAATTATTTTCAGCCAAAACTCACACTTCCTGAATTTCCCATACAATTTATTTTGTTTTTAGGATTGAAAAATAACCCTTAAATTTCTTTCATGCTCCTCTTTACTTTTATAAAACATGAAAATATCATCAATGAAAACAACCACAAACTTATCCATGAACTCATGGAAAATTCTATTCATAAGGTCCATGAAAACAGAAGGTGCATTGGTTGGCCCAAAAATCATTAATACAAATTCATAATGGCCATATCTTGTTCGAAACGCGGTCTTCGGAATATCTACCTCCATTAACATCAACTAATGGTACCCCAATCTCAGGTCAATCATTGAAAAAAACTGTGCTCCCTGGAGCTGATCAAAAAAATCATCAATATGAGGAAAAGGATACTTGTTCTTTACAGTGGTATTATTGAAGGCTATATAATCAATGAAAATTCTCATAGAACCATAATTCTTTTTAAAAAATAAAACAAGAGCAGCCCATGGTGATGTGTTAGGTTGAATAAAAACTTTCTCTAATAAATCTTTCAGTTGCTCCTTCAACTCTAAAAGTTCAGTTTATGCAATTCGATAAGGGGGGTTTTGAAATTGTCTTTGCATCAGGAACTAAGTAAACAGTAAATTAAACTTCCGGATCTGGTATTATTCCAAGAAACTCATCAGAAAAAACATCAGGATATTCATTTACCACTGACACATCCTTAATCTGAATAGTTCCCTTGTTTTCAACGATATGTGCAAGGTAACATTAATTTCCATCTTTTACATGTTTCTCGGCCTCTTGATATGTTATCAATAGTAAGGGTTCATTCTTGTACACAAACTGAAAGTCTTTCTGAAAAGAAACTTCTTTAGCTCTACAGTCAATCTTAGCATGATAAATAGAGAGCCAATCCATACCCAGGATAATGTCATACTCTACTAGAAGTAAAAAAATATATTTTCCAAGTAGGTTCTTTCCACGGATAATGATATAAATATTATTATAAATTCTTTTTGCCTCAACATTTCCCCCAGTTGTTTTTACCACAAGTTCAGGAGTCATTTCTTGAGATGGTATTCCCATTTTACTAGAAATGTTTTCAGAGAAGAATGAATGTGTAGACCCTGAATCAAACAACACACTGGAATAATCTGAAAAAATAAACAGAGTACCTGATACAACTTCATTTGATGGACCGATATCTGCTAATGTAGTATCAAAGGATTTCACCACCACATTCTGCTTGTATTCTAACTGTTTCCCATCACTCAAGCTCTTTTTCGGACACTCGGTTGCATAGTGTCCCATCTCATTGCACTTAAAACGTTTCACTAACTGTAAATCATATTTGGACTTACCATCCCCTTGATCTTTTTCAGTGCAATCACGTACCTTATGTACCATATTAGCACATCGGTAGCACATTCCATAATTCAGAAGACACTCCCCATCATGCCTTTTTCAACATTTATAACAAACTGGAAACTTTGTTTTCATACCGTCAGACCATTTTGAAGAATTCTTTCCTTTCTCCTGCCACCTCGGTCTCTTCTTCTGCTGGTTGTTATAGACAACTTGATCATCGGCAAACTCCATTTCCACCTTCTCAGCACATCGAACAAGCTTTTCATATCTTTTAAACACGCGAGATGCTAAAGCCCTTCAATATTATGGATTTAATCCTAAGTAAAGACGATTGATTTTACTATCATGTTCTCGGATAAAATTTAGAGCATACCTTGCCAACCGAGTGAACCTTTCTTCATAGGTAGCCACTGAGTCTTCCTCTTGCCTCAATTCTAGGAATTGTTTTTCCATCCAATGTCGAACAACCTTATGAAATTACATTCAAAAAACATACCTTTGAATTCATCATAGTCGAGAGCATCAATCTCACCAGTGTCCCTCATATTTTTAACCATCGACCACCACTGATCTGCTTCAACCTCCAAACGGTAAATTGCAAGACTAACCTATAGATTGTATGAACACCCCTTGACATCGAAAATCTTTTCTAGTGATTTAATCCACCTTCTGTTAGCAAAGGGTTAGATGATCCTCTGAATGATGGGGGATGTTGCCTCATGAAATGTTCCACCACTGACATGTTCCTCTGTGGTTGATCTAGCTGATCTCGTGCATGGATACCACCACCATTAATCGCTTGATTCAACTGTGCCATTACTACAACAAAATCTTCAGTTCCAATTCCGACCATCTCAGGATGTTGATTCGGAAGGTTATTTCCTTCTGTATGCCTTCCTAGCACCACTTCCATGTTTCCTCTGCAGAAAATCATTCTGAACAAACATGTATTAGATGAAGCAACATGGTTATATTAAAATGCAATATCAATTCAATTTGACCATAAAATATTTTGGATAATCATTTAAAACAATTATAACTCCTAATGTTATCTAATCCTCCCTTTGATACCAACTATAAGGATCCAGTCTTAAACATTACTTAATCATGAGTTACTTCAATAATACACGTTGAGGATCTTTTCAGGTTTAGAGTTTTATAGAATTAGATCCTAAAACATGCATTACATTCCACATTTAAACAAATTGGTTACATAAATGATAGTACTAATATTTCCCATGAACAGAAAATAATTAAAATAAAACGTAGATTCTTTGTTAACACTTCCGTGACATCATCATCACATCATGTACATTTCCCTTGACCTATGAAAAACATTTCAAAAACATGGGATAAGCATAAAAAGATCAGTAATGGATATAAAAGTACGAAATGAAAACATTAGTCCATGTTTGAAATCATTCTTTTCTCATAAAACATAATCACATACATCAGCAAATCATGAATAAGTCATAGAAATTATAATACATAATGGTAACTTGAGGCATTCATAACATTCTTACGTAGGGAGTAACCCTCATGGTAACGCTTAGATTACCCATCACAGTATATTCCATAAATATCTTCGGACAAACCTTAACGTTTAACTCCTTCACGTTACCCAATGCATTGGAGAGCTATATCGGGCTCACCCACCCTTAGTTTATCATGAAACCACCCGTCTTCATAAACAATGCCCAAGAACCATAACATAATCGTATCACATAAAACATGCATAAAGGAAACATAACATTTCCACATTTAAATCACAAGATATCAGTAACACATTAATATAATAAAAACATTATAAAAACCAATTTAAATACCAAAATAAAAGAAAAGTAAAACATGGTATTTATTTTTCATTAAAAATAGTTAGGGCTTGTAGAGGAAGTCAAAACTCAAATAATGGTCATGGCGGTCGAGAAGTCATTGCCGACGCATACGTACGACAAAAAAAAACATTCCCTTTTTTCATTTATTAAATGCTTCATTTAAATGGATTCATTTTGAATAAATGTAAAAGTCAAAGGGGTTTATACACTGTATAAAATAATGTGGTGTATAAAAGAAAATATGCCTCAATGAAAGGAGATTGAGACGAAGTCTCTTTCCTCGTGTCTGACGTGACTCGATTGCTCTTTAATCTCCTGAATAATAAAATAAAGTTAATTTCTACTTGATTAAGAGAATTTTTCAAGTTTATTATTCCTTTTATATAACTTATTTCCATGTTATAAACTCTATGTAATCATTTAATTTAATAAATTTCATTTTGTCGATATTTGGCACTTAAGTCAAAAATGGACTTCTTACAATTACATGTTGTTTATGTGGTCATGGTTTCATTACATCCATAATGATATTCATTATTTTTATATCATATATATCATATATATCCATCATATATATGTATTTATAACAGTACATAACATTTAGAGGTAAGAAATGAAATGCACCGTTCATGGAGACGGTAAGCCTTACGTACGGATGAGCACTACATTCATTTATATTTTGTATTTAATGGAGTGAAATAATAATGATATAAGGGTATATTATAATTCCAGTATAACACAATGTATAATAACATTAACTCCATCCTTTATACATCCCACATATTGCATTAACGAATCAAATCCCTTTGAGGGGGCGGTAGTCCGCACTTCCTAAAATGAAATTATCTTTTTTACCCACAATGGAAACCATAAAGGAATGCCCCAAATGAAAAATACAGAAGCATAAAGAAAATATAAACATAATATATATCATACATAAATAGTGTGATATCTTAATGGCCATCTATGAAGGTGTTATAATAGTATTGAACAATCATCATTTCGTGAAGCAGAAATTCGCCATCCACGGAAACAGTATGTTCTTTAAAAATTAGTTGTAGGTGCGTGTAAATGTAGCTCTAATACTTGTCATAAAAATATCCTAGTAAATTTTATATACTGTTTTTTTAAAATATAAATGAATAAAAAGAGTTTACGGGGTTGGATAAGCAAAATAAAAGAATAGAACACAAGTGAAGACACTACCTTTAAATTAGGTAACTCTTTTTGATTTGTGCTCAATGGCTTCTATAGAAAGTCTTCTGCCCAATGTGAGGATTCTAGGAGTAATAGAGGGATGTGGACAGACCAAATGGGCCGGTTTTGGCTGAGCCAAAGGCTTAAGAGGTGTGGGTATGGTGGTAGAGGTGGGGGCCTTTTATAAGAGGAGAGGAGGGGCACTCTTGGAATGTTATAAAAGGTTACTTTATTATAAAATGATTTTCGGATTTTAAAGGGCCCCAAATTATATATTTCAAGGATAAGGTGATAATAGTTTGAAATCCACCCATCCAATAGGTTTTTTACAAGTGTAGGTCTTATATTTTTCATTATATTTTCATTTTATTTGAATCGTTAAATAATGAGGTAATCACTGCATCATCATGGTGTCATAAATAATTTAATTTATTTAATATCTAAAAATTAAAAAATATATCATGATGTAGGAAATATTTTTATATTTCTAATGAATATTTAGAGTAAATAATTTGACTTGTATAACCCCATGTAAAAATTGTTTTAGTAAAATAACACATGTTTGTGACATTTTCTTTTAAACATTAAATAAAAAGTTTTTGATGTCATTTTCTTACCAAAGGGGCTCCATGGGGTCCCCAAGTTGACACATGGATTGTCTCGGTCGGCCATGAAACATCCAATAAGGTTAGGACATGTGTCAAGGACATTTCATATTATTAAAACACTATTTTTACCTTAAATTACACTAATTTCCTCGAATCGCAATTACAAACTTAAAAGTTACTATTCAGAAAAAAATTATTTTAATCTCATTGAACCAAATTTTACTTCTTAATGAAACCATGTATGTAAATTTTTTGAAATTCAAAACACAAAGGTGGTAAAATTTTATTTAAATGAAAAAAATCATTTTTAAGTACCACTTAGTGGTATCACTATTTATCAAAAATTGAAGTTTTTCAAAAAATACCAAAACTTCACCATAAGCTATATTTGATATTCCAAATTAAAAAATGATGTATTTTTTAAAAAATTTAAAACATATAAGTCACATTAATGAATTTAATAATTAATTCCTACTTTCATGATAAATATCATGTTTCAATGAAACAATATATATCAAAATATTGACCCTAGTTGAAGTCCATTTTCAAAATGAAATTAATTTCAATGACCACAATTGGATTAAATGGTAAAAATTTATTCTAATTTCAGTTTAAAAAAAATTAAAAATATATTCTTATCATGTAAATAAATTATATTAAAAAGTTGTTCTGAATTAAAATACAACACTTTTCACCATTCATTATAAAAAATGAACTTTATCGGAAAAATACCAAAAATTTACTCAGGCTATATATTGATGTCCCAATTCTAAAGAAGAATTTTATTTGGTCCAATAGAATGTATAAGAGTTACCAAAGCTATATTTAATGACAGTTCTCCATCAAAAGGCGATAAGTGGACCTTTAGTGAATATTAGAGTATATATGCCTAAAATTGAATTTTGTTTCGTATTTTAAGCCTTTATCCTTCATCGGATAAATGTATAAACATTTAACAAACATATATAATCATATTTTAGTTATTTCTATTCATTTGAGCCAATATAACGGCTACGTGTTCACTACCATTTAAAATAACATTATTTTATTACTAGTGTACAACGTATGATTTCAAAGAATCTTTTGTTGCATATCGGGTACACATCGAACATAGAAACCCATTTAAAGTAAAATAAATTTTTAATTCTTAAATATTAATAAATATGAAAATATTTTATTCTTTATTTTCCTGGGATGTTACAGATTGCTTTTATCAGCACTTGACCCCCCCCCCCCCCCTTATCAGTGTTGTGAGGTATCCCATGCTCTGCCCTTCCCTCACATCCTCACACGCGTTCACCCCCTTCGCTTCCACCCAAACTCAAATATGTGACCTCTCCCCTTTCGCAGTTGCACCTTTACCACTATTCCATTTCGTTTTGTTCTCTATTTAATGATATATCTGTATATATGGTTATATTTTTTCATATATTGATACATATTCATATTAATATAAATATATTTATTCATATATTAGTATACATATTCATACATATATTAATATATTTATATATATATATTTTTAGTTATAATATTTTATACGTATATTTATTTGTATATTAATATATACTTATAAGATCTGTTTTAAATAAAATTATAAAAAAATATTTTTCATATGTGTGTTTATAAATAAATAAAAAAATACATATATATATATACAACACACAAACACACACACAGACACACACACACACACACACAGAATCATATATATTTACGAATAAATACATATATGTGTGTATTTCAAAACCCATAGAATGTTAAAACCACCATAAGTTATAATAGATAATCACATTTCAACTCCAATACCAGTAAAATCAATGAAAAAGAAACAATATTTGAAATGAAATGTGGTACAAGATTAACGAAAATCCTCATCAAAAGTTATACCAGTTTGAATGTTAATAAATCGGGGTATCCCAACTAAATACTCATTTTTAGTGGCCAGATGGCCCTTATTTGGACACAAAAAATATGACATAGTCTTTCCTAGGGTACTAACGCATAGAACTCATCAGTGGCTTCGATTTGATATGTTGTAGAGCTTAAACGGACACCTGGATCAAAAGTTATGGCCATTTGAAATTTGAGTTGCATTTTCAACATATTCTAGATATTTTATTAATTGTTTTGATTTTTTGTGTCTTCAAATTGTTATTAAATTATTTTTAATTAATAATAATTATCAAATTATTAATTAATAATATTTTTTAAAATATTTTGAAGCCATTTTTACTAAATCTATTATATATTAAATGTATTATTGTATTAATATGTATCTAAAACATATTTAAAAAATATATATTATATTTATATACAAATAATTATACTTATATAACAATATTTTTTTTCATGATTTTTTTTGAAATATAAATTTTGGCAGCATTGATAAAGCCCCCCTTTATCAGCACTCTTAAAAAAGTGCTGATAAATGGGAATCACTTCCCATGCACGTTTTTGTAGTAGTGATAGTAGTGCCAATAATAGAAAGGGATATAACGAGGAGAATGTCAGGTATCAAAGATGGTTGGACAAACATTGTGAATACAATCATAATATCATCTCCCAATATATAATAGATATTTACATAATACTAAATTCCTCCTCTCGATGATAAACACAATATGTCTTATTTAATAGAGAAAGAGTATATGTTGTATCTATTTTATGCTTCTCATGAATGTAACTCCTGTCACACGTATCATTTTATTGAAAAACAAGGTTATTGATTACTCAAGGTATAAGAAGATCATATATTAATGTAACAAATCTTATTTAGTATGAATATCTAATGTACTTCATGCACATATGATATATCCATGCATGAGATATAGTCTATGTCATATATGATTCACCAATTCATATCATATACAATATAGGCCTTATGAATCATATCATTCACTCATTACCTATCTCTAGTCATGTTTAGATTGAAAAAGACATATAACTTCCATTTACAGCCAAACAGAAAATTTTATTAGATTTTGAACATATTAAACTAACCAAATTATTGGTTGAGACTATCATCCAGATGCCCAAATAGGTGAAATACAGGTTCTACCTATAACAGCAACCACTAATGTTTCGGTTTGTACAAATCATATAACAATTCATTGGGTTTTACTAAGAAATAAAATGTTTAATGTTTTGGAAAAACAATTTTACATACTAATATTTAACATTATTCTATAATATCCAATATATATTCCCCAATTAGGACTTTGAGATTTTGAAAAAAAATCAATAACCTCATACTATGATTTTAAAAATATATTAATTTTGAGCATTATCCTATTGTGGTGTGGAGTATAATATAATATCATTATAGAGTATAACCACGAATCAATCTAGATATAAATATAATTCATGAATGATTTGGGAATTATATTTTTATTTCATGGTCTTGAAACAAAAAAAAATCACATGCTACTCAGGAAATTCAACCCAACAAAATAATGTTTTTTATGTATATCAAAAGGAATCACAAGTAACTGGGGATAACATGAATGCAATTTGATGTTTTAGAACCACTTGGACATGCTCAACTAATAAAATATATAATCAATAATAGAAATAAGATTCCACTTTTTAGGTTTTTTAATTTTTTGACAACTTGTACCCAACGATAATGTATCTTTAATCATCAAAAAATATAATATATGAGAAACCTATGGAGTATTAATAGTAAAATAAATATCTTCACCTCCAAATCCTCCAGAAATCATATCTACATTTTATGTTCTTTTGGTTCCATCATATAAAGTGAAATTTACATAGAATTCAAACTATGAATATGATTGAATTGGAGCTCAAGCTATTTATCTAATTCAATGTCGCATACATATTGATCTAAATAGATTTTAATGGACATGCAACAAATATCCTACCCATTTCACTAAATATCCATAATGGGAATAAAAATTACTCTCTAATGTTTTCATTGATACATATAACTAATATTAGACAATATATTATTGATACCTCGTCCAACGATGCATTCCATAGGACACCTAAATGTTATTTAACTCTAATATAATGAATTATATTTTAATTACTACTAATAGTAAATACAAACATAGAATATCCCCAAACATTCTTTGACCACAACCCTAATGTATTATTGATAGGAAACGCCCATTATTGATTCTATTAAGTATTCCCTATAACACTCACAAACTAAGAAAATAGAAATGAGTTAGTCAAACTCATATTTAATATAACAAATGGTAATCTTGATTTGATAAGATTTTAATATCAAGCTATAAAAGAGTCATTATCATTTATTTGAGTAATATGTCCAATGTAATGAAGTTGGTCTAAAATTTTAATATTTGTTGTTGATTCTAGAATCCCATGAGTTATATTTAACTAATAATAATATTTATTATCCCCCCTAAAACTTTAACCTTCTACATGACCAAAACAACCAGAACATCCTAAAATTCCTCACATTTTCTACAGTCCTTCCACCAAATAAATATGTATAACCAATTCCATTCACAACATTGAAATGTGTTTCTTCCCCACTAATATTATGTAGTTTCCCAATATCTCCATAGTAATGAATCTCATTTAGTTTTTTCTCCAAATCATGTTGCATATGACTATAATGACTATTAAAATAATATTAAAATGAGTATCTTCATCTTGTAGAATGTAATGAACAACATACATTGATTCTTGACCAATATAGACCCTAGTATTTTACAAATAGAATTACGTGACATTATGGATAATTAAATATCATAGTACAAGACATGGACCGTGAAGTCTAGTGTCTTTGAAAACTAGGTATACAAAATAGAAAACATTGGACTAAAAAGTCTTATTTATATTACATTATTAAAGAGATCCAAACATCCATTGATCCCATTCATCTACGTATGGTACCATAGGGATGGAATGAACAAAGGGATGGGCTAAAATCCTAGTATGGGAAAAACTTAAGAATAAGGCTTTAACACAAGGGTTTGAGATCATGACAGAATGATATAAAATGGCATGTAGAATCATAACATATAAACATGGGATAAAATTAACATGAATTTATAGTATTTTAAAAGTAGCAGAAACCATGAATTTACCATGATTCAAGGATTGTTGTATATAGAGGATCTCATGTAAAGTTAACAACCAAGATTGTTGCACATGGTAGCACGAGTAAAGGCTAACCAAAAGACTGTTGCCCACAAAGTCTCATGAGAATTAAACTCCTCAATAAATGGGGTCACTATTTGGGTTCATCCATCCAAAAATTAATTTTAATATGCTTTCCACAAAAATAATCTTACATAATCAATCATACATCAACATAAGGGAAGCCATGGAGAGAAATGGGTATCACATTCATGTCATAGAGAATAATGAATGGGTGTATCATAAATGTGCCGATGAGGGAAAATAATGAAAAATTACATGGACATTAATATGTTAAAATTGGCACATATCATGTTAAGTGATCTAAAATAGACATGACAACATGTAGAATGAGTATTTATTATATTCATAGAATTAAAACATTATATTATAGTTTTAAGGAAAATTCATAAGTGAATTTAAAATCCAAATGTGAAAAATATTTTATATAAAAATAGAACTGAAAAAATAAGGTTTTAATAATAAAAATAATGATTTTATAACAACAAATGATTCTTTTAACTAATGGTGTAGTCAACTTGAAATTGGGTAAAAAAACTTACGGAGATCCTTAAAAACGAGTTTGTTAACTTGGAAGTATCAAGGAGGGAATCACATAAAAGCATTTATATCCCTGAAATATAATTAGGGATGGATCTTGAAAAATAAGTTTGGATCATATAGAAAGTATATAATTGTTTTACATAAAATTAAAATACAACTTCATTTTCTTAAAAAGAAATATAGAGATACTCGAAGGACAAATGGCAGTTCAGGTAGAATCCCTTAAGGAATATCAATATGGTATCAAGTGTTCATTGTTGGTCTTACTAATAGTGAAATGGATTTATCATATTTTATAATTCATGATGTTTGTATTGTGATGGTGTGAAATCTTACCCCATAATTAGTAATTTACCGTAAAATGGATTAACATAATAGAGATTCCTAAATAAATGTGAGGAAGAGAGGGTCTCTTACCTTAAGTCCAATGGAGTTATCCCATAGATAATAATGCCATTAATAATAAAATTATGATAAATAGATAATAATTCTAGAACCTCTTTTATTTTTAAATGATTTATTATAAAATTTTTGAGATCATTCATAACCATTTCGATTGTTTAGGATGACCAATTTCATTGTTTGGTTCTATTTGTTACATGTTCGGTTTACGTGTATACATGAATCGATAAAATTTTATGGTGAGAGGGGTTGTCCAGAATTGATGTTATATGAAATTGGTGAACATATATAAGATTACATGGTTGTAAATTTATTTTTCAAACATAGAGTGAAGGTGAATCATTTTATAAAACATTGCAGATAATCCCTCGGATTCAAGTGGGGATATTTCTAACGATTAATATCTTATGAGTTATTATTTTATATCATAAATTTATAAGGATTACAAAACATTAAATATGATAAAATAATTATATTATGATCTTATAAAAACCATTAAAATGGGTTCATTACTATTCTAGAATACGGTAAGGAAAATTGAAAATCTGTGAACTTTGAATGTGATAAATCCACACATCTTGGTCGATATTTTAATTTACATAATAAAAGGACGGGGAATGATAGATTGTGATAAACTATCCCATTATCATAGTATTAATCTGGTAAATTTTTTATTTGATATGTCTTACCATTTTGGAGAATAGATTTGTGGAGATAAAAAATTAAACAAAATAACTTGAATGAAAAAAGAATATCGAAAGAGGAATATACCTATTGAGTTTATCTCCTTTGAGAGCCTGTTAAGGGGAAAGGATTTGGCCTTTTGAAGAGTCCAAGGACTATTGGATGTGGGGTAGGATAATTATCAGTTATTTAGGCATAACCTAGGCAAGGTACAAGGATTGATAAGTGTGAACAGAAGAGGGAGTGTGGGTGATTTTTATAATAGAGGATAGGGGTGAGTTTTGAATATTTAAATCATTATTTAATTATCATTCTCAATAAAATCTGTATTGATTTATTTTTTTCACCCAAAATATAAATAAGTTCATTTTATTTTGATAAAATGTCCATTCACATCATTTATAACTCTAGCATGATGCATAATTCTGGTTTTATCATTTATTGTGAATTATCGTATTTTATTATTCATAAAAACTTAATTGATTTTAGAAAAATCTATAAAATTCACCCAAACCATTATATGATGTGTAGAATAAAAAAATTAACTCTATTTCTCAAAAAAATTCTAAATATAAATACTTAAATTTAAAATAAAATCATAATTTATTTGAAAAAAACATTAAAACTATATCTGATTATATAACACCTTTAAAAATTAATCAAGGTCTCATAAGATTTCATTATAACCATAAGATAATAAAATAAAAAATTATTATTAGATTTTATAAAAATAAATTTCCATTTTAAATTGTTTAATTAATCATAATATATTAATTAAAAAATATACGATATAAAAATACTAATAATTTAAAAATGATCAATTTTCACTTATAAGATATCCAAATTGTATATGTACATTCATGGGTGAAGTTTCTGATTTTTTGTCCAACATAGTATTTATTACTATTCATCACTATTTATAAGGTAATGTTACTATTCACAATGATATGTTACTATTCATCAAAACTAATTTTATTTTAGTAGACCCTAAATATCTTACTGAACAGAACCATGTATGTCATATTCATGAAATTTTAAATAATGATGTGAAAATATAATGTTTCACGGTCACGTAGCACATAGTAGTATATTGTGTTATTATTTCAAGTGATTTTATGTCATAATTATAAGAAGGTAATTTCCATTGAAAAAATAGGGTCTTTACATAATTCCCTCCTTATGAAATTTCACCCCTGAATTTTTTTTATACTTTCTAAGACATAAACCAGTGAGGGTACTTTTCCTTCATTGCCTCCTCTTGTTCCCATGTTTCCTCTTTGTACTTCTGGTTCTTCCACAATATGATGACTTGGTGATTAGTCTTGTTACGTAGAACATTATTTCAATGATCCAATATATTCACTGGATTCTCCATGTAAGAAATATCATTATCCAAATATACCACCTCTTAGGAGAGTACATGTGAAGGGTCGGGTATGTAATTTTTTAAGTGGAATAAATGAATGTCATTGTGTACTTTGGACATGGCAGGTGGAAGTGCCAATCAATGAGACACAGCCTCAAGATTATAAATAATCAAGAAGGGGATGATGTACGTGGGACTTAACATTACTTTCTTCTCAAACCTCATGAACATATTTAACGAAGATATTTGAATAAATACAATTTATCCAAATTTGAACGCATGGTCTTATCCAAGACTGTATGGATAAATATTTAGACAAATTTACACTACCTTGATGTGATGTTTAATGGTTTTTACCTTCTCCACCATTTCATCGGCCATTTCATGTCCTAGTATCTTATGCTCCCTGAATTCATCCAAACCCACCAATGTTCTGCAACTCTTCCCATAATGGGCATTATATGGTTCCATTTTGATACTCGAGTGGAAGCTATTTTTGTAGGAAAATTAAACTAGTGGAAGATGTTGGTACCATCCTCCTCTGAAGTCTACAGAATATTACCTCCACATATCTTCTATGTTCTAAATAGTTCCCATTGATTAGCCCTTAGTTTGAGAATGATAGGCTATACTGATGTTATGTTCAGTTGTTAGAGCATATTGGAGACTTTTCAAAAACTTTGAGGTGAATCACATTTCTCAATCAGATGTAATAGATGGTGGTAATCCATGCAGCCTTAACTCCTCTCTAATATATATCTATGCAAGTTGATCCCCTGAGAAGTACTATCGAATTGCGATAATTTATGATATCTTTTAAAAAAGATCTACATTGACCCATATAGCATTGTTTCTTCTTGATTTCCATAGAAGTCCAATGAAAAAGACCATGGTGACATTCTCCCACTTACATTTTTTCTTGAGTAGTGTTTTCATCATCTAATTATACATATGTCTTTCATCATTCACTTGTTGACATACCAGTCACTTTGATTTATACTCAACAATCTCATTCTTCATATTGTCCCACCAAAAGTTCTCTCAGAGATCTCAATACATCTTTGTGATCCCAAGGTGTATTGATAAGGTTGAGTTATGTGTGTCCTTCAAAATATCATTTGTTATCTCTGTATTAGATGGTACACATAATCATGATCCAATTATTAAAATTCCTTCATCATCAATCAATATCTCTGAGGAATTCCTATTTCTGATAGATTCCTCACATTTCTGAATATCCACATCTTTTTTGAGAATATTTTATTTTGTCCATGGAGGATTGTTATTCAATCCTTGTAGAAAGTATTGATGAAATTCATACCTTAATTATTACCATTTATATAATTTGAAAATCTATGAATATTATATCCTTTTCAATTATCATCATTGATAAATATGAATGTTCCTTTCTACATGGAGCATCTTCCACCTTATTTGCCTCACCCGGATGGTAGTGGATTGAGGAGTCACAATCATTGATAAGCTTAATAAATATTTTCTAGACCATATTATGTTATTTTTGTGTGAATATATATTTTAGACTCTTGTAATCAATATATATCTCACACTTCATCCCATAGAGATAATACAACCAGATTTTTATAGTAATGATCACAACCGCAAACCCCATATCATGCGTTGGAATGTTTTGCTTTTTGATTTTTATCTCCCTAGGGGAATAGGCTAAAAATTTGTAATTTCTCTTCCGAACATAGCCTAATTCCTTCTTTTAGGCATCACTTTAAATAATAATTTTTTCTCCACTTGTAAGGAGTGTGAGTACTGGACTAGTGATTTTCCTGTTTTAAGTCTCCTTAAAACATTCTTCACATTATTAAGTCCATAAAAACATTAATACATTCTATGTATTCTAGTTCATCAGGTTTTAAATTCATCTAATTTTCTTCACAAATCATTGATAATATAGGCTAGACACATAATACATCAGATCCCCATTGCAAATATTGTCATGGGTCACACTTCAATCATCATTATCTTGGAATGGTCTACAGATATAACTTTGGTGGTGATAACATTCCCCATGAATGATACTTCCTCCATTTGTAACTCACATTTACTATACAATTCATACAACTTCTCCCTTCTCGATGTCTTTAACACAGCTTTCAAATGCTTCTCATTGTTCATTATTTTACTTGGAGGGTATCATAATATCATCAATATATTCTACCATAAATTTTTCAAGGTATTATATAAAGATTGTTTTCATTAAATACATGAAAATTTATAGTGCATTAATGTGTCTTAGGGGAATCATTATGAACTCATAGTGTCCATAGCTTGATGGAAATGTGGTCATGAGTTTATCTTCCTTTCTCACCATTAATTGGTGATATCCCAACTCAAGTTCCACCTTAACAAAATAACTGGACCCACAAAGTTGATTGAACAAGACATATATTTGGGGAAGGGGATAATTATAAATTATAAACCTTTTATTTATATCACATTAATCAATGTAGTTTCCCATTAATCCATGCTTTTTATTAATGAAGTGGACTCACTCACCCCACAGTGAAGCACTTGGACATACGAAACTGTTTTCTGGATTCTCCTATCACAACATATTCAGATCTTCAATCTCTATGGTGGCCATTCTATATGTATTATATTATATAGGAATTGATCTATGAATAAATTCAAATATGAACTAAACCACTTGATCAGGATGAAGAGCATGCAACTCCTCAAAAAATATAATAGTGTAATCCCCCACGATGTAAATGCCTTCAATAATGATTCCCTCTGTTGTCTAAATAATATTATCTATATATGATTGATCATAATGCATTAATATATATATAAGATACATTGTCTCTAATGTATATTTAGTTTCCTCCATACACTAATAAGGTATTAGAGGATGTTTCAAGAAGTAAAGAGTGATCTACCCTTCCTGAATGTTGATGTTGGATTTGTATAAAAAAATTCAATCCATTCACATGATAGTTTATAACTCCACTAAAAGAACGATAATAAAATCTTCTGGGAGGTTTAGTTCACAAACATTAACCAGGGTGGAGTTATAAACCATGGATGCAAGAATTTCATCAGTCACTGTTCTCATAGATAACTTTTCCTCCAAATTTTTCGGTGATGTTTGAATAGTTGTACTAAATATTCTAGATATTAAGGAATGTGTAGAACCATAATCAAATAATACATTCTATATTCTTAAATCAATAACTAGTGTACCAATAACCACATCCTTACCTAGATCCACCTTTGTAGAAGTGATATCATAATCCGTTCTTTATTTCCTTAGAATAAGTTGTAGGTTTCCTCCGACAACCCTTAGCTTAGGAAAATTGTTCGCATAATGAATAGGCTCCATGTAGTTGTAGAACAAAAATATTGTATGAGTGTTGATCTAAACCTTCATACATTCTTTGACATTGGTAGGATTCTATATATCCCATCGATATTTTTTAGCCAGATGTCCCAAATTTCCACATTTGATGTAATTCTTGGTTTCATTTTGACAATTCCTAGGATTATTCTTCCCACAATTCTTACACATGGGATGATCGAGCTACTTCCCATCATGGAATTTATTTGCAGGACCACCCTCATGAGATTCCATTTAAATATTCTTACTTTAGGCCTCATTATACCACTAAGAGTCTCCAATCTATATTTCAAAATTGTGGGAAAAATGGACAATCTTATCATATATATCAATGTTTTGAATCACCGAAACATATTGTAGACTCATCTTTATTCCACTAAATAAATGACCCACCATGATTTCAGTGTTCATGAAAAATCTAGTGGAATAACATAAAAGTCTTGTAATGTTTTCTTCATATTCCCTTTTTTACACATCTTCCTTCTGGATGAGTTTATGGAACTCTATTTCCATCTTGGGATAGAGGGTTTGGGAAAAATATTTGTTGAAAGACATTATTTTTAATTCCTCAAAAACAATAAAATCAATTTCCTATTAGGGAATCATATTCATGATCAGTTTCCACCAATGATCATCTTCCACAACAAAACGATAGACCTCTAGTATGAATTTCACTTCATATAAGCACCCAAAGAGAGAAAATGTTTTTTTAATAATATTATTCCACTATTTGGTGAGGAGGGTATCAGTGGATCCCCTAGAAAAGTGAGCCATATTCCACATTAAGGATTCTATGGAACCTTGATCATTTGATGAGGAGTAGGGTGTTCCACTTTATTCAAGTTATTATCCATAACATGTGTAGCTGAGCATGTACTATTATTAAAATTTGAGCACACATTCCTATCATATCTGGTGTATCATTACTAAATTATTGACATTACTAGTCACATTGATTTGGGGCATGTCTTCTTCAATTTAATTCCTTTATCTATGAAAAATAACATAAAATTAGATGTATTAGATACAATGCTATTGAGCATAAAAAAATAAAACAATGAACATAAGAGGATAAACAATAATGTAGAAGTATACTATAACTTTTTATTCCATATGTTTCAATCCAAGTTATCCTTGATTGATTTCCTCGATTATATTTCTATGGGATATTTTTTATTTCATTAATAATTGTTTGTACAATGAACATTAATTTACCAATGTATATCCACTCAGAGTGTCCATACAAAAATAATGCAACACCCATTGTCATGAACCACTTCCCATTCGAGTCTATATCGAAGCTGTTTTTTCCGGGTTTACCCCTAGATATATATGAGCTAGTCACACCTCTACTAGTTTCTATATAGATAATGATGTATTTTCTTGATAAACCAATTACTAAACAATTAAAAAAATTAAATTTGTTTTCATATACATTGTATCATCATTAAGGTTCTTACTAAATTTCTCTAGGATTAATCTTAAAAATAAATAAAGCATCCTTTGAAAGAAACAATCGTGACCCTATCCAATTACATATATCAATACATGATTTTAAGAAAAATTAAATATCATAGTACAAGACAAGTTTTGTGATGTATAGTGTATATTTATACTAGGGACATAAAACATAAAAAATAAAACATGGGACTAAAAGACATATTTAGTTAATATTCATAATGTTTTATAACTTCTTTTGAGCCATTACATCTTCCTAGGGTACCCTAGGGATCACATGAACAAGGTGACTAGCTAAAAGACTAACAAGGGATTAAACAAAATAATAATGCTTTAGCATAAGGGTTATATATAATTAAATAATGATATAAAACTACATACAGAATCATACCATATAAACATGAAATCATATAAACATTAATTCATAGTATTGTTGCTGCAACATAAATCATGAATTTAACATGAGTCAAGTCTCATTGCAAATAGAGGAGAACAAGTCAGGTTAAACCCCCTAGACCATTTCACGTGGTAGCATGAGTTAATGATTACCTCCATGACTGTTTCACATAACATCTCATTAGAATAAACATTACATAATTCATTGGAGCACTATCTATGTGAAAAAATCATAACATCTTCATGAATATGAATTCCACATAAATAATCACACATAATAAATCTTACATAAACCTATGGGTACCCATAGAGAGAAATGGGTACAACATTCATGTCATAAAACATAATGAATGGGTGTATCATAAAAGTGTCTGTTATAGAAAGGAATTAAAACATTCATGGACATTAATAATATTAAAAATGAATATATAATTTTTTGTCATGTAAAACAAACGTGAAAACTAGTAAGAAAATTATTTACGAAATTTTAAGCATTAAAACATTTTAGTGTTGTCTTATGGAAAATTCTAATGAAAATTTGAAATCAAAAACACGAATAATATTTTATATAGACCTATAAGTGAGTCCAAAATGTTTTCATAATAATACAATAGAGATTCTTGAATAAATGTGAGGAATAGAGGATGCCTTCCATTATGCCCGCTGAGGTTCTACCCTTGATAATAATTAACTAAAATATAAAATTAGGTTCACTAGTTAATAATTCCAGAAAAACATATATATGTTAATGATTTATTATAAAATTTTTTAGTTCATTCATAAGCATTTTGATTGGTTATGAGGTTCAACTTCCTTATTCCTGTTCATTTGTTTCATGTTCGTTTTACTTATTTACATGAATGGATAAACATGAATGGTGAGAGTGGTTGTCTAGAAATGATGTTATATAAAATTAGGAACCATTCAGAATACTGAATGTTTTCATATTTTTTTTTTACATTGAGTGAATATGATTCATTTTATAAAACATTACTGATAAACTCTTGGCTTCAGTGGATATTTTCCTCAAATATTTTTTTCTATATTATTATTTTATTGTACAATTTTATAATGATTCCAGAACATTAAATTATTTAAAATACGCATATTATGATATGTTTCAACCGTTAAAATGGGTTAATAACCTATATAGAATACATAAATGTAATATGAAAACCTGGGATCCTTGAATGTGATAAAACACCACATCTCAAACTATATTTTCATATATAGAATAAAAATAGGGGGTTGGAGAGATTACGATATAATATCCTGCAGGAATAAAATAATTCTAATACATTTATTTTACTATAGTTAACATAACATTTGCTTAGAGGGAGGTTAGGAAAGAAACAAGAAATGAAAAAACATGAAAGAAAATTAAAGAATCAGAAAGTGGAATTTACCTCTTGGGTTTATCTGCTTTAATAGCCTCTTATGGGGATATTATTTGGTATTTTGAGGATAAAAAGGGTTTTTGGACATGGGGGAGGATCTTGGGGAATCATTTGAGAGGATCATAGAAAGGAATAGGTCATGAGAGGAGTTAAAAGAAGAGGGGATTGTGGGTGTTTTATATAGTGAAGGAAAGGAGTGAATTTTGATTAATTAATTTGTTATTTAATTATTTTTATCATGGAAAGAAACATTGCTTGGTTATTATCACCGAAAATATTAATCTGTGAATGGTTGTTAGATCCAATGACCATTTACATCATCCATGAATCATGGATGATGTAGAATGTTAGGTTTTAACATTTTCTGTGAATAATTGTATTTTACTATTAACAAAAAATCATATTTTTAGAAAAATACCAAAAAAATACCCCAAATTTTTTAAATGTGTAGAATCAAAAAATGAAGGCCAGTTATTAAAAATATTTTTAAAAATATGTTAAATTTAAATTTTAAATAAAATAAATATTTAATCAAAAAAAATTAAAATGTTAACTCATTTTATAACACCTTGGAAAATTATTCAATTGCCCGTAAAAATAACTTATAAGCATAAGAAAATAAAATTAAAATTTAAGAGTGAATTTTAGGAAAATATATTTCAATTTTATGTTATAAAATTAATTATTAAATTCTAAATAAAATTTTTAGGACTTACCTAAAATACAAATATTTATACTATGATCATTATTTCAGTTAAAAGATGTCCAAAATGCATTTTTACAATGATGGCTGATGTTTCTATTTTTTTTAAATTACTATAAATTAATATTCATTATTATTCATATGGCTATGTTACTAATCAAAAGGTAATGTTACGATTCATCAGAAACAATATTTTTTCTATGAAACTCTAAATATGTTACTGAACACAATTGTCTATGACAGGTTTTCGAAATTCAAATCACATAAGTGAAAATATTATGTTTAATGGTGACATAGTACTTAGTAGTTTATTTTGTGTGAATTTGTGAGATTATATGACATAATTATAAGAAGTTATTATCAATTGATAAAACATTGCTTTGTTAAGCTACCAATATCCACCCACATGAGACTCCTAAAACTAACACACCCAACTTGGTGAAAAATATTTCCTAGATCCTATATAGGACACTTACAACACATATTATCTACATAAAATCAGGTTCCTCTCCATAATATATTCCTGATTCAGTACCTCATTGTATGATGTCCTGTAGAAGCTATTCACCTGGGATTATAAACTATTTTGTAGTCTATGATTGAAATATAAGACAATGGATTTATTCTTAGAAAAAAAATTTGGTGCCAACCATAAATTATCAACAAAATGGAAAATGGTAATCCATTTCCAATATCACCTAGACAATATGAATAAATTGTACATGTCGATGAATCTTCAACCCATTCAATGTAAATTCAGGAAAAGGTGAGTTTGCATATTTATACTAGACATTACTAAAAACTAGTCACCATAGAGAAATTGGTCTCACGAATGCATCTATGATTCTCATTATATTTGTGAAACAAGAATCACCCACCTCATAGGGAGTATATCTATGTGATCAATGATGTATTCTATAGACTCTACACAAAATTTAGTAGAACTTGGTCCTCCATAAAATGTTAAGAGATGTGGGTTTTTTATATTAAAATAAATATTTGATACTAATTTTGTCAGGATAACCCTCACTGCCCCATTCTCCATTGAATTAACATGTAAATTAGTCTTTGTTAAAAAAAATTATTTATAAGAGAAATTGGGATAATAATTGATTTAATATCCCCATCTAATGGCGGTTATTCATCAACTTCCACCTAGATATAAATGCAATGTCACCATGGTGGTATGATATGACAATTCTATCGGAGAAAACACTATTTTGAATCTATTTTCATATAGATATATTATACTATAAATGGAAAAAATGTAAACCCATGTAATAGGAGGGATTTAAATAAGTGGTCCAATATTAGGTACCAATATCATTTCCCAACTCCAGGTAAATTCCTCACTCAACCATCCATTATAGCATGACACATTCACAAACATAGATCATGACTCAAAGAAGTCTACAAAGATAATATGCACTCATATAGTGTCTCAGTAGAACATAGCAGACAAAACCCATTGGGTTCGCAACATATCGAGTACATACAAGTGGATGTTTGACATGAATATGTTTTAAAAAATATTGTAAATTGCACATCAAAAAAAAGTGTTTTCATTATTCCTACCATGTGTGATCACACCCTAATTTTTATGTCTATGAATTTGAAGATATACCCATGGCCAAAACACCAATCAAATATTTATTATATGTCATCCATTATCTTTTAAAAGTGATGAATGATATATCTCTATCATATACCAACAAGAGAACTATGCATCAATAATCCAAACTACAATATATAATGAGGAATCAATAATTTCAAATTAATAATGTAGAACAAAAACAAGACACTATGTGAATAAATCAACATAATGCCATCATATAAAGAAATATTATGTACCCCCCATATTACTCTCAAGGCGGATTCTATATTACCGATACACATATCCTTGTTCCCAATGAACAACAAAGATAACATATATAGGTGGAAAATATTCCACCATTATCAATTACAAAGCAGTTCATGTACCATAGATTCTAGTCTCCTGATAGAGGAAGATCCACAATGATAGTTACCAAATATGAACATGAAATCAGTAGTATCAATCTCATGGTAGATGATATACCATAAATAAAAAATCTCAAGGTTGATGATTCTAATTTAACATGTTAATATTGTATGTGGAACTACAACCACCATAAATAGAGTGATGAGGTACTAGAAATAAATCATCTTCATGTTCAATGTTGAATCATCAATTCATATTTGGTGGATGAGATACCCCCATCATTCCATGGTAAATGAGAGACCGCCAAACATTTTCTAAAGGCGGATGAGAAATAACTAAATTAAAAAAAGGACATAACACAGAATGGATAATCTTTTAAAACTGATATATAATATTTATAATTTAAAAAAATATCCATTCTCTCTTGCCACTAAACTTCATTCACATGACTCATTTATTATATTTTATAACACAATCATAGAAAATCATTTTGTATGTCTACAATCACTACTAATTCAATCATATGGTAATGGAAATATTACACCAATATTGTGGAATGGGTTCACTTCCTATTCCCATGAATATAGTGGGTTTGGTTCACTCCATAAACCCATATTTTCATTTTCTATATATAAAAATTTTTACCCAATTCATTGTGGGAGAATATAATTCCCAAATAAACCAATAACATTATTCAAAACCATACTCATTTGTTTAATAATACCCTATTATTTTAGAAATATAAATATGTCTGATATCATATACAACATGGAACACCAATCCTATAAAAGACATTCCATATTATTATTTAAATATTGATGTTTTAATCAATCCATTAAAAGAGAGTGTTTTCATTTTATCACATATGCTATGAAATCCACATAAATGTCCTAATCAATATAATGATTTTAATATATTCCTATGAAATTATCATATAATATTTTAATTGAGTCATTTCATTATAAAAAAAATACATTTTCTTCTATAATGGTTTTTATTTGATTTTTTTGAAAATATTACATTCAATTAGAGGAAAAATTATAATTTTTTTAATGTTAATAACAATTTTTATCATTATAGAAAATCGCATTAAGGTGAATTTTTATTATTTTTCAGGAATGATTTATTTTTAATAGAATAGTGGAAATTTATATTTTTCAAATAATATCATTTATAATTATTAAATATTGTATCATAAAAGAACTATTATATTTGTAATTTGTTATTAAGGAGAAACATATACAATTCTATTTATATTAATTTAATTTAATTTATTTTAATCAAAAAAAATTATTATTATTATTAGTATTATATTTATGCTTAAAACACAATTTTATGACAACTATATTTAAGGTAAAAAAGATTATCCTCTTTAATAAATTAAATTAACTACAAATAAATAAATATTTAAAGAAAATATCAATTATATATTATTCAATGTTAATTTAATGAATTTTACTAGCCATATTGTCAATTTAAGATAATATTATAACAAGGATTACATAAATTTAATAGTGATAATTTATATTTACTTATATCGTAAAATTAATTTTTAGTCTTAATAATTTATAAAAATTAATTATTATAGTTAAGGTTAAAACTGGGTTTTGTGCATTATATAAGCTTATGTTGAAATTATTCTTCCACACACTAAGGATTTATAATTTATTAGTGGGTTTTAATATTTCAAATAATTAAGTCTATGTTATATAATAAGTCTAACTATCATTTTTTGGATTAAAATATAAATTTCTATGTTATAAAGTAGTTACCGTAGTGAAAACTAAAATGTTATAAGTGAGTAACTTAATTGGTAAGGGGAATAAGATTTTTAAATAATGTTTATTTTTAATTTTGGTGGATATTATTGAAAAAATATTCCTTATGATATATTATTTTTCAATTTTATTTTGGCATTTTCTAGGATTTTGGATTTCCTTTATTGAATAGTTTTTGGTATTTACAAAAAAATGTGACTCTTTCACACTTAAAAAAGTGAACATACTCTACTATATTATTCACATGTAAATTCATTTTGTTTAAAATGAACCCAAACATAATCCCATAATGACATACATTTCCCCATCTTAGAGGTCTTATTTTTATTATAAAACCATATTTGGAAGGATTTATTTGCAAACCCAAAGATGGAATCCAACGATGTTGTATAATTACTAACCATCTATTTTAATTTTATTTCTTATAAAACCCCATAATAATAACATCCAAACATTTAAATATAATATAATCATTATATACAATATAAACATATTTTATAATATTGATTTAATAATATACATTGATTTCCACTTCAATCAAATTGGAAAAAAATCATTGTTCAATTTTCTAAATGAATACCCCCTTACAATCTGATATAATTATTTTTCCATTTTCTCCTATCAAGGATATTGATTATGATGCATTTGAATTAAATATATGAGATTAAGTATATATATATATCCAAATTTTAATGTAATTTATCATATATTTTCTAATGTTATGTCTCAAAAAAAATTATAATGTCGTTAGTTTGTACGTGTGGATTACCACCTCCACATACAGATGTGACCTATTTTTCATTAGATAATCTTATGGATGGTATATATATTTATATTTTTTGAAATAATATGATATTTATTATTTAATAGTAATTTTTTAAATGTAAAATAATACATACCTTATCTCCATCAATAAAATTTAGAGAAAAAAATGTTACTTATACGTATCTATGGCCTATGACATACGTGATTATAGCACAGTTCATTTATCATAACTATATTTCAGGGGCAGATATAAAATTATAATTTACGTATAAAAAATATGATTGTTTTATGATAAATAGTTTTTTATACTACTTAATAATGAATTTATTAACCATATTCATTGTTCCAAATTCATTTTGGACATATGATCGAGATCTCGTTGAAATGTGGGACATGAACATAATTAATTAATTATATAAACAGAACATGGTAGTAAATAAAATTAATGGATAAATATAACTAAAAATTTTGTTATCGATGTTAATGATTAAAATATTTTTATTATTGATGAAGTTAAATTACATATGGGACCTATCGAACTCTTGGTAAGGGGGTTTTAATTCACATTCAAATTCATTGGCCGATAATTATACATCTATTTCTATATTTATCCATGATTATATTTGAAATTACATATTATTGAATTATGTTTTACTTACACCTATATTTTTTCATTTCTAAATTTAAAACATACAATAATTTTATTGATTAGTTTCCACTTTTAATTTCAGATCAATGTAATGTATTTTATATCATTTTCCCTTAGTGGAGGCATATATTATTTTTATGATCTTAATTTATTTTATATGGCCTATATTATTACACCTAATACATATTATATCAATAATACTTTATTAATGATGGTTTTTCAATTAAAAATTCACTTAATTCAATGATATTCATTTTAAATGTTATGAAAGCAGTAAAGGATTTACATCATACAATTATTTCTTTTTTAGATTGTAAATAATTAGGGATACTTTGGGGGAAATGAAATTCAATTAATTAATTAAACCACATTTCTTTAATAATCATTTAGTCATTAATTTGGTTTATTTTTTATCCATTTCCCCCTCTGTTGAATAATGAAACACAAATAAATTTTTTTATATGCAACTACGATTGTCTATCCTCATTTTAGATTTTCATTCCTTCATTTCAATATATATTTTTTCTTTGAAATAATTTAAAATTTTATATTTATATTAAAAAATATTTTTTAATGAAAATTTCACACTTTTTTGAATTTATTCTGAAAATGGTTTAAAATGAATTTTCCTTCCATTTTTTAAAAAAAAATTTAATTTGGATTTTTATAAAAAATTATTGAAGGAATGAAAAATAACATATATGAAAAAAAATCTTCCACTATCATTTCTACTCAATTAATTGATGCATAATTTAAAATTTATCATGTTTATTTTCAATGAAAGTTTTTTTTAAAAATATCATTGATGTTTTTGTACTATAAAGTTGTTATTTCATAATTAAAAGGCTATTTTCAAGATGAAATATTACATGCAATATTTTAATGATGGTTTTATATAAAATGATAGATTTCGATGTTATTGATTGATTCTATGTTATTATAAATCTATCTTACATGTATAAAATACTTATTATACATTCATTTTATTACGTAACACATTATTTTGGATCATATCTCAAATGAATTTATTTTGTAATTTCCATTGATTTTGATATGAGCTAAGATTAAAAAACTAATTTTCCATCCAAAAAAAATATGATATTTATACCATATGGTTAATTTTTTTAAAAGAAGATGTAATCATGAAATTGTTATTATAGGATTTCCATGTTAGTCCTCCGATGAAATAGTTAATTATTTTTTCCCAAGAGTAATTATGTATGGGAATTCTGAGCAATCATATTCCACTATGAGAATGTATCCACCCTGAGTTATTTTTTAATAAGATCAGATCGAATCTTGTTTATTTTATTTTATACTTTCATAATAAATTTACTAAGTTAATTTGTTTTTATGAAACAATTTTTGTTATGTTTGTATTCTATTAGATTACTCTCGAGGCTTCCGTTTTTTGGTATCACATTATACTATTCACTCACATTTCATTCATCCTTATCATAATTGTCCACTTAATAGGGTTTTTATGTCACCAACTTGTTTCATGTTTTCCTGCTATTTTTACTGTATTTTTTTGATATAAAATGTATTTAGGAGTTCATTATAAAGAATAAAATAAGGAAGTCACATTTTATTTCCCATTTCATGCATTATGATAATATTCTCCCAAAGTCATTGTGCCTCATGATCATTGTGTTGTAATTAATGGACGTTTATGTGGAATATCATGTAATAGTGTATGTAAAATGCATAGTTCACTATAATGGTTATAATTTCAGGTTCAAGTTACTTTTATTGATATTTATTAGAAAAATATAGCAATAACCATAGGGATACTTAAATGCCTTGGAAAATTTCTAAGAATTATAGTGAAAGATAAAGATTGTGGTTTCCAATAAATAATATCCATATCTAGATACTAGAAGAAGATATAGATCAATAATAATTTTACGGAGGTGTAATAAATAAAAAATGAGTGAATTTTTTTTTGAATTGATATTATCTTTGTTCATGAAAATTACTCTTGATACACAAATGTTTTAAGACACAATAGGTATGAAATTTGGAAGTTCGTAGACTATTTATAATCAATAAATAAATATTATAATATATTATAATTTGGTTTGAACTATGTTAAATTGATTGATTCATAGATTTGATAAAAATTTTAATTATTTAGATATCATATAATTTTTCTTCATGATTAAATTTATTGTTACCACCTTATGATTTTTATATTAAGTATGTTTTTTAGAATAAGAGTAATGATGTAAATAATGAATGTTAATGAAAATACGATGATATTGAGAAACCAAATGGGGTGATGATTGAAGAGGAATATATTGAATTAATGAAAATTCAATTATGATGATATATAATTAACAAACTATACCTTGAACTACTATTTGACTCATCAATGAAGATAAGTGTAATGTTCTCATATAGATAGAATATAGGATACCATTGATGAATGATGATTTAATTTCATTATTATGGAAATGTGGGAAGATACACCTAATAGAGTGTCTCAGTGGAATATGAAATTGTTTTAAGTGTCCAAATGAAGGCAAATGAGAAACTAATTAATGAAGAAAAACAATTATTTTAAGGAAGATAAATAAATTTCATAATAGATATCAATTTATCGATTGTTGTTTTAAATATAGGGAACCATGGAATTATCTTAGTTAATCTCCTCTAAAAAATTCAATCTCTTAGATCATGAAATAACCTAGGTTATACCAACCATTGAGGTGATATTATTTATGTAAGGGGATTCTAGAATTATAATACATGATTTGTTTTATCATTGGTGTTTTGGTTATTAAAATCAATAATAATCTATGGATTACATAAATTTTTAGAAGTTTATATGATTATTTTTTCTAGATATATGGTGACATGTGTCACTAATTGAAATTAATTTGATATATTGTTAGTAAACATACATCTTTATGATATTTTAAGAGTGATTGATTTTATGTGTATATAAAAATAAATATTTTCAAGCATAAATATGTTATCAAATAATTAAAATCATTGGTATTGACCCTAATAATAATGATTTTGAATAATTTTAATATTAAATTTTTATAATATTTCCTAATTTAAAATTGTGTTGTAATTTTTTAGCATTTAGATATTTTTGTTATATTTCTTCATAAAAAGGTTTATCCAATTTGGGAATTATATTAGCATTTTCTAATTATTTTTAATGTCTTTAATGACTAATGTTATGAGGAATAGTATCATTGTCCTTTTGTGGAAATACGTGAGATTTTATATATTTATTTTAGTGATTTATGAATAGAATAAATTATCTTAAATACTAAAAATTTGTATAAGTTAATGTGATTGTGGTTCAAATTGATTAAAGGATGAAATTATTCTTATCATGTATATTTTTATTCCTTTACTCTTAATCAAGATGGTAAAAAAACTCCTCAACTCATAGAAATATAACTTCAAATAATAATTTTATTATTCTAAAATTATTTTAGTTGAATTTATGGTCACTTAATAGTACACAGTTTTATACGTTATTGGTTGTTAAAATTCAATGATCATTAACATTCTTGTTATCAATTATCTCTATCACTTCCAATCATTATATAATAATTTCTCTTTTCTTCCATGTTATTATTTTCAATTCCATTTCATTTTATATTAATTGGAATCCATGTTATCCATTCTTAAATATAAATTTTACCGTTTTCTTTCTCTTATATCTAATGGTTGTCTTATGAAAACTTTTTACAATATGGGACTTATAAAATGTAATTTTTAGATAAGAAAAAATTTATTTTCCAACAATAATTTCAAATTCTAATGATGATATTTATTAAATAGGATAATCATATATCACCCAAATATTTATAAAAGAAAACTATGTTTTATAGTGTATAAAACCAAAAGAAATCAGCCTAAATGAACCTGAAATTACTAATATTGAAACATTATCGATAAAACCTAGAGATTAATTGGGAAGTATTACTAGCTGTAAAAAATTTATAAGATATATATAATGTTCTTATTCAACATAAATTTATTTATATATTCCTAATATGCCGTCACTCAAAATTTTAAGTAATAAATTTCATTCATCAAAAAATAAATTTTATTCAAGAATGATATTATATCATTTATTGATAAAATATTATAATTAATTTATTGAACTTTTAGATACTATATTTAATAAAATTAAAAATAATTTTGAAAACATTATATCATAACATATTTAATTTCAATATTTTTTATTTTTTATAAAGTGTTTTATTTTTAGATAATAGATCAAGTAGAATCATTTATTTTAAATATATCATGTAATATAAAAGTATAATTATAGATTTTTTATAATAAATTTAATTATGTACCATTTGGTTTATAATAATCTTGTTAGTTTATGTTTAATTATAAATTTATATTACATTTGTATAATATTATATTTATGCATAAAATGTAAATTTAAACAATCAATTTTAGGTCCATAACATTTACCCTTTTAATTTTTATAAATTCCTGAAAATAAATATATATTAATATTATATTTAGTGATTATACATCTACATATATTTTTAAATTAAGATAATGAAAACTATTATTCATATTGTTAATATAATACCATATTATTGTTGAAAAAATCATAGCTAGAAAAAATATTCAACACATTTTGTGAGATTCATTATTTAATTATGATTTTAAAACACATTAAATTTATATTGATAAAATCATTTAAATATTTGGAATCAAACGAATTCATATTACGAAATAAAATCTTCTAATTTTTTTCTTGTGATGGTATATAAAAAATTAATTACCGCAGGTTAGGTCGAAATGGTGTTTTCTGCATTAAATTGGAATGAATTAGAATTAACATTCCAAAATAAAGATTATTTTTTGGTGAATTTTTTATTAATATTCAGAATTTTTTCTTATAAATTATCTAATAATATAATTTTTTTTGGGGTTCAAAGGATAAATTAATTAGGTTAGAGCTAGTTATCGTTGAAAAAAATAAAATGTTTAAAACATGTTTTATTATTAATTTTTAGTGTGTTTAACAACCATATATTTCAAAAACTAATTTTTAAAAATTTCTAAGAATCTTTTGGTTAGAGTGTATAGCTATTATTGAATAGTTTTTGGTATTTATAAACGTTCCACTACTTCTCATATATAAAAGGGTATCTAATCTGTTCCTTCATTCACACATAAAAATATTTTTGGTTAAAACCCCCCAAAAAAATACATTAAAAAATTTTGTTCCCTTGTTCGATGGTCAATTGTTTTTTATAATACCCTCAGAGGATGTATTTTGGGTAGAAACACAAAGAGGGTTTTTAGTGAAGTGCTACGATTTTTAACATCTATTTTCTTTTTTTTCATAAAAAACCATAAAAATAATATAAAAAAATAATTATATAATATAATAATCTTCTCAAATATAGTGAGAAGATATTATTTCAATGTTATAACATGTATCAGTCTCTTCTTCAATGAACTGGGTAACAAAAAAATTGTTATTGTGTACAACAAACTACCACCTCAAAAAATAATGTAAATAGTTTACTATCATTACATCTCATAGATATTTATGATGATTGATTTAATATATATAATTTATATTAATAATAATAATTATCATTCATGAAAATTAATGTATCATATACTTTCATACATTTATATTAATTGAAAAATTATATCCCCGATCATATGTATGTGTGGATTACTCCTTCCATTAAGTGATGTGAATCATTTTCCTTACTCAAACACATGGATGGTGTATATTAGGGTTTATAAAGAAATAATATTAAATTTATTATATAATTATAATTATCTTAATAAAAAATTATATTTTCCTTCCTTCAATTTTGATTATTTAAAAATGGAATCATTATTCATGGGTACATATGAAATTTTGTCTCTCTGATTGTGAAATAGACGATTTAAAAAAAATATATTTTATTAATGGTTTTAAATGCATAATTTCTATATATAAATTATAATTATGAAATTATTATTATTATGGAGAGGATTAAAAATATTATGTTTCACAAAATTCATCCTAAAAAATTATTTTGGAAATATTATCCAAATATCAATAAAACATTAAAAGTGAATTTAATTGATTATGTAAATAAATAAAACATGGTAATAAATTAAAATAAATGTGTTATAAGAATGAAAAATTTTCTTTTCTAAAAAAATATAACATATATTTATCATTCAGGATGATATTAGCTATTGGTTAGAGGTTTTTTAAATCTAGTTCCAATTAATTCGATTATACATGTACTTAATTATTTATATTAAGATATGATTACGTGAAGAAGAATTATAATTGTATTAAACTGTAGTTTAATATTTTCTGGTATTACATTTTAAACCCATAGTAATTTAATTGATTTATTATAACACTAATGTTAGGATCATTTTACGGTATTTCTACATAATTTCCATTCAATGATGCACAATTTAATGTTTTGAAACTAATTTAATTTATATAGTGTATATTCTAACATTTTTAATTTTTATATCAAGAAACATTAATACAAAATTTAATTTTTTATTATATATAATTTTACTTCATCCATGATTATTTTATTCGAATCCCACTAATGTGGTAGTGGAATTAAATTAAAATCTTCATTGTTTTGGAAATGGTTTATTTTCTTTGTTCCTTTGAGGTAAATCAGAAACGATTATTTTCTTGAACATAATAACATTGTTTTTTATCTTGTAATGATTTTTTTTTCATTTTTGGTTTTCATTTCCTCCCATATTGAATAAATAAATATCAAGAATGTCTTCTTTATGTAATAATGATATTGTATCATCTATTAGATATAAAATCATTTCCTTTCATTTTTATATTTTCTTAAAAAAATTTAATATTATAATTAGTATATTACAAAGATATATTAAATAAAATATTACAAATGTTTTATATTTCTCACGAAATGTTTAAAAATGAATCAAATCACTTAAAAAAACAAAATTTTCATTTATTTTTTAAAATAATTTAATAAATTTTTTCTTTTACCATATAAGAAATGAATTGTATACCCCTTTTCCATGACTACTCAATCATTTCATTCTTCGATTACAAGAATCCATGGTTTTATAAATAATTTTTTTATATTATCTATTAAAATATTAGATTTTAATGAAGTTATTTCAGATGAAAAAAATGCATTTTTATAATGAAATATTACATTTTATTATTTAAATATGTGTTCATCGATGATGACAAAATAGATGTTAAATATTTAATCATAATTATATGCATCTCTATTACATATATAACTATATAATTATCCCTTAAATGGATGGAGTAATACATATATTATATTAATTACTCAAATTACTTGATTTTGAAATTTCAACTGCTTTTTATACGTGGAAATATTATGAAAGCCACATTATTTCCATGAGAAATTAATATTTTTTTGCATTATGATTAATTTTCTTTTAATATCATAAAAACTCATGAAATTTTTATAATGGGTGGTCCTTGATATCACTTCAATGAGTTAGGTAATGTTTTTTATCCTGAAATTTTATGTATGTGATTAGGGACTAAACCTAATCCATTATGTGACTTTTCCCACCATTTGAAAATGTATATGGATTTAGGCTTTCCTATTGTTTCTTCTATGCTATATAATTCTTCCATATTTCATATTATTCTATGATCTTACGATACCATGTACTTTTTGTTATGATGAAATTTGATTACTCACCATACATCCCTTTTATGACATCATGTTTTAATTTTGAATCACATTTTATATTCCCTTATCATGTTTTATCACTTACAGATCTTTTTATTTCAACCTTTTCTTTTATGTACTCACCAGGTCATCCTATGCAGTTTATGGAGCTCATATGGATTTTGGATAACATTATAGAGAATAAAATAAGGATTTTATGTTTTAGTTCCAGTTGAATGCATTATGAAACTAGTCTTGCAAATATACTCATCCTCATGATCATTGGGTTGTAATTAATGGGTTCTTATATTTTAGACCATGAAATGATATGCGTAAAAATATTTTGGAATTATATATGGGTTCATATAATGTTATTGTTTTATTTTGGGATAAGTACTCAAATAATATAGTCATAAAAATATAGATAATTATATGTATTGGAAACAATATGTGAGTTTTGCCGATTGGTAGAGGGAGGGTTTTCGATGAAATTAGATCCCTATAAAGATTATATATGTAGATATGAATCTTTAACAGCTTTAAGTATGGTTAATAGCTCTCAAAATTTTGCATTGAGATTTAAATCGTCAATCACCTCATGCATGATAGTGGGACTTGATACACAATTGGATTGACCCACCCATAGACCATGTTTTGGAAATTCAAAAACATTTACAAATCTTCATGGGGGATTTGTATAGTTTATAATCATTCATAATATAGGTATTTGATATGGTGTAAAAGATTTAAAATAATTTTTCCCTATTTATACAATCCATAAATTATTTTTCATGATTTGTGTTTTTGATTTTAATATAATTATTTTTGGATTAATCATTGATTGAAACAGAGAGGAATAGTTTGAATGCTAAATGTAATAGACAATGTGGTGATTCTAAGAAACAATATGGATTGATAAATAAAGTGATTGATATATTATCTATTCATAAAAGTATATAAGGATATATAATAAACAACCCAAACATTAACCTTATATTTGATTAACCAAATATGATAATTTTGGAGTCCGCTATGAGATCAGGTGGAGGAGACCGTGGAGGAATTAAGACAAAATTTCCTTTATCTTAGAATTTTTTTGAGGGACACTTAGGATTATTTAGTTAGGAACCAGATAAATATGTATGTGTCAAATGAATTTTCATAGGTAAATTAATTTCAAAATAAAAACAAGGTGTTCGGTAGAGGAATATAAATTACTTTCTAGATATCCATTACTAGTGAATATTCATAAATACAAAAAACCTAGGAATTTTCCTATTTAGTTCTCTATGCTAATTTTCAAATAAAATACCAACAAAGGTTCAATGTAGTACCAATGAATGAGGGGGAAGTATTTTAAAATGGGATTTGAGAAATATATTATATAATTATTTTTTCATTGGTGTTTTGTATATAAGAATCTTGAAACATCTATGGATTGTGTATGTAAATGGTAGAATATATGATTTTATAAGGGATTTATGGACATTCATTATAATGACCCGAAAATTCCCATTTTCTTGAGAGCACAATGAGTCATTACTAGGCCTTAAGAGACATCCCCAATGCACCAATGGCTGGAAATAAATGCCAAAGGTTTTCATGTACATGTTGGTGATGATTTACACTTTATGATATAAACCCATACACCAACCATAACCAAACATTCACTATATGATGCATGAGGAAATGAAAGACCTATAAACAACATCTTTTATATCAAACCACATCCAAGTACACAATTGAGAAATACCAAAATAATCAAAGTACACCATGGATGAACAACTCAAGACTCTCAAAAGACATTACAACTCAATGCTCCATAAGCTCCATTCCCCACAACATATCACAAGTATTACCACAAGCCTGTAGAAACAATTTTCTTTAAATTTACCTGTGTTCCAGAATAAGACATCTAAAAAAGCTCCAACGTGCCAAAGAAAGGGTGAGTATAAAACTCAGTAGGTTTTCCACAATGACTTCCCTACTCACACCACTAGTATATAAGAGTACACCACATTTATTGAAAAACAGTTTATATAAAATATTTTCTGAAAGCAGTGTATAACTAAATATAAACAAGTATCCAAAACCAATAATAACCAATGTAATTCCAAGAATAAATTAAAACCAAATTTCCAGAAAGTTATTTTTCCAGAAAAATAACCAAATAAGCTTTAGAACCATTTCACAGACATCCCTTTTTACCATAACAAACCATTTCCCAACCCATGCTACCAACCATTCATGATTCATTATGATAGTCCTATACTCATGAGAAGTCTCTCTTTGATGTACCAAGTCATCACATGGTAATTTTTTCTCATGTGCCATTAAACCATTGGCACAGAGTAAAAGGTCATATTTCCACCAAGTCTCGTAGAAGTAGTTACCATGTGCCATTAAAAGTGTGGCACTGAGTAGAAGGTCATATTTCAACCAAGCCTCGTACATGGAACATGAACACATATCACATATTCTTAAAAATCATGACAAAAAATCCTTTCAATAAAAACACCATTTTATTGGAAACCATTTCCATCAAAACCATTTCAATTCTAAACCAATTCAATTCCAAACCATTTAAATAAAAATACATTTTTATTGAAAAGAAAATATATCAAAGTCATTTCAACATCAAACCATTTCAATAATACAACCTTTTTATTGAAAACCCATTTCTCATCAATCCATTTACAATTTCATAAAATCTATTATTTAAAATCTGTATTTTAAATCAAAGAATCCAAATCACTTTTCCCAACAATTCACCAAGATTTCACAATTTCATCAAAAACATAAATCATCACTAAAGAAGATTGATTCCATGATTTTCATAATGACATATATTCAAATAAACCAATTTAAATCTATGCAGATCAATTCTAGAAAGAGGAGTTGAGAGTGAACCCTCCAACCTTTTGGGTTTTGACGAAAACCACAACAAATGAAGAACACAAAAGAAAACCTTGTTGTTTCTTAAAGAACACTCCTTAGATCTTTTATCCTATCAAGATAAAGACAAAATATTACCATATTTGGAATACACACATTTATATTAACCCATAATGTGCTTAGATATATTAAAACGAGAGAAAAGGAGAAGTATATCTACGTAGATCTATGAAATCGATCAAGAACGAAGAAGAATGATCACATACCTCAAGAATCTGGATTCGATTCTCTAAGAGAAGCCTTCATATCACCTTCGGAATAATTGGAGAACACTATTTGAACTTAGGAGAAACAAAATACCGAGTTATGGACACATATGATCATAAAAGAGACACTTAGGGGAAAATAAATTGAGATCCACAATTTAATGATATCATTTAAGTGCATGCATGGTTTGAAAAACCGTGCACTAACCATGTGTTTGTTAATGCCTCGACCACCCCTCTCGCACAACCTCATCACAAGGTCTCTCCTAATAATGAACCAACCATGTTGGAGCTACTACCTCCAAGACAAAATATTCATGGTTTTTCCCCCATGGTTTAGAAAAACTGTGTGTCATCCATGCGACTTCTCCATTGCCTTTAAACATCATTCAAAATTCTCCCAACTCTCTCATTCATCACCCTAAAACTTTATATCCATTAAAATCATTATGTATGAGTTACATACCAGAAACCAGGGGTACTATATTCAACCCACCATTGGGCTTTCCGTCCTCAGAAAGTAGAAACCCCTCACCCAACTGAAAGAGTTCTGGCCACAGCTATTTCATTTCATTCCCATGTTCCCAAGTCTCTTCCTGAATCTGACCATGGTGTAATAAAACCCACAATAGACCAATTTTTTTCACAGAAGATATTTTCATGCCTATCCACAACCTTTACCAAGATATGTTTCAACGAAACATCTGTCTCTAGGTCTATGTGATCCCATCTGATAACATGGTCAGGATCAGGATAATACTTTTTCAAATGAGATACATGGAACAAATTATGCACCAAACTAGACCGTGGTTGTAATGCCAATCAATATTCCAACTATCCACCCCATTACAATATCTCAAAAGGGATAATGTATCTTGGAGTTAACTTTCCTTTTTTTCCCAAAATGACGATGTACATGCCTTGTAGAGATCCTCAAGAAGACATAATCACCCACTATGAAATACAATAGTCTTCGATAGTGATCTACATAAAATTTCTGACAATTTGATCTGTCTCCATCTTCTTTCAAATCAACTAGATATTATCTATTGTTTCTTAGAAACAGCTTTTTCTGACTTGTGATGTTTCACACATTTCCACAGAGGATAGTGGATAATTTCAAGGACACCCATACTATTCTTCATATGGGGCCATGTGTATCGAGGATTGACATTTGTTATTCCCTCAAGGGAGGAGGTCGAAAGAATCCTATAAAGAGATGTTAAAATTGATGTTAGTAAGGAACAAAGCGACTAGATCAACCACAATGATTTTATTTTGGCTAGGGGTTTCAATGCACAAAAGATCATTGTGGAAGAATATATTCAGACTTGGAATAAGCTAGCTACCCACATTAAAGACTTAATCTGGGATGATACGAGCATAAAAGATGAATCACTTCAACAGGGATTATACCGGGTAAGCAGTTCTAACAATATTAGTCTTGTTTTAAACATTTTTGTGTCATCCTTTAGTGTTGGATAATCTTCGGATTTGATTGTACCTGTTTGGTTTCTCACTTTTCCGCGAAAGTGTTTTTTTAAAAAAAAATTATTGTCAATGTATATGCTCCTCCCATGGGCCACCAAAATCCATTACAGTTGCTCGTAACATGTCATCTAATATTTTTATCATCCGCTAAGATTTACCATCCATTTGAGGGTGATACCCCATGCTCATAATCAACTGAGATCCAAGATCTTGTTGAAATGATTACGATAAACGAGATGTGAACCTTGGATCTCTATCTGATTCTATAGAAATTGGTACACCATGCCAATTAACAGTTCTCATATATATATATATATATATATATATATATTTGAAAGATCTTCCACCATATGAGTTTCACGAATATGGAAGAAATTGGAAGACTTTTTTAGACGATCCAGAATCAAAAAAATGGAATCATGTTTCTGGACCATTCTTGGAAGACCTGTAAACAAATCCATTTCTATCTGATCCCATGTCCGCAGTGGGAGAAATAAATATTGTAACAAACCAGCTGGTCTCTGATGATCTGCTTTTACCTGCTGACAAGTTAAGCACCGCGAGACGAACTCGGCCACCTTCCTTTTCATGCCCTCTACCAAAACTGCACCTTCAATGGCTTGTACATATTTTGTGTACCTGGATGTATATCCCATCTTGAATGGTGGTAACAATGAAGGATTTTTTCCTATCAAACCAAAGGTACAATCATCTGATCTTAGAAACACAAAACTGAAACCCCATCACATTTCCAATTATCAATGGTCTCCCAACCATTGAGTTTTGAACATAAAAATAGACATTTTTCATCAGATGTTTGTGCTTCCTTGATCATCATTACTAAATCTAGAACAATCACAACTAAAAAGAAAAAAACAATATCACCTTGGTCATCACATTCCACATACATGTCAGCTAAGGCCGGCATCAACTGCCATTCATCTGAATCTTCTTTCGCAAACTGAGCATATAAATTTTAACTCAATGTCTCTACCACCAAATTTCCTTTTCCCAGTGTGTACATAAATTCAAATTCAAACATTTGGAGACAATCCATCCACCTAATTTTCCTTATATTCAAATACCATTGTGATTAAATGTGTTTCAAGCATTTGTGATATGTAAACATAGTAAATTTCTCACCAAAGTGATAGTGTCTCCATGTTCTCGAATCATGGAAGACTATAGATAATTCCAAATCATGTGTTGGGTAATTATTCTCTTGCACCCTCAACTATGTTGATCCAAAAGAATCCACATGATCCCTTTTCATGAGAACAAAACCCAACCATGATCTTGAACATCACAACACACCACATACCCCATTCCTGATTCTGGAATGATCAAGATAGGTGTCATTGTAATATGAACTTTCAGTTCCTGGGAATAATTATGATATTCTTATCTCCATTGGAATGGAGTATTATTATATTTCGAAGAAATTATTGGTGATGCTAGTCTTGATAAATCATGTTCAAAGCATTGGTAGTAACCAACTACTCCATGAAAATTGTGTGTCTCGAACACATTCATTGGTGGATTCCAAGAGATAACGGTTTCTATCTTTTCAGGATCAACAGAAATGCCTTTCTCAGAAATGACATGGCCAAGGAAATGTACTTCTTGAATCCAAAAATCACACTTTGATTAGTCCCCATACAAACAATTATATATCAAGATTTGTAACACTGTTTCTAGGTGTACTTCGTGATCATCCCCTCTCTCTGAATACACTAAAATTTCCTCCATAATGACAACTTCTAACGAATCCAGATATTGTTGAAATGTCGGATTCCTCAATTCCATGAAGACTACTAGTGCATTTGTTATAGAGAAGGACATGACTAAATATTCACAACGGCCATATCTGCTTCTGAAAGCTGTCTTTGGAAAAAAAAACCCTTCCGAACTCGCAATTAGTTATATCTCGATCGCAAGCTAATCTTGGAGAACTACTGAGCTCTCATTAATTGTTAGAATAAATAATCAATGTGTGGAAGTGGATATCAATTATTTATCGTAACTTGGTTAAGCTTACGATAATCATCACACAATAGAAGAGTTACATCTGAATTCATCACAAACAAAACTGATGCTACCCATGGAGAAGTACTTGGGTGAATTAAACCCTTTCATTCCATCTCCTCTAACTTCACTTTCAATTCTTTTAATTCTATGGGTTCCATCCTAAATTATGGAAGGGAAATAGTACTGGTCCCCGGAAGGTGATCAATTGTAAACTCCACTACCCTTTGGGGTGGTAACACTGAGAAGTTCTTGGGAAATTCATCTGAAAATTGATCCACAATAGATAGAAATCAATTTTCCTCGATCTCTTCCATTGATTCAAAATTCAACTCTGCCAATTGGTTAGAGATAGTTCCCACCATTGTTGCCGACAAGATCTTGGAACCTTTCTTATCTATCCTCTCTCTTCTGAAGAGATGGTCAGTGCTGTCCTCAGTTGTGAAACAATCTTTTCTCCTATAACAGTCGATGTGAGAACTAAACATTGTCAACCAATCTAACCCTAGGAATACAACATAGACATCCATATACAACATCACAAAGTCCCAGTTTAACTCATATCCATTAGCATTCATAGAAAATGTCCTACACATAATGGATTGGCGTTCTCCTTCACGAAGAAGTGTTTTCAGTTTCAAAATAGAAGGCATCATTTCTAGTTTTAAACATAGAATGTCAAAAGAATGGAACTCAATGAAGGAAAGTGATGAAATAGTATCAAACAACACTTTTAAAAAGGTATAATTCAAAATAATCATACCTCTTATGGTAGATGATCCATCCTAATCATCAACCAACAAATGCTCTGCTCCATAAAATTTCTTCATTGCTACACTATTCTCCTTGTTGACATGGTGAGATTTCCCTAGTTGAGGAGTCATTGTATTTCTAGAATCACCATTGAAAGCTCTGATTTTCTAAAGAGATTGAGTATGGTAGACTCAACCAGATAAATCATACGATGCTTGCGATAGCTGGGAAGTGTCTCAAGAACCATCTATTGGAGCACTACAACAATAGCACTAAAGATACCCCATCTTGTTATAATTATTACATGGTCTCAGTTGTGTCGTACTATCTCACTTTATGTGGTGAATCGAACCACATTGAAACAACCTGCTTTACTCAGTGGTAGTGGAGGAAGGCTTACCGATCCAACCATCAGGTTCTGATTTCCACTTGCAACATGGAAATAGGAGTCCCATTTTATCTTGATCCCATCATTTGAGTTCCCACCATTTCTTGTAGGTATCATCATTCCTCCTCCTATCGATCACGAGATATCCTGTTCAGCTAGAGTCGATCTTCTCACTATATTTTTATAATCCATAATACAATGAACTGCAAGCATTGTTTGAATCTCCTTCCTTAGCCTTGATTTGAAGATGTGTTCCTTCAAATATTCTCATGCAGAAAACTCTGGTGAAAAATGGACTAAATTCATGATCATAGTAGCGTACACTATGACAGAGAGGCTAACCTATTTCGAGTAGAAGATGTTTGTCATTTTCTGTATCTTGAACATGCGAGGATAGAATTGTTTATTGAACAATTATTCAAAATCCTCCCATGTATGGCCTTCATCAAATTTAGGTTGTACCGATAAATCCCACCATTGGCGTGAAATATCCTCGAGCATATACATCGCCAACAAGACCATGAGCTCTGATGGTGTGCCGATGAAATCAAATATATGATTAATCCTATTTAGTCACATATCTTCCTTCTCTGGTTCAACATCAACCCGAAATATTGGTTGATTCTTCTTCATGAACTGGATTGTATGATCCACATTCATTGTCTCATTCCTCTAGTTCCCCGTTTCCAGAGCTTGAAAATGTTGGACAATACTCTGAACCATCTCTTAGTTATCCTATGGTTCAGGTGCAACCACATTCTCCACATCTTCTTCGAGTTGGTTTCGAAGACAACTACCAGGTGCCATTTTATAAACCAATAACATCCTCTATCAATCTCACTCTCTAGCAACTGATGGAGTAGCATTTCAAATTCAATCATATCATTTATTAGAACATTGTTTTCAATACAAACTTTTTCCCATGTTCATATTTTTTTGAAAACATTCCTTATGCCTTTTGAAAATTACCCCCTTTAAAAATACACCAAATATCATTTTTTCAGAATCATTAATTGAAAACAATTTCTGAATTTTTTGAAAAAAATCACAGATTGCATGAAATCACAAATAATTCCTCACAATGAGATATGGAATCCTAGTGGGATGTCATTACTCTAAAATGCATGAAACACTCATCTCATTGGAAAAACCCATGACAATTATATTTCCCAACATTCTATAAGTGTATCTGAAACACTTATGTACCCAACACCCTGGTAACATGATGTTCAACATAAACCGGTTAGCTACGTCATTTTATGTTACAAATTTCAAGTTCCGACAATCCTACTCCTATATAAGACTTCACAAGGAATATACAAGAATGAATTTAAACTCCAAGACCATGAAAACTAATGATTTGTACCACAAGGAATGACCAAACTGATACCATTTTTGACGACCCACCAATTCTCATTGTCTTGAGAGTATAATGGGTCATTATTGGGCCTTATGAGACATCCCCAAGGAACCAAAGGCTGGCAATAAATACCAAAGTGTTTCAAGTACAAGTGGGGATGATTTACCCTTTATGAAATAAACCCATAAACAAACCATAAAAATTAATTCACAATATGAAGCATGAACAAATGAAATACCCACAAACAACATCATTTATATCAAACTACATTAAGGTACACAATAGTGGGAGACAAAAATAAGAATCAAATTACACAGTGGATGAACAACTAATGTCTCTCAATATAAACTACAACTAAAGGATCCATAAGCTCCAAGCTCCACAACATCCATTAAGTATCACCACAAGCCACTAGCAATAAGATGCTTTACCTTTACCCGTGTCCTGGAATACGACATCTACAAAAGCACCAACGTTACAAAGCAAGGGTGAGAGTAAAACTCTGTAGGTTTTTTCCAATGAATTCCCTAGTAACTCCACTAGGATAGAAGTTTTAGACACATTTATATAAAAATTGTTTATAAAAACATTTTACCAAAGCAGTTTATAACTAAATATAAACATGTATCCTAAAACCATTCATAACAAAAGGCATTCAAAGAGCAATTGAAACCAATTATTCATCAAGTTGTTTTTCTAGAAAAATAACCAAACAAGAATTAGAACCATTTAACAAATATCCCTTTTTGGCATACCCAACCATTTCCCAACCCATGCTACCGACCATGCATTCTTAATTAGGACATTTCCATATTCATGAGCGGTCTCTCGTCGATCTATCAAGTAGTCACAAGGTAATTGTTTCTCATGTGCCATTACACCTTTAGCACTAAGCACAAGGTTATATTTCATCCAAGCCTCATATATTGAAACATGAACACACACCACATATTTCCAACGATCATTAATAAAAACCCTTTTATAAAAACATTTTTTATTGAAAACCATCTCCATAAAATCCATTTCAATGATAAACAAAACTCAATTCCAAACCATTTCAATAAAACATCCTTTTTATTGAAAACCAAATCCATCAAAGCCATTTCAATATCAAAATTTTTAAAACAAAAACCATTTTTATTGAAAACCCATTTTTTATCAAACTATTTACAATTTCAGAAAATCCAAAATTTAAAATCATCATTTTAAATTTATGAAGACAAATCGGTTTTCACAACAATTCCCCAAGATTTCACAATTTCATCAAAACCATAAATTATCACTAAAAAAGATTGGTTCAATTATTTTCACAATAAAATACATTAAAATAAACAAATTTTAATATATTCTTATAAAGTTGACCAAGAGGAGTTGAGAGTGAATCCTCCTACCTTTAGGGTTTTGACAAAAACCACAACAAACAAAGAAAACACAAGGAAACTGGGTTGATTCTTCATGAACCTGCTTAGATCTCTTCTCCTAGCAAGATAAAGAAAAAATATCATCATATTTGGCATCCACACACTTAAGGATCCCATTTAAGTTCCTACACAGTTAGTTTTCACGGTTTGACAAACCGTGTGCTAACCGTGCATTCACTATACGACCTCATCGCACGGTCTCTCATAACCATGCGCCAACCGTGTGGGAGATACTCCCTCCAAAACAACTATGCATGTTTTATTCACACGATTTAGAAAAACTGTCTGTTGTCCATGTGACTTCCCCTTTGACTCAAAACTTTATTTAATGCTCCCCTGAGTCTCCCATTCATCACCCTTAACCATTATAACCATTAAAATAATTATGTAAGGGTTATAGACCAGAAATCGAGGGGTATTAAATTCATGTTATTTATAGAAATGATTATCATATACTATTATAAAATAAACACCATTGTATGATAATATAAGATTAATTGATTTTATTTAGAGATAAAAGATTAATTTATCATAGATGAATATGTTATCAAATCCTTAAAATATTATAGTTTAAAACATATGTGGTAATATTTTGATGAAAATTAAAGGTGATTATTCATTAAATAATCAATGTTGAACATTGTGTGTTTTGTAATTTAGATGTTAATGTTTTATTTCATCATATTATGATTCATACTTTTCTGAGATTTATCTTACACTATGTTTAAAATTTTTTTGGATAGTTTATAAAGACATGTTTCAAAGATTTTTATCCATTTATTAAATTATGTGAACAATTAGATCTTAATTTAGATGCTTTATGTATAAAAATTATTTTCATCTTGAATGATCACCATATAGACAAATATATGATGTTTCGGAAGAAATTAATTAAAGAATGAAGTCGTCATTATCATGTAATTATATATTTCTTATTTTATTAGTCTAGATGGTAAAATAATTCTTCCACTCTTTGAACATAATCTTGGAAAAAATGTTATCATATTAAAATTATTTATGAGGAAGGAATTGTTAATTCATTCATCACTGAGTTATGGTTTTGTGGTCCTAAAGATTTTAATGATCAAAAAATTTGATATGGTATGTGATTTATGTCAATCTCCAAAATTCTTTGAGAATTATTCATTTCATTCATTTGTATATTTTTTTAATTCCCCCAATTTTTTCCTAATCAAAAACCTAGTCATGCCTTATGTATTATTCCTTTTATATTAATATTTTTCTTTTATTAAGAAGATTTTTGATTTACCCTTTCTAAGATGAGGGATTTCAAAAAATGTATTTTCAGATATATAAATATTTACATTATAAGATAAATTTTCAATTATGTGGTTGAAATGTTTTAAAATGGGGTTAAAGAAACACTTCATGATTTTAAAAATAAAACTATTTTGGATAGAGTATAAGTCACACAACAACTGACCTAAACGAACACGGATACATTTTTATTTTATCATGATGATTATAACCTAGATTCTAAATTCATGTGTTTGAATGTATAATATAATTTATTTAATATATAAAGATAAATTTATCAATATAAATTTACTGATAAAATCCTATTAAATAATCACTCAATTATTTAAGGAAAAAATTTCAGTATAATTTTTTTAAAATGAAAATTGTTACATTTTGTGAGAAAAAATTAAAATTAAATTTATGAAAATTATGAAATATTATTTTTAAAAAATAATGTCAATTTTCAAATCATCATATCATATTTTATTTATAGGGAAATTTTGATATTATTCTAAAATAATTTATTTTTCTTTAAATAGTGATAATTTCTGCTTTTTTCTATATTGTCTTTTATTTTAATTAAATATTATAAAATAATATAATTAAATTAGTATAATATTTAAATATGAAATATTTTATTTATAAAAATCCAATTAATTTAATTTGAATCATTAAATTTCATTATTTTGGTAAAAACTCTTTTGTTAAAAAAATAGTTTTCTGCATACTATTTTTAGTCTCATATAGTTTATTAATTTAAATAATTAAAATAAACACTAATAAAGAAATATATTTTTCTAATATATATATATTATATTTATATTCATTTTAATTTTATTTATTATAATGATGATTACTGGTCAAATATTTAATGTAAGATCGTATTATGGTTGAAAATTGGAGTTTTTCCAAAATAAATTTTCAACACTTTTGGAGAGTTTATTATAATATTATCTTATAAAACATATATGAATTGAATTTAATAAAGAATAATAATTTTTTAAACAATTTAATTTATTTTAGAATATAAGTGGAAAGTAATTTTTTTCTCAATGATTACAAAAAAGTAATTACTACAATTAATGTTAAAATAAGGTTCTACGTGTTACATGCAGGTGCACTAATTTTTTTTCCACACATAAAGGATTTTATTAAATAAATTTAATTTAATATATATAATCATTGGGTCTAAATTTTCTAATTTGGATATTTATTCTTTTAGGTTTAATAGTTAAATTACCTAAATAAATATAAGTTACTATGGTGACAACTAAAATAGTAAAATGAGTATCATTATATGTAACAGTGGTAAAATGTTCTAAAAAAGATTGTTTATTAATGGTGGTGGTTTTTATCCATAATATATTTTCGTAAAATACAATTATTTTTTATTTTTGGGGTAAATTTCTTGAGGGTGACTTCCCATTATTGATTAGTTCATGGTATTTTAAACATCAATAGTATTTTTTACTAAGAAAAAGGTACATAATTTCCTTTCTAATTATCAAATAAAAATAATTTTATTTCATCCAATAAATACCCAAATACATTCAGTAATTCACTTGAAACATCTTAGATTCATTTTTATTATTATAAAACTCTCCTAGAATATATTTTAATGAAATCAAAAAGAGGGTGTTTAAAGAGTCACTATAATACTTGTTCATGCATTTTCATTTTATTTCTTATTCAACCCCTTTAAATTTCAAACAAACTATGACAAAATATTATAATAAATATATAAAATTTATTTATATGTTATTATGTTAATTTAATAACCTACATCTATGTCCTCTTCCATCTAATGTGAAACAAGACCATCAATGATGAGTATGGTTGACTACCTCTTCAGAAACCAATATAATTCATTTTCCATAATCACATCTCATATATATTTACTGTTATCTATTTAATATATATATAAATAATAATTGTAACATTATTTTAAATTAATATATTATATATTTTTTCTTTTACATTCATATAAAAAATATAACACCATTCCTGTACATTTTTGGATTACCATCTCTACGAAGCGATGACATTGTTTCCATACCTAATCACATCGGTAACAAAATAATATTAAATTTAAGATATAAATATATTTATTTACATTTTAAATAATTGTTACATTTTTCTATCATGATCATTGAATAATTGAAGCATTACTCAGACATACAATATACATACTACCTCTATGATTATAAAGAAGTTCTTTTTTCCAAACCATAATTTATTTTGTCTTTTAAAAAAATAATTATCGTATATAAATTATAATTTTATCAATACAAATATTCTGAATATTATGGAATAATTAATTCATTTTTGAATTGAAACTATCAATTTCATCAGTGTCATATGAATATAATAACCTCAAAATGACCCACATGAAACTAACTAATTATGTTAATAAATAAAAAATGGTAATTAATAAAATAAATGGAAAAATAAACCAGAAAAAGTTTCATAATGAAGAAAATAATTTAAAAATTCTTATTATTTTTCTATATAAAATATGTATGTGAGGAGTTGATCTCTAGGGAATGGGGTTTATAACAAAATTCACATTTCATTAAGTTGAACTAGTACATCATTGTCAATATTATAAAATTATTGGATATGAGAGGAATAATTATTACGTTTAATTTTAATTCCACATTTAGTTTTTTGGTTTTATATTTGATATACTTAATATCATCATTTCTCAATTCTCATATTATTTTTGTGATCATTGTTAGTGTTTCATCTTAATTTTACAACCATAAGGTGTATCTTCATGTTACAAATGCTATTTATTTTATATGGTGTATATGTTAACTGATATTGCATATTATATATTGAATCAATCATAACACTTGATATATTATGTTATAATTGATTTTATTTATTGACATGGATTTGAATCTAATGCTACCAAAGAAGTCGATGCTTTATGTTAAAATATCTTTACTTTTCATGAATGAATGTGTTTTCTGTTACATTTGGGGGATCCAATCAAATTATTTTTCTAAATAATATCTCACAAATTATCTACTAGTAATTAATTTTTTAGTTTTTTATTTTCCATTTTTTTTCTTATTCATTAAAGAAACATCAATAAATTGTTTGGTAATTAATATCGAACTTTAACCTTCTTTTAGATCTAGAATAATTTTATTCGATGTATATATTCTAATTAAAATTTTTTAATGAATTTATATACTATATTAAAATGATTTCTGAAATAATTTCTTATCCTCATTAAACCCTTTTAAATATTTTAATTAATAAAAATTATTTCATTTTTCCAAAAATGTTATTTTTGACTTTTTTACAAATGTTTTAAATGAATGTTTTCCTTTAAAATATAGTATGGGACAGAAATCTTCATATTTCATGATATTTTAAATATTTGAATAATCTTCTACCAGTTTATATGTTCCATTTCCAATAAAATTGTTTTTAAAATATCTTAATTCTTTAATATTTTATTAAAGTGATTTCATTGGGAAAAGGGTATTTTTCTAAATAATCATACGATAAGATCATCTAATACTAGCCTCTCAATGAAACACATTGATGTTAAAAATTTAATCTTATATTTTTATAGATTCTTCATACAAAATAATTATATTTTTATCCCATACAATCATAGGGTAATGAATTCAAAATTTTCATATCTGAAATTCCTTTATTATTAATTATTTTATTAATCTGATATGAGGACAGACAATGCAACCAAAATTTCCTCATTGAAAATTCTCATTTTTATGTCATAATATTAATTTGGTTTTTAAAAATATATTTATGAATATATGATGAATAGTGTCCCCATTTATCACCCCAATTAATTGGGTAAGTATTTTTTATACAGGTATATTATTTGTAGGATTAGAATGTAATCATAGTCTAATATTGGAATTTTCCACCATATGATATTATCTCTGTAGTTATTCTTGACTCATGTTTATGTCGTGTGATATATTAATTCCAAAATTACTAAGATTATATGATATTAAAATAAAATTGCATTTATTATATTCTTCATTGTTATTTCTCATGATCCAACTCCTTAGTGATATCATATAATTCCTCTAAAAAATATAATAACACCCCGAGATTTTATGAATTATTTTTATTTTGATTTTTTTTATATTTATCATTTGATATAACATTAAAAAATAGTTTATTTTATATTACAGAACCATTTTTTGGCCAAAATTAAAAACAAATAAAATGAATTTTATTATTATATATATTCAACACTGATTTTATCTGGCATTATAAGTAACAATGACTTTTCTTTATGGCTTGCAAAACACACTTGACTGAGGATTAAGGAACAATAATATATTATGAAAATAAGTTCAAACCTTGCTATAAAATTATATTTTATGACTATTATTAAGTAAAATATTTTAATCTATATTTTTTCCCAAAATATAATTAATTCATGAGTTAAAAAATTATTAATTAATTTAAGTACCAAATAAATATAAAGGGAGTATTTTTATAGGAAACTATTATTATGCTCAAATTTTTTTTAATACTAATACATTAATTTTATTAAAAATATAAAGTAATTTTAATGGTATATATATGTTATATATCCATGTAAATATTTTTAATACTCATCCAATATATTTTCTTGGCATAATATTAGAATAAATCCAATATAGCACATAAACACAAATATTTTTATTAAGGATGTTTTGCCGCCATTTAATACAGAAATATTTTTAAATCCAAATTTTGAAAAATTTATATATTAATAAAGTAAAACAAATATTAATATTTGATATATAAACATAAAAATTATTTTAGGATAAAGTTTGGTTTGTTTTCAATAAGTATTAATATTTTAATCAATAGTTAAAAAATACTTGATTTTAATCCCAATCCAATTTTTCATATAATATATTTATAAGGAAAAATAAATTTTTAAATATGATTGAATTTTTAATTAGGTAATATTATTTTCAATAAATCCAATTCCTTTCATTATAATCAATTTCCCATAGAAATTATATATATAAACCTTTCAATCTTTTGAACTTTTACATTAGAAACCTGCTTTGTAGTTTTTCCTGCATAATTAATTTTAAATATAATTTTACGAATTCAATAAATTTAATTGGGTAAAATTATTTAATATTTAGAATCATATGGTCAATATTAGTTTTTAGTGTCAATTTATTTTTTTAGGTGTAAAAAATGATATTTGTAAAAAATGTTAATGATTAAGGGTAAAATCTTGACGCACCTAAATATACCATCATTTAATTTTTTTTGATGTTTGGATAAACCTCATTCATTTTATAAAATATTAAATTTATTTATATTTCTTCGAAATTAGATCCACCTAAATATTTATAGCTTTTCATATAAAATAATCAATAAGTTAAACCCTTAAACCCCCCTCTCCTCAAATATAAATACAACCCATCACCTCCCCATTATGAAAAAAACCTTATTTATATTAAAATATAATAAATAATCTCTATTTATCATTTACCTATGTCTATATTATTCTGGCCTCACCAAATGAAAATATACTAGGCCCACAAGTGTCATTCAAGGAGGGGATATCCAAGATGTAATTTTCTCAAAGCAACTCTCTTAATTTCTCTTATTTTTCTAATTTCCAATCAACTCATTAATACATAAATTCATGATTAATCTAGAGTAATGTATATAATAAATGGTTTTATATAAAATTGAATAGCTCCAATACATTTCTTTTCCCACCTCTTTTTTATTCATGGAAACGAATTTGTTTCCCATGTTATGTGTGTTTATCACCTATTTGAATATTGTTTTTTATTTTTTCCATTACTGCCCTTATTTATGGTATATGAACTATTTTTTATGTCAAATAATGTTTTAATATGAACATTTTATTTTATATAATACTCATTAAATGTTATATTAATCATACAATCTTGTATTCCATATTATGGTCATATAATAACATCGTTTTTGGAAGTGCGGACTACCGCCATCTCAAAGCGATGTGGTTCATTCATGTTATACATTGAACTTTTAAATGATAATTTACTAAACATATGAATCATATATTAAATATATATAATAACTATATTATAAAATAAATATATATCATACTCTTTTCATTATATAAAAACCACAATTAAAAATAGAAACAACGTTCATGCTTATGTATGACATACCGAATTTGTTCCATTTCATTTATATGTATATTATATATATATATATTTATATACTGAATATACATGATATATAAATAATGTTTTATATTATTGTGGTATTTAAATCATGATATAAGTATTTTTATAAAGATTAACAAGTCAAAACACGTACGATGAACAAAGCGATTGTTACATGAAACATTTTTAACAACGAATTGTTAATAAACAAGTAATATATAGTTATAAACAAATCATATATGATATCAAAAAATAAATTATGATTTTACTATATTTTTATAATATTATTAAAACCATTATAGAGTAGTTTTGGACACATATGGAGAGTACCAAACCAAAGGTAAGGAAATTCTTTCACACTTTTAATTTTCATGAGATATATGCCATGTTTAACACATATTTGTTGTGTGTGTTGTATGTACCAACCCTATTATATTTCATATCATGAATAAATCTATATTATTGGTATTTAATTATTCATATGAAGATATTGGGCATATAATTTAAATGATCAAATTGGTATAGGATGCTTTGAATGTTTAACGAATTAATCATTTCTCCATTTAAATATTAATTATATTATTTTATGTAACTATTTATATAGATATAAAGGGAATAAAAATGAAATATAAATTCTAGATTTATGTTCATTTAATTTTTTTAAAAAATAATTTTTATATGATTTGGGGAAAGGTATTACTTCATAATCTCATTATTATCTGAGATGGTTCATACTTGAGTATTTACTAGGGTTTATTTATCATCCATAACCTTGTTTTCTAAAACTAATTTCATAAATTTTTTACTATTAACCTTCAAATTATTAACGACATTTTAACCATTTTGCACTTGTTAATACATGTTTTAAAAGTATTATTTATTTATATTTTGAGTTGAGTTACTTTATTTATTTTTTAAAAAAGTATTAGAAATTTTTTTTATAAAACTCATAAGGGAAGAATAGATTCTTACATTTTGATAAGGTATTTCTTTTATGAATATAACTTTACATGATTTCAATATTATTTTCAAATATATTTTTTTAACTTAAAAATTCCTGGCATATTCATAAAAAACATCTAAGACTAAAGGATATTTTCCTCACTAATTAATTTCACGTGTTTTAACAAATTTATTTTTGATCTAAGAAGAAATTATTTAATAAGAATATGATTCATGTATAATACACTTATTTTCACTATGGATTGATAATGTTTATTCTATTTAGGAAATCCATTTGTTTATAATAACTTATGTTATTACAGAATGATTTTTAACAAAATGCATTTATCTCTTGGGCTATGCTACAATGAGTGAAATAAGTTTTTGCAACACATGTAAGAATGATTTCATTATGAGATGGGTGAGACCAATATCTTAATCTAGTGTATAGGCTTAAGGGGGATAACTCATGAATTAATAATGATGTTTTCGATCCTAATATCATTTTCAAAATTCTATGCATGTATCTTGTTCTTATGTCCGTAATTATATGAGTAGACCTGGTTTCAATGTCCATTTGTTTATGCAAGGTCTTGATTTTATATACACAATTTAATGACTAGGAATATGTTTTTTATACATGTTAAAAAATTATATTTCTATGTTTCTGATACAATTTCTTGTTTTTAAGGATTCAATTTCCATATTTTTATGCAAGGGCTTAATCTTATATACATAATTTAATGACCAGGCCTATGTGTTTTATACACGTTCAAAAATTATATGTCTATGTGTCTGATACAATTTCTATTTTTTGGTAATGTTAAAATCTTATGGATTATGATCCTTGATTTTCCATATATGTTTTCCACTTTCATGCATGGCATTATATTCTAATGTTATAATGACATTATCATACCAATTATTCTCATGTTTATGGTTAAATATAACTATTTTGTACCATTACTGATCATCTGATATTTCCCAATCATGTTATTTTCACTAGGATTTAAAAAAAGTACATAGTAAGATGTGTCCAAAAAGGTAATCTAGTTTTGAAGGGTAAAGTGGGAAATGATTTTGGAATTTTTTGTACAAATTGTTTACATTTTATAGTTTCCAATTACACTAAACTATTATATTTTTTAGGAATATATTTTTTTAATTTATTAATGTAAAAATTGATATATTGTCAACATATATCAATATTTTGGCCCTTTTAGATTTTATCAGAGAAAAATATTAGTTATCCTTAGGTTAATACAATACGAAAACAATAGTGAGATCCCAAGGGATATTTACAGGGATATTTCTAAGGATGTCCCGTTAGATATGCCTATGGTGTCATATAAAGGTGTCATAATTTTGAAATAATATAAGGGAACTTCCTTGATTATATTGTTGTCTTATATAATAATTGTTTCTCACACATTGATTTATTTATTTATTCAATGGAGGGTACCAGAAATAACTCTATTGACATTGAATTTGATGGAGAATAAATTTACTATAAATAATTTAATTGGGAAATAAATGGAGAGAAAGACTTTGTGATTATTCAGAATCAGCTATCACAATATATGAATAATAATTTGATCAATTATAATATTCTTAATACATCGAATAAGAGGGGGATATGGTTTTATGAATGATGAAAGATTGAAAAACATAGAGGATAGAAAAATTTAATTTCTTCATATATAAAATAAGGGAATAATTACTTTGAGAAATACCTTTAATTGAGGTTATGATTAAATTTTGAGGGAAAAGGTCCATAGAGTGACAATCTATCATGGCGTTTAATATATGATTTTTTAGAGTACATAGTCATTACCCAACACAATGCGATGACCTAAGTACGTACTTATATTCCATGTAATGACCTATTACATTGCAATTAGTTAGGATATAGGATTGAATTGTTTATGTATTTTTATTCATGAATTATGAAATATAAAATGATAGTTATGATAATGTGTTTTTTATTAGGATTTATAAATAAAGTGATTGGATGGGAAAGTAATATTTTGAATAAGGTAGGATAACCCTTAATATGATCTTTATGTTAAGATAAATTTATTTTTAAAAATACATGCTGAATATGAACAAGTAAGGTATATGGTATTGATTACCTCAAAACTGATAATAGATTTATTGGAAAATTACTTAATGGATGACGTTTTCAACTACTAGGATTTGTTGAATATGTCTAGTAACATTTTGAATAATAAAGAATACACGTTTAAAAAATTATTTAATATAATTTAAATAATAATAATTTTTAGGAGAATATACAATTATAGAATTCACATGATTTGAATGTGACAAACAAGTGATACCTTATGATAAAGAAGAGATAAATGTTAAGCTTGTTAAGTCCACGTCTTTTTATACGTCTGTATTTTAGCATTCAGAAGGATTGTTTGTTTATCCATTTTTAGATGGAATAACATTGACTATGGATGATTTTTTGAGTTTAAATTATCTTCACCCTATATAATGAATTTTAAATATTTGACAACATGTGATAATGTTTTTCTTGTGATAAAGATAGATGAAGATACATATCATTGTATTTATGGATAATATGATCTCCTAACACTTAGTAATTGAAAAATTTAACTTAGTTTCATTTAATAAGAGATAAAGGGGAAATTTGTAAAGGTAAAAAAATTGGTTCTATATTACAGAAAATAAGTAAGAATATATTACCATGCAAATACTACAACATTATGAAAATGGATCATGATGTAAAAGGGTGTCTTTTTATAAGCATTTTGGATGATTCCAATGACTTCTTTAATTCTTTCTTATTTTACGGATTTGTGATTCTTATTATTCTATGGATTACCAATATTTTTTTGATCGATGACCTTTATAAAACTCTATTATTATTTACACATTTACAACATGACCATATATTCACTTATTTAGTCGTACATAAAGACCTAGACATGATTAACATTGTGAAATTATTATTTTCTAACTTTTTTTTTGAAATGGATTTTTAAGGTTCATTTTTATGATGTGGGTTTCTATAAATGAAACATTCATGTATTAAACATTTGATAACAAGAAGAATTTTGAGGTGTAAATTCATTTTATGTGGGAGTACAATGTAACACCACTAGAATTTATGAAATATTTTTCTCGAATATTTTTGATATTTCTTATTTAATGTAACAAAGATAATATAAAATTTTATAATAAAGAAATATGTATTGATTAAATGAATTACAGAAAACATATATTTTTTAATCTATCTACATGTAACACTGAGGTTACCTTGAGTTACTTGCAATAATTACTTTCCGTGATGACATTCATAACACGCATGACCCAAGCTTTGCGAACAATAATATATTATTATAATACGACATCACCCAGTTATAAAATCAGTTTTTATGAATATTTTTAACAAAAATATATTAATATATATTTTTCAAAAAATATAAAATGAATTGAATAGTTTTAAATTATTTATAATGGATTATAAGAACCAATTGAATATAAATATAGTACATTAATATAAAATTGTTATTATGCTCACAGGTTTCTTTATTACTAATGAAATAAATAAATTAAATTTACTAATTAAATTAAATTTAATATATATGTTATATATCTATATAAATATTAATTATTATCATCCATTACATTATATAGGCATAAATATGAATAAAACTAATATGACACAAAAAACCCAATATTATTATAAAGAAAATTTTAGTACCTTATTATGTGGAACCATTTTAAAGTCCATTAGTTACTCCATTGTAGATGTAATATGTCAAAATAATCAAAATAATTTAATTTTAAAAAATTAAAATTAGAAAAGGATGAATTTTTTTTGTTAAGGTTAAATTTTTTAATCAGTAGTTAAAAGTATACGGTTTTATTTCCTAGAAAATTTTTAATCTAATTAATTTATAAGGGTAAATTATTTTTTTAATTTTTTTAAATGGTTAATTATATAATATTATATCAACAAATCTAATGTAGGCTATTAGAATAAATTTCACACTGAAATTAGATATAAATTTTTTTCCAACTTTTAAACTTTTCACCATAAAACTGCACTTTTTAATTTTTTATCCATAATTATTTTTGAATATATATTTACCAATTATGTCAATTGAATAATGTAAAATTGAACACTTATATTCAATAAGAATAAATTGTTGGTTTTGTATACCTTTTAATAAATTTCACACTCATATATCATCATAAAAATGCCCATGAATTTCGTAACAATTCTTAACATATGAAAATAGGTCTGATTTTCAACACTAAAATAGAAATAAGTTAACCAAAACACAAAATTTCCAATCATCCCATCTTCTATTTCAATAAAATTTAGTACATATATAATTCCATCAATCATTATATAATGGTTCATTAATATATATTAATAAAAAATAAATATTGGATATTAAACAGAAATTTTGTATGATAAATGATATATGATATAGGCCCACTATATGTTTTTTTGAAAAAATTATTATTTTATTAAAAATAGTTGATCAATATAGTCATTTCCCACATCCCACTTTAATCCAATTTTTTTGGTCTATCTCTAGTGGTTTTCCAAATTCTATAGGGAAAATTTCATTTCCCACTTACCTTATTAACGATAGGTGTTTCAGTGTCTTTAGATTAATTTAATATAGATATGCATTTCCTTTTCCACATTCCATAATCATATAATTTACTTTTTTCTTACTGTGGATAATGATTATGTGATTTCAATTTGTGTTTATGAAAAATAACTATATAATCACACTCGATTGAAATGATATCAAATATATGAATTTTATATGGTCTATGGTATTCCAATATAATTCATCATTACAATGATAAGTATTATTTTTATGGATTATTAACATTATAACATCCATTTGTGTTAAAATTGATGATATTTAGGGTTAGTAATTTGTTTTTTTTGTATTGAGGTGTGTTCTATGTACATTTGGAGTTGTTTATGGTAATTTTATATTGTTATTTTTGACATATTATTTTTTGGTAGTTGATTTTTAATTTATATAGAGCCTAAATATTATTTCTGGACTAGAATATTGAAACTGGTGGGGTTTGAAATTACTTTATCTCGACTCTATTATTTTTAACTAGGTTTCAACTCTGTTTTTTATTCTACTATATTTTAAAAAAAATTAATAAATTTAAGTAATTAATTGGAAAATTTTTAATGGAATGTATTTAAAATGAGATGGAATTATAAATTTATTTTTCATCATTTCTATTCTATGATGAATTTATAAATGTTCTTATTATGTTGTTTGGATTTTATTTCGTGTAGTTTTATTTATAAATTTTTGATTCATTGAAAAACCCTATGTGATTACTATTTCTCTAAACTATTTATTTAAATAGTAATTTTTTATCTTTATATTAAAGTAAGTTTGAGAGTGAATGTTTACGGTTATATATTCATGTATATCAATTTATATTTTAGTTATTCATTAATTAAACCACTATCAGTTGTGGAATCATTTATTTTTCAAGTATATACTCTTGTTTTGTGATAATTGATATAGTAATTTGTATATTATAGTCAAAAGGTTAAATAAATCATTTAGTTATAGAACATGATTTGTTAGTATGTCAATGAAAAACATCAATCATATAATTAAGGAATATAATATATAATAATGTAATGATGTGGCACCATTAATGGTTGATAATTGATTTAGCTTCATAAAAATTATAAATAATTTATTAAAAAAATAATTTTTAGAACTGTGACATTTGGCATTTAAAATCAATTTCATTTATTTTTTAGGAATTGTGAAATAATGTAGGTTCAAATTCATTGTCAAAAATGATATCCACTTCGATGACATATGATAACAAAGATGATATTATTTCATTCAAGGTGACATGTTCTACATTATTTGTTTTTTCATACTATTCCTTCTCTTGAAAATATTTATTTATGTTATCTTGTTATTAGGATAAAATAATAAATAGTCTTAGTCATTTAGGATTGGAAGAATTTTTCATTTTGGATTTTCATTTCTCTCTATTCTTTGGGATTCTATATGGTGATCTATAATGAACTATATCTGGGGGTTGTCTAACATATTTCCCAACAATGTACACTAGATGTCTTGATTGGAATTCCAAATCTCTAAGGGATGGAAATTATTTCCAAAGGAATTACATAATAATCTAGAGAAATTTTAATTTCATCACATATAGAAACAAATAATAAGCATGAATAAAAGATGTAATCATGCAACTAGAGATAAACATAAAATAAAAATTAAATATGATATAGATCACTGATACATATATAAAATAATAATTTAATCATTTTTCAAATTTCAAAAGAATATGATACACAATGTTAAATGGAAAAAATCTAAAACTAAATGATAAATACCCAACTATCTCTAATGTGCCTCATTGTAACCCAAATCCATTATCAAGACATAATGTTCCACCATAAGATCAATAAATTTACCCAAACCAAAATGTTCCAAGACTTGTAAAATATATCTATGACCTAAAATACTAGTCTGTCACACAAAAACCTTTAATATATGAAGAAAAATTTGTATACACCTTTGTATTCCTATGCTTGGAATAAAATATTAAAATATATATTTTGTTATATTTTCACGAAAGAGAAACTACAACATAAAAAATGTATTAGAGAACATTTTTTTTATTTTCATTAAATGAAAAAAAATAATTGAGAAAATAATTTCACAATCCCAAAGAACATGGCCAAATAACAATTTAAATGTTCCAAATTAAAACTATTTCATAAAATCATGATTTTGAAATATATATTTCCTACTAAAAAAATTATAATATTCAATTTTTTTTTCATAGAAAATTTTAAAAACAAAAAATCCATAAAAATAGAAACTTTTTTCTGAGAACTATTTTCATAACCCACACAAATAAGTGTTTACAAAATACACATCAACTATTATATGGACTGTAACACCCCAGGTATATAAAGAATATGAAATTTTAATATTTATCCATATTTTTGAATAAAATATTGATATGACTTTAAAGGGGGCTCTATGCTCGATGGCGTACCAAACACGCAACAACGAGTTTCATGAGAATCTTACGTTGCACTCTAATAATAAAATAATATTATTTTAAATGGTAGTTAACATGTAGTCATTGTAATGGCGGGAATGGATAGAAATAACTAAAATATGATTATATATGTTTTTAAATGTTTTTACATTTATCCAATAAAGGATAGAGGCTTAAAATACGGAAAGAATTCAATTTTAGGCGTATATGCCCTAGTTTTCACTAAAGGTTCACTTATCACCTTTTGATGTTGAACCATCATTAAATATAGTTTTGTTCACTCTTAAACATTATTTTGGACCAAATAAAACTCTTATTAAGAATCGGGACATCAAAATTTACATTGTGTAAATTTTTGGTATCTTTCCGATAAAGTACATTTTTTTAATGAATAGTGTAAAATGTTGTATTTTAATTCAAAACCACTTTTTAATCTAATTTATTTATATGATTATATTATCTTCTTAATTGGTTTTAAAGTGAAATTAGAATATATTTTTACCGTTAAATCCAATAGTGGTCATTGGAATTAATTTTACTTTGAAATCAGACTTAAACCAGTGTCAATATATTGATACTTATTGTTTCATAAAAACACGCTATTTGCTCTGACAGTGGGAATTAATTATTAAATTAATTAATGTGACTTATATATTTTGAATTTGTAAAATAGACTTAATTTTTGAATTCGTAATATCAAATATAGCATAGGGTGAATTTTTGGGATTTTTCTGAAATACATCAATTTTTGATGAATAGTGAAACCACTAAGTGGTACTTATAAAAACTGATTTTTCCATTTAAATGAAATTTTGCCATCTTTGTGTTTGGAATTTCAAAAATCCGACATACATGGTTGTAATTAAGAAGTAAAATTTGGTTCAATGGGATAAAAATAATTTTTTGGTGAATAGTAACTTATTAAGTTTTTAATCGCGATTAGAGGTAATTAGTGTAGTTTAAGGTAAAAATAATGTTTTAATAATATGAAATGAACTTGACACATGTCCTAACCTCATTGGATCTGTAATGGCCGACCAATAAAAGCCATGGGTCAACTTGGGGACCCCATGGAGCCACTTTGGTTGGGAAATGACATAAATAACTTTTTATTTAATGTAAAAGTAAAAATGACACAAACATGATATGTTTTACTAAAACAATTTTTAAGTGGGGTTATAAAAGTCAGGTTGTTTATTATAAATATCCATTGGAAAGATAAAAAGCTTTCCTACATCATAGTAATTTGTTTTATAATTTTTAGACATTAAATAAATTAAATTATTTATGACATCATAATGATGCAGCGATGACATCATTATTTAACGATTAAAATAAAATGGAAAGATAATGTAAAATCTATGAACTACAAATGTTCAAAACTTATTGGATGGGTGGATTTCGAACCCTTATCACCTTATCCACAAATTATATCAATGTGGGACCTTTTAAAACCGAAAAACATTTTAAAATAATGTAATATTTCTTACATTCCAAAAGTGCCCCTCCTCTCCTCTTATAAAAGGCCCCAACCTCTACCTCATTACACACACTCCTCAAGCCTTTGACTCGGACAAACCCTGCCCATCTACTCTCTCCACATCCCTCTCCTCATCCTAGAGGATTCCCTTTGGGTAGAATCCTTTCAAAGGAAGCCTTTAGTCTCAAATCAAAAAGAGTTACACTTTTAATGGTAATTCATTCTCTCATGTTCATTTGTTTTATTTTGTTTCTCCAACCCCATAAACTCTTTTTATTTACTTATTTTGTAACAACACCAGTATCATCAATATACTAGTATGTTTTTATAAGATTTTTCGAGCTACACTCTCACACAACTACATCAAATGGTTAAAGAACATACGGTTTCCATGGATGGCGAAATTCTGCCTCCCGAAACGATGATTGTTCAATACTCATTTAGAACATTCAAATGTGGCCATTATGATGTAACTATTTTTATATATGATATATAATATGTTTATGTTTTCCTTAAGCTTCTGTTTTTTCATTTTGGGGATACCTTTATGGTTTCCATTATGGGTAAACGCGATATCTTCATTTAAGGAAGTGCGAACTACCGCCCCCTCAAAGTGATTTGATTAGTTAAATACCTTATGTGGGAATTATAAAGGATCGAACAATGATATAATATATGATATTATAGTGGAATTATAATATACCTTTATATCATTATTATTCCATTCTATAAAATACGAAATAGAAATGAAAGTAGCGTTCATGCGTACGTACGGCTTACCGTCTCCATGAACGGTGCATCTCATTTCTTACCACTAAATGATTATGTAATGTCATAAATGAATGAATGTACTGGATATATATTACATATATGATATATACATCATGAGTACAATTCTAGATATAATAAACATTTGACCACATGAACAACATGTAATTGTAAGAAGTCCACTTTCAACTTAAGAACCAAATATCGACAAAACAAACATTATTAACTTAAATGATTAAATAATGTTTATAACATTTCAATAAGTGTTCTAAAATGAATAATGAACTAGAAAAATGTTCTTAATAAAGTTTAAATTAACTCAAGTTTATTATTCAGGACTTTAAAGAACGATCGAGTCAAGTCGGACCCGAGGTAAGGGATCCTACTCTTCTCTTTCTTTTTAAGTACACACATTTATGTCATTCCTTTAAAAGCTCATATTTCTTGTTATTGGGATGATATTTTATATTACACTTAATGTAACTTTTATGTCCAAATGATGAGATACACTTTTTATCTCTCATCAACTCATTTTGATGTGATGCCGTTAGGCTGTCAAGGGAACTTTTTAACCCAATTTCGATTTCTTTGGGTTCAACATGTAATCATTGAATATGTTATCCATTGAATATGTGTGAATGAACTTTTATTGTTTTACACTTAATATCCACTTATATTGTGTGTATTTATATTTTTCACACATATTTTTGAGATTTATTTTTCCTTAATTTAAGGATACCTTCTTTATAAGGGATTTCATCACATTTGACATTTCTATTGAGGGTTCATTGTTGTTATGCACCAATTCACTCTTATATGGTGTATATACTGTCCTTTGGAGTATTATATCATGAATCCATTTATTCTCATGATTTTAGAACGTTCTGACTAAATGTTATTCCTCAATTATTGTTTTCAAGTGTCTCTAATTTTGGAAAAACCCCTTTAACCAAAATATCGTTTTAAATGTTTTAATTATTTGTTCATATTAATATCCAGGTTTTCAAAATGGTTTTAAAGATTTATTTATATGTATATTAATGGTTTAAAATTTTAATCTTCAAGGTGGTATGGGACACTTTCATTCAAAAATCTCTTTATTAAATGTTTTAAATGGTTTTGGAAATGGTTTCTTTTTTAATGGATTCATTATTTCAATATACTAAAATGTTATATTGTGATTGAAATGTGGAAATGTTATGTTTCCTTTATGAATGTTTTATGTGATACATTTAGGTTATGGTTCTTGGGCATTGTTATGAAAATGGGTGGTTCTGTGATAAACTAAGGGCGGGTGAGCCCGATATAGCTCTCCAATGCATTGGGTAACGCGAAGGAGTGAAACGTTAAGGTTTCTCCGAAGAGATTTAGGGAATATACTGTGATTGGTATTCCAAACGTAACCAATATTGTTACTCCCTACGTAAGAATGTTATGAATGCCTCAAGTTACGTTTATGTCTTATGATTTATATTAGTTATTCATGGTTTGATGTGGTATGTTAAAGTACCTATGTTTTATGGGTAAAGTATGATTTCATTATTATGTATATATGAACTCATGTTTCCTTTCCATATTTTTATAACCCTTACTGAGCTTTTTATGCTCATCCCAAGTTTTTGAAATGTTTTTCACAGGTCAAGGGAAAGGTACATGATGTGGTGATAGTGTTGAGGATGTGTCAAGAAAGAATCCCTGTTTTATTTTCATTATGTTTCCGTAGATGGGAAGAATGATTACTGTCTTTTATGTAACAACTTTGTTTAAATGTGGAGTGTAATTCATGTTTCATGATCTAATTCTCTAAAACTCTATACCTGAAAATATCCCCAATGTGTAATCCTGTAATAACTAAAGATTAAGTATGGTTTAAGGTTGGGGCCTTATAGTTGGTATCAAAGGGAGGTTCAGATAACATTAAAGGTTAGGGTATTCTTTAAGCATAAGTGACATTACCATAATGGTTAGGATTTTAGAAAGAGTCCTATTTTTAGATAAATTGAATGTGTAAGTATATCTTAGTGTTTATCGTACTCATTAGTACATGATGGTTTTGATTATATACTCACACTGACCTTTTTGGTTTTAGTAAATGGCTGGATCTAGAAGGCACCAAAGTAACAGTGGATGTGAAGGAAACTGTGACAGTTTTTTGAGCAAGCAACTGAATGATATGGGAGCTGCAATGAGAAATCTTGTGATTATCCTCAACCAACTATCTGGAGTCATGATTGACCACCTAAACCTTGGAGATTTCTCTAAGGAATCATATATGCAAGAAACAAATCCCTACGGAAGTACAGGTAATAATCATAAAGGTAAGTGTGTTCAAAAACCTATGTGTCAAAGATGTGGAAAGAAACACGTAGGAAAATGTTTCAAAGGGACAGAAATATTCTATAGATGTGGAAACGAAGGTCATAAAGCAAGAACCTTCCATGGAAAAAGGAAGCATCCAGTTGACTCGAGGAAAGGGGAAGAAGTTATTTCTGAGGGATCAATTTAATGTTTTAGATGTGGTGTGCATGGTCATTATGCAAACACATGTCCTATGAAGAAGTTTCGTGAATGAGGTCACCAAGAGCGTAAAAATATTTGTTTACCAATACCTAATGCCATTCCGATTGAGGATGAAGAAGCTGACAATGACCAATCAAAGGTATGTACTATTTCATGACTATTGTTTTCCTATTTTGGAATCTTAGAATATGATTCCTGATTTTGTTTGTAGGAAAGAGGTATTTCGGAATAAGTTAGAAAGGAATGGATAATGGATCATGAAGAATGTTGAATGAGTAAGATGTCAACATATAAGGGCTTCAAGAGTTATGGTGAAATTCTTAAGAGTATTAAGTCTCTTTTGATTATGGGGTTACATTAGAAGACTTTTTATATTATGTGTAACCCTGATGTTTAATATAGGCAATTTTTATTCAACTAATAGTTATCTTTTCTTTTGTGGACATAGTTATAAAGAACCATTTTACTTTATATGATCCTTACTTTTGAGGTAATTATGGGTTACTATATTTTATGATGGAAAATGAAAGGCATTAGATAAACTTGAGGTTAAAATATATTATGATCATATTTGAAGATTTTATCTCATTTTGGGGAATGTTTTATGAATTACATAGTTTTGGAAAAAGACAACACGCAGACCATGTGACTACCCGTCGCGTCGGACAAAGCTGCGGGAATCGAACCCACAACCAAAGTGCGGCTGGTATTAATCGCCTACCACTGGACTACGTGAAGTCCCTGGTTCGTTTGACTGATTCTTTTTAGTTATATGATTTTATGAATTAAGAGTAAGTTGATTTTGGGTTATTTATGAAAATTATTAACCTATCATGGAGGATATGTGATTAGGTTAATTACTTTTCAATATGAGACTTTAGGAGCAACTAATGTTGTTTGGAGATAAATGTTACAATTTAACTTGGAAGAATATGTGACTAAATCCTTCAAATATTTGGGTTTCAATCTTATATTGGTTTACTTTGAAGAATTTTATGGATAAATTGTTTATCGGATGGTCCTCGTTGAACTTTGGGTTTTGTTGGACAAATTTAGGAGATTAAGCATAGATTTTCTTTTCAAAGGGTTATCATTTTCTGGATTGTCTGACCTTGTACTAACCATTTTGGTTTTGGTTTTGGTTAAATCTTAAAGGCATGGGATGTTTATAGTTCTCTTTTGTGGATTAGGTGATTCTCTAGAAGTTGATTATAGTACTCTTAATGCGAAAAAGTCTCCCTAAATACTCGTCTTTTGGAAAAAAATCTGAGTTGATTAAGGAATCTAGTAAAAGTAGAAAGTCAACATGATAAGTGATTATGTTTCCTTATGAATAAATTCCTCAATAAAAAGTAACTTTAAACAAAAATGTTGTCTATTAACTTTTCCTACTAGGGAATCAAATACCGTTTAACCCAGCACAAGTTTGTGATTTTCTCATTGTTAACTTTCTCCAAGACATGTTTACTATCACTCTCCCTCAAAAACATGACCCTTTGATTTTTCTTCTATGTCCATGTTTTTCTACATGGAATCCTAGTATGGGTTAACTCGGGTGACCTATGTGCTTATCTTTCTTTATTTTAATGTGATTGTTTTACCGACTCTTGTTCCGATGTGGGACTTTCAAGGATGTTTCCAAGCTCAATTTTAAAAATTGTGAGGACGCAATTCCCAAAAGGGGGGAAGGATGTAACACCCCAGGTAAATAAAGAGTATGAAATTTTCATATTTATCCATATTTGTGAATAAAATATTGATATGTCTTTAAAGGGGACGCTATGCTCGATGGCGTACCCAACACGCAACAACGAGTTTCTTGGGAATCTTACGTTGCACTCTAATAATAAAATAATATTATTTTAAATGGTAGTTAACATGTAGCCGTTATAATGGTGGGAATGGATAGAAATAACTAAAATATGATTATATATGTTTTTAAATGTTTTTAAATTTATCCAATAAAGGATAGAGGCTTAAAATACGGAAAGAATTCAATTTTAGGCGTATATGCCCTAGTTTTCACTAAAGGTTCACTTATCAACTTTTGATGTTGAACCCTCATTAAATATAGTTTTGTTCACTCTTAAACATTATTTTGGACCAAATAAAACTCTTATTAAGAATCGGGACATCAAAATTTACTTTCTGTAATTTTTTGGTATCTTTCCGATAAAGTTCATTTTTTTAATAAATAGTGTAAAATGTTGTATTTTAATTCAAAACCTCTTTTTAATCTAATTTATTTATATGATTAGATTATCTTTTGAATTGGTTTTAAAGTGAAATTAGAATATATTTTAACCATTTAATCCAATAGTGGTCGTTGGAATTAATTTCACTTTGAAATCAGACTTAAACCAGTGTCAATCTTTTGATACTTATTGTTTCATAAAAACATGCTATTTGCACTGACAACGGGAATTAATTATTAAATTAATTAATATGACTTATATATTTTGAATTTTGTAAAATAGACTTCATTTTTGAATTCGTAATATCAAATATAGCATAGGGTGAATTTTTGGGATTTTTCTGGAAAACATCAATTTTTTATGAATAGTGAAACCACTAAGTGGTACTTATAAAAACTGATTTTTCCGTTTTAATGAAATTTTGCCATCTTTGTGTTTTGAATTTCAAAAATCCGACATACATGGTTCTAATTAAGAAGTAAAATGTGGTTCAATGGGATAAAAATAATTTTTTGGTGAATAGTAACTTATTATGTTTTTAATCGCGATTAGAGGTAATTAGTGTAGTTTAAGGTAAAAATAATGTGTTAATAATATGAAATGAACTTGACACATGTTCAAACCTCAATTGATGTGTAATGGCCGACCATGAAAAGCAATGGGTCAACTTTGGGACCCCATGGAGCCACTTTGGTTGGGAAATGACATAAATAACTTTTTATTTAATGTAAAAGTAAAAATGACAGAAACATGATATGTTTTCCTAAAACAATTTTTAAGTGGGGTTATACAAGTCAGATTGTTTATTATAAATATCCATTGGAAATCCAAAAAGATTTCCTACATCATAGTAATTTTTTTATAATTTTTAGACATTAAATAAATTAAATTATTTATGACATCATAATGATGCAGCGATGACATCATTATTTAACGATTAAAATAAAATGGAAAGATAATGTGAAATGTATGAACTAAACATGTCCAAAACTTATTTGATGGGTGGATTTAGAACCCTTATCACCTTATCAAATAATTATATCAATGTGGGACCTTTTAAAACTGAGACACATTTTCAAATAAAGTAATATTTCTTACATTCCAAAAGTGCCCGTCCTCTCCTCTTATAAAAGGCCCCCACCTCTACCACATTACCCACACTCCTCAAGCCTTTGAATCGGCCAACCCCGACCATTTACTATCTACACATCCCTCTCCTCATCCTAGAGGATTACCATTAGGCAGAATCCTTTCAAAGGACGACTTTAGGCTCAAATCAAAAGGAGTTACACTTTTAAAGGTAATTAATTCTCTCATGTTCATTTATTTTATTTTGCTTCTCCAACCACCTAAACTCTTTTTATTTACTTCTTTTGTAACAAAACCAGTATCTTCAAAATACTAGGATGTTTTTATAAGATTTATTCCAGCTACACTCTCACACAACTACATCAAATGGTTAAAGAACATACGGTTTCCGTGGATGACGAAATTCTGCCTCCCGAAACGATGATTGTTCAATACTCATTTAACACCTTCAAAGGTGGCCATTATGATGTCACTATTTTTATATATGATATATAATATGTTTATGTTTTCCTTAAGATTATGTTTTATTCATTTTGGGCATACCTTTATGGTTTCCATTATGGGTAAACGCGATATCTTTATTTAAGGAAGTGCAGACTACCGCCCCCTCAAAGTGATTTGATTCGTTAAATACCATATATGGGACATATAAAGGATGGAACTATGATATTATATATGATTTTATACTGGAATTATAATATAACTTTATATCATTATTATTCCATTCTATAAAATACGAAATAGAAATGAAAGTAACGTTAATGCGTACGTATGGCTTACCGTCTCCGTGAACGGTGCATCTCATTTCTTACCTCTAAATGATTATGTAATGTTATAAATGAATGAATGTACTGGATATATATGACATATATGATATATTCATCATGAATACGATTCTGGATATAATAAACATTTGACCACATGAACAACATGTAATTGTAAGAAGTCCACTTTCGACTTAAGAACCAAATATCAACAAAACAAACATTATTAACTTAAATGACTAAATAATGTTTATAACTTTTCAATAAGTGATATAAAAGGAGTAATGAACTAGAAAAAGGTTCTTAATAATTTGTAAATTATCTCAAGTTTATTATTCAGGACGTTAAAGAACGATCGAGTCAAGTCGGACCCGAGGTAAGGGATCCTACTCTTCTCTTTCTTTTTAAGTACACACTTTTATGTCATTCATTTTAAATCTCATCTTTCATGTTATTGGGATGATCTTTTATATTACACTTACTATAAATTTTATGTCCAAGTGATGGGATACACTTTTTATCTCTGATCAACTCATTTTGATGTGATGTCGTTAGGCTGTCAAGGGAACTTTTTAACCCAATTTCGATTTCTTTGGGTTCAACATGTAGTCATTGATTATGTCATCCATTGAATATGTGTGAATGACCTTTTATTGTTTTACACTTAATATCCACGTATAATGGGTGTATTTATATTTGTCACACATATTTTTGAGATTGATTTGTCCTTAATTTAATGATACCTTCTTTATAAGGGATTTCATCAAATTTGACATTTCTATTAAGGGTTCATTGTTGTTATGCACCAATTCACTCTAATATGGTGTATATACTCTCCTTTGGAGTATTATATCATGAATCCATTTATTCTCATGATATTATAATGTTCTGACTAAATGTTATTCCTCAATTATTGTATTCAAGTGTCTCTAATTTTGGTAAAACCCCTTTAACCAAAATATCGTTTTAAATGTTTTAATTATTTGATCATATTAATATCCATGTTTTCAAAATGGTTTTAAGGATTTATTTATATAGATGTTAATGTTTTAAAATTTTATGCTTCAAGGTGGTATGGGACACTGTGATTCAAAAATCTCTTTATTAAATGTTTTAAATGGTTTTGGAAATAGTTTCTTTTTGAATGGATTCATTATTTCAATATACTAAAATGTTATATTGTGATTGAAATGTGGAAATGTTATGTTTCCTTTATGAATGTTTTATGTGATACATTTAGGTTATGGTTCTTGGGAATTGTTATGAAAACAGGTGGTTCTGTGATAAACTAAGGGCGGGTGAGCCCGATATAGCTCTCCAATGCATTGGGTAACACGAAGGAGTGAAACGTTAAGGTTTCTCCGAAGAGATTTAGGGAATATACTATGATGGGTATTCCAATCATAACCATGAGGATTACCCCCTACGTAAGAATGTTGTGAATGCCTCAAGTTACCTTTATGTCTTAGGATTTCTATGAGTTATTCATGGTTTGATGAGGTATGTTAAAGTACCTAAGTTTTATGGGTAAAGTATGATTTCATTCTTATGTATATATGAACTCATGTTTCATTTCCATATTTTTATAACCCTTACTGAGCATTTTATGCACATCCCAAGTTTTTGAAATGTTTTTCACAGGTCAAGGGAAAGGTACATGATGTGGTGATAGTGTCGAGGATGTGTCAAGAAAGAATCCATGTTTTATTTTCATTATGTTTCCGTTGATGGGAAGAATAAATATTGTCTTTTATGTAACCACTTTTTTTAAATGTGGAATGTAATGCAAGTGTCATGATCTAATTCTCTAAAACTCTAAACCTGAAAAGAACCTCAATGTGTAATCTTGTAATAACTCAAGATTAAGTAAGGTTTAAGGATGGGGCCTTATATGGACTCTATTCGAAAACATGTTGGAAAATAATATTTCAAATTTCAAATAAATTACAATTTTAACCCATTTATAAAATGGTTTAAATGAAATTTTAAATCCCACTTTTTTTAAATACTAAAAAATTATTGAAAAACTATTTTTAATCATTATAAAATTAAATCTGAAAATGAAAATTTTTTAAAAAATTCATGTATCTATATGTTAAGTCACACAACAATGGTAAATAGTTGATGAGAACATAATATCCATAAATTAATATTATTTATAGTGAATACAATTAAATAACATGAATATCTCATCTAAAGGAATGTAAATATGATCTAGTTTCATAAGTTTCTTCTTATGAATTTTGTAATTAATGATAAAGAATTGAGAAAAGGAACAAATGAAATCACCACTGAGATTTTCCATTTCCCCAAATGTTCCATAAAACTACCTAAATCTAAATGTACAATAAATGACTTAATATACATTATCTAGGAATGTATCATACACATAATTTATTCATCAATAGGATAAAAAATATAATTTACTAGAATAACATTATCCATGGGAGTAAGTAAGAAATAAATGGATACATTCCCTCTACTCACTCCAGTGTAAACATATTTATGTACCCATGAAACTCACAATAATAAAATCATGGTCTCTAATAGGGTTTTCCATCACATAAGTCACGTTCTATCTAATATGAACTCCGATTATGAGTCAATAAAGGTGGCATTAAACCAAGAATCATTTTGATCAAATATAAAAAAATTTGTATACAACTCACAGATCTCCTCATATACCTTCCAATAGAGTAGCCCCATTATTATTAAAAACACATGAAACACATACAATTAGTCAATGATAAAAATATCCTTATTGGCACAAAATATTCCTTTTTCATTTAAGAATACAATGGTCTCAATATGGAATGAAATTTATTTATGAAAAATCACTATACAAAAAATAAAAAATACACCATTTATTCTCAAAAAAATGGTACAAATTCCATACAATTCACCATTTTAAAAAATCATCACATAAAAATCTTAAGTATTATTTTATTAAAAACAGTTGAAAATCCCTGGTAAATAACAATTCCCATAATGTAATCCAGTGAATTAATTCAATGAAAAATATGATTTTAAAAACATTTTCCCCATGAGATAACTCAAAAAAATTTAACACACAAACCGACATTGATCATTTAAAAATAATTTAACAGCTAAAAAGTTTTGTAAATGAAGAAATATTGGTTGTAAAAATGATTAATGTATAGATCTCATGGGTTAAAAAATCTCTAATATTAAAAATGTATGACATAGATTTTAATATCATTATAAAAACCCCAATACATGGTTTAAATGATGTTAAAGTTAAGAATGATTTCAGAAACATTAATTCCTTGCTTTCCACTAATTTATTAACCATAATCATTATTTAAAACATATTTAATCATTTTTAGCAATGATTTTTTTGTAATCATATCAAATGACAATTTTTAAAAACACACTAAAATTGATTTGGACTTAGATGGGACGTATATATTGGAATAAATTAAAATGGAATCCTTTTTTAGACCATCATGTAATTAATTTCATATAACATAATAAAACTGTTCAGAAACACCTATCATAGTTCAATTTTGACCATGTTAAAAGTTATCTCTTTTGATGTTGAACACTACCACAAGATGGGATATTCCCGCTTCAAAACTTACTTGAAAAAATACCAATTATATGTACCAATTCATTTCATAAAATCATACCATGAATAGATTAGGGATCTTTGGAAGGAATGAAATAAAAAAATATAGAATTAATTAATGTGGGTAAAGCATTTAAAAAATAACATTGAACATAACCACTTTAAATCAATATAAGACACCACTAAAATTGAGATAATATAAATTGTTGAAGCATCCATGGATACACATATCCCAATAATGTAAAATTGAGGATAAATGTAGGGTTAGAGACTTAAAATTGATGGAGTTTAAAATGTGGTTTTCCTCTTCTTAATGAGTCTAGGTAGGTTTCATGATTATGAAACATAATTTACCAAACCATTGTTCAACTATTGGATATAAACTATCCGACAAGATATTATATGGAAAATTTACCTAGAGACACAACATTGTTAGATAAACCACACTCCAATCATTGAAAAATTAATATTATAATTATAGAAATAATCTACATATATCTGAGAACTTCAAAAAACTTTGATCATATATATATAATATACCCAATATGAAATTTTCTATAAAACATCAATCATAAAATAACAAATCTCTAAAATAATAATAAAATCCTAAATTTTTTCAATATAATACAATCAATAAAAATCTAACATATCCTCTATGATATGTCAGAAAATAATTATTAATTTAGAAAAATCCAAAATCTTCTTATGATCCTTTTTTACCAAAACTCTAGAATGTCCCACAATTCATAATAAAAAATTAATCAACCAAGATATTTATTCATTAAATGTATTGATATAAATGTAATACTCTTTATTCAATGACAAAAATTGAAAAAAAAAATACATTATATAAAATGGCCTCAATAAATTGGATTGAGGATATATGAAGGGAATCATTACATTCTCCCTTTTCAAGAAGTCTTATTGGAAAATAATGAAGGTTAATACTAGATTAAATTTTATTAATTTAATGAAATGAAATTAGCATTTAATTAACTATTAATCCTAATTTATAAAACATACCTATTTTCCACCACCCTTTTGAGGAATAGTTCCTCCAACATATCTTCGATATTATTAGTATCTAATTCTCGATATCTAATTGAAGGTTCAACTATTTGGTTTTCCTCAATTCATTAATGTGGTGAATTTGTTTTTGAAAGTAGAGAAATATATTAACTAATATTAGATGAATTTAGTTGGGGTAGATGGTTTTATGAAACACTGTAAAAGGTAATGAGTATGGAAATAATAGAGATATAATTAAGTGAAATATATTTTAAAATAAATTTTTATGTTTCATTATTGAGATGGTTCCATTAGAGTTTGACCAAAATGGCCAATGTTGTCATACATAGTTTTAATTTCATTGATATCCATAGGATGATCTATCTTATTGAAATATAGAATATTATTTAATTTTTATATAAAATATATTTCAAAAGATTTATCCCTTATTATTAATGAATGTTATAGTCTCATATATGACCTATTTTATAAAAATAGAGATTGGGATATATTTATTTTTACATGATTACTTGTGTGGGTGGCAGTGTCTTATTAGTATATGTTTATTGATGAGATGTTCTCTAGATGCTAATAATAAATCAAGTCTATGGTTTTAGTATATAACCATGTAAATAATGTTAAATTTAGTAAGAACTAGGGGATTATAGTGACGTATGTTCCGTGGATAGAGGAACAATATTTTTTACCCATGAATTTATTAATGTTCTTTCTCCTCACAATACATGAAATCTTTTATAACTATTTATTGGGTATCTATAAAATGTTTAATTATTGAGTTTTTTCTAGATATTTTCTCTAAATAAACTATTTTAACAAATGGTAGATCAGGTTATAAGATTTCCATCTTGTCCTATTTAAAATTGTATAATTTGAAAACCTTTGGTAACTCTTGATTTTGTCGATAAAAGTCATTAATTTTTTTATTTGGTTGGACTGGTTGTCACATTATTTGGTGTTTATATTTTTTAGGAATGGATGAATATATTATTTTTATTTGGTTTTGAATGATATGTTTTTCAAGGATAAATAAACTATCAGTCTAAAAAATATAGTTTGGACATAGAGGTGATAAGGAGGACTATTTCACAGAACCATGGATGGTTATTGGATAGACTAATGATGTTTATATAATTTATATTCTTTATTTGATTAATAATTATTAGAAAATAGTTAAAATTTAATCTTTGGGATATCCTCAAAATTGGGATTTGGGTATAATGATTTACTAAAACCCACGTTTCCTGAATATATCTGTAACATATTATTATATAGTACCAACTAATCCTAAAGAGTTAAAATGTTATTGGATGATCATGAATCAAAATTATTCATTAAACTGATTGTATCAATATTTTTGCCCCTTGGGATAATTTCTATAATGGTTGGTAGAGGATTGGTATTGTATGTTAAATATCATATATTTTGAGATGTTAGCATTATGAAAAAACACTATTACCATGAATTAAGAATTTACTAAATTCATTAAGAGGACCTATTTTGTTTTCAAAATTTAATCTTTAATCTACTTATCATACATTGATGTGTAAATAAGAATATTTTCATCATTTTTAATATTATATGAAATTTTCATGTTATAAATAATTTTATTTTAATTAAATTTTGATCTTTTTGTGTCTATTGATTTTACCAATCGGTTATTTCATATTTACCCATATTCATATTTGATTCTTTATTAATGATTTATTGATACAATAACAATCCTATTCTATGAATGGGGTACATTTAATAGCATTAATTGATTCATTGAGTGATGAAACATAATTTTGCAATATATTAATGATTTATTTCGATTTTTTTGTGGTGAATATTTTTAGTGCTGTCTCTGATTTTGTAATATCAATGGATCTTTTGAATGTATTAGAATAATTTATTTGATGATTACTAAGAAAGTATTTACTACACGTAGTTTTAATGTACATTTAGAATATAATCATTGAATTATTCAGGGTTTCTCTCTCCCTGAGGTACACAAAGTTACACTAAAAGGAAAAAAGAGTCATATATTAATTAAATAAACAATGAGGTGTGGTATTCCAATATTAAAAGAAGATATTTTCATGAACAGATACACTTTTTTAGTAGTTCTAATGGATCTTTATAAGGATTATTTTGATAAGATTAATGTTTTAAATTGTTATGTGTTGATAAAATAATAGGGAATAATATCATATCTTTCTTGAGAACTTATTCCAAACAAAAACAATTACCCTTATCATGATATCTTGTTAGTTATGGTAAAAATATCCTCAGGAGATAGAAACATTTTCATATTGGTGATATGTTCATAGTATTCATTTACTAATTGAGATTGAGTTGTTTATTTAAACTTATGGATTTAAATGCATGGTAAAATATATGGTTTAAATGTCATCTTCTATTCTAATTTGAGATAACATAAACTCATGTAAAGGGTGAAAATGATATTTATTATCTGAGGAGAAATTATTCTGTGGATACCAATTTAGAGTTAATATATTAATAATAGATTATATCATGTTTTTAGAAGCTCAATTATGATTTATTTGAGGGGGAAGTACTTATTTTCCAAGAACATTTGGGAGTGACCACATCACTGATGGAGGATGTAAAGGATACCAAGTATTTAGATTCATATTTCTAGGTTATTCTAGAAAGAACCAATTTTGGGGAGATGATACCCATATACACTCTTTGTAGATAAATACTTAAATATATGTTATGTGCATATAATCTTGGTTTTAGTGGTTTAAGGGATGATATTGTTCCCTTTGTAGAGATTTCATATCAAAAAAATATTAAGAAATATTTAGATGTCTCAATTTCTGGATTCATATAGAAGCACATATCGATTTCATTTTTTTTGTATGGAATATGATGAGATATATTTAGTTATCCTAGCATATTATAATGGAATATTAATCAAGTGAAAATATTTTTGGTCTAAATTATTATTTGAAATGAGTAGGATAAAATATTATAGTGATTATTGATTCCATCTTTTAGAGTTTAATGTGGGAGATTGGGTCTTTATTTAGTTATAACCCTTAATGGTTATTGATATTAGGGATAATTTTGGATATTGGATTCATAGTTTTTTAGAATTTTTGTGATTACATAACGATTTTTTATGGTTCATTATTGTCTGTTCTTACAGAAAAATGTATAATATTGGGCATGATGTTATTCATATGACCAAATTGAGGAACTCAAATCATTATCTATCCCATTTATTTCAATAGTATAATTTATCAATTTAGAATAGTGAATATTTTACTAAAATACTATGGTTTATTGTAGATTATAAGGGAAAAATATTATTGTGAAAATTCATTACACTAGTATGTTATATATGATACCATTAATACATAAAAGATGTGTATTAGGAAAATGATGTCTATATAAGTTCTCAATTTACAGTGTTACTAATTATTGTTATAGATGGAAAATTATAAAGGAATATATGCCAAATTATAAGGTGTTTTTAACGAATCCATGTTTTTTCATGTGTTTTTTATTTGGATTATCTTGACTTTACATTATCTATTTTTAGTTTATTTTGAGGGTTATTAATGGAGGAATGAAAATTTAAGAGAAGATAAATGTGAACCATAATTTAATAAATCATAAAAATCTACTGAGTATCCATTAGGGTGGTCTCATGTACTCAATAGTCTGTTAGATGGGAATATGGATTTAGACTATCCCTAGGGAAGTCGTTGAATATATATTGTGTAACTGATAGTATTCCATGTTATTTCGTTAATTAAGGGATTTATTGGAGTTGTGTATTCATGAAATTTGGTTTAAATAACACCTTTTCTATTTTTAGGGGTCTCATTTTATTAATTTCTATATCTCTAATATGAACATATATCCATCAAAATTAAAAAATTGATTTCACATACATTTTCCATAAAAATCATGTTATTTGATTGGTGTTGGATTCAAATCATTATGTGATTTTATATTCAAATCTTACACTTCAAAGGAATCTATTTTTTAGAATTATTTTATAAAAATAATACATCTATTTCCCTTTTTTAGTGATTTTTATGATTTTTATTTTCTAATTGTTTTTTCTAAAATTATGTTTTTAAAAATTTTATTGGATTTGGTTCACTATAACCAAACTCTATATAATTCATGATTACTTGTATTCATGGTATTTTTAATATTTATAACTTACATATCAAAATAAGATTTTTTTCTATCATTAAATTGTATGTGATAATGTCTTAATTTCATGAATTTCACTAAAAGGGTATATGTGTTTTTCTCTAGGATGAGGACATAGATGTTATAAGACAGTAAATATAAATTGATTTATTATTTGGATGGATCGTATTTTTGAGGGATCATATTTATAAAACACCGAATTTATATTTTGTATGGTTTAGTGGTGTATATGAGCTTCAACCTAGTTGGTGATGACTCATCCAGTGCATCCATGAGACCCAAGTTCAGATCTTTATAGAAGCATATTTTTGGGTTACTATAGTAATCAATGTAGTTGGTACTATAGCATTCACAATATTAGTTACTATAACACTTATAGTAGCAGGAATTGATTAGCAGTATAATAGTTGATGTATTAGGTACTGTAGAAGTTAATATGGTTGTACCAATAGATGGTACTATTCAATAATGTATCATCAGGAACTATTTATCTTCATGCCACCCCATCTTTAGGGTTACTAATGATTTTGGGCCACCTGATGTGAAGATGGAAACCATAACAATTCTACATGGAACATGCTCTAGAAAAGGATTAAGAGTGTGGCAAATTAACTAGAGAAAAGCTATAACATATTAATGAATTAAAGGGTATGTAATTTTCCATTGGTATCAAGTGTGTTCATCCTTGCACAAGATATCTATCCAAAAAAACTTGTATATATGGATATATGATCATCATGAAAATTCTTGGGAGGGCCAATTTCATGTAGTCGTAGTCATCGATGTATTCCATTATGATCTTTGAGTCATGTGTTATCAAGAAGACTATTGGAAATGCAAAGTAAGGGTTCTTCATTAACCCTTATGAGGGGAATAATAAAAACTGAATAATAATTTATTCCTTTAGGAAATTAAGGATAAGAGTTAGTGGTGATGATAGGGAGTTTTGATATCTTTCAAAGTCTATAATATAGTTTTGGTCTTTTATGGTCACCAAAACATGTAAAAGGGTAGGGGTTTTGGAGGTTTTGAAACCTAAATAAGATTATTGAGTGTGACGTAGATATCTGTTGATGTTCAGATGTCAGTCATAAAGGTCTTGATTTGGTGCTGGGATAAGCCGCAAAGAGAATAATGCCCTAGAAAACCATTTATACGCTGCTATTGATGAATTATCCACCAATACACATAGGTCTTAACAAAATTTACTAGGGTTACATTTTTGATTGTCATGACACATAAACCCCCCCCCCCCTAGAGAAAGAGGTCATTTGGTGACCCTCTCTTTATGGGGTTTTTAATTTTGGTGTGTGATGGGAGTATTATAGTTGATCAGTGTGAGGGTTGAAAGAGTGAGTTGTATACCACAATAATATACTATTATGAGTGGTGATTTGAAAATTTACAAGAACAAGGAACTATGACATTGGGTTTTTTAAATGACTTTTAAATATTCACTACGATCAATCCAATCATTGGAATCTGGGGAACCCCACTTATTGTTGATGGATTTTAGAGGCTCCTCTATAAAGGATTAAATTTCATCATCCATTGGATAGATTTTATTCATCTATTAAGATATGTTGAACACTTCGAACACTTATTTTCTTCCATATTCTTCTTTGGGTGTATGAAAAGCTTTGTTCATCCAGATTGAATCCTACCAAAATTATACATTCATTATCATAATCTATTTTTTATTCTCGCTGTTCTTGTACCAAATCTATTTGATATTTTATTTTAATTGAGAATTTGTGGTAAATATTTTTTGGATATTTTTTAGTTTGTATTCCATCACTTTTGGATGAATTTCCTTCTGTGGTTGCTTATTCAAGATCACACATACTTAACAAGAGGATGCTGAATAACTAGTTGAGGTCAGGAGTCCAAATTATATATGTTTATATATATATATATATTGATTTAATTTTATTATATTTTTTTGAATTGAATTTATGGGATATAATATTATGATAATTTATTGGACTAACAAAAATTAACAGTTGTTGAAGTAATCATATTTTTTATTCATTTTTGTGATATTCAGAATTGGGCTATGAATTTTTGTTATAGTTTGTAAAATATAATTTATTATATTACTAGGATAATATGATTTTTATAATCAAATTCAAAATTTTTTACTAAATACATATTGATTTTGAAACATATTATCATATTAATATATTTTTTACTACACCCATGACAAAAAAGAAGTGATGCTAAGAAAGTCATATATAAAATCCAAGTAATATTAGAAGATGAAAAAACTATTTTATATGTTCATCAATTTTCAATGATTCATTATGTTTTTTAAGTATTTCATAGAGATATTATGGTGTTGGTGGTGACTGGTTCAAATAAATAATGTGATGGTTAGTGATATGATGTTTTTATTTGTATGATGTGTGATGAGGGTTGAGGTGTAGTGGATGAAATTTATTGATTTTTTATAAGAAGTTGGTAATAGGATTTCATCTTAAAGGTATGTTATGGTGGACATTATATATGAGTTTGTTTATTTCGGGGGTTTTTTTGTATATTCTTCTAATAAGATGGTAAGAATGAAATTGTAAGTACATTGGTTTATAATTAAATGTTTATGGAAAGAAATGCATGTTTGGTAATCAAAATATTTCATTGAATTTAAATTAATATTGAATATAAATGTGTTAATATTAGGTGGATATTTAATAATTATAACATATGGAAATTTATGAACTGGTAATGAGAAGATGCATTTTGTATTGTTTTAGAATTTTGTGTATGGTATGTCTCATTTGTATTAGAAGTAATTTGTGAAAGGTGTCCTGAATGTTTTTGGTGGTGTGGTGCGAAAAACTAGAGGGTTGGATTTTTTCCAAAATTTTATGGTTGTGTAAGAGTATCTACATTATATTTTTCATGTAATTTACATACACACTCTAAAAGATTTGGATTTTTATACCAGCAAAAAAAACGTTGTGGGTTCATGGTATTTTCCTAGTTATCTAAGTTAGTGGTGATGTAGGTAGATGAATTGCTCTTCTCCCATACTCTTCCATTTAATGTGGAATAAGACAATGGTATAAAATTAGTGTAATGTACTTACTGATGATGTATCTTTTAGAGGGGATTCGTAGATTTGATGAGTGGTTTTGGATATTCAAGTGGATGATGAGGAAATTGTTTATTGTGGCCGTTATTCAAAGACAAAGGAGGGAATGGGGATCATGTACATAACATTGATGACAATATACTGACCATGTTGCAAGATATGTTCATGAGGCTGATATTGGAAAATTCTATTATACGATGTTATACCATGATATGTTGAGATATATAGCACTGTTCCCAAACCCAGATAATATATCGATGGATATGTGATGTGGTGATATATAATGGATGGGAAAATTAAATTTTCATTGTTGTTGTGTGAAAATACGACATCCGTGGGAAGTGGTTATAGGGTCAATTTTCCTATTTCTATTAATATTACTTATGATTAGTGAAATATTGGTTTTAACTGATAAATTAGTTTTGGGTTAATAATTATCATATTTATGTCATTTTTGGTTATGTTATTTATTAACTAGTGAATTAACATTCACTTTTTATATTTTGATGACAATCAATGGGTGTGATCCAACATAGTATTGATGTAATTATCACTATATATTTATATATAATATATAGTGATATTTTAAATAATGATTTCAGGGATAGATCCATACATTACTATCATGAAAATTATATCTATTATTTAATCCTTGTTGTAGGGTTTATCTTCGTGTATATACACAGATAATTTTATCTTTTTTTATGTTTCACAATAATTTAAGGCTGTTTTGGTTCCCTTTGATATTATTTTATAGATTTGTAGGGTGGTTTTTTTCATATCATCATATCCTACACTCACTATGGATTTTAATTCCATGAATTTGTCTGATTTATATACCCTCGCCTTTATTTTACATCATAGGGCCAATTGAAGTGGGTTTTCTGTTTGTAATATATCATCAATAAAAAATAAACCAGCTGTGGTACCTTTATCATGATTGTTTCATGAGAGAGTGGTATCATATAATATGGTTTATATATAAAATGATGATTAGATTTTGGAACTGTGAGTATTTCCTAGGTTTGTAGGGAATTATTTTAGTTAACATATATTCTTTACATGGTACAAGGAGATCATGTTTAAAATAATTTCCCCCCAATGACCTATTACATTGACTCAATGTTTTTTAAATGATAAAATGAAGTGGTGAAACTTTTAGTTTATATACTTAGGAGATTAACATATATCATGATTGACAATTATATTTATTGTACTTGATGTTCTTCAATGGATTTAAAATAAATATAATTACATGAATACTTAATTTTCCATGATACCAGGATTAGGGCTACCTTGAGTTTTTAGGAATATCACTAGATCATCACCTTTATATAGTTAAGGAAGTAGTGTTTCATATGTATGATCGAATAGGTATTTGTTGGATTGATTTGACCAAGAAGGATGAGGTATGAATGAGTTTTTTCTATGGTTTTATGTGGAATTTCCAGGTAATGTACTATGGGCGTGTCTTTAATAAAGAGATAGTGCACTCGAATGATATGATTTAATTCACATTTCGGGGTTTTTTCTTCCAAGGTCATAGTACTAATATCCATTAGTATTAATACAAATTCATGTATTATGATAGAATTAGTTGATGGTGTATCATGGATATCAAGGAGATGATGGTGTATCTTTAGATGACTTATAGAATGAGATTCATTTTTATTTTTTTATGTATCATGAAGTCCCAATGAAGAAATTTATTTTACCCCCATCAATAGGGGAGACATAGCATGTGATAGGTCATGTTCTGGTTTAGGGGCCTCATATATTTACTCCTAATCTCATTCCAAATGAGAATTATGTAGCCTAATGACTTGAGGAGGGGTTGTATCCCAATATTTGATATACGATCACCAAATTTATAATACCCACAAATGTGGAGGTACTAAATAATGTGGTGGAGATCAAGTGGATGCATTAATAGGAAAGAGATCCCTAAGAGGGAGTCAATAATTGTCTCATTTGGATCAGATCTTGGGGTGAAAGTTCATATATTATGGGGAATTTATGGTTCATATTGATGGGTAGTTGAGCTCATTATTCATTATAACAACTTTTTCTAGATGAATGTTCACTTGTGTCTGCTACGGTATTAACATTTTCTTGTTATTTATACAGAGTTAGAGATCATTGTCAGGATCAGTACGTTGACATCTCTAGGGTTTCATAATGGGATATACATTTTAGATACATTCAATCAATTATATTAGTTTCCTATGATTTTGTATAACCATTACTGGTCACAAAATATTGTTCATTAGTCGGGTCACCATGCACATACAAGGCCTAGATGAGGATGATCAGGTTGAGTCTATCCTCATTATGGTCCCCATCCATTTGGATCGAGACCATAACATGGAGCTAAGGGATGTTGGAAATGAGTTAGGGGTGTTTGGAAAACTAACACTCTTGTTATATATTTGTCAGTGCAAGTGGGGACATATATTTTTTGAGGTATGACCTATTTATCATGCACGTTGTATTCTTAATTTTTTTAGAATATCTTTATAATACATTTTTTCTTCAACTACAGTATAAACATTATAAATGTATGTGGAGAGTCCTCCCAATAACCTTTTGTTATCCATTATTGTTGGTAGTCATACAACCTTGATTGATTTATTCTGGTGATATCAATTGATTATTGGTAGTTTTAGTAGGTGGGAGATTTATCTTACAATAGTTATATCCATTTGATGTCATTATGATCATTGACTTGTTATATTCAGTCTATTTATTTTTTTATTTTTTATAAAAAAGATTTTTGTTTCATATCATGAATGACCAATTAGGATTTTTTCTGAGATAAGATTTCATATTTATGAATCTTGAATTAATAATATTTGTCTTAGTTGATTTATTTTTCATTTGGGGATCATACGACTGATCTTACCAAGTTAATTCAAGGGGTTCTTTATGTGTTACAACATGAGTTTGGGACACTACCAATAATTAGTGGCATTGATTTTGGGATGAAGATACAAATATCTACATTATTTATTTCATTATGTCTTTGTTAGAAGGATCCCAATAGGTTACATATATTGAGACTGAAATTTGATGTTCTAATGTAGAATTGATTTATCCAACCATGGTTGAATATTTGGGGGTACTCTAGTGTTATTCACCTAGTATGAGGTTGTTCAAAGACTAGTAGTGGTTGAATTACATAATGATCAAGAATCTTTACCTTAAATTGGATGATCGATGATCTTTCTAACTAGTTGAAGGTAGATATTTGATTTTATATGATAAATCTATAGACTAAGTATCAAAAAATGAAAGTGAAAGATGATGATATCCTAAAGACTCCCTTCTATCGTATGTATCGAATCCTAGATTATTTGGTCTTTTTATTCAGTTCCATTGGCTCAATGGTTGTGTTCATGGGGATCCTAATCTACATATATAATGAGTTATAAAATAGTACATAAACATTGCTATCAATAACATCCATATATTATCAATTCATGAAGGGGAGAATGTTGAGAATCTCTGAGTTTTCTTATAGGTTCTTTTACACCATCAACCATATGAGAAGTTTTCCATGTGTTATTTTTGTATATGAGATGTCAATTTCCTTAGGAATGTGAAGGTTCAATAGGATGTGGACATGAACCATAAAATATAGAGTAATATTTTTCCTATGAAAAATACATGAACATGGAAAAGGATTTCATATTTATAGGTCTTGTAAGATATTTTTAATATTTTATGTTTGATTTCCCTATAAAAATAGCTTGACTATAAATAGTGACCATGACTTTCTTTGATTTCAAATATATTTAAATGTTATATAAAACATTCACCAACCTGTAGTATATGTTTATCAGAACCCTATTTATTCAATTTCAAGTTGTATTGGAGATGGTCATGGTATTTTTTGGGGTGTACCAATTGAAAATTGGATCTGTTTTTATACCAAAAGTGAAAATATTTCTAATGTGTCTAGAAAATTATCTTCACATGATCGTATCAATTCACTCCATAATCTAGATTTTCTAGCAGTCGTTTTTACAGTAATGTGGTAGTGACATTATGTCTTCAGAATGAATTCCATTTTTCTAAAGGACTATCATATATTAAGGAATATCTTCTCTCATTAGGTTCTAAAAGATAGACAATATAGGTGGATAATGTTTCTCTAATATAAATATTTTATGTTATGCAACACCAAATGGAAATGTAATGTTGTTGCTTAGTAATTTTGTAGGAATCCATAGATATATAAAGATTCAGTGTCCATGGATGCTTTTATAGGGATTTAATATTGTGAATACATATACCTCAACAAAAAATCCCTTAGTATTAGTGAATTTCATTTTCAAATGAATGTGGAATCCTGTTTTATGTGAATGGTGCATGTGTTTTAGTGGGTAGACATAGAGGTGAAGATAACGGGAAATCATGTCTGTTATGGTGCTGCTTCAATTGGGTGGATAGAGGATGGTAAAAATCCAATGTCGTATCATAGAAGTTAGTTTGTTATAATGATGAGGTGTTGTGGAGTTTTCTATAAATTATACTCATATAATTATTTTGGTGAATTCAATTCTGCTGAAGTCATACAATGAATTTAAGAGGTAGTATTAGTGGCCTCAGGTGAAGTGGTTACTAGTAGAGTTCCTTGTGTGTTGTCTAGTCAATCAGTAGGTGAAAGACCAGAATCATGTTCCTAGAATCTTTTTTTCTCATCCTATGGATTTACTTAATTGTATGTGATATGAAATATCAATAGTTTTTTGGTAGGTCACAATAGGTCCAAGGTGGATATGATGCTTCATGGGTGATTATGTAAAATTTAATAAAGACCTATCATTTTTTGCAGAGAAATAAGTCGAGTACTATGGGTATTATAGAAATATTGTTACGTGGATGAAATTGTGGATCTTCACATGCTCTCGAGGAACATTATTTCTAATCATGACCTCTTTTTATATCATAAGTCAATATGGTATTTCAAACTAATTTTGGAACCCACTTATGTTTTACCAGAGCCTTTTATCCATATATAGATTTTCAGATGAAGTAGACTATCAGGATGTTGTAGGATATATTTCAAGAATGATTATTGGATTATAGTGGATTACTGTAGTATAAATACCCTTTGTTGGAGTTTATTTAAAAAATAATTATCTTTATGACAAAAAACTTTTCAATATATGGTGTATCATTTATATCCCTATCATTCATCCTTCGTTTCACAGTCCTTGGGGATTCTACAAACATTGGTATCTTTGTGGAAAAGAGCACAATAATGAAGATATAAATTGTTAAAGAGTTGATAAAGGTTTCATTGGACCATTAGAAACCCTATATTGATACTAAACATATCAATTTGGACTTTTATGGTGGAGAAAAAGCACTAGGGTGGGTTATCATCCAACGGGGATGGAAGTGTATTTGTTGGGGAGGGGCGGTGGTGGGTAGGGGTTTAACTTTCTCCCTTGTCATCATCCTTTCTAAGGAGATGAATCATATTGGAAAGGTGGTGTATCGAATGGAACTAAAATCATGGTTTTATATCTGACATGTCATCTTTTATATGTCTCATCTCCATCGGTATCATTAAGATGACTCCTTTTTCAATGATTGGGGGGAGATATACGTTGAGGATAAAGAGACATTTGTCGAATGTCTTGTAGATCTCCTAGAACAACAAATTAATTTATTAGTTCGATGAACAATTCCATTTTTTCTTGTGCAGTGAATAAATTGTGTCTTAGAAGAGGTAACTATAGAAAATGAGACAAATATAAATTCATAGTGTCCGATGATATATTTATTTTTCTTTAATATTTACCTTGTGTATTGTTACATTTCTCTTATTTCTGATATATATAGTATCTATTTTCCTATAACTCTTAATACATGGTATGTTTTTACATATGGGCTATATTGGTAGCCCTATGAGATATACAGAATGATGTCTATCTAGACCTTATCTTTTACACTTCCTTACAGGTTTTTGTTTTTATAAATGATGAAAATTGTTATTCCTTATATCTTTAAAGATCCAAAATAATTGGATTTATAAAAATTGTTTCACATTCATTCATTTTGGTTATAATTTCAATTTGGAGTTTTAGATATTTATGAAAACCCCCTTAATATCAATCTATTACATAAATAATTACACACTTCCACTCAATGTCCATTTCTTCCTAGAAGAAAGTTTTAATAATTTCAAATTCATATTTAATTCAGGATAAACATTCTTTTTTAAGTCCAATCATTTTTTATTCATTGATATACATTGTAATAGTTCCAAAACATCTATAAGAATAATGGAAAACCATTAAAACCATATCATCTTCACATAGATCATAAAAAAGTATATTAAGGGAATTTATTTCCATTATTAATTTTGAAATTCCAGAAAACTCATAAGGATAATTGCCTTCTTAAACTGCAAACATTTGAACATAAAACAATCCTTTACCTATTAAATAATTAATATTTAAAGACAATAAATTTTATCAATCCTTTTTTGAAAATTAATTGAAAAATAATAATTCATTAATGTGTAACTATGAGGACAAAATATCTACCTTTAAGACATTAATAGTTGAATTAAATCATAAATATATTTTTTACATTTAATATTGAGATGATTTCAATGAATACTCATACAAAAGCCCTTAGATACCATGTAATAAATTATGGACATAAAATTCAACATGCTTCTATTAATTAATAACCAAATATGATTATTCAAATATTAACTTTGAAGTAACTATTATCAGTAATCTATATATATTCATAAGAATATCTTACATCAATTAACTATATCACTTATTATGATTGGTTAACAATATCTACATTCTCAGAGGAGTAACTTACATCAAATATCTCATTCCCTTTAGAAAATTCAATTTAGGGTTTTAATAGTATCACCAATCACATCATTAATATATTCCCAAATAGCTCTGTGTTTAATCCCTATTCCACAAAATCCTCAATAACTCCTATTTATTATGTTTTAAAATAAATAAATTTAATAACTTTTACATTTCATTATAAAAACTAATAAATTTTCATTTCTACCCATCAATAATAATGTTTACATTTTTCTCATAAAAATTAGAAGGGATTTTCATTTCATTTAAAAACTCTTAAACCATTTTATTTCCATGGAATAAAAGGAATATGAAATTCAGGACAAAAAATAAATGGATATTTTAATAGTAAATTTTTTATTAATAGAAAACATGATGATGGTAAATTCTATTCATTCCTTACATGTTAAATATTTTGTAACCGTTTATAAAAAATAGTAAAAAGTGGACCATTATAGATAAATTAATTTTATAGGTTTAAAGAAAATTTAAAAATTTAATGATAGTTAAAAATTTCATTTGGAAATATTTTAAAAAATATCTAAAACATTTTAAATTACATAATCACGAGAGATGAATATTTTTATATGATTAGAAGGAAATAAGTTTTAAATAAAAATACCTAATCACTTTAGAAATTTTTGAATCAATTAAACATACAATAATAGAACATGAAATGGATCTATATAAAATTATTTTAGTAAATTAGTGATAATAAAAATTCATATAATCATTTATACACTATATAATAGGAAATTCATTATGGGTGTTGAATTAGTATCAAATAAATGAAATTGAGGTGAAAAATGTAACGTCCCAAATCCAGATACCACACATTGGGTTCCCCAAACCCAGTTGGTCAATGACCTCAAGGGAATTTCCGTAAATTCCATAGGCTACCAACTAGTAGCAAGGGCCTAGGACTGATAGTGAGAAAACAATGCCTTCATTTTATAAGGGTATCACAACATAATAAGTTATATAAACATGCAAAAGAGGAATTAGTGAACAATATACAATTGAAATGGACAACTGAAGAGAAAGATAACTAACAGTTATATATATAATGATGCGATATGTCACTAATTCTAATAAATCAGAATAAAAAGGATACACATCAATAAAATAGAATACTATAATTAGGTACGAGTACTTCAAAATGAAACCAAAGAAGAGTAAACAAAACGCAGTTGCATCGCAAGCCTAGGCTCGATCCCAGGCTCTCCTGCTCCTTTTCAAAAATCATTTTCCTATGTAGGGACCCTTTCCCTTATCTACACCTACAGAAATATAATCTATTTGAGCCGTAGACATGACCCAAACAGGGTGTGAGAAACAAATCCCAGTAGGAAACCACTAAAGTCCCGTGCCCAACTATCAGTGAAAAGTTGCAACAGAAGTGTGCGATAGTAAAATGTCGTAAGCTAGGAAGTTCTCAAAAGTGACTATCACTACCAATTTCAATACCATTTTAATAATTATTTAACAATTCAATTTAAAAAATCACCATAGTGAATGTTCTATGTAAACACTGTCCTTAGACATGAAAATCCTTACCCTCAAGTAAACAGAACCAAAAGCTTCAGGTGATTTCTCTAAGGCATAACGAATATTGCCCACAGGCATACAAGATATTGCCCACAGGCACAAGAGTTCTATTCTCAGACATATAAAAAGTTTCCCTCAGGCTCAACAAAACACTTTCAATAGGATAAGAAAAACACGTCCCTCATGCTAAACAAAACAAGAAATTTACACAAATTTCCTCTCATGAAAAATTAAAACATGGTATAATCATGGCATACCCACAGGTATCCTGTCCAAACGGCTATATAGAGGAACACACCCATGGGTGGGTCTAGATAAATTTAATGATCTCAAAAAAAAATAATTATTTAAAATATTACCTATTCCATTAAAGGCATATATAAAATCAAGGCTTCAGCCATACGACACCCCAATCATAGGCGTGTGGCACAAAGGTAAAAAAAATCATCTCAATAGATGGAATTAACCACAAGACCACCTACCCCGATCGCCTCTGATCGTTATACATGAGTAGCGCCTCCATAAACATCCAAGAACGATGTAGATCATGGAAAAAAATAGCTCGTTCTAACATAAATAACTTCCCTTAGAAGACGTATTGGAAAGAACAACCCAAGGAGAGGGAAGGTCTAACCCGTGGAGTTGAAACGAGATCAACAATGGAAGAAATGGAATTCAAGTGGGCGGTCAGGAACTCCTCCATGCTCCAACCTTTTCTCCCAGATCTAAAACGAGTTCTTTGCCTCATCTACTGAATGAGGAGGCTATTTCATTTTTTTAAAATAAAAACATAACTACACGGAATGTACTCTCAAGTACACGATGTGTAATTTTTTTTAACTATTCACTAGCAGCAACTCTCTACTGCCTTACTGATCAACTGCCGACTGATTAGACGGTGAGTAATACTATGTACATGGCATGCACTATCTATTTTACTATTCACCTTGCGGCAATTCTCCACCACCTAATTGTTCACATTCTGACGGGTTATATGGTGTGTATTACTATGTACCTGTCATGTATTTAGTTTTTACGCCCTGAATCCCTGACAAGCCTACAAGCCCTGTATTCTCATCCCAGACAGCTTAAGTACACAACATGCAGAAAAGTACACAGCGTATACCCATAAATTTTTGATTCCCCCACCATTTTCTTTATTTTCTAAATAACATTAAAGGAAGAGGAAACAAAGAAACTTGTACCTCAAGAATAAGAATCGGGTTATTACAAAAATATCCCCTTAATGAAATTCATCCCCGAATTTCCATTCCAAGGATAGTGATGATAATGCTGTGAAAAACTATGGCCATTGAGCATGTACGTCGGTCTCCCACTCTTAGGTTTCAACTACACTCAGCCAAGTTGCCATAACAGCAGTGCGAGAGGAACTGGCCGACCTCAGAGAACCTTCATGATCTTATCAACAATACGAATCAGAATATTCTCACAGGATATAGTGACCTGATGTTCAAACTCCGCCGGTTGAAAATGTGAGATGGGTCTGACTGATAATAGTGTAGATGAGATACATGGAAGATGTCGTATATGGCCCAGTACCTCTGTGGTAACTGTAATCTATAGGCAACCATCCTGACTATCTCTAGATTCTAAAACGAACCCACATACCTCGGTGAATGTTTACCACATCTCCTGATCTACATGTGTCCCATCCTCGGTGAAACACGCAAGAAAACCAGATCACCAACAAAGAACTCCATGGGTCTTCTACAGTGATCAACATAATATTTCTGACAAGACTGTACCATATCAATCCACTTCTGAATCAACTGGACCTGAATTGATGTCTCCTACAAGAGACATGGTCCCAGTAATGTAGCCTCACCTGCCTCTAACCAGAAGAAGTGTGATCAGCATGGCCTATGATATAAAACCTTGTAAGGTTTCATCTCAATAGTTTTTTGAAAACTATATTTATACACAAACTCGACTAGGGGTATGGTATTCTCCAATGAGCCCCCAAATTCTATGACAAATGCACGCATCATGTCATCTTGCACCTATATATTATGCTCTAACTTGCTTTCGGTATGAGGGTTGAATGTTTTTCTTAGAAGCACCTGTGTACCTAGTGCCCTCTAAAAACTCAGCCAAAAACTAGATGTAAATAGGGTGTCCCTATATTAAATGATAGAACAAGGGACCCCATGAATAATTATTACCTATAGGATATACAAATTCCCAAGCTCGTCAACACCAGAGTTCTCCTTGATCGGAAAAAAGTGACCCACCTTCGTAAATATGTCCAGAGCAACCCATATGGAATCCATACCTCAAGGTGACCTCCAAAACCCAGACACGAATTCCATCATGACATCATCTTATTTCTAATATGGAATGGGTAACTGCTATGATAGTCCGGATGGCCTCTGATTCTCCTCCTTCACCTGTTGATAGGTGGAACATCTCGGAACAAAACCAGCTACCTCTCTTTTCATTCCTGGACACCAATACTGACGTATCATGTCATAGTACATTTTGGTATGTCCAGGATGCACTACCCAAGATGAATCATGAAACTCCAAACACCTCATGTATATCCCCTAGAACCCACACTCGTCTTTAGATATGCAGTACCTCATTATTTCTTATCTTTCAACCATGAGGAGGGCCCTAACTTGCCACCGACTCCCATAGAACTTGGATTTCTAAATATGATAGTTGTCTCATCCCTACTCTATCCAGGAGTGTAGAAGTCACAAATAATGATGAAAGATTGGTTTCCCCCTGACATTTTTTCATCTCCAAATGCTTCTCAGAGAACAAATCCATAAGCTTCCACTCACCACTGGCCTCCTGAACTGCATGTATCTGCGTCTTCCTTCTCAGTACATCAGCCACATCATTAATCATACCAGGTATATAGGAAATATCAATATCGATGGACTGAAGGTATTCAACCCACCTTCATTATATCATGTTCATTTCACATTGGGTAAAGATGTATTTTAGACTTTTGTGATCTGTAAACACAAAAAAATGTTCTCAAAAGGGATACTACCTCCAACAGTGTATCACATCAACAAATTCATCCAAATAGATATCATGTGTTGGGTAGTTCCTCTCATGTGACCTCAACTACCGAGACTGGTAGGAAACTACTTGATCGCCCTACAACAACACTGCTCTTAGACTAATACCTGAAGCATCACAATAAACTGTTTAGCTATTCCCTTGCTCTAGAACTTTTAGGACTTGTGCTAATATCAACCTTCCATTCAACTCATGAAAGGCTATCTCGCAATCTTCTAACCAAAAGAACATCATACCCTTATTACTCAAACTCATCAATGACACTAATAAGTGGGAAAAGTCTTGTATAAAGTTTCTATATTAACCAACCAACCGCAAGAAACTCCGTATTTCAATCACATTATTAGGCTTCTCCTAGGAAAATACTGCTCTCACTCTCTCTGGGTCTACTGAAACTCCTTCCTCTGAGATAATATGACCCATGAAGTGAATCTAGTTCATCCAAAAGTGGAACATTGAGAGCTTAAAATATAACTGATGCTCTCTTAGGGTACTCAATACGATCTAAATATGGGTGGCATGGTCATGTCATGTGTTAGATTACACCAAGATATCGTCCACGAAGACTACAACAACATAATCTTGAAAAGGGTGGAACCCACGATTCATTAGAGCCATGAAAACTGATGCTACGTTCCTGAGTCTGAACCACAAGAAAAAGTACTCGTATAGACCATATCTGCTCTGATAGGCTATAAGTGGTATGTATGATGGTCTAACACGCAATTAATGAATACTTTTCTCTACAACATCTCAAACATCCCCTTGAGCTCCTGCAATTCTGGTGTAGCAATCCTATAAAGAGGAATGGACACCAGTGTCATTCCTAGCACAAGCTCAATAGAGAAATACCCCTCTCGCTCTAGAGGTAGAACTGAAAACTCTTCCGGGAATACATCCCTAAAATGATTTACCACTAGAGGGAAATAATTTAGACAATTTTCCTATTCATCATGATATAAACATGCAATTTGGGTTGTCACTCCACCTCACCCACGATGCTCGATTCTTGCTCAGCTCACCTGGACATCCCATTCACCCTTGTATAGAAACTCCTTTCCCTCTGGTGATGTGAAACTCACCATGCGACGATAACATTCTTCAAATTCTTAGAAGGGTACCAAAAGACATCATGTGAAAGAAATTATAAGCTATCATCTCTAAAACATAGAGGTCCCATAGAATGTGTCACCCATAAACCTCAATGGGGAACTCCATTCATTAACGCGGACATGCCATTCTAATTCCCAACAGAGTGTCTAGCTTCATGAAAATAGAATAAGAAGATATGCAGATCCCAAGTCTCTCCACAATGGGTATAGATATAATGTTATGTGTAGCACCAGTATAAAAAATTAAAAAAGATAGGTCAAAATCCACTATAATAATACCTCTGATAGTGGAAGGTTTGGGATCCTACTCCCATTGGGTCTGTTGTAATGAATATTCCTATCTAGTGTCATGGCCCTACAACATAGCCTGGCTACACTGAGCTGACCCGCCCTACTATACTTGATATCCTGGTGTCTGGAAACCACAACCATGACCACCAACTCAGCCTGAACATACTGATGTATTCTATTTCCCTGACTGGTAAGAAGTTGCTGGCCCTACTCCTTCATATAGTGTCACACCCAAAAATTCAATATTTTTTTATTTCATAAATTTTCTCTATGTCTGGCAGTTTGGGTTTAATACTGACTTAAATATGGTGTTCTTATTTAAAAAAATGTGTGTAATGGCATTTATTTCATTTATCACACCACGGCCGAAGTCGTGTGACGGCCTCGATTGGGTCGCCATGGAACCCACCAGATGCATGGCTAATGAATGAATTAATTAAGTGTAACGATCAATAAAATCTTGAAATTAAATGTCATGTTAAGGAAGATAATTTTATTATGTTTAATATTATTATCATCATCATAATTCCTTTTAAATTTATTTATGGGATCCACGGGGTGACCCCGCAGTTGCCCAACTCTTTAAAAAAATTATATGAAATATCAAATGATGTTTAAATAATTATTTTATTGATAAAAAGGTGTATCTTCTATTATTAAGTATTACAATTATTTTTATTTTTATTAAACCCACCGTGTTTATTAAGATAAAGTTCATTATTATCAATCTATTATTATCATCCTTTTATTAAATTTTTTTATGTTATTATGTTTATGAATATCAGGTAACGTTATTATAATTAATAATATGATTATTATTATTAATATTATTGGGTTTGTTCTTGTTTTTAGATTTTATTCTTTTTCCCCCTCCTCTTTCATCGAGACCTAACTCCCCTCCCCATATTTTTTTTCTTCCCTGTCGAAGCCCCCCATCCTTCCATGGTTCTGCTCGTGTTCCCCCTCCATGGAAAACACCTCCTCCTTTGCTGCACCCCACCGGCGCCGCACACCCCTCCAGTGAATTTGAGTTGTCACCCTGACACCCCTTGCATCGCCTGACGCCACTTCCCTCACCAATCCTCCCTCTCTTCCCTCCCGGCGGAGACCTTGGCAGTGCACCCTCAGTCTATCACGACCCCCTTCCATGGCCAGCTCAAAATCACACCACACCCCCTACACGCTGCACCTCACCCCTGAATCTCTCCTTATTCACCCAGTCGTTACACCGCATCCCTCTTTTCGAGCCTGCCCTCTTCACCTCGATGGACAGTTACCCTCACTGGTCTTCTCTCACCCGCACGCCACCCCTGTCAGACCCTCTTAGGGTCGCCGCCTCTCCCTCTCCACAATGGGTAAACCCTCATCCTCATATCTAGGGTTTTGATCCTTTTTTATGTGGGGTGTTTTTTGTTTTAATTCATGTTTTATGAATTAATCTAGGATTTTTATGGTGTGAATTACATGCGATTGAAGTTTCACACCGTGTTTTGCGGTTTTTGTTGATTTTGAATCCATATTATGTTTTCGGTAGGGCGTTGGATAGTTTCATGTTGGTTTTCCTCATTTTGGTTCGTTCCTGACACCCAAGTTAAGGGGTAATTTCATCGGTTGGTTTTACACCTAGTTGTGCGATGTCCTTTATGTGTTTTAATGTTCATAGTAATTATATGGTAGGGCATGGGTCACTGCCTTGTGATTTCGGTCTGTAACGTTTCGTTGGTCTCTGTTTGAGGTGAAGATTCTTTTATGGCCTTGTTTAATTTGGTTTGTTTTTTGTCAAATTACTTTAATAATTTATTTTTAGGGTTCGCACTATCCCCCTTATTGTGAAATTGTCATGCGATGGGAGTTTCACGCCAATTTTGTGGAGTTTCTAGACACCGGTATGTGGTTCCATGATTAATTATTATTTGACTAATTAATTTTCAAGTTTTATTAATTCAGCATATTATAACATTAATTGGTGTAGTGTGCAATTTTTTCTTTATGAAGATTGATTTTCATTGAAACTGTTTTGTGGATTTTTTTATAAAATGCATGTGTTTTCTACTGGGAACTCTATTGGTGATTTTTAAATTTAGTGGTTGGCTTATTAATTTATTCAATTTGGTTGAACTATGATTTTTTTACATGGAGTCATGTGTGTTTGGTCTAAAAAAATGGATTTTGTAAGATATGGAGTTTGGGTGACATGGTTTATATTTTGGCATGTTTCAGAATATATTTTATTTTGGAAAGGGGTTTTGAATGACTTCTTTTACTTGAAGAGTTTTGCGACATGTTTGAAAACTATTTATTAAATTCTCTTTTGGTGTTTTCTAAATTATAAAAGTTTTTTTATTAAATTATGCATCTATTTTAATTTAATATGTAAGTAGTGTAGATTAATTTTTAAAATGATTCTGGTGTGTGTTTGGTTTTAAAAGCGGATTTGGGTGTGGAAATTTTGTTTTTGCACATATAAGCACCCTATTGTACTTTTATGCATTATTGTGATAGGTGTCTTGAACATGAAACATGATTGAGCCCAAAACGGGAAGCCCAGGTAGCTAGATGGATATAATAGACTAGTGGGACAGTGTTCTGGAGGTGACTTGACCTGGATTCACTGGAAGGACTGACGATTCCAACACTAACTAAACATACACTTTTCAAAGGGTAGTGGCCTTCTAAGCCATGTTTTCTAAGGTTCGTGGCCCTCTAGGACACATTTCCCTGAGACACGATGATCTAGGGACCCAAGCTAGCTAATACCCATGTGGCCTCTCCCATATTAGTTCTCATTGGTTACTTTATGCTCATCAGTGTGACATATTGGTTATTTTAAAATGTAATGGTGAGTGTGTTTTAATTTTCTGTTATTCCATTTGAATTTTTTTTCCTAAATCCAATTTTCATTATAACTTCTCAAGCATTTACTTATTTTCATTAATTAAAATCAAAAATGTATTTTTAATATAATAATTTTGTGTGGAACATTTTTATTGGGTGACATCCTACTGGGCTATTCACTCACACTATATATACACCTTTGGGTGTATGTAGACATTGTTCTATATGTATTCAAGGTTGAGGTATTTTTCTCAGTGATGGTGGTTCGGGTTGACGATGGTTTTCCCATGTTGGTTAGAAAATGGACGGTTGAGGAGATGGCTTATTGTGTTGCATGAAGGTGAGAGTTTTTGTGTTAGTTTTCTTTCCATTGTTGTCTCCTTATAGTTTTGGGTTGAATTGTAAACTTTATGTTTGGTCAAATGTTAAGGGTTAGTTTGGTTTTCAGTTTCCAATTTTATTTTATCTATCTTATTGGTTTTTTTGTTTACTATTTTATGTAAATTGTTCCCATGTATTTTTTTTCATACCTTGGAACTTGTGCCAGCCAATGGGGATAGGGAAGGCCCTTTGGTCCATCCCAAGGACCTGGTCGGGCATCGGGTCAGATGGCGACCCGACCTGGTCCGTGACATGCAGAGTCTGCACAGAACCTGTCTCACAAGATACTGGGGGAAATACCCTACAAAATGCTAGAGATGGCCCATCTTTCCACAAGATCAACACTCCACTAGGCCACGTGGACACTCAGGTCTCTTGTGCCCATCTTTACATCACTGCTAGCACATGACCTGGACACCTGAAGAATTATTCTGTCTAGTACCTCCACTGTAAGAGAAATTCATCTACCCCTTCCTCTTGGCAGTAGAAATAGTAACTGAAACTAGTGTCGAACCGTCCTGGGTCACATCACTAGCTACCTGCAGGTTTCTTCTCATTAATCAACGCCTAGTTCACAATAGCATGCACTATAGAAAACCAGAAAACATTCAGCAGCACTCAAGTGTCTTATCTAAGACCATCCTCAAAGTGTCTAGACTTCAATGTCACATTAAACACAAGCACAGGTGCAAAAAACTATAGCTCGGTGAAGCGGGAAGAATAATCCATCACTGACAGGGAGTCCTGTCGGAGATTCATGAACACCCGAGATCATTCTGCCCATAGCGTCTCCAGAAAGAAAAATTCATATAAGACCTCCGGAAAATCATCCCACACCACGTATTTATGATCTTCTATCTTGGTGGTAACATCCCACCACCTCCTGATGGAATCACACAACATGTACATAGCAAGCTTGACCCTCCACTCTCTAGGATTCCCAAGATGCTCTAAGATTTCTTGCAATGAATCCTACCATGACTCCACAACCTGTGGTGTGCCATCCCCTAAAAACGTAAGTGGATGCTGATGATAGAATATATGTGTGAGCTCTGCCTTAGATGTGGTAACCGACAGTGCTCCTTGGATGGTCTCCATGAACTGCATAAAGCCTTCATGGAACTGTGCATTTGTGCCAATGTATAGTATAATGGCTTGTGCCGCATCTGTCACTACTCGAGGATCCATAAGTATCCTGTGTTCTACCGTCTCTGATGTATAATTGTTTCCACTCTCTTGGTGAACAACATGGGGTCTTATTGGCGGTGTGACTCTACAATGTAAAACAAATGCCTCAGATTAAGATCGTCAAGGAGAAGGAAATGGAAACATATGAAGGGAACAGTGAACAAAAAACATTCATTTTTTATAAAACAAGACTACATGACATGTATTATAACTACACGGTGTGTTCCCTTATGTCTTTGACATGGGTGTGTAATTCTTCTAGAACTGGCCATGTAACACCTAAAAAACATGGCGTGTTGTCCAAACACACTACGTGTACTTGAATTTTCTTCCTCTGCCCGAGTCCTTCTACATAGCTAAGCCACATGGATCTCTTTAGAATGAGAATAAAAAACATGTATAAGTCCTACATGGCATGTAAGATATGATCTTGACTGAATTGTGTTGTTCGTGACATTGCATGGTACACATCCCACACTAAGTGGCATGTTCCAGATATACACGACGACTACGGCTTAAATTCAAACCGATTGTGTTGTTAGTGACACGGCTGACTACCCAGCTAACACTACATGGCGTGTTACAACCGCACACAACGTGTACACCATCCTATTTCCCCAGCCACACGACCAAGTACACATGGCCTTTCACCAGTCAAGACAATATGGCTTGTCCCAATGGTACACGACATGTAGTAGATGAGATTCACCAACCCCTGTTGTTTGAAACGTAGCTGGATCCCCAGATTACCCTACACTGCTTGTTCAGAAGTGACACAGTGAGTTTATGTGAATATTTATCCATCAATGTTGTTAGTCACACGGGTAGACATAGGGGAAACATGACAAGACGTGTACAACCGGTACACAGCATGGTCCCTCTATATTTTCCCCATCCCATGCTTCTGCCTACAAGACCTATGACATGGTTAGAAACTACACAACTTTTACATAAGGTACATGACATGTACATATAATGTTTTTCATTTAATTCTGAACCATAGATTACATGGCATGTGTTCAGAGAACCACATACCGCGTTCTCTTGGTTTCTGGACAGTAGACCTCAGAAACTACTCTAGAGCCCCTTTTTCTTCGTTAATTCTAAAGCGTTTGTATGTCAAATTCCACCCTGTGGCGGCCCATACTCCACACAAACCAATGTTTCGAACCCAACCTTTCTCACTTCTAGAACAAAGCTAAACAAAAATATCGATCAAGATTCACTAAATACTAGTCCAAGAAGCCCATACTTTTTATGAACCAAAGTTTGTCATCCATAAACCCAACCATAACATGTACAATTTACCTATCAATAGTAGGCATATCTAACTAGTTAACAATCACAATAGAATGAATTTTTTAGAACATCATATATCACAACAACATGAAATTTCTAATACACTTACATGGCATGGAAACTATGCATGGAATGTGGTTCTAACATATACCTAAATGATGCATGAGTTGGCATAACCAAATCTCATTGGGTTGCGACTAAATAGAACACAGTTTAAAAATATTATTAGAACATCACAAGTGTGTGAATCTACAGTGAAAATCAGATCAACTTTAATGAGAAAAATCAATAAAATTTGCAACACAAGATAAATTCACTTTTCCCTATACACAAGTTAGCTACTCTCAGGCACATCTTATTACCAAATAAAAATTCCTTCCAATACCTAAAAATAGGCTCAAAATAGTAATTCAATGATAAGAAACCTCTGATACCAATTTGTAATATCTCAGATCTGGATTCCACACATCGGGTACCCCTAACCTGATTGGTCACATGACCTCAAGTGCATTTCCCCAAATGCCAGAGGATGCTGACTAGCAGCGAGGGCCAAGGACTAATAGTGGGGAAACTATAACCTCACTTTTCAAAGTGTATCACAGTGGAATAAGATATATAAACATGAAAAATTTGAAGCAGTAAACAATATACAACTGAAATGGACAACTAAAGTTAAAGATAACTAACAGTTATACATATAATGATGCAACATTACACTAATTCTAAGAAATCCCCAAAAACACGATACACAACAATAAATTAAAATAAAACAATAAGGTATATGTACAGAAAAACAAACCACAAGCTGATAAATAGAACGCAGTAACAATGTAAGCCCAGGATTGGTCTCATGCTCTCCTGGTCCTATGCAACAATCATGTACCATTGTAGGGACCCTTTCCCTTATCGACACCTGCAACAATATAATCTATTTAGTCCGAAGACATAACCCAAATAGTGGGTGTGAAATAAAACCTAGTAAGTAACCACCAAGGTCCTCAGCCCAACTATCAGTGAAAATATAAAGTAGCAGTGTGCGATAGAAAAATGCTGAAAACTAGGAAGTACACAAAAGTAACCATTACTACTAGTTTCATTACCATTTTCATAATTATTTAAAAATTCAATGTAATAAATCACCACAATGAATCTTATAAGTAAACAGTGTCCTCAGACATGAAAATGGTAACCCTCAGGTAAATAGACCCAAATCCCTCAGGTGATTTCCCTTAAGCATTACGAATATTTCCCCCAAGCATACTAGATATTTCCCTCAGGCATAAGAGAACTATCCTCAAGAATATGAAATATTTCTCTTAGGTAAAATAAAACACTACCCTCAGGCTAACCAAAACAGTACCCTCAGGCTAAATAAAACATTAAATTTACATAAATTTCCTATCAAGAAAACACCAAACATGCAATAATCATGGCATACCCACATGTATCCTGGCCAAACAACTAAAAAAGGAACACGCCCATGGGTGTACCTAGATCAATGCAACAATCTCAAATAGAAATTTATTATTATTTGTTAGATTATATATGCAATTATTGGCATCTAAATAGTTAAGGCCTCAGCCATACGACACCCCAAACATGAGGATGTGGAAAAATAGTACAAAAAATCAACTCAATAGTTAGAATAAACCAAATGACCACGTACCTTGATTGCCTATGATCGATATTTGTGAACAACACCTCTAGAAACGTCCAATAATGATGTAGATCTGGTAAAAACAAAGACACTTTCAAACCTAAATAACTTACCATAGAGGAACGTTTGGAAAGAATAGCTCAAAGAGAGGGAAGGCCTTACCCGCGCAGTTCAAATGACATCTATGGTGGCAGAAACAAGTTCTCTACCTCTTTTGCCAAATGAGGTGTCTACTGCCGATTTTTAATGAAAACAAACATAACTACATGGCATGTACTCTCAATTACACGACATGTACTTTCTTTTTAACTATTCACTGGTGGAAACTCTCCACCACCTTATAGTTCAACTACCAACTGATTACGCTGTGTGTAATGATAAGTACATGACCTGTACTCTCCGTTTTACTATTCATCTGGTGGCTATTCTCCACCACATTACTGTTCACTTGCAGACTGATTACAAGTTGTGTATTACTAAGAAGAAGGTGTGTAGATATTTTTTTCACCCTGGATAAACAACAAGCATACATGCCCTGTATTCTCATCCCTCACAGCCAATGTACATGGTGTGTAGAAAAGTACCTGGAATGTACCCATTAATTTGGGATTTTCCCACATTTTCCTTATTTTCTCAAAAACATTAATGGAAGAGGAAAAAGAGAAGCCCATACCTAAATAATAAGAACTGGGTTCTTACTTAAAATACCTTACATTGAGTAAAACCCTCCATATACATAATTAAACTACCACATGATTAAATTATATATATTATTTACATTCCTAATAACTTTTTAGTGTTTATTACCTAATAACAATTACTTATATTTTATTTTAAATATTTTATTAAATGGTTATTAAATTGATTATGTTTCTAACAGATGTTGTGATGTCCTTTAGTTCATAATAAAAAAACATCAATAAGATGACCAAAATTTAAAGGTTCAATTATTTTATTAAGGTATAATTTTATTTTATAAAAATTAAATACTGTTTTATAACCAATAATGAATGGAATTAAAAAAATGAATTACATCTCTACATAGAGGATCTAATCCACACATATGCATGATCAATAATATCATTTTTATTATTATGAAAGGTTAAAAAAGTATAAAATATTTTTTTCCATATAGAATAATATTTAATTTTCAATAATATTATATATATTCCATAATTACATCATAAAAACAATCTATTTTAGGGGGTTATGAAAAATAGAATACATCACTTAATTGAGGTGGTAGTTTATAGGTATGCATAAGTGATGCTTTAATTTCCAATGGGAAGGAAAATATGGTGGAAAAGTATTATGACATCTTCATAAAATCAATTCATAATTTGGAATATATTGATATTATCATATTGAATTTTTTATATAATATAAAAAAGATGATGAATAAATAAACATGTAAATACATAGTCCAAATGTATACCTCTTGTTTGGAAAGTCCCATTTGTATTAAAATTTAATCCTTCTAGGCTAGGATTCTCTTGATGTAAACACCAATTATACATGGGAAGAATGTGTTTAATGTTTTTTGGTTGATATTGGAAGGTATTGATTTATCAAGAAGCGTGATCAAAATAGGATTGGATGGTCTCTTTCATAAGTTATGTGGGTAGAATTCATATAAGTACATGAAATAGTAATATATAATAGGTGTTTAACTCATGTAAAATGGATATAAAGTGATATATATTTGATTTTTTGTAATATATAGTTAAAATGAATTAATCCTAAATATTTTTTTACGTTTAAATTGTTTTTAACATTTTAATTTTGGTTTAACACATCATTAACCCTTTTTACCTTACCTATTTTAACAATTGTTATAAAATATAGTGTTCATGTAATTATTTTTTAAAAAAATGAATGTCCCACACATTCAAAATTAACGATTTAGTGGAAAATTTAATATTATATCATATAGTAATATTCTTTTATGATTTTATAATGATTTAATAATGTCCTATAATAATTTGATTCTATTTAAATTCTTTTTCAACACTATTCAAAATAGATTAGGTTGAAAAATTAATTAAAATGAGTGAAAATATTAAATATTTAGGATGAAATTATTAATTATGAATATATAATAATTTAATTCATAAAAAAATCATCCAAAAAAATCAAAACATTACAATTTTGAAAAATAATGATACTTTTTTTATGTATGAACATACACTACATAAGCATTTTGTAAGAGTTCAAGGTAATGATAAAATAAAAAAAATAATTTAATAGATGTAGATTATTATCAATTAAATTTAGTATCTACATTCATTCATATATATATATATATATATATATATATATATTAGGACAACATAATAAGTGGGCGAGAGTGAAAATTAGTAATTTCTCATTACATAAAATAATTAAAAGGTTGTAGTGAAAATAATGTGGATACAAAATTATAAAATTTTGATGATAGTATAATTTAGGTCTAATTACACTAATAAATTGAAATAAAGGAAGGTTTTTGAATTATATTGAGACCTTATCGAATATTTTTATCCCTATATAATCTATTTTACCCATTAATATGATGATACAATTTTACCATGGTTATTATTTAGTATTACTTAAATTGAAATGGAACTTATTATGTAATTTTACTGTTATAATTAGAAATATGAATTCTATTTTAGTTTTTAAGTATTTATTTGCTATTAATTAATTTTATTACATTATGGGGAAACAAAATTAAAAACGTTTTTTAGAAAATACATTTTGAACACATAAAAATTAATTCAAACCACAATGTTGTATAATGATTATTTATATAATAATAATGAGATCATATTAAATAATATTAATCTTATTATACATAAAATATAATTGTTAAACAAAACAGATAATTGAAATTACATTTAGTAAAAAATTTGTTTTTTCAAAAATATTATATATCAATATTTATCTAATAATCATTAGTTTTAGAAAGATCCCTAAAATTTATTTTATGTTAATTTTTACATGCTTATTTTAAAAAATATATTTCTTATTATAAAATTTAATATCATGATGTTGTTTTAATTTTTACATCTCTCATTCAAAAAATTTAACTATTAGTACTTCTAAAAAAATTTATTTTTAAAAAATAAACTAAAGTGTAACAAATTATTTATCCAATAAAAATAATAAAATGTATGTTATTGTATTAAAAATTTGATCAACAAAATTAATTTAATTACTTAATATAAAGAGTTAAAATAAATTTAGGTTTATATAATTACATTATACACATAATTAAGTTTTTTTTGAAATATATATTGGAATATCATATATGATCATATTAAAAATTATGTTCATATTCGATTGTAATTAATCGTTACTTTTTTATGAATGAAAATATCCTTTCTTATAATTTTATAATTCGACTAGTCCCATTCATAATTTCCATCCATAATGTTGGTTGTATTACTTATATATAAATAATAATTTTTCAATAGTATATCATTGTTTGTGTTATGATAGGTATTGCATGTGTAACATTCTATATTAAATATTATTCTTTTTAAAATAAAATATTGGATTGTTATATTATTTTATCCTTTAAGAAAAAAACTATAAGAATTTAATTTGATAATATTAAAATGATTTTAACACAATATACTAATAAAATCTGATATAGTTTTTATTATAAATAAAATTTCTTTACCAAAATAGGGTATCATTTAATTTTATAATGGAATATATCTCTCGAAGTCTCCTAGCTGTAGTTGAGTTTCTGAAATAATACATTGATAGTCGAGTGTCACTCTCCCCATAAGACAAACTATATTTGGGATATTACTTTAACATCTAGATATATAATTTAATAAAATATACTTATTTAATTTCGATCCAATTCATATGTGATATTTATCCTTCATTTTATCTCTGATCAATTTCTACTTTTATCTCATCTCTTATGGAAAATGATGAATAGTCATGTAGAATTTTTCAGGATTGAAACACTAAAATTTACTTTAAATTGATCACATATTCCATAAAATGACAAATTATTCCTCATATTTCAATACATTTTCCAAAATGAAAAAATTATCGCATATTAATATATTCTCTATTATAAAGAGAAATAATTTTACTCTGAAAAGCATGTACAGTAAAACCCAATGTTAATATTAAATCATCCCAAAAATAATTATCCTTATATCTCTACAAAATATTCCATATAAAAAATCCAAATGATTTGAATTATTCGAAAACATATTCATCCAATAAAATCTCAATATTTATCTCCTTAAAACACCAATCACTCCAAAATCTCCATACGAGAAATATATTCTCCCAAATCATATTATTTATAAATTATTTCAATATTTTCCATAAATAATCTAAACCACTATAACGGGATAAAATATTATATATTCTTCGAAAAAAATAATTCAACATTTAATTCTCAAAAATGATTCCATATTATCTATTAATTCCTGAGTTTACATTAATCAATTAATGTTAGAAAATAGTAATAACCATTTTGGCCACATTAACATTAATTTTCATTACATAAAATATTACTTAAACTTAAATTTTTTCAATACCTTTAAACTTGTTTCTACAAAATATAAAATCATTCATCCTCATATAGTAAATATTTAATTAAGGGGTAATATATACATTTCAATTTTATTTTAACTAAATAAATATATCCCAACTTGATCTGTTAAAATAATTACTAAAAATTGATAGATTTGAATTAAAACATATGATTAACCTTAGTAAAATATTCCTATAATCATATGTGAAATTATTAATTAATTTTCATCTCCTACATCCTAACTTCTAATGTTACCCAAAACATTCAATTCATAATAACTATATTGTACAATACCTTTAATAATGCAAAAATCCATGATTTATTTCATGGATAAATTTATCAAATATCAATTTATTTCTCAGTATTAAGCCCTCAAAATTTAATAAAATGTCTTAAATATCAAGCACTTTCATAAAAAATGGAATACCTCTACTCAATTTACATTACTTTACTCTAAAATATGGTTTTTAATATCATAGTCATGGTTCATAGGAATCAAAAAAAAAATTATTCTCAGGGAAAATCCAAAATAGTTAAAACTTATCCATAGTCCATATGAAAAAAATAATAGAAAATGTATGAGAATAAATCACTAATTATGCATTATAAAAATAATTGAAACCAAATCATCCATGATAATTTTTTTTAAATCTTTTTAGGATATTTTCCTTTTTTACAAAATAAACTTTTAATGTTAAAATAATAATTTACCTATTAGAGAAATAAACATAATATCTCATTGTTTCTATAAAACATTTTTTGATCATTTAGAATCAAAAATATTATAATTCAAGAAATCGTCACCGTGAAATGAAACATTCCAGTGGTATATGATCACAAACACGACATTTGATTATAAATTCACTTATTTCCTATAAAACAAATATATTTCTATGAAACCACTATATAAGAATACAGAATCATTTTACGATGTTTTTTACATAATATATATCCAAGATTCATTTAGTAATCTCCAAATATAAAAATGAGAACATTTTATTACTACTAATTACTATTAGTAAACTCTATTAAATTATTTCATAAACTGATTAAATGTTTCCCATTTTCAAAATCTCTTTGGAAAAATAATTATTATGTAACATCATCACTTAATCGGAGTGATTAGCTCCCAATAAATTCTCATAGTAACAACTTTCATTAGTTATTTATTTCACGTAACCAACAACATTGGAGGGACAAAACAAAAAAACTAGTCACATAATAGATATGGTCACATAATTTATAGGGATAAATCCTCGTTACCACAATCATAAATAATTCTCTAGTTCCAGGTTTTATAATATATACATTTAATAACTATCTGTTTTTATCATTAAATCTATATAATTTTCATTTCATCCTATAAAAAAACAATTTCAAATTATCTCATAAAAATGAGAAGAAATATCATTTTTTTAAAACAATTTAAAATGAATAATTAACTAGAATAAAAATAATAATATATTATTTAAAAACATAAAAACATATATCAAAATCCTGATAATGTGGAAATTATTTGATTGTGGGAAAATCTTTTCATGCCATATATATGAATAAAATCTTATATTACACTTTTATGAAAAGAGTAATAATTTTAACCTTCTCATTGAAAATTTAAAAGTTTCAATTACATAAACATCTTAAAAAATCATGAAAATTACTAAATACAATTCTCTAAAAATTAAATTAAATCTTTGAATCATTTTAATGAACACAAATTTTGATTAGAGTTATTTTAAATGAATAACATACAAATATGGTTTTAAAAAATAATGAATTTAAAAACCTTTGAATAAATTTATCTTTAAAGAAGATATTATTAAATACATATGTAAACAACATTAATTTTAGTAATTAATTAATTAATGGTATTTTTATGATAGTTTTGACAATATACCTATGATTTTTTTTAAAAGGGTATAAGTCTCAATGAAACAAAATATATATGAGAAATTTCTCTCACTCAGTATGACCCACCGAAAAAATAATCTAAATACTATTTAATTAAAATATATTAATAATTTACACTCTGAATACCCTTTTAGGTTTATTACATTATAATAATCCATTTTATATAATTTATTTCCAATTCTAGTGTATTTACTAAATTGATTATGATCATTGGAAAAGTTTTTGATGATATTTGAACCATAATCACTAAAAACATCTATCAAATGAAAAATATCAATGGTTTCATTATCACATTATGTTATAGTTATCGTTTTCAAAAATAAATAAAATTTAAAAACAATTAATGAAATTTTAAAATAAAAAATGATCCACATCACTACATTGATTTGGTAGTCCACATATAAGAAAGAGATACATTATCATTTCCCAAAAAATGGATGAGTGAGATGGTATGTAATATAATAACCATTGAAAATCCTAATTATAAATTTAAAATTATATATAACCATTAATTACATCCTAATTACCATCCCTGTGAGACGATGATTGTAATAAGATGATATTTTTGGATAAATTTCTCTTTAAATATATTTTATTTCTCTGATAGCGTACAAAATACACAACAACACGTCTAAGTGAAATGTAATATAATAAATTGATATAAAATAAGAATTTAATTATAAGATTTTATTGGAATAAAAAATAGAGAATATCATGTCTAATGGTTTTTATATAAGGCACCTATATTGATAAATTAATATTGATTTCTAAAAATTCCTAACATGGCCTAAAAACTTATTCGTCAAATATTTGAATTTGTTAATTTTTATAGGAATATAGTAACATTAATTTCACACATTATTATAAAAATTATTAAAAAAATGAAATTTATCATTGAACTCAATATATAAAAACAATGTTTTGGTGAAATATAGTATTTTTAACGAAATGGATTACATTTTAATCTACAGATAAAAAGACAAAATTTTCAAATACCGTCATTAACATTCCTTAAATAAATAATTTAATGGCCCATTTATTTTTTTGATTTTTTTTTCAGTGAAATTATGCATTATATGATTTATGATAGTCTAATTAATTTAATTTAGATCTTGAAAATTCAAGATTTTGATGTAATTTAATTTTCAGTGTTGAAACAAATTTTCAAAAAAAATTAATTGGGTTTTAAAGATTTATGTTAAAATTAATTTCTCACACTTATAAATTTTTAATATTGAATTATATATACAAATTTGGAATTAACATGTTCAAATTTGGTAAATAGTTTCCTTTAATAATTTATAAATATGAATAGTGACTTTAATAAATAGATATCACCTCACTGAGGGTTAAACGAGTAAAACAAGGTTAATTCCATGATATAAGGTATCCAAATAAATATAAAACCTTTTATTTTTTCATTAAATAGTTTATATTAGAGCATATATATCATAAATTAAAAATATTGAATATTCATTCCATTTCCCCTTAATAATGTAGTTTATGTAAATTTATGCAATGAAAATTATCAAATTTCAATCTCTTGAATTTGATATGTCTAAAATATTTACACCTAGATAAAAATAAGATTTATTCTGTTATAATTTTTTTTAAAATTATTTATATTATTAATTTATTTTATTTATTTTAATTTCATAATGATAAAATATTTACTTTAAATTCTTAAACATTAGCAACATAGTACTTGTGAAAGCAATTGAAAAATCATGTAAATTTTTTAAAAAATCTAAATTTAATATCTATTTCGATGACTAATAGTACCCAATAAGTTTTATAGATGGTTTAATCATATTACGGTTATTTAAAAGGTTTATATTATAATTAAATTACATTAATTATTATTTGAGAGTCCAATTAAATTAATTTTTCTAATAATTATATTAATGTATTTTATGATAAATAATATATTATTATATTATTTAAAAATATTATAAATATTAAAAGAAGAAAATTAGGGAAAATAAATGTTGAAAATTTCAACATTCACCAGTTATTATATATTTTCTAACTTATATATAAAATTGTAACCTTTTATGATTCCTAAACCAGTTACCGTATTTAAGGACAAAATTAGTTACTGATGGTTTTAATCCGAATGAAAATGTTTCATATGATTGAATATAATAAACTAAATTCATTTTATAACGATATTAAAACCATATAATTTTTTTCCATTGTGTTTATTTCTATATAGAATAATGTATGTTTGGTAGTGACATAATTACATTTTAAACTTTTTTTAACTCTAGGAGTGTCCTTTATCTCTGTTATAAAAGTACACCATAAATCTATTTTATTTTATTGACATTGTGTAATATTTCTCAACCAAAAAATGGCCAATTCCATTCCAAATATACCTATACTAGATCTAGATGTTTTTATATTGATAATATACAATTCTAATGGTACATTTGATGTAGTTTCAAGGGTACCTATAGAAGAATAGGTAGTTATCCTACCATACCTATTTCAATTTATTTCTTATTATTCATTTATTAAACATGTAATATTAATAATAAAATAAATGTTCATAATAATAAATATACGGAAAAAATATTATGATTATTTGACAACCATTATCCACCCTAATTTCTATCAATTGAGATGTGAATGTATAGTTCACACATGCAGTTGGATTACTGAATCCACATTGAGATATAATTCATTTTAAAAACCATTATTAAAAAAAGGTTTTTTATGGGATTTTATTTTAGGTATTATATTTATCAAATATTTGTTCTTCTATAATTATAATCTCATATCTACCTTCATATATTTATAACATTAGAAAAAAGATAATTTCCCTCGTGTATATGTGTATATTGGAACCTCCATGAAGAATTGTGAATTCATTCATTTCACAATACATAAATTGTAATAAGGATATTTTTCATGAATATAAGTGCTATATCTGATGATGTAATTATTCAGTAAGGGTGATATATTTTTTCATCCATTCAATCCAATCATCAGAATGTGAAAACAATTATCCACAAAAACATACAACCTAACATCTCCATGAATCATGTTTTTCATTATTCTTCCACAAAAAATCAATCTATAAATATATATTCAAAAAATATACGATGTTTATTTAATAATTAATATTATTGATTTTAGGGAACCCTGATCAATATATATGGTCAAGAATAAAAAAACAACAATTCCTATAAAAATAAACCAATTATCACATGGAAACAATAATCATAATATAAAATTATTAATAAATGCATGTTGAAATGATATTAGTAGATAGTTTATGATAATATATGTAATATAATTATTATACTATTGATTTATAATTAATTTTAATATATTTTATAAGATGTTGTAGTTCATTCAAATTAATTATAACGTGAGTTAAGGTATTTTTGTTACAATCACATTACATGTTATGATTGTTAAGGATTCTACTTCACATAATGAAATTTCATTACAAAAATATCAATAATAACCTGGGTTTTAATAAAATATTTTTATTTCTTCAAAATAAATTTTCTCTAATCATTTCCTCACTTTTATTACTAAAGAGACTGAAATATATTTTTTTTATTCAATACCAACTTTATTTATCTCATCGGAATAATATTTTTCTTATTAAACCATTTTTTATAGATATTTTCTTAGGAATATATTGTAAATATATCATATGTATTCATGAATTCATTTTTATGAATTTTATAAATCATAAAAAATTATATAAATGGAATGTTCTTATTATTATCTAAATGTGGTATTTTTTCAGTTTTCAAACAATGAGAATATAATATTTGTTTTAATATAATAATCATTAATATATTTGATATGGATAATAACCAGTTAATGTTTTAAATATTCCTTATTCCTATTTCCACTTTTAATTTAAAATAAATTGTATAAATTTTTTTTTTTAATTTGTTATTCTAATATGCTATTTGAAAATAAAAATGGTATTTTCCTAATGATATATTATAGTGATATTTTCAAGTAATTTTTCATCTATAATAACATTATTTAATGATAAATAAAATTTACTCAGTATATGATCCAATGATACCCACACTGTTCTTTCCATAGATCGGTAATGGTTACAATTATGAATTAACAGTGAAACCCATTTTATTTTTTATGATCTATCCTTTGATGAATGATTTGTTGACCGTATAGAAGATATATGAATTTATCAATGTTTATGTAATGGGTGGTTTTGAATCTATATAAACCTCAAATGAAATGGGAAAGGATTAATGTTCTAGAATCTCAATGTTTGTATATGTGTTTATTCCATGACTGAGAGAGAATACAATGGTGATTATCAGAACCATGAAATTCGTAATATGGGATGTTTTTCAAATCCCAACAATGGTACATGAAGTAACATCTGAATATTAACATGTTTTTTATTCTCTTGGTGGATATAATTATCATTTAATTACATTGTTTATTATTAAGTGACACATAGTGCAGTATTTTTATGACATGACCATATGTCAATGATATGTTCTCAGGGATAATGTTCTTTGATTCCTTTATAATACATGTTTGATAAATAACCATGATTTATACCTTTAATAACATTTATAATCTTTGAAGTACTAGGGATTATTTTTTAAAGAGTATTGTCTTGTTATCATAACCATAGTGTCATGTTATTTTTATATAGTCATGGATAATTCCTTTTATTAATGTTATTGAGCATCTAATGTCTCCATTTATTATTTTTTCATTTCCATAGGATTTCAATGAACGTTTTTTGTAAGATGTTTCTAAGAAAGGTAATAGTTTTGAATAACTATGTGAGGGATTTTCAAGATTTTTTTGGACCATTTTTTTATTTATCCATGTTTTAAAATAAATTTAATGTTTAATATTATGTAATGGATCTTAAATTTAGGTAATTAAGATTCATCTCAAAATATGTAATAATTCATTATTTAATGTATTGAGATATTTTATTACTATAAACTAAATGTCTAGATACCTTTGGGAACATAAATTATAAACAAATATTAAGAAACCTGGTGATGTACACTTGTATTTGTTAATATCATAATAATTTGATAATAGGGAAATTATATTGTATTACTCTATGATTATTATTTTTAACATTATGTTTTTTTAGTTTTTTACGATGGAAATTTAATATTGGATTTCTATCATTTGTAGGGTTAAGGATACCTCTAAGGGATTATCATGAAGAACATATAGAAAAATATGTAATTAAATATATGTTGTGGGATGGGTTTATATAGTTATTTTTTAATAATTAATATCCTTGTACTATTCATATTATAAATGAGAATGATTTCTTTGAGATAATGAATTTAGATGATGTATCTATTTATGCATATAAGGAATATTTAACTAGACATGTTATGTAAGCTAATAGTATTATCATTGAACTAGATTTTATTATTAAACAATTCTTTACTATCAAAAATTAATGGATCTAAAATTTATTAAAGATATAAAACATCATTATTTATGATGAAATTATTTGAAAAGCTACCATTATAAAAATAGAGATTGGGGTTACCCATCAATCTCATAGTTGCGATATATAAATAAATGTGGAATTGAAATAATGATCTATTTAGGAAACCCATTAAAGGAATGCTATGATCCTTATATTATGTTTGATGTGTGGAAAATATGGTTATCAAAAAATTTAATGATAAAATAATGGTATGAAATAACTAAATTATTGTAGAAAAGAACAATGAAATGAACCACACACTCTTAACTATTTCAAATGCATGTAATTAAAGTATTTTTGTTCAAGAATGATAAAATATAAATTTTAATGATGTTGATCGATGATATAAACCTACTGTGATGAGAGAAATTGAAATATCATGATATCTCTATTTTTGCTTATAGGTATGATAACTATGTGGGAAAAAAACACAAACCATCCAAAAAATTACTGAAAATGCCTTATTAGATTAGTTATATTCACAATATTTGATTTCTAAATAATATTCTATGTGTATTAAAATACCACCTAATATATTCGATGTTGAATTAGTAGTGGAACAATCTAATAGTATTATTTCCACATATCATCAATAATTTTTTTCCAATTGATATTACTGGGTATGTGCTTCATAGAAATCTCTCTAATATACCTCTAGTTGAATTATGATGTTACCTTAGTCCTGAATTACCTTTCATTACCTAAATACCACATCAATTTTAGTGGAATAGAAGTCTCATTTTATACATTAAACCGTCATATGATCATCTATAGCTGTAATGATAATTATGATCATCTACTGGTAATTTCACCCATTGTATGGTTCATGATTCCTATTTTAAATGGGTTTTTATCTTATATAGTTAGAGAGAAACTCAATATATATGAAATTTTAATTATAAAGGTGTTTTTAATGGGTTTCCACAATTATTACATGGTATTCCTAAAAACCATAAAGATGAGATTTCAATAAAACTTATACTTGGTGTGACCCGTATTTGAATGACTCTATATATGTAAAAACCTATTGAGTGGTAGGAATTGTATAATAATATTGAAAGGATCCTAAAATGAGATTAATCTAAACAAGTGTTTTAAATTTTGGATTACATATTCTTTTCATTAAGATGAAATATGGATCGATAATAATTCATATTTATTATCAATATTTTTAAATGATCAAAGTCTATAATATGTATCCTATAAAATGAATTAATTATTTTTTTTAAAATTGGGGGGAAAAATATTTCTCCATTATTTATTATTGGTCAAGATAACATATATTTTAAAGAACATAGAAAACCTGAAGAGGGTATGGGTGAATTAGGGTGTCAAATTTTTCTTCCCAAGTGAGATATCTTGTTCTCACATTGGTAGGATATTGTTAAACCTCTCTGATAGGAACATTCATTAATTAAAACATTTAAAATAAGAAATTAATCACATCACTTTTACATATTTCACCACTAAGTGATAGTCTCAAGATAGTACACCATCATTGTGTAATCCATACATAAATATGATATTCATTATTAGATTTGGAATACAAATGTTTTGACATAGTCACTCTACTCCAAGAACTCTTCATTTACAGGGGTTTAGGGATTACACATTGAATCCCTCAGAAGACATCCATTGAATCTCCCTAGCACACTTATGTGAGATAATACATAATGAGTTTATCGAAAAAAATGTAGTATTAAGGGATTGGAATTAAGGTCTTTGGTCATGTCCTAGTACAATACTCTTCTTTCATCAAATACCAGATTTTATTCCATTTGAAATCCCTATTCAATAGATTTTTTTTTAATAAAAACTACTTTTTGTTGAGAATTCTATTGCATTTTCTTCAATTATATGTCAATAATTTGTCCATGAGAAGTCCATATGTGAATAAAAGGCATTGATGAACAGGTTAGTGAATCCTTGGAGACTACCTATTGATTAAATGCATTGAATACTACACTTGATCAATATTCGAAGAGGATGTATAAATTTGACAATGTTTGTATTGGTCCTATGTTCCAAGAGATTTATTAATGTGATAAATTGTATCAAAACTGGAATAAGTCCATGAAATACTCAATATCTTGAGAAAAGTATTGATAATACCTTCATTGAATATAAATTGAAGAATTATACATATCAGATGATTGTTTGAGCTAGTTCTCAATGTCCCAGACATGTCTTAATGGAGAACACATCCCTCAGAACAATGAGAAGCAATGAATTATCTTTTAATGCATGAGAAATGATGAAATTATACATTTATTATGTTTTAATGATTGAGGCATGAAGAAATTTTCCATGCATCATCCTTGGTTGGAATAGAGGATTATGGAAGATCATTGGATTTTTCATTCCAAAAAGAAAAAGAAGAAGAAGAGAAAATGTTGGTGGATTGAAATTATAGAGATAAATAAATGGTGGACATGAATTATTTTGGTACTATACACTTGGGTTTTGACCAAGTATATAATATGGAATTACATAAAATGGAAGGGGCTAACCAAGGTGGGCTAGCTGAGGACATCACCTCAACCACATGTAGAACCCGAGGGTCATCCTCACTTGAGGGAATCCCACAAGGACATCCGCACATGGGGGAGAGTGTGTGGGGGGCGTTCATAATCCTACAGGTGCCACATGGTGGGGAATCCGTGCAGCATGGTTCCTAGGAGTAGGCCAAAGGAATCATAGAGGGTGCTAAGAGCACGCCCGCAAAACATGTTATGGGGTAGTACCATGGAGGGAGAGGGGGGAATTCTGAGCTAGTGCTTCCACATAGTTATATTTAAACCAAACGAGAGTCATAACGCATTTCTATGTGGTACGACTTTTTAAAAACATGGACACAATCGCAGTCGTCCATTAGACCTCGCACAAGACCTCAACTGCACACTCCATCTCATATCTCGTGTTCTAATCAAGATAGCCCCTTCAATATCCATGTTTTGTGTTTAAACGAGTGTCGTTAAATATCTCCACTGAGGTTTTCTTCAAACATTAGACACCATATATCCACCTGAGAACCAATATTCTATCCAAGCACTGATCTCATCAATTCATCCACTGTCGAATCTCTAAATTAGTGCATAGTGATCGTATGAATGAACTGAACTCATGCATGCAATGAAATTTTTATGCATGCATTGAGATGAAGAATTAGAATTTGGAAAAATCGAACATAGTTGTGAGGTCATGTCAGAATTCTCAGAGACTTTGGGGAAATAATATTCATGCATACATAAATGCATAAATGTGAGGATCATGATGCAATGATTAAGCTCGCATTCAAAAGAAATGTCACATGATTATTGGTTTATCTTTTAACCAACATATGATTTTTTTCAATGATGAAGATCTCATACATTTACTAATTTGAAACTATCATCATATCTTATGGTATTTGAACACGGGGCAACAATGTTCTTCACCTATAAAGAAAGATCCCTCGACTGAGTCTCAAGGGTTGAGAAAATTGAGAAATCTGTTGATCTCAAAAGAACATAGAAATGTGGAATGACATTTTTTATGTGGCCCACCTATGTGATGGAATTACACACTTCTCTATTGTAAATGAGGCATGTTTATCCCTCCCACAAAGAGAAGAAGCATGAACCACTCTGGTTCATGAAAGAATCCAAACATGTGACAGGTTCCATCGAACCCTCACCAGGATTCTTGCATGAAGAAGATTCTGTGGACATATAATCAATGAATATAAACCCTTGTTATTCTCTTGAAATTAAAGAACTAAAAACATCATTGGGTTTTAAAGGAGGTCCACACACATGGTGCATAGAAGACCCATTCTACCTGGTCTTGAGAAAGAAGAAAAACTTTTCCCTCATATTTATAAGGAAGAAGAATTAATTACGAACCCTTGGTTCCACAAAGCTAATAAGAGAGTTCATAAAGGGAGACTGTATATATACACATTCCTTATAGAAGGAAAACTCAATCACAAACACACCATCAATATACACATTCATCTTGTGTTTGATGGATGTTGAAAAAGTAGAGTTTATTCTATTTGATGATCATGTCCATGGAAAGAACATAAAATATTGTCTTTGTGAACATTTATTAAGAAATAGTAATAAATAAAGAGGCAAAAAGTAAATGGATTCACCTATTTGGGAATGAGTAAACACACATATAATTGATCTCCCAATAAAAGAACAAGTGTGTGTGTGTGATAAGAGCCAAAAGGGAAGAATAAAAAAGGGAAAGGAAGAAAGATGAACCAGGTGTTCTCAAAATATTATACCCATTGTGGTTTTCACACAAGGAAGAACAAAAGGAAGAGTGAATTCATGCATGCATGCATATTCACACATAATGATATAATAATAATTATGTATCCATATTGATAAAATAATACATGACCATGCATTTTCAAAATTAAGAGACCCATGAATTCCATAATGCAAAATCAAAAGAATGTCTGTTAATTTAGATGATACCAAGTGAGCAGATCCTCATTGTTCGTATAATCACATAAGTGTGTGTGATTCTAGAAAAGAAATCTAGAAATTGTTTTAGTGTGTTCTGTTATTAATGTAATGAAAAATAAACTAAAATATCCAAATAAAATAGGTATTAGATCCCATGAAATCCATGCATGAAGTGAATGGGTACTGAGACTGATGTCAGATAATGTTAAAGAAGATATTTTATCTGAGTTGATAGTGTTTTAGAATCCAAGAAAAAATGTTTTTAAAATATTGTGAAGGATCTTTTTTACATATTATTTCATGAAGAATATGTGAACACCATTGTAACACATCTTAGCGAGGCCATGTCATCATCAGAAGAATAAATAGTTACCTAAGAATTATGAGTTGAGGAATGATCAACTGAAGTGGTTAGAATTTTTTATGAAGGATAGAATACCATACCAATGCTTGTTGAAAATTCATGATGAGATACACTAGAATGTGTGATTCAACAAAAATATATGGGAGATCAATAGGTCATCTACTTTTAGTCAATGAATAACTTAAATAAATAAGCTTCTCGGGTGATTAGATAACTAAAAACCCCCTCTAAGATTCATGGATGAGACGAAGACATCAGTGGGACTTTAAAGAAAGCCAATGGGACTCTGGTAACATTGTGTCTACAAGTATAAAGTACCTCTAGTGGGATTCAGGAAAGTTAAAATGGGACTTTGTATCAACCATTTCAATTACTAACCAAATTATAGTGCAGAATCTATGTTGGGGAGAATAACCAATAAAGTAAGGAGTGGGTCTTTGAACAGAACCTTTTAAATCCTTATGTTCAATACCATAACATTTACTACATCATTCTAGGTAATACTAAGCGATACTAGAAGATAGGATCAAAGCTTTAACTATCAATAGAGGATTAACTGAAAATAATCAATTAATAAAAACATTTAAAGGGATCACAAATTCCCCCCCTCCACCTCTCTATGATTCACATAGTTCCAGACACTTCAATTGGTATCAGATGGAGGATCCCTTTATATGATTCTAGGGAGTCTTTATGAAGTGAATATTAAATGAGATGAGTGAAAAAACTCAAACGGAGATATCTTCAAGGACTGAAAATAACTGAAATATCATACATGAAAGGAAGATGAAAATGAATATTACTACTAATGGAAATATACCTCATACAAAAGGTAAAGTAAATTGTAAAACATGTGATAATAATAATTATTATTTTTATAAAGCTTGATTAATTTTTGATGATGATAGATCAATTAGAGATCTTAAGAATGCACTCAAATATCATCTGAAGAAATTCCCTATAGAAGTGGAAAGACACAATTATGTAAGAATTAGTTCTCTTTCTATTGAAAAATTACTGCTGGAGAAGACACTAATGCCATCGAAGAATAACTGGATAAAAGGGTTAAAATATCCAGTATCCTCAAAAAACTGGTGAAGTAAAAGGGAAAACAACTTATCTTTGAAATGAAATTAAATATAAAGTTACAGAATAATTTTAGGGAATAATTTGTGAGAAATGGTTCATTGTGATTGTATTTCTAGAGGCTTTACATGAATTTTAAAGGCTACACAATGTATTTATGGTTTTCAAAGTTTCTCAAAAAGACAAAAAAGCCAACAATATAAATTAGATTGACATCTATAAACAAAAATTGTGAAATGTGCATGGAGAAAAAATAAAAATATTGAAGGAGAATAAGAAAAATAAGATGTGATCAGTTGAGGATGAGAATAACTCTCTAAACATGAAATGTTTAGAATTAAAGGTGAGATTGAAAAATCAGCAATCACCCCAAGCTAAAACTTCCCAAACACCTAAAAGAATATATGATCCCACTCATGATTTCTTTGAGGAATAAAATTCCACGTGGAATGTCAAATCAAACTCTAATTCTTTGGAAGCATCCTTCATGAAAAATGTTTCCCATTACCCAATCATTTATATTTCAATTCATACAGTTTCATCAGCATGTACATGTTCAATGTTAAATGTTGGGATGATATGGACTGATAAAAATTTCAATACATCCATCAAAACTGGAAAAATGGATACTTGACTAATTAATAATAGAATCTCCCTAAAGGATGCTACAAAGAAAGAAAGACAATTCCAAAAACCAAAATCTATCCAAATAGATCATTCAAGTAAAAGAAAGTGATTTTTTTCCTATTATTGGTGTTGTTGGATGTTTGAGCATCAGAACAATGATTACTAGAATAATATTTCCGCATATGAAAATTTTGGAAGGCCTACATTCAGGTAAAGTAGTTTTAAATAAATGAAGCATCCTGCAAAGAAAATGAAGAATGCATAGATCAAGATGAACATGTCTACTAATAAATGATTTTAATATCTTGAAGACCTATATGTTAATTGCAACAGATGTTTTCACAGTTATGATGAGTAATGGTTTAGTCCTACCATGCCTCAGGCATATGTTGATAAGAAGCATAGACCATAAAAATGGAATGAAAAACAAAAAAGAATTCAAATGTATTATATTGGGAATATGCAGAAAAAATGATGTTATGAAACCATTGATAAAAATTATTCCCAAGAAGAAGTTTAATCCAAATTCCATGAATGACATCTCAACCTAAAAAATATGGTTCTACTATGTGATTAATGGACATACCATTGATCACTACAACCAATTCATGTAAATAAATGGAAGAAAACTAAAAATAAAGGGAAAATCCTTATTGACGAATACGGGATTGAATTAAGACATTACTGAAGGTAATCATAACAAGTTGTCTAAGCTTGTTAATATAAAGAAAATTATGTAGCCATTTGAAAGCTCCAAGATAGAGAATACAAAGAAGGAGTGTAATGTTTTATGGAAAAATAAATTTTAAATTTCATTAGAACTACAAATAGGTGAAAATGAAGTACTAGTAAAATCTTTTGCAAAAGTGATACTTGTAATTCCACATGAATGAAAATTATAATTTACTTAGTGTTTCTCCACACATTATATCCCAAGTGTCTCACAACTAATCTTTGGAAGGTGAAATAAGGAAGGAAATAATGCAGACAAATGTATAACTATTTTACCCATCCAAATAGAGATATTGAAAATTGAAAAACCTTCACACATGGAAGCTACTTCACTACTGGAAGATGAAAAGGAAAACAATCCACACAAGTTAAAGGGGAATGGAAATAAAGGTTATATGATAATAATGGATTATAAAAATGTAAAATGGAAAGGAAACACCAGTATGAAGAGTACCCAACACATTTGAGCATCATGGAATGATGTTCTTAGCTTATATAAAAATTATCATCTCTATTATTTATATTAAGAAGATCACAAGTGTTCCATAGTACTCCCTTATAAATTTTTTTGTATATGTGTTATTACAATGCAGGGAGTTTAATATTATTGTCATTCTCAAAATGATAATTGAAACAACAGAGATGATAACTACAAGTTGGACTCATTATTCATGAATTGATAATTACTTATGGTATTCCCCAGTGGTAGATTATCAATATGAATATCTTGAAGGTCATATAATGATTGTTTTCCACCAAGGAAAATCAAATGGTGTGAACCCCTTAAGGGGGAGAAAAAATGATAAAGATGATATAAAGGATATTCCAAGACAGACCATTTAAATTCATATCATCTCAAGAATCTGAGAATGAGGTATTCTAATCACGTATTGACCCCTTGGTCTTAATTTTATTTATCATGCTAATTAAGGGAGAGTTCTTGATTAATGAAAATATAAGATGAAATGGGGAGATTTATCTTTAAATATAAAATTTTAATATATTTTGTAAAGTATGTGTAATATTTTTCTTTTCATTGATAAATATCATTATCTCTACTCTGAGCTTGATATCACATGTATGGTTGTTTATGGACATCATTGAAAACCTTGGTCATAACTCTCTTATTTTTTGAACTGAGTTAACCCAAGTAGGATTGGAGTTGACTATCTAAAGGATACTTACTATGAGAGTAACATGACATCATCCCTCTCTTAGAAATATTCCTAATGAAATTATTCAATTGGAGAAGGACATCAGTTTTAATATACCCAACTAATACCTTTGCATTTTGTTGCCAATAAGGGGGAGAAAATATTGGCACACATACTGACCCATTAAATGTGTGTATAAGTTGTATTGAAAAAAATTTACCAAGGGGTGATTGATGAGCATGGTGTTGCATTTTTTGTTAATAAGATATCAATTTGTTGTAAATGTTAAATCAATTTGTGAATAAAAGGTATTGATGAACAAGTTAGTAAAGCTGTGGAGGAATTATTTTGATTAGAATATTTTAATAATACACATGATCAATTATTTCATAGGATGTATAAATATGATGATTTTTTAATAGTTCATATGTTCCAAGACGTTAATCATGGTGATAAATTGTTACAACACTAGAAGAAGTCCACACAATAATCAATTTCTTAAGTTGTATTGAAAAAAAAATACAATGAGGGGATTATTGAGGATGAAATTTCATTTATTGTTAATAATATGTCAATAAGTTTTCAATGTGAAGTCAAAATTTGAATGAAAGGTATTTATGAACATGTAAGTGAAGCCTTAGATACATTTCTATTGATTAAAAGCATTGAATACTACACATGATCAATTCTCCAATGGGATGTATAAATTTGACAACTGATGAACTAGTCATATGTTCCAAGAATTGTATAAAAGTGATACATCATTAAAACACTTGAATAAGTACATGAAATACTCAATTTTTTTGAGAAAAGATGATATAATACATCCATTGAATCTAAATGGATGAATTATGTATATTAGAAGATAGTTTTGAGCTAGTCATCAAAGTCCATGATATGTGTTAATGGATAACACATCCCTCAAAAAAGAAGAAGCAATTGATTATGTTTTAATGCATGTGGAATGAAGAAATTATCCATGGATCATCCATGGATGGATTAAAGGAAAATTTATGATCTTTGGAATCCACATTCAAAAAAGAAAAAGAAGAAAAAGAGAAGAGGTTTATTTTTTGAAATTCTAGAGATATCAAAGTTTGTGGCCATAATTAGTTTTTGTACTATACGCGTGGTTTGTAACCAAGTATATAATTTTGACTTACATAAAACCTATGGTTTAAAATATGGTGGGCTAGTTGATTACCTCACCTCTAGAACATGCGGGACCCAAGGGTCAACTGCGCTTAAGGGAAGCCCGCAAGGCTTGTCCTACATGAGATAGAGTGCGTGCAGTCTGTGTATAAGCCTGTAGGTTCCACACGATGGTGAACCCATGTTTCTTGGACACTAGGAACAATTTTTTAAGAAGAATAGTGTGCATTAATAGTGTGCTCACAAAACATGATATGGGGTGATACCATGGAGGTAAAGGGGAGAATTTTGAGTGAGTGGTGCTGTGGATTGATATTTAAACTGCACCAAAGAAACGACACGTTTCGATGTGGGATGAATTTATAAAAACATGGAAGAAATCATGAACGTCCATTCGATCTCAGACAAGATATCAACTGTACACTCCCTCCTGCATCCCAAATTCTAATCAAGTTTGTCTATCTAATATTAGAGTTTGGGTTTAAACAAGAATTGTCTGGTATCTCGATTGAAGTTGTCTTCAACCTCTGGACACCTGAGCTCCACCCCAGCTCCACCCGCGAACTAGAATTGATGCTAAGAAATGATCTCATCACTCTGGAAACCTTTGAATCTAGTATTTAGTGAATGTTTATTGTCCTAATAGACCTAACTCATGCATGAATTAATATTTTATTGCATGTATCGATATGATGAATTTGAATGTGGATGAAGAAAAAGGAGTTGTGAGGCCACGTCAGAATTCTCGAAGCCTTTGCAGAATTTATATTCATGCACTCTTAAACGTATATATGAGAGGGTCAAGATAAAATGAGTAATTTATCATTCAAAAGAAAGAGCCCAAGATTTTATGATTATATTTTAACCTGTGTTTCATGTTTTTAAATGCTGATGATGACGACGATTTAACGATTTTAAACTCTTGGAATATCTCATTGGATATGAACACATGGAAACACTATTCCTCACCTATAAAGATAGAGCCCGAAACCAAGGATCAATGGTTGAATAAATTGAGAAAGATCTCATTTTTGATTGAGTAGAGAAACCTGGAAAGATAGTTTCTGCATAGCCCTGCAATGAAAAGGAATGATGCACATCTCATTCTTGAATGAGTCCTATGCATCCCTTGTGTGAAGAGAAGAACTGAGAAACAACATAGTTTAAAAAATAAGGTGAAAACTTGAATGGTTCCTTCAAACCATTTCCCTACATCATGCATGAAGAATATAATGATGAAATACAATTATTGCCTATGAACCCTTGTTGTACTCTTGTGAAGACAAAACTAAGAACATCCTTGGTTCTGTGAAGGAGGTCTGCACCATTGTTTCATAAAAGACCTATGATCCTCGGTTTTCATGAAGAATAATAACCGTGCCCTCATATTTCACATGAAGATAATGAACTCACAAACCCTTAGTTCACGAAGAAATGAATTAGAGTTTATAAAGGGAGAGTGTATACATACACTACTCTATATGAAGGAAAACACACAAAAAACACACACCATACATATACTCATTTGGTTTGTGTGAGAAATAATAATAAATAGAAGAGTGTATGCATACTGATGTTCATGTGCATGCCACGAGCATAAAATACCTTGTGTGTGTACATTGTCGAAGAAATAGGAAGAAATTACGAAGAACACAAATAATTGAATTCACCCATTCATGTATGAGGAAACACACATATAATTGAACTCTATTTAAAAGAAAATGTTTTGGTGTTCGAAGAACCAACAGGGAACAAGGAAAAAAAATATAAAAGAAGATAGAGGAAGTGTGTGTGCTCAATAGATTACACCCATTAGTATTTTAACAAAATGAAGAACAAAATAAGAGTTCATTCATGCATGCATGCACATGAAAACATAAATAATGAATTAAAAGTGTGTGTTCATATGGTGAAATGATTTGATGACTATGTATGTTCAATATAAAGAGACCCATGCATGGAATAATGCATAATCACATGAAAATGTGTTAATTCATATGATTACTGAGGATTCAATCCTCAGTGTTTTAAAAATCACATTAGTGTATGTGATTCTTTCCATGAAAACAAGAAGAAGATATTGTGCATTATGTTATTGAAATATAGAAGAATAAATTAATATATACAAGAAACAATGTTATTGGATACAATTAAATCCATGCATGAAGTGAATGTGTACTAAGAATGAATCCAGAATGAGTTAAGAGGATATTTTATATGAGTTTAAAATGTTTGAGAATCCATGAATAATTACAATGCTGATATTGTGCAAGATCATTATTGCATATAACATTCTTGTGGAAGTTGTCTGAAAAATTGGCACACTTCATAGGGAGCCCAGGTCTTCATCAGATGAAGAAATAATTTCATGAGCATTGTGAAATGAGGTATAATAAACTGAAGTGATCTTAATTATTGATCATGGACAACAGAACATACCAACAGCTATTGAAGATTCCTGAAGAAATAAACAAGAAATTGTAATTCAACAAGCCTATGTGGGAAGATCATAATTTCATCTATAGTGAATCAATGAAGAACATAAATAAGGTTGTTTCTTGTGTGACTTGAGATCTAGAATACCCCAGTGAGATTCACGGAGGGGAATAAGTCTTTAGTGGGACTTTGAAGCAGGCCAGTGGGACTCTAGTAGCACAGTGTGAAGCTATATAAAGAACCTCATATGGAACTCAAGAAAGATACAATGAGACTCTGTATCGACCATTGTAATTACTAAAATAATTATAGTGGAGAATATGTGTAGCGGAGAATAACTAACATAGCAAGAAGTAGGTCCTTGAATTGAAGCTTGTAAATCCCTGTGTTCAGTGCCATTACATTTATAGCATCATTCTAGGTCAGGATGAGAGACAAAAGAAGAGTGGATCGAGGCTTCAACTGGCCATTGATGTTTTATTGAAAGAAGTAAATAAGTAAAATGATTTATAGGGATCACTAATTCACCCCCTCCCCCTCTCAGTTATACACAATGATCTGGTCACTTCATCCTTCATGATGAACCATGGTGAAGATCAACCCTCTACGTATCCATCATCCATCCTTGAAAAAATTTCCTTCACAAAGAACTTGTTCCTTCATAGAACATACTACATTCACAAAGAACCCCTTCCTTCATAGAGCAAACACTTTCATGAATCTCACAAAATTAATTCAAAATAAGAAATCATCCTAAAGTACCCGTTAATAAATATTATTGGCATCATTCAAGACATGTAGTTTTTTACGATGATCATGATCACAAGAAAATTCATATTCATGTATCTCATTCGCAAAATCAATGTTTTTATACATTTCCCATTAATCATTATTCAATGTATAGAGGGGTACCCTCATATTAGTAGGCTCATCTATTCACGAATCTACACCAACTATTTGTGGATTTTTTTGGATATTTCTAAAATGTGTTTATAGAACTACTCCCTTCATGATTCTCCAATGATATTTTCCATAGTCATAGAGGTCTAAATCAAAAAAAATTAATATAATGAATCTCTAATTATCATAATAATAGAGATCACCATCACTATTCACAATGCTAAAATTCATAATCATTTTCAATGATTGTCATTTTTATGTAGGTTATATTCATATTTCATTGATACTCTTTCAAACACAATTCATTAATCCCATCTTTGAAAACTCATTCCCTTTCCATATATTCAAAAGGATATCATGAAAACCCACATTTTTTCTTGAATTGTAAGATGTATTTCCTTAAAAACTCTTGACCATCCATGTGATGACTGAAAAAAAGAGAAAACTATACATCATTTCCAATGATGAACAGCTTTGTTTCCAACAGAGTTAAGGGTAAAAGTCAAAAACATACCCAATTAATCCTCTCATATAAGGTTTAGACACTATGAATTCAAAATGATTCCATTTTATAATAACAAATTCCACACTATCATTATGTATTAATTGTATTGAGACTTTATATATTACATTATTCAATCCATTGTAGACTTTATGAAATATATTATGTTGTATTAAAATTCTGAGTAAGATCATCGAGTTCACTTGAGGATTTTATTGAAGATCCCGAGAGAGGGTAATATTTATTAGAAAAAAAACAACATGATTTTTGTAAAAAAATGAATAATTTTGTGTAATAAAATGTAAAGAGATGATATATCATAGGGATCCATCAGATATAGGAGTTACTTAATAATTGACCAGGCAATCCATAATCCTTGATATATATAGTTTTAATGTTTTTTTTATATTATCTATTTTAAGATGAAAATTTTTCTTGGATGTCTATTTAAGATACCAAGATAACTCTATATCGATAAAAGGTCACTTAGAAAGATGAATATCGGGAATCATTCACAGAATTAGAGAGAGGTTTTTTGTGTGAACAGTTAATTACAATAACCAGATGTAGAGAAGGATTTATGATCTATAGTGTTGCATCAAAGAATATAGTAGTATATTTCCTCAGGAGGAATGTTATGATAATATCATATGTCTTCATAAAATCTAATTTACATGATAAAATTTTTTGAAATCATGATTTGGAGTTATAAATAGTTTTTTTTGAGTTAAATATATTGATGAGTTAACATTAGAAGGGAGAGGTCTGATGCATATAAGGATAAAAAAAATAAAATAATCAACCATAAAGAGATTAATATGAACCATTAGAGATGGTTTGAGATCATTAATGATAATGGTATCCCAATACATTACCACCATGGTAATTTGAATAATGTGGATGTTGATTTTTTATAATATGTACATGATTGCTGATTTATGATGAAGATAAAACAGATAAAATTTTATGGATTTATAATGCAAGGATTTTAAAATAATAATAATATGGGGGAAGTATTATATCTTAAAATTAGTTTTCAACCATCTACCATTAATATGATTAATGTGTCAAATAAGGATGTTATAGAATAATAGAAAAATATAAAATATTTTCCTTAGTTAAACCATGATTATAATTGAATGATGATATTTATGAACCATTTATGTTTTACATGCTTATAATATTTGTAGACAGATTATTATATGAAAATCATAGTTCATCACTATTTATTCATCTTGGAAACATTAATTTGCATATTATGGTGAACCAGGAGTATCATACAAGGATAATACATCATTATAGAAGAATAATTAGAGAATTATAATAATACATGCCCAAAGACCATAATAGATTAGTGTGTATCAAGACATGGGATCAAAATATTCTATCCTAATGAATGATCTTCAACAACACTCATAATGATATCCACATTTACTAATTCTACCTAAATCCATTCTTCAAAAGCTGAAGAATAGAAACATATAAAATGGGAGATATTACAAGCTCAATAAGTGTATTTAATGAAAATGTGCATAAATAACATGAAAAAAAAACAGTATGGAACATGAGAATAACATTTTAAGATCCTACCCTACATATTAGAGATCATAATAAAAATTATAAGATTATTAATCATGTATCATACAAGAATTATGAGAGTAATTCATGAAAGAATAATATCCAAATAAGAATTTGAATTTATGGAATGTAATTTGTTTATAACTTTGTGATGGTTTATATATAGAAAAAAGTTTACTCATTAAATTTTTAAAATGAAATCAGGCCCCTACATCAACTTTTGGACATGCAACTAGGATTGGGAGTAACATTTTGAATGTAGTATCAGGTTTACACATTTCATTATGGATATGAAACAAGGCCCTTTCATAACTTTTTCAATAATTAATTAGGTTCCTCAAAAATATTTTGAACATGTAATGATGTTAAAACATAAACTTATATACATGCAACAAGGCCCATGAATAATATTGTGATCAGGTCATAAGGTTTACACTAAATTTATTATCATGTTATCAGGTTCACACATAATGTTTTGAAAATTCCAAAAGGACTATGTGTAATATTGTAAACATTTAATCAGTTACATGCATGGAATTGTGAACGTGAAATTAGGTTGCACATGAAATATATAATCATGAGTCCTCAAAAATTACCCAATTCATTGGATTGAGATATAGGTCACACCCATATCATTATAAAATCATTTATGCATGCACCATAAAATAAAACATTCAACATTTCATGACCCCTAAAAATATAGAATTATTATAAACGAAAAATAACCCTTAATATGTAATATGTATCATTATTATATCATCAAATAATAATCAATTGATAGATATTGGTTTCATAATCAATTTATAAATTAAAAAAGCAGGTTTTAAAATTTTATAACACATTGAAGAGAAACATGATTCATAAATATAATGAAATCAAAGCATAAAAAATTCATAGAAATAATAGGAATAAAACATCGATATCATTACCATTAAATCAATGAGTAACACCAATATATATCATTATATATGGTAAATAATTTTGAAATAACATTTGAAAACATTTCTTTATGAAAATAACCTTTCTACAGTAAAAATTATTCCATTTAAAAAAATAAACTTTTGAAAAACTATTACATGAAAATAAACTATAAAAAATATAAATAAATCATTGAGATAATTTTGGAAACTATTTTCATTGAAATCATATATGTAATTATTGATAATTTTTAAAACATGTATTAAGCATTAAACATTCTAGAAGACCTTTCACACTGAAAATAGATTTCAAATATTCTAAAGAATGATTTGAAAAACAAATTTATCCATAAAATGTTAAATAAATTATCATTTGAAATAAAATTGATTTCTTTTTGAAAACATGGTATTAGAAATAAAACAACTTTTTGTCTGAAGAGAGAAATTCATAATAATTTTTATAAAAACATTTTTAAATTATATTATGTAACAAAGATTGGAAAATGGTACTTATAAATGGATATATATTGAATAAACCAAGGATACATAACCTCATGACTTTTATTATGTGATGAATCATAAGAAATAATCAACAAATAATAATAGTTAATAATCTCAAAAAATGATGACATTGTTTAAATAAAATCTTATCAATTGGTAATTTCAGATCTCACTCTCCATGAATGAAAATGAAATTACATGATGCATAGAATATAATGAAAAGACATATATTAGTTATATTAGATGTAAAGCTGAAGGATATACACCTCATATAATAATTTCAATTTATAATGAAACGTATGTATTTATGTATGATAATCGAGACAATACTATTTTACTGATTTGGTATCTTTTTAATAATAAACCGCATGAAATAAAGTGAATATAATGAATATGTAAATACACACATGGAAAATTTTATTAATCATATAATATGTCAACGGGAAGTATACAATGGACACCAATGGAATGGATGGTGAATAAATCGTATATATCATTGAAATGAATAGTGGGAAGATATCCCCTTACCATATGTCTTGACTCTCTTTGTACGAATACATGCTTACTCTTGATCAGGTATCTATTATTGGTTTGGGAGAAAAGATTATTTGGATTGATTTATTCATGAAGGGATCAATAAAGAAGGATGATATGGATGTCGTGTAGTGTATTGGGTAGTGAATCTTTGACCTATGTGGTTCAATAGGTGTTATGAATATGGAGAGGTGCAACCATTTAGTTGGAACGGAAAGGATACACTTGAAATTTTTTGAAACAAGTTGTGTGTACCCACATTTTTACCACAAACATTATTACCACACTGACCAAACTCAAGAATGTATGGTTAATGGAAGAAACATGGATATATAATGGGTTTTGGAAAATTTTCAAGGTTGTTTAGGATCATTAATTTAATGTTTAATACTATATTAACATAATGATTCTCTTAACTATTATCATTAATTGTAATCACATTAACTAATTTTTTTGGTAAAAAATTAATTAGAATTTGTTAGAAATTATAAATTGTAATCTTTCAAAATGTATATTTTTTATCTAAATTATAATCATATTATTTTGAAAGAAAATTAATTTAAAATTATTTCTCCTCAAAGAATGATACATCATGTTTATATAGTAAACAATGTCAAAATATTTCCTATGTTTTATTCCCAATTACAATTATAATTTTTTTATAATTACAAATATATAATTAATTGATAAAAATAAGTTCTAATAAATCAATTAATCCAAACTAATATATAATATTACATTGTAAATAAATTATACGAAATGGAGTTTTGAAATAAATTTTGATATTCTCACTTTTAAAACAAAAATTATGTTTCACATAAAATTCCAAAAAATTATCCCGAATATAATTTTGGAATTATAAATACAAATATATAGTTTATTTAATCAAATTAAATTTCTTAATTTGTCTAAAAATAATTTTATTATTATCCAACGAAAATATTAAAATCACTTTATTTGAGAAAATAATATTTTTAAACACATAATGTCATTTCCAGATATTATATCTATCATTATGAATTGGTTATATATATATAACTATTTTAAAAATATTTTTATAAGTTTTTAATAATATTAATATTACTATTTTTAATATCTATGTTACAATTATCTCATTTAAAGAATTATAACTATATAATTATTCATTGTAGAATCTAGGTGTTGCATGTAATGTACTCTAACTCAGTTGGGCATGTAGTGCAATAAAAATCAAGTCCCAGTGAAAGGAATGTTTATATTAGTTATTTAATATATAAAAAAACTATTTTCAATGTTGATTGAATTGAAAAATATCTACTGATTAAATTAATTCAAAAAAACATATTTAATAAAATCTATGGGTGTTACATTCATCCCCCCTTAAAATGATTTCTCCCTAAAAATTCATCTGGGTTATCAATCATTTAATACTTGAATTTTTCAAGCATAGAAACCCACATTTTAAAAATAATTACTAAAACATCCCTTAGAAAAGGAATTTTGGAACTATAATGGTTAACGAAATAACATATAACTAGTTTTCCACAGAAAAGAACGTAGGTTGGGAGTGAAAACATGGACATAGATGAGAAATCGAACTATCAATATCTAGAGGAGAGTGATATGGAACTTGTATAGAATAAAGGAAACATTCAAAAATTAAATAAACTGCTATTATATAAGTAAATTTTAGATTAATAAGAAGAGAAGATACTTGAAAAACATTTTCTATTTCAAAATCAATTCCCTATGGTTGAAATCTTTTCTTGATATGTTACACTTAATGTACTTCATTCTTGTTTTTACGTATGGTCTCACCCTTTGGTCTTGTGTTGAGAAATTTTCCCTTTATCAATTTCTCTAAAATAGATGATGAATATTTTTTTCCCAAATCACTAATAGATGAGATGGTACATGGTAGGTAATCCAATCTATCTTCAGTTTCCATCAAATAAAAATTGTTAGGACATGTTTTCTAATATGCCTAAATCACCACATTGTGAGATAACAATTTAATCTAAAAATATCAATCTATAGTTATAAACATCCCCTGAATGGTTAAACATATAAACCTTATGAATGATGAAAATATAATACATTATTGGAAAGATCACGATATATGTTTAACATATTTCTCCCACATAACACACTCCTTCTATTGGTTATCACATTCTAAACATGGGACTACCTTCATGACTTGTTGTTTTTAATCATAGAAATATCCTGAATTACAATAAATTATTTAGAAAAAAAATGAATGCTTCCCTATTCCAATGTTTACCAGATTCATTCATTAAATACAAGAATTTTTTAACTCAATCCTTGATGAAATTGACCACTTAATGAATAATTAGTTTGATGGTAATTCCTACCGTACAATTTAATTACTAATAACCAACATACCTTCATCCAAAATTCAATATCTAAACCTCATGCTCTAATTATGGGTTAACGTTCCGTCATCCAAATATCACAATTTCATGAAATCATGTTTATATGTCTTCGTCACAATTTAACATTACATTTTCAATCCTTAATGAATATTTATATTGAAAATACATATATATTTATTGATTCGTAAAATATATTCATTGATGTAAAAAAACATAAATATGTTATTCATCCAACTTTATTTTTAAAAAATTTCTCAAAGTCATTGAATTATTCCTTAATCCCATATTCTATTTATATGAAATAGCAATAAAGTATTAGGCTTCCTCAAAACCAATATTATTATGCTTTTTATATTCAATATAAAAAAAATACAGGAAGAACATCACATTATTTTCAAATGTTGCTTATGGTCTCTTTATCATCATACGTATAACAAATAATCATACCACATTCTTGATTCTATTTATGATATTTCCACATTTGAAATCAATTTTCATTATTCCAACATTTTTCAAATCTAAAACAATAATTGTAAACCTTGTTCCTTCAAGATATCTATATTCTCTGAAATGAAAAATCCTAGGGTGAGAATCATATTCCGTGAAAGGGAACCTAATTATCATAAAAAATAATTATCAGAAGTCTAAATTGTGAAAGGTACTTATTAATCGAGGAAACCATAACTTTATACATGGTTATTCATATTAATCATCCTTTTAAATCCTTCAGTATATTTTGTAATGAGTTTTTTAATTTCTAAAGTGTATCCCCTATGACTTTAAAACTAGGAGTGTAGCAAGGCCCATTACCATGTACCATATTACCTTGGGAAAGGGTTAAGACATAATTTTATAGTTTCAGAAATTATTTACATATATGAAGAGCCACAAACCCTTATAGTATCAAGACATCTATTTATTGATAGGAAACCACTTACTCGATCTTTTACCAATATTCTAATCCATTTTCTTAAATGTTAACTGATCATAATAATTATCCATAGATTCTTCCATTGACATATCCTTATAAATTAACATAGGTATCTAACTAATATTTCTCATACATATTTCAAAATGATGATTAAAGAATTCAATTGATAGAAATAGTTGTGACCCCATCGTCATACACATCGATATCACATAACATTATAAGAATATTTCGTTAATTACAAAATATATATGTATGGGGCCATAATATTTCATAGTCAATTGAAAAATGGAAAAAAAATATTCTATCCTAATTAATGATCATCAACATCTTCGATAATGATATCGTCATTTTGAACTTATACCTATTCCCATTCTTCATAACCTAGGTAAAGGAAACATAAGAAATTTGTGATCTTAGAAGCACATTATTTTTTAAAAAGGTAATGTGAAATCATAACATGTACAAAATGTTATGTAACATGATTATAACATTTTGAGATTTTAATCTGCATATTAGAGATCATTATAAAAATTTGTAGTTCAGAAGACATGGATCACTAGATTATTAAGAGAATAAGTCATGAAAGCATTACATAGGAATATGAAATGAAATTTATGGAATGCACATTTTTTTAATATTGTTGTAAACATGTATTAGAAGAATCAGGTTCTCCTATTATGTTGAAGACATGAAATCTGGCACCCACATCAACTTATGGACATGAAACAAGGTCAATGCTAAACATATTACGAGTTTAATAAGGATCACACATAAACTAATGTATATCAAAAAAATGTCTATTCAATACATTGTGAACATGTAATATGGTTCATTCATGAAATTGTGAAATTTTAATCAAGTTCGTTCATAAAATTATGTAAATGAAATAAGTTTGATGCATACTATTGTGAAGACATAATAAGGATCACTAATTACAATGTGAACATGTAATCTTCTAAACACATAAAATTATAGAAAGGATATCAGGTCAATGAATAACATTGTGATCATGTAATTAGGTCCTTGCATATCATTGTGAACGAGAAATAAGGTTCACATATAACATTTATATTCATGATTAACTTATATTTTCTCAGTGATTTTTAGGGATATATGAATCCCACCAATCTCAAAATTACAACATTAATACAATTTCCCCAAAAAACAGTCATCATATCATGACCCATAAATAAATTGTATTTAAAAACATAAAATTATATCCCATGAAATGAAATTTTCATCATTAAAATTTAATCAAATAATAATTTATGAAAACTGATATGTTTCATAATCATTTCAAGAAAGCATATCTAAGGAAAAGATGTTGGTTTTTGATGTATATAACTCATTGAAGTGAAAATGGTTTCATAAACATAATGGTAAAAAATAACAAACCGTTCATATAAATAATATTAATGGATCCTTTTTATCATTTCATATATATTCTAGAGTAGCATTAAAGGAATTCATCATAGATGGAATGTAATTTTGAAATAACATTTGAGAACATTTTATAAGGAATATATCCTTTAATCTTTGAAAATAATTTTTTTTTAAAACATAAAAAATTTTGAAAACTATTTTCCTAAAAATTAATGTGAAAAATTATAAATAAATTTCGATATAAGTTTGGAAAACACTTTCTTTTGAAATTAAAAATATTTTTTGAAAATATTTAAAATATTTATTTAAACAAAAACATTATTGAAAACCTTTTTATTTTAAAATAAATTTATAATAACTTAATATATGTATTGATAAAATTAAACCACTTTTAAAATAATTTTTCATTGATATATTTCATTCATGATCATTTGAAAGAAAAATTAATGTATTGTTGAAAATATGGATTTAGAAATAATACATATTTTTGTCTGAAGAGAGAAATATAGTCATATTTTCATAAAAACATTTTCTATATTATCATAAGTACCGTAGTGTGGATAAATGGTACTAATACATGGATATATCGTGAATAAAAATAAGATAATTAAAATCATGCGTGTTCATGAGATATGGAACATAATATTTCATCAATGATGAATAATCATTAAAAATTTGAAAAAGAGATGAGAATGTTTCCATAAAATAATATAAATTATTAACATTGGATCACACTCTTTATGTATGGAGTTGAATTATATTAATATTAAGATATAATTAATTGAGGCATATCAATGATATAAATTTTAAAATGGAAGTATATTAAACATTAAAAATAATTTAGGTGGATAAAAAACATGAATCTCAAATATTCCAAATTGAGACAAAACAATTTTACCAATTTGATATCTTCGGATTCATAAACCCAATGAAATAAATATCATTGAGGAGATTTGAAAATAGAGATAAATTTAATTATAAGAATCATTGAATACATATTTAGGATGTATATGAACCAAAAAAAATTAATTAGTTGTGAAAAAATCATGTATCTGACAAAAATAAAAAGTGACATGATTTCTACCAACCATATATCTTGAGTCCTTTCATACTCGTACAATCATCTTCTTAATTTTGAAAATCCTTTTATTTGTACAAAATGGATTATGTGGATTTATTAATAACAAAAATGGATGATTCAAAGAGGAATGTAGGGTTCCTAAAAAGTGTATTGCGATGAAATTTTTTGAATCTAACTATATTAATAGGTGTCAAGAATTGGCGATGGTAGTGTCCTTTTATAGGGAAGGGAAATTAGACATATGGAATTTATGAAAAAAAATAAGTCTAAATACTTTTATACCTATAAAAAGGCATAACAATAAAAAAACCATAAATTTAACGTATATTTAAATATAATGTTTGGAAAATGATTGTTGGACAAGTGTATAAGTCATTTTGGGAGATTAATTTGAGATTCAGTTCTCTATTAACCTAATTTGACTCTTAATAGTTGAAAATAAATTTGATCACATTATCTATTATCTTTCATAAAAAACTAAATTGAAATTATTATATATTATATGTTATCCACAATCCAAATTTGGAATCCATTTTTTTAATTAATTATCATTGAAATTGAAATAAGTATTTAAAATTATTCCCACTGATGGGGTGATATTGTGGGTTTTAGAAATAAACACTTCCGAATATTAGGTAGGGTTTTATACATAATCTCTAAGTGATATTGATTATAATGACCTATGTATAATTAATTGATTAAAATATTATATAATTAATATTTTAAAACAAATTAAAATATAATTTTTCATTGAAAATAAAGGAAATGAAAATCAATTTCTAAATTAAGAACTGGTATTTTTCAGTATTCATAAAAAAATGATATTTTTGAGTAAAATACCAAAAGTTCACATTATAATTATGTATAAATTATAAATTAAAATAAGAAGTTTATTTTGATAAATTAAATTTCTAAATTTGTATAAAATTAATTTTACTATTTTTCATAATGTGACATTAAATGTAGTTCATTTGCCAAAATTTTATTATGAAACATGTAAGGACTTGACAAAAAATTATATCTTTTTTTAAAAATTTGTTTTGTTTCTATAAAACTATAATAAAAAGTATATTAAAATTAGTTATTACTATTCATATTACTAATTTTAATAGATAGGTTAAAATTATATAATATAAATAATTATAATACTAAAATGACACTTTGTTGAAACATAGTGTTGGGTGTAAGGTATGTAATTTAGGTGTTTACATTAGAGAAACACAAGTCAGTGTGGAGACACAAAGCATGACATATGTGGACATTACGTTACATTTTTGTTATACTTAATACATAACAAAAACAGACCTCAAAGGACCGTAATTGTTTAGTGTCTTTGGAAACTCGGAATATAATGTTCTAATCATGGTGAAGATCTTCAATATCTCTTATAAAGATCTTTCCTTTTTATTTCCTTACCTAAAACCTTTCTTTATATCCTGGGGAAAAGAAAACATATAAAGGATCAGCCAAATTGCTTAGTAAGGGTATGCATGGAGAAAATAAAACAAACCATATACATTTGAAAATAAAAACATGAACATAATATTTAAACATCGAAATCTTGAGCTGTGACATAAAACATGGTAGTACGTAAGGCACAAATCATAATGGAACATCAATCATGATAAAATAACTTGGAAAAAACTTCTAATTGTGGAAAACAGTTAAGCACATGATATTATTTCCATAGTTGACAAGGCATTGCTGCCAAGACCATCTTAGTGGAGAAAGTCCCTTTCTGAATAGGGTTTACGTGCCGTTATAGCCCTGTAATACTGAACCATATTTACTTTCCATTTCATCTGTGTCTATATAATGAGATATAAATCTTTACCAAATTCATTGGAGGGAGATATAGGTCCCACCCATTTCATATTGAAATCATTCTTATGTGTTCCACAAAACAGTCATAAATCAATCATCATAACCTAAGGAATAAATTGGGTTTCATAAACATCATTCCATCATAACGTAATCCATATGAAACAAATTGATATCATTTCATCTTCGATGCAAAATGGTTTTGATAAGGCACTTGAAATGAATTCTTGATGAAAATATCTTTTCTTCATGAAAGTCATGTTCTTTTCACAAAATACCATTAAATTTTAAAAGAAATGGATTTTTTCGAAAATATTCATGAAATCTTATAGAGTATGCTTCATTAAAATAAGGATTTATGAAACCATAAAAATATGTTCATGTCGTATAAGTTAAAAAAATCATTCTTCTCGTACTTTTGCCGGAAAAGTAAAAAAGTAAATCATATGGATAACAATAAAAATAATCCTTATATACCATCTAGAAAAAGTAAAAAATGGGTAAAAAGGACTTTATACATACATGAATACATTTTTATAAAACTTGGACATGGATGATAAATATAACCCCAGTAAATACCTACGTATAAGCAATCTCGGTTAGAAAAAAATCGAGATTGTAACATTATCCATTACCTTAGGTCTGTTATGCATTGTATGTATCCGAACCTCCTGTATAATGATTTAAATAATGTCATTGAATTATTTAAGAATCATATTCATTATTATGATATCATATATGGCTCACTTATGACATTATATTACCCATTCTTTTGTAAATTCCATGTTAAAGAGTGTATTTGATAAAATCGTTTCATTTGTTGTCCGTGTTATGACTTGTAAGTATTAATATGATTACATAGATCATGATTAATTAATTCTTAATAATAAAACATGATTTATATATAATATATATTCAGAATATACATTATATAATAATGGATAAATTGAATGATATAAACCATTCTTGGAGACAGTATGTCGAACGTATGCATTAACGTTGTTTTCGTTTCCTTATTGAATTGAATGGAATTAAGTAGATGAGATAAAAATATATACATAAATCTAGTAGAATTATTATGTCATATATTTCATGATTAATTATTATATATACTTTATAACCAATTTTGAATTGTTAACATGGAAAATGAATCTCATCGCGTCGTGGAGATAGTAATCTGTACGTACGAATGAGCGATGATATCGTTCGCATATTTATTGAATGGATTGGAGTGAATGATATAATATCATAGAATCAGTATGATGTTATAATAATAATATGTAGTTATTATTTACACCATTATACCCATCCAAGTAAGGTGGAGGTAGAAAAATAGATTACACCACGGCGTGGAGACGGTATTCTGTACGTACGCACGCGCGATTATTTCGTTTTCCTTAGGATTGATAAAAGGTGAAATGGGGTTGTTTCATATTTATAATAACATATAAATATATTAGTGATACTGATGTTATTACAATGTAATTAAACAACTAATGAAGAGGATGTAGAAGATGAAATAAATTTGAATGAATCTGTAACAAATATTACCTCTTCTTTGACACGTCTCTTTGAAGCCTCCTCTTAGGGCACTAAAATTGGCCTTTGAAGAAGACCAGGACCTCTAGTATGTTTATAAGGAGGTTTATAAGGGAAATGGGTAGGGTTTGGACGATGTTTAATGTTTAAAAATGTGTAAAGAGGATAGGGAGTAGGTGCCCTTTTATAAGGGAGGAGAGGGGCACCTTTGGAATTATCAAAAATATTAGTTTAATATAAATTCAAACCCCATATAAAAACCTCCAAATATGACTCTATTCGAATATTAGATGAGATAGGGTTTTAATATCATCAGCCAATCTAATTTAGGCATTTTTTTATTTTATTTTAAACCTTATCATTTTGATTTATCCTTATTATTATATTTATTTTTATTTGTGGTAATAAAATTATAAATTATAAATGGTTATAAATAATCACTTAAGTGTTGTTATTTTTCAATAATTGGATAATTTATGACATTGTAGAATATATAAATTTTAATTTATAATTTGTAAATATTTATTTGTTTTTTAAACAATTTTATAATATGTAATTTTTATAAAATAACAATAGTGTCAATTTTGACAGTATTAATTTTTTTGAAGTTAAATAAAATATATACAGATGATATGTTCGAAATAAAAAATTAAATAGATTAATATAATTTAATCCTTCTCTATAAAATTAGTGGATAACATTAAATAGATCATATAATATTTATTTTAATTCTTTTAAAATCATTTATTTAATATTTCAATATATAAAATAATTTCGACATCACTATTGTGTCATAATTAATTATAATTATTTAATGCCTAAAAATTATAAATAAATTTATGTGATGTAGAAAATTTAATTATCTTTATAGGGACTATTTATATCCGAATTTTTATGATTTTTATCACAAAAGTAAAATTATTAGACTTATAAGATTTAAGAGTGTGACATGTTGTCACTTTTTTTGGGTTTAATAATAATTATATTATTTAATGGTCAAAAGTCCATGAAATAAATCTATTACGACCCATAGGTGATATGGTTAGACTTTTATTCATCAAATATGATTTTTTCCGGTGTTATATTAATTTTATAATCTTATTTTTGCTCTTAATTAACAGATTTACCTTTAACTGTAGTAAACAAAAATTACCATAGTTACTATTCATAATATCAAAAAAATAAAAGTAACATATTAACATAATTTGGACCCACTGAATTCATATATGTAATCCATTTTTCAAAATTCAAAACATAGAAGTTGTAGTAATTAATTTAAAATTAATATCGTTGTTAAGAAAACGAGTTTTAAAAGATAAAACATTACAAAAGATTTAAATGATTTTACCTATGAATTCAATGTAAAATCAATTCTAATGAAATAAATTATAATAAATGGTAAAAATATATTCTATTTATAATTTATAATAATTCAATATTATACTTTAACCATATAAATTTTTATGATGAAAAAAGTTGTTTTTAATTAAAAAATAGCGTGTTTTTACTATTCCTTAAAATGTGAAATTTATCATAATAATATGAAAAGTTTTTCCAAAGTAAATATTTATATCCTTATTCCAAATAAGAATTTTATTTTGTCAAATTGAACTTATAAACGTATAAAAAACTAGATTTAATGTTGGTGCGCCATCAAAAGGTGGCAAAATTGCATTTTTTTTAAAAAATATTCATTTTACCTGAAAATTTTATTTTGTTCACATAATATGTTATAGAAATTGTCTAAGATGAAGTAATATTGTTATAAAATTCTAAATGTAGTTAATACTATTCATAATGGCTAGTTCATATTAATATTATAACAATATATCGTTTTTTTAGTGAAACCTGGTATTGCGTAAAACCCATGCTATTAAGGAAGGTCATGATTGCATGTAATGCAAGCGAAGTCAGGTTTGTGTGTACTGCAAGCTAATTGGTGTTGCATTTAGTGCAAGATAATCATGGTGTAGAGTACAACAAAAGATATGTATTAAATTTAAAAAAAAGAATATATCTCATAAAATCTCTGAGTGTAACATTCTACCGCCATTAAAATGAATTTCACCTTCAAAATTCGTCGGGTTTATAAATTTTTTACCACTTGAATGTTTCGTTCGTAAAAAACCCACATCATAAAAGGACTACTAAAACATAATTTTAAAAATTTAAGTATGAAACATAACATTTACCCAAATTAACTCATCACTCACGTAGGATAATGTAGGTGAAAATATGGATATCGAAGAGAAATCTAACCTTCATGTTCTGATGGAGAGTGGTAGAAAACATGGCTATGAAAAAGCCATAAATCACAAAGCCATAAATTTTTGGTGATCAAAGGTAGCATTTGATTCATCATATATAAGGGCACTCAGACATCATTTTTGGTTTTCAAGATCATTTCACTAAAGTTGAAGAAAATGAATTAGAAGAAATTCTTATATTATTTCGAAATAAAATCACTATTTTTCATGCCATGAACAATTTCTACTTTATCTCTTAATTAAATTAAGTTGAATTTGTCATTCGTGAGGTGTTAGCAGATCATGTGTAGAATTATGGGTCATTCCATCTTTCTCAAACAAAAGGATTGAAATAGTTATATACATAAGTACATATATCGTATATCGTTCCAAAAAAGGACATATATTTCTTCTATCAAACCGCTTAATAAAATAAAAATAGTATCTACTAACCAGAGAATTTCTATAGGCTAGTGGTAGGTAATAAAGGCATGTCTCACTTCAGTTGTGGGTTCTATTCTTGCAACCTTGTTCGACGCTATGGGTTGTCACTCGTCCTACATGTTGTCCTTTTTCTAAAACTATACTATTATAACATTCCAAAAAAAATATCAAAAAAAATTTCTATCCTTAAACAATACTATCTTCTATCCAACATAATCCATTCCAATCTTTAGGCTTATACATATGTCCAATCTCATAGTATAAAGAAAATTATTACTAGAAATGTCATCTTCTGAGCATGTGAATACCATCATTTATCCCCTATATATCATAATATATATCTTATTGGTCACATTACAAACATGTGAATACATTAATCATGTATTATTTTGAAACAAGAATTAAGATAGAACCATAGTGAAAACATGAGTGCTGTCAAATGATAAATCTTTCCACATACCAAAATCCCAAGAATTTTATATACTCAAACCATGCTATCACTTATTCCATATATCAATAATGAGCTCATGAAGACTTTAAAATAATTTATTTTCACCTAAACCATTTGTTATGCACATATCATCTTCTTTACAAATTATTTGAATCACTTTTCAGGGTTACAAGTGCCATATAATTTTTGAAAACCATAATAAACCAATACATAGATATTCCAATATTCCACAGTACTATAAATTAGATTCCACAACATTATTTTGGAATATATTTACAAAAACTCATAATCATTCAACTGTATTTTTATCCTACTCAATATTTCCAATGGTGATCGCATGTGACTTCCCTTTATCCTTTTCCTTATGTGGTTTCTCATGTTTATCATCATTAACCCTTAGATTAGGTTATTGATTAACGTAATGCCCCATTTCCTCGAACTTGAAGCATTGAAGTGTTGGTGGTGCATTCTATGTAGTATTTTCTTTATTCATATCATTAGCAACACTTTTTCCATTACATCGACACTCCACTACTCTATGACATTCTCTTCCACACTTGAATCATTTTCTAGTACCTTTTAGACAATCTCGACCATGATTCTATCCACACATTGAGCATAAAGTAATATTCATCTTTTTTTCACCATTATTCTATGATTTTTCCTTTAACTCAATCTTTCATTTCTTTTCAAAACCATGAGATGGATATGTAACACCAATTTTCAATTCTTCCTTTATAGAACAACGCACAATTTCTTCATAGCTACTGAACTCTCTTTTAGTTAATGCCCTTTGAAAACATGGTTTTAATCCAATGATGAATCGATCAACTTTACTTTTAGGTTGAATGATAAATCTAGATGCATACCTTGAAAGCCTTGTAAAATTCTCCTCATATATAAAAATAGATTCATCATCCTTTTTCTTAAGTTCAAGACACTCCTTCTCCATATTTGTTCGATGAATATGAGAGAAATACTTTTTGAAAATTAAGTTCTTGAACTCGTCCCATTCCATGGACTCAATTTAATCTCCTTGCCTCATATTCATGATAATATTACACGATTGGTCAACATCACCTTCCAAATGATATACTGCTAAGATGACTTTATCGTGCTCAGAACATGGTAGAAATGAAAATAAATTTTCAGTGGTACTGATCCATTGTTCATCAACTAATGGATTAGAAGACCCGCTGAATGAAGGTTGACGCTGCCTCATGAAGGATTCAACAAAATGTTGGTCCTTTCTCTACTCATTTGGAAGTCCAGAATGATTCATATCTTGTGTAAGTATAGAAATAATATTGTGCACTCCATCTCCCATAACATTGGTTTTTTCAGGAGGACAATCATTGCATTGTCCATTACATTGATCAACACAGTTCCTTCGGGTTCTAGCCATCATCTAAAACCCAAAAAGACTAGTGTGAGGGAAACATAATGATATGTAAAAAAACATAATAAAGGGTGATTACCTTCAATATCTAACATCATAGGTTTAATTCTAATATCATTACCATAATTCTAGGACTATAACATATACTTATACCTAACCTTAGGGACATCCCTAGACATACATTAGAAATATCTCTAGGGGACTCACTAAAGATCTCACATCCTAGTTTCCAATGGTTGACTAAACTTTTACTCCAATACCAACTGTAGAGACCCAATGCATGATATACAAGTAAATTACATTACTTTTCCAGAATACTTAATACATAACAAAAATAGACACCAAAGGACCATAATAGTTTAGTGTCTTTGGAAACTCGTAATATAATCTTCTAATCGTGTTGAAAGATACAATGTAAAATCAATGATAATGACATACATTATATTTCAGGGTAAAAATATATTCTATTTATAATTTAAAATCATTAAATTTTATAATTTAACCATATAAATTATTACGATGAAAAATGTTTTTTTTAATTATAATATATCATGTTTTTACTATACATTAAAATATGAAAGTTATCAGAATAATATGAAAAGTTTATCCAAAGAAAATTTTTATATCCTTATTACAAAGAAGAATTTTATTTTGTAAAATTTAAATTATAAACATGTAAAAAACTATATTTAATGTGTGCGGGCCATCAAAAGTCGGCAAAACTGCATTTTTTTTTAAAAATACTCATTTTACCCGAAAAATTTATTTAGATCACATACCATGTTCTACACAATGTGTAAGATGAAATAAAAATTTTATAACATTCAAAATGTAGTTAATAATATTCATAACAGCTAGTTCATAATTATATTATAACCATATATCGTTGTTTAGTGAAACTCGGTATTGCGTACAACACACGCTATCGAGGAAGGTCGCGATTTCGTGTAATGCAAGCCATGTCAGGGTTGCGTATACTGGAAGCTAATACAGTGTTGTGTATAGCGCAAGATAATCTTGGTGTAGTGTACAATAGAAGAATAGAAAGAAATTAAAAAATAATAATATATCTCATAAAATCTCAGGGTGTAACAGTCAGTTATATGGGAATAGAATGGTTGAATAATTTTTTTTAATATATAAAAAATATATTTTTTGTGTTTTCTAAAACGATAAATTAAAAATATAAATTAATTCCAAAAAAATATTTCACAAAATCTAGGGGTGTTACATATATAGATCATAAAGAGTATTTTTATTGGAAAACTTATAAATAGATTCTATAGATTATATATCTTAGTGTATGATATATTATTAGGTAAATACTATTTGATGTATATATAATTGGAAGTTACTGCAATTATCAATACTGAAATAGAATTGAGAAATGTACATAATGTATTTCTTTGTTAGAATCCCAAAAAACATCAAATGGAAAAATTATTTTGGTTGTTGATGATCACCTTATTTTTTCCTATCACTTTATTATTATCAAAGAATATTTCTCCCTTGATAACCTTTGAAGAATCTACATTGAATTAGTTGAATGGTCTAATAGATTACCATATTACATTTTATTTGATTATGATCCAAGGTTTACCTTAATATTATATCAAAGACTCTAGCGAGATTCAGTTATCGAATTGAGTTTCAGTAATATATAGATTATGTTGAAAGATAATCATTCTTATAGAACCATTCCAAACCAATAGGATATTTTTATATTTTATTCATTCAATTTGAAATGTGTTTGGACTCAACACCTTCCCCATGTTGAGTTTTATTGTTAAAATATATTTTATTGATGCATTCTGATATATCTTTATGAACCCCTGTAATGAAATAATTTTAGAACAACAATGTGTTAGGATTCAGTTTTATAAAAAATGTTATTGGTTCCTGATCATGATGATGAAATGATAGTGTAATTTCGATCATTTCAAAAGAATATCATCTCTCCTTAGAGTTTTTTAGAATATTTTGTATGAAAATTATCCAAAAATATAGAATTCGAGGTTAGTGAGATGGTATTCCTCGAATTTCACTATTGATGTATCTAATGAGATTTAGAATTAATGGAAATAGAGATATATTGTCCCCTTATTCATTCTTGGTCATTTAGATATGGTAACTTATCTATTATCACTTCCACAGAACCTCTCTCAAGTATATGTAATGTTCCACATTACTATCATGAGGATGTAAAAACCTGATACATCACATCTACTGAACATATTGGCTATACCACTAGGAAAATAGTATTCTTATAATGAAAAACCATTGAATTTTATGGTTCATAGATATATGGTGTTATAGAATAAGGCCACTCCCTTGGTTAATGTTCATCATTGCAATAAAAACACAAATAATGAACTTGGGATACCGAGGACATGAAGAAAGAAATTTGTCCTCAAATTTTATTAAATTATTATTTATATTTTAAGGTAGAATTAATTTTAATGGAATTACGATGAAACATCTTAAAATTTATTATATATTTATTTTCAAAAATTTTTACTTTCATGATAGATAGTTGTACATGTAACATATTTTCTAAATGAATTGCAATATAGGATACCATAATAAAATATATATTAAATTTTTTGAGTGAATATGATTATTATTTTTTGGAATATTATCTATAAATATTTTAGATAAAGAAAAAAAATTTATAAAACCAATATCAAATTTTATTAAAGAAATTGTATCATAAGAAATTACTCTTTTCCCACAAATTCTGTTTCATTTATTTTCATGAAAAAATAACAAAATAAATATCATCTAATTTTATAAAATTTTTTAAAAAAGAAATTATTTCTTAAATAATCATATTATAATAAATATCGGGTCAAATTATATTATTTTTCTACAATGATTGATTTTTAGATAATATTGAATAAATATAGAAGATACAAATAGTTAAATTTATTTTCATTAAAACATTTAATTTATGGGTTGATGTATATTTTATATTTTCCTTAATGTTGTATATGATCTATTTTAATTATCATATTCTAAATAATGCCACTTGAATCAACACAGTTCATGAATTTGATATAATTAATTTTCATTCTAAAAAATATGTTAAAAAAGTATTTTTCATTATTATTATGCTATAAAATTAATATTTATATATTTCATCTTATAGAGATAGAATAGTTAAACATTGATTCCATATATTGAATCATTCTGTTCAAATTTGGAAAATAGGATCCTTTTAATTTTGGTCAATATTAATATTAATTGTTATAAATATTAATCAAATTAGTTTGGGAAAAAGGGTAAAATGAAGTTAAAACTGTTGTATATGGTCTAAAAATAGACCTATCACAGGTCCATATTTTATTTTTTATGATATATTCCACTGTAGAAAAAAAATTATAATACATTTCATTTGGTACCATTTTACCTTAATAGTGAATATTATATTAATTAATTAATGATATTTCCAAAATTTCACTTTCTTGAATTAATGTATATAAATTTTTTAATCCATGATAAAATATTCCTATTTCAATTATAAATAATTTTTGAAATATGATTTAGTAATTTTATTATGGTAATATTTTTAAAATTTATAGTGATGAATTAATTACCTAACATTCTTATACAACAATTCCACTTTCCTTATAGAAGTAGTATAAAATCATGATTTTTTAAAAAAATAAAAATTTAATATTTCTGGTAGTTTTATAGTTCTATATGAAATTTGTTGATAAATATAGTATAGTATATTTTTCTTAAAGACATTTATTTTAATTTAATTTTTATATTAAAATATTTATATTAAAATTATATAAATCGTGTCAAAAATCTAAATAATGATATTTTATATTACATAATATATAATTAAATTTTTTAAGAAACATAAAAATCCTAAAATAGGACATTTATGCTTCGAAATTGTTGAATATTTCACACTTTGACCATTTATCAGAATATTTTTAACTTATAAGAATTTGTATAACCATTTAATATTGAGAAAGTTGTTGCTGCATTAATGTTTCAAACCATTCAAACAAAAACTAATATTAATTATGACTTTGAAAACTATATAAATTTTAATCTCTAATTCAATATTTAACTTATCATATTTTAATTCAAATATATATCCATTTGGAATTATTTTTTTTTGAGAATGACTTGTTATATTATATTCTTTTTTAGAATTCCATGTGTGTCATTTCCCTCCCCATTATAAAGACACCCCTTCCATACTTTCATCACATCACATTATGCCACTATCTCACCTAACCCATTATCAATTATATTAAAAAATTCCATATCCTTATTTTTATGGTGTTTTAATAAATAATTTTTTAATTTATGGGAATGAAACAGGGGATCTAATAGAGGCATACATTAGAAGATTCAATGTACTAGTTCAAATGTATTCCATTTAATTTTTCTTGTATATTATCTAAACATAAGATATTAACATTAGATAATATATTCAATATCATTAAAATTTAAACAATGTTATTATGAATATACAAATACAATTATCCACCATATTTCCCATCAAATGGGATGTGAATGTATTGCCCATGTGTTTGTGTGAATAGCCTATTCTAGGTAGCAATACATTTCATTTTGCATCACCACATTTCAATAATGGTTAGTATGATGGGTTAATTGTTTATAAGTTATATCTATAATATAATTAGTTTTTAACAACAATAATGTCATATATAACTTTTTACCTCCCAATTTATTGGAAAATGGAAATGTTTCTTGTGTGTACGAGATTGTTATCCCCTCCTCAAGGAGATATTATTATTTTTCATTTATAATTTACATTTTTTACAATAAGGATATATATAATTAATATACAACATATATATGATGTTATAAATTTTTTATAAGGGTGTGATATTATTTACATTTATTTTCTTCCATTAATCAACTATTTCCAAGAAAATTTTAATTTAATTTTCTATTTCTATCCTTTATATATGAATACAATTGTATTAAAAATGAATATATATGATGTGTATGTCTTGATTAATTTTTTTTGATGATAGAACTAGGATCATATTAAAATAATGTTTTCAATTATGAAATTTCATGATATATATTGGATGAATATCTTTAATTTTCCTCTACTCTAGATATTAATTTACTATAAACTATTAAATTCAATTTTCTCTACTTTATGTACTCAAGATAACGAATGATATTTTATAAGTTAAATTGACTTTTCCCCTATTGGGTCAAAAATAATTTGTCTTTCATGTCCATGTTTTCAAAAAAAATTCCAGAATGTTTTCACGATTATCAAATATTTGTTTAATATCTTTTTTATAGATATATCAAATTTTATAAAATAGATTATAATGATTCATCATTCTATTTACTGACGGTGGATCATTGGAGGTTTTAATGAAAATGTGAAAATAATCAATGTTTAAAAAAGCACGATATGAAAAAAACTCTCAAATGTTTAATTTCTCAATTATTTAATGACTCCTTTACATGTTTCCAAAGATATTTTAAAATTAAATAACATTGGTTAAAATTTTAGAAATTTTTAGATGTTATTATTTTATTTAAATATATATGTATATTTTCTGTAAAAATAAGTTTAATGACATTTTAGGTGACTTTTAATTTAGGATCACATGATTTGATGTTACATAGGATTTAATGGGTATATTAACCAATAATAAAATTTATAGTAATTACATATAAATTTTATATTTATTATTAAAATATATCTACGCCTCTCAATTTATTTTACATGGGTTATGTTAATATGATATTTTATGATCTTAAGATATACATATGAATTATTTTATCATTATGAAATTAGTGGGAGAAGAATTATGAAGTCATCTAATGGATTTTGTAAATATTAATGATCTTTAAACTCAATGGGTTAATATGAGGAAATCCATACCGAAAAATATGACTAATGGTTGGTTATTCCTTGCTTGAAATTGGGTACCCTAGAGGCAATCAAAATCTCAGATGATGGTATAGAGGAGGTTATCCCAAGCCTAAAGCAGTTACATGAGTGACTAGTGTAATACAAATTTGTTATGAACGTATTGGTAGTCAACATATACATAATATTTATATGATAATATATATTTAATAGTTATTTCATCCATTTACGACATGATCAAAAGAAAATTTTATTTTCTCATGTATCATTACATATGATTCCTTTATAATTCATGACTTATTTACTACCAATAATTTCATGATGAATCATTTTTAGGATCATAGAATTAATGTGTATTATTTTCAAATTTTTATATTATGTTATCATTCCATTATATGCATATTATGTTTAATTGATCATTGATATATCCTTCTTTTAGCCTTATTGGGCTTATGAGATAACCCATCGTTTATTTTATCTTTATCTTGAAATGATTAAATCCTTTTAGTATAACATTCCTAAAAAGTGTGCTAGATATGAAGAACTAAGATTGAGATTATTTCAATATTCGATGAACCATTTTTTTATCTTTTTATGTTACTAAAATATCAAACAATTATAGTTCTTTTATAGATCATAAATTTATTTAATAAATATTTTTATAATTGTATTTAATATTTATATATAAAAATTATTGTTCATATAATGTTAAAAATAAAAGCACATAATCTCATGGATGTTGCAGTCCACATGCAAGAATGATCAATGTTTTCATTTCCCACAAGATGAAGAAACTGATACAAAAGGGTTTCTCCTTGAACAAAATAAAATTTTATTCTATTTAAAATACATTTATTGTCAGGTAATAGTCGGATTAGAATATTTGATTGACGAGGAAGAGGATATATACAAGAAATACTCGGTTAAGAGTTATATATATTATATTAAAAAAATCATTTCCTATAATCACTAATCCTTTTAGTATAGTTTTTGAGATACCACGACATCTAAGACTTTGGAAGGAAGGTTAGAATTTTTTTTGAAAAAAATTATACATCGAAACATATCAAAATGTGTGAGGAATAGTAGATCAGATGTTTACATTTACATTTGATATGGGTGGTAATATTTCAAATAAAATAAATATTAATATATAATATGCTTCTAACTCATATAAAATGGATCTGAACATTCATTCCCTAAAATAAAATGAGTATAATTAAAAAATTAATTCACCTAAAATACATATGTTAATTAGTTTCATTTTAAAAATTATTTGTTATATTTACCCCATCATTAACCCATCGAACCATAATAATTGTAACAAAATACATAATATCAATCATCCATGAATGTAATATAAAAATACAATATGGAACGTAGATGTAAAAATCAAGATTTATTATAACATCTATCAAAAAATTGACATATTAAAAGGATTTTTATGTTTTTTAATGACATAAAAGTAATATTTAGACATTAAATACAACATAATGTGACATTCTATATTATTCATGAGATTTAAATTAAAAAATTGAAGATAAAAAAACATGAATATAAATTATTTATAATACGATTATATATTATAATTATCCACTAAAATCTTATGAAACAAAAAATCAACCAAAAAATTTACTTGTAGTTTTTTAAAAATAATATAAATTCATTTTTTCTCTATTCACAAACACTACATCGATAATGAATAAGTATTCTATGTAATTAAAACATCTGTAAAAAAATTAAATAAATTAATACAATTTATATAGAATATTAGTCATCGTGGTTAGAATTTATATTAAATCATATATAATCTTCATGTATATCACATATTGACATCAAAATAAAAGACACAGAGTGACACTTTGTATCAACTCTCAAATTAAAATAATATAATGGTAATAATCAATGGAATAATGCCCCAAGATGCTATATTATATAATTTAGGAGGATCCTTATTGAATAAATCCTCATTTAATAAATACTAGACTATGATGAATTGTTTTTTGTATATTATCACATCGATTTAATGATGTTTAATCCATATTACCTTATATCGTGATGATAAACATGTACCATGATTACTATTAATATATATATAAAATAGAATATAAATAATTTATTGATATTGAAATTATAATTCTAAATATGGAATCCATTTATTATGTTTAATTTCTATAATTATATATGATTAATTGTAATATATTTTCCTCAAATGCAACAATTTTTTTTCAAATTTCCATTTTCTAAGAAAAATGGATTTTATATTTAAATCATGTATAATGTAGATAATATTTACATTAATTGGATTGTTATTAATTAAAATAATGTAATTTTACTTTTATATAAATACATAATAAAACTAAACATTGAAATATAATTGATTAAATTTAATGGTATGATAGTTGTTTAAAAAATAGTAAATTTCACTATTCATCAAGAAATAAATGTAATCTAAAATATAGATAAAATAATATTAATGATTATTTGACAGTATTTTATAATAAAATATTTCAATTATATCAAATATAATATATAATAGCGGGAGATGTTAATCCTATTATCCACACACTAAATGAAATAAAACACATTTTTGGGGAGATTGAATTTATAAAGTATAAAATGAATCTATATTTTTCATTAGCAAATAAATAACATTAGAAGAATATTAATTTATTAAATATATTATATTTAGATTTTAATTATTTTATTCATCTATATTGGTTAATCTATTTACATTGAAAAACAACATTAAATTCCAAAAATGGTTTTTGAAAAATATCACTTTCAATCAAATATGTTATTATCTAAAATTGAGAACATCTTTTTTAGAAATGTATCATTACATTTGTGTAAAATTAAACATACATTTATATATTTCATAAGCATGTTACTATTATTCCTACTATCCAAAGTAGGGAGTTGTTCATATAAGTCATATTTAAATAAAAGTATTATAATAATATGTCATATTTATAATAAATATCGGTATTACATGTGGTTCACTCCATTATAAATTGTATACTATTGTAAAATCAAATATTAAGGAGTTAAATTAGTTTCATGAGAGGTATCTAATGTGGTGGATATTATTCCTTACAAAATCCCTTTACTTTTTTCATTGTCTTGGTTGTGACAATTAGGAGTTTGGTGGAGTTATAATGGCCGAAAGATTGTTTTAGTGTTTTTAAGGGTATAACAACATGGTTGTGAATACATTTCAAGCCATTATGAAACTTTTTTGGAGGAATGGGTGTGGGGTTGGCTGTTTTGGTGATGGGTATTTGGAAGTCATTCGTAAAGTCAACCCTTTGATTTTAGGCATCTGTAATGTTATGTGAAATGGAATAGCGGTCTGTTTCAGAGGGTGGTTCACGTGCAGTTTCAGTCTATTGGAAACATGGTTAATGATAATTTGTGTGTGTTAGGTTATTTTGGTGTGGTTGTTCTATATTATCTATGTGAGAAACTGGTAGTATATAGAACACAACACAATGGATTTAGACCTAGTTTCCTACATAGTGTGTGACACATTTGAGCAATGAAAGGGGAGTGGAAACAATGATTTGGAGGTCAACAAAAAACAGTCATAGGTGTGGCATGGAAAAAATGACCAATATCATGGTTATATACAATATGAGTTATTCTTGGTAAGAATTAGGTCCTATAAATCATAGACTACATCACAATTAGGGTCTTAGTTGTAGTCAATGAAGTTTGGTGGGGATTTTTAATGAACATGATATTTAGTGGTCAACTAATTGAATTATATATCAGCTAATTGATTCAACTCACAATCAATGTTATGAGGATTTTCCATATTTTATATATGTATTTTCAGTCCTATTATATAAAATTTGGTATCCTGGGGTCCATGGTATTATGTTTCCTCTTTTCATGATTCATTTTCCACCACATGGCCCATTGTTACCCTCTAACTGTATGTCTTGGTAATTTAAAAACACTGGATTTTCTACATCAAAGTATCAGTAATAGAGGTACTCTTCTATCTCTTCACATTTTTTTCTCCTTTCCATTCTTCTATCAAGATGATTTTTAGGTTTTCACCAATGGGTATGGGTTGGAATCCAACTACAAAATTATGGTACATATCTGTGTATATGTTCCGGTTGGTCTTTATTCACTTTTAGTAGTGTTTCCTTCAGTAGTGTTGGAATTATTATCATATTCTCTTTCTGAGAGAACACTAAATCTATAGTTGGGTTATAGAATTTTCATTATATTGCTTTTATAAAAAAATTTGTGGATTTCATTTGATTTCTTCCATGGGTTGGACATAATGGGGTTATTTATTAATTTATGTTATTCTAATTACAAAAACATTATAGATGAGTGTAATCACATGGATTTAATTTGTTTTCTGTTTTTTATATGTGTTTATCTATTGTGGTTTTTTTCATGATAATCACATTTTTTATAGGTCATTTCTAGGTTTTTTTTGTTCTCACAATTCTTAAAATTATATGAACTTATAAAATGATAATTAATCATATGTGTATGTAAATATGGATTTGGGTGATAATAACCATGAATAAAGATCAACAGTATTCTGAAAAACCGTTATAAAACTATATTAATTGGGGATGATTAAATAAATATTAAAATATTAATGGTTCCTATTTTGTTTCAATATATTTTTTGTGGAGATCATATATTGACTATATGGTGATGGTCATGATCAATTTTGATAAGGATTATATTAGGATGTAATTCTATTATTTTTAAAATGATCATTGATAAGGGAAGATGTGGGGTTGTTAAAATATTATTATTTTATGAGGGAGGTGGATTTTAGTGACATATTTGATGTGGGAAGTGATTTGTTCTATTAAGAGGTGGATGTGATACTATGTGTTGAGTTTATAGGTTTTATAAGGAAGTAATAGTCTGAAGAGGTAAAAATTAAATTGAGATTTCAAAGGTCCAAATTAAATTTTTGTAGCAGGGAATTGAAATGTTGTAATTGAATTAATTATATAAATTCTAATAAATTCCTTAATAAGAATATGTCGGTGGATAATTTGAATTATATGTGATTTTTTAAATCATATGGTGTCTATGAAGTGTGCATTTTGTGTGGTATGTAGGTGCAGTTTTTTATTTAGTGATATATGTACTTAGTAGTAGATGTCATTATATATTTTACTGGTTATTTAAATCTACCAAAATGAGAATCATAACATATACAAGGGAATAACTACATGAATCAATGGTGTTATTTTTTTAGAAAACAAAATAATGATAAGGTTCAAAAAATATATGGATCATACAAACAAAAAAACAAACATGAATGAATTACCGTAAGATGGTAATGTGAACTAATTATTCTCGACACATGGACTTCATGAAGTCACGTAGAGCCCCCTTGACAAGCCTTCTTATTCATATAAAATCATTAGAGACACTATTTGGTCCTCAAGAGGCTGCTAAACCAGTTCCTATGAGTAATAATATATTTCAACTAGTAGATACCAAATAATAATCCAAAACACATATAAAATAAAGGGTGAAAATGTGAAAAATATGGATACTTTATACGGTCAATGATATTCATCTAACATGCTCTTGAGGATCACAAGACATTTTGAAGCCTTGGTGACATGTCTACCATGAAGAAAAAAATTATAATTTTAACGTTACATTTATAATTTGATGGATTATAGAAAAATCCATTGGATTCTAACCTACCCCCATCAACTCTACAAAAAATAGTTTTTTCTATGAAAATGCTCATGAATCGGGAAAAGAGCCATTGTTGGTCATGAGATGTATCAAAAAAAATGGATACTGAATTTCACTAAAAATGATCACACAAATTCACGAGATTTATATCCTTTGAAAAATTATGAATTACATAAAAGAGTAAAAGTAAGAAGCTTATTTCAGAGTGAAGATACATTGGAATTTAAACAAAAGTTGTCATATGCCCTTATCTATCACCATTTAACAAATGAACCCCTCGATAAGAAAACATGATATAAATAAGGCCCATCATCAAATCATTCTAATACCTTGATGGACCCCTAACAAGCCACTATTTTATCATAGAAGACCCCCACCAAGTCACCTTTGACCTATGCATCCCATTAGATAGGTGTCCTAATATCATGAAGACCCCAACATATTATGAAATAACCTTATAAAAAATCGTTGAAATGTTCACTTGGTTAGGAAAAGTTCAATTTATCAACATATGTCCAATAAAATGTAAAATGTGGAACATTTTCAATTTTTTAAATATCTTGTGATGCCATGAATTACCAACTGAAGGAACATGTGAAGTGTGTGACACCAAAAGAATACACAAAATCCATATCAAATCCACGAGAAAAAAAATTCTATGATAAATAAAATCTAGGTAGTGAGGCCTATAAATTCCCCTATCAACATTTAAATTGAACAAAAAATTCACAGTCCATCATAGGATTTGGCTTTTTAGAATGACCAATCACGTAATTCCAAGGTCTTCAACTAAGTAAAAATCAAGGAAATGACCTAAGGGATCATGATTTAAATGTATGAGCTTCATGTGATCAGTCATAATTCATGAAAATATATTATGTAATGTCAGAGAAGTCATGTGAAAGAGTTCCCTCATCTAGACTAGGTCACAAAAAACCAAAAAATGATAACTCTCTGTAAAAAATGTTCCCTATATGAAAAAGGATAATATAAAATACTATAAACTTAGTTGAATTATACGAATACATATATAATGAACCCCATTTTATTTCAATAACCCACTCAAACCATTTGACATCACCATGAAATATCACACAAATTATGTGATGCTCTTGTGATAGAATATTTGGAATAAGAGATGTACTTTGGGAATGCTGAAACAAGTCGCATGACATAATCTGAGAAAGGCACCCATTTATTATGAAGTTTTCTAAATACATCCTCCTTTTACACATGATATCTCTTAAAAATGTTTACCATGTTATGAAGAAACAACATATCTTGTTTCCAGGTCTCATGATGAAACCAAGACATTTTAGCAAGGACTTGTGACTCCCTCGAGTCATTTCTGCCTTGATATTAAGATATACACTATACATGCCATCTATGTCATGTGAAACCCTCAATACAGATCATTTATGATCTCAATTTTTCTCCATACATGTCTTCTAGGCCTTGTGATGTTTCTTGGACATAAAAATATTTATCATGTGATGTACTATAGTTAATCTATCCCTAATCTAATTATTCCATTTGGAAAATCAATCTAAATTATTTGATTTATTATGAAAATGATAACTACATCAATAGATTTTATTATGAAATGATTGTTAGGAAACTATTATGTCCGAAAATATAAAAACATGAATGGAAGACAATAATAAAATGTTATTTAAGCAATTAGGTCATATTAGAAATATGCCATGGGTCATGACAATCATTTTTTGTGTATATATTTCAACATACACCTTATTGATCAATGAGAACTCGGATTCCTTCCATAACATGGATACATAATATTCCTTCATATACCTTCTTCTAAAATTGGTACCCATGCCAATTTCAGTCCCCGCATGTCTATATTGTTCCAACCATCAGGACCCAGACTCTCTAATGGGCTTATCATTATTCCTTATCAACTAAAATACCAAGATGGAAATTAGACTATGGAAAATGCAATACTTACTATAAATATTATATATAAGATTCCTCCCAATAGAATATGCCCAAATTTTTATCCACCTTGATATGATTCTGACCATTTCATCAATATTCCAATCATTGAGACCCAATAAATGCCATGGTATTATCACTATTCCCCATCTTCCCAAAGATTGATGATATATATGATAATTAATGACACTAATCCATAACGCAATTAACATATGTAGGAAACATCACCAAGGCGTTTACATTTAATAAAACAACCCTAGGTCCTCCCAAATAATAATTCCATCATCCATTTCTAGTTTAACTAATTATGTATTATCCATTGTTTCCCACATTGTGAATGGATCATGGGGGACTTGGGATTTTCAATAATAATATCATTCGTATCAGTAATATCACCATAAAGGTACTCCTAAGTGAGTAATCCACATTCAATTACATGATACAACGGCTCCCATACAAGGGAATCCACCTCAAGGTATATCCCTTGGGCTTGACATAACATGAGAAATTAGATTCCATCTATTTTGAAGATATATTTGATAAATCCCTCATACATGACCTCAATTACTAATCCATATGTACCCTCATATATGTGTTTTCAACTTGATTTAAAATTTCATTGGTTCAATGAACAAGGCAGGGTTTAAATCCTATTATAGATAGGATACATTGGATGCATTATAATAGCTAAAATGTATCCTCAGAATATTAATGGCCTCCTAAGAGATATTAAACTATAATTTTCTTTGTTTTATGGATTCAAAATATATGCATCTACCCTATGATGGGAAATATATAAAGAACCCCGGATACAAAACTATTCAATCAATAATATCCTCCCTTAATACATGTATGATTTTAACACATGTTTATTTTGTTAATGTAACTAGCCTATATCATGATTGTTAAGAGATTTGTGAACATAACATAAATATGTAAGAGTGTCCAAGAGTATGAAATAGTTATCCGAAAAATGGTTGGATGTTCCGTACCATACATCCTATCTACTAATGTGAGTCTTCATATTCTATTTCTTATGAATCCCCAACAGAATGTATACATTTTTAAGACAAATTGTACTCATTTATGGATGTTGTTACGATTTGGAGTTTCCATTCAGAAAAAATAATGTTCACCCAGATATGAATGATTTTATGATAAATAGAAACCCTCTAACAACAATCAACTACATGGTCCAACCAAATTTACCATAGTTATATATTTTTTGAAACATGTATGGTGAACAATATATGAGCATCTCAAATAATAAATAAGATCACCAGGACATGAATTGGGTAATTTTTTGTCCCTCCCAAAACAAAAAATTTCACTCTAAATGGGAAATCCAATTTTATTAGGGTTCTCATGAAATAGTTCTATCCTAATTTTGAAAATTATATTTCACGAGAAATGAAATTTATGGAATAAGTGAGGAAAACAATGTTACTCTTTCATATATAATTGATAACATGTCATGCCAAAAATGATGCACTAATCAATGACCATGTTCCTTATTTTCTACGTGAAAAAATATAATATTTTTTCAAAAAATCACCCATTCTAAGATAATTTCAAAATATTGAATCCTCTCTTTCAAATATTCTATTGATAAAACCCATGAAGGTCACTAAAAACCCCACCTACTTACACAATTATCTTTATCTGGTGAATTAAATGTATAGGTAATTATATTAAAATAGTAAAATTATGGCCTATGAGGCTACCTAGGAGGGTCTCGTGACGCTAAAATTGGTGAGTCTACATCATCTAATGAATTATGTATTAGAAGTAGTTCAATTAATTACAACCACCAACTTGTTTAGAATATTATCCTTGGAATGTGATAGTTACTAGATTTAGAATCAAATAATGTTGGACCATGCTCTAAACTATATCTCCCCTATATACTAGAAGATACTGAAGATGGATCTAGTAAACTGATGTCACTAATATTATCCCTTCGGTGCACTTAAATTTCATACTAAGGGAACCACTTGACAAACTTCCACCTCTGAAAACATTTCACATGAAATAAGGATGACAAATCATGTGCAAAAATCATTAGATAACAATAAGTGGGATCATACTCCATTTTCCAATGACAAAGCCTGAAGACATATTACAGTAGTGTCCTATGAGAATAATCATATCCCTACTCACTCATAATAATTATGTGGGAATATTTTTGTAACAATCATGGTGGTGTCACATAACCCTACCCCGTGCTTGCATCCATCTAAATATTGAAATAAAAAACGAGGACATAACTTGGTACATATCAACAATTCAACTGAAGACATCATCTAGTATATATTGTGAATTGAAAATGTATAGTTTTGCATTCTAGCACATAGTTTGATAAAATTCCCTTACCTCATAGCCATAGCTGAAGAAATCCATCGAAATTGTCTGAAATATGTACTAATATAGGGACAAATTCATATTCTAAACACTATATATAGTGAATAAAAACACAACTAACATCATGAAAATTTGGATTCTACGAAAAAAATGCACATTATTGGTCCCATATATGAAGATTATTGGTATATTTCCCTAATGGAAAAGGAAACAGAGCATGTTTGTACTACATTTCCAACAAGTTATCACCACGTTGTTGTGAAACATGCATTGGGAAAGGCTCGTATTCACTCATAAATGGACTACATGCATACTCACAAGGATCAATATTGATCTCATATCACAATTCTAATATGGGTCCATCATGTGAGAGCAGTACATTCCATGGAATAGGATAATATTACTATTGAATAAAAAACATTGACATACTCCAAAAGAAATAGTGTTGGGATCATATTCTTGTTCTGACCTAGGATAACTATGTGATAGTGGAACATTCTTTAATACATTGATATATTACAATCAATGATTATACATGTAATATTTTTTTAGCTCAAATATTCTAGGATAATATCCAACTGTCGTCCAATGAATGACTTCACAAACATCCATCTGAATCCCTAGATGAAGAGAAACATAATACTTATCACATTTTGAATGTTCATTGACATATTATGACAAGGAATGAATATTTTAACTCGTCCCATATCCCTCTTCAGGTAGTGTTGTCTCATATTATCAAACATTCACCTACATGTAGGTTGACATCCTTGTCCATAATGATAATGATCATTTGCATATTCAAGAAGCTTCTCCATAGTGAGATCATACTCTTATATATATATAATGTTATCAACATATTCTTCGAGACATTTTAAGGCATGCTAATATCCTTACCCAATCCAAAATGATAGGTTGGTATATTATGAGAATGACACGGTATGAAGAACATATAAATAATCTACTCAATGAGAGTATAATTGGGGTAGTTCAAGATACATTCTCAATAACTTAATGGTCCAAAAAGTATTAATGAAAATAAAAGTAAATATTTAATGCAGTAATCCATCTCTTATTAGTGTAGATAAGGATCCCATGGACTATAATCCTATCATCTTCCATTTTCATCCTTCCCATAGATAATTCTCCAATAGATAAGGAAATACCCCTTCCTAGATACCTCCAAATAGAGAGGCAATCAATACTATAATTCCTATATATAGGGAGGTTCTCAAAATATCAGGTGAAAACAAATATAGTTCAATACCAACTACTATTAATAGACCATTATATTATATAGTTGACTCTGAGAAACAAAATATATCGTATAACTAGATGCAGGTATATAAGTCTGATGAATATGAAGCTGACATTGGCACATATGATGATTTCAAAAAAAAAACCATTGTACCATATTTTTTCCCTTTAACACTTTTAATAATGATATCCTTGAAGACATAATGAAGGATTTCATTCCATATGAAAGAAAAAATATGTGTTAAAATCATAATATATTAATGGATTGCCACCTCCCATATCTGGAATATGAGGGTCACATTTAGACCATCTTGATACTATATTTTCATCTAGACCTAAGTACTATCTCCATGGTCAGAGCCCCAAAAATGGAAATCCACAGTTCTAATATTCAACATACCTACTTCCATTAAATCTAGAATACTCAACATGTACTCACTAATGCCTCTACATGTATCTATAATTGATGATGAGGAAGGTATGGTGTGTTTCACATCACTACACTCATGTAATATTATAAATCCACATATATGGTGTCTTATAATTTCAATTCCACTAGAGATATCAATGGACTCTTAAATGTGTGATCTAGTTGATTACATAAATAGAATTACCCCACTATAACAGTTCCTTGATGACTCAAATAGAGGGAGAGTATAAAAAAAGGGTTTGATCTGGGCTTGTCAAAAAAAAATGAGAACATATTTTAGATAATGAAGATGAAGAATCTATTAACCTAGAAACATGTCATAGAAAATGGGTCCCATTGTGGGTTCCTACTACATTTACCACATACAAGAGAATAATTGTTCCAAATTAAATAAGTTTTAGTGGTAGTTTCCATAGAATCCTTCTAGGAGATAATCATGTACAATGGAAAGCGTGAATATTTTCACCTACAACCACCCCTACAATAATAAATACCTAAGTGGATTTTCCACATATTAGAATCATGTACATATCAACACCATCCCACTGGGGTTGGAGTGTTTTTTCATCAATTTATATTACTCGTTCCATCTCCCCCCCTTGAGAGGGTGTCATTGAAATCAATTGCAGTTCTTGATCAACCATAGACCACTGGTTTGGGAGATTTTATATCTCAATTCCCATTAAATGAGTTATCAAATTACAAATTAGAATAATTTGATCGAAAACATCATGATCAAAAATTCAGAATGGTGGCCTTGAATAGACCCCATCCAATTGGGATGAGGAAATTTTCTAATCTTCATCACCATAAAGAGAATTTGTCTTCACTGGGATGGGAGTTTAATATAATCTTATGACACCACATCGAATACTATCTCCACATCATAAAACACTACTATTTGAGGCTTGTTTGTAAGACATGTATGGAATCTCTATCAAGGTCAACATTCCCAAGCTGATATAGGATGAACCTACATTAAGGGAAATCAATCACTACTAATTTAATAAGTAAAAGTGGTCCAAAATAGACAAGGGTTTCAGAAAAAACAATATTGAACGTAGTGATGTATCATCTGGTTATATTGAGAGTAATTGGACAAACACCATTTTATGATACACATATATGAATGTGAACACCATCCACACAATAGATAATATTGATCATACTATAAATTTAGAGGGACACAATATAGAAAATATTCCCTAATAAGTGTTTTGATATACACCCACAATGGAAGAACATATTTTGAACCATATTCAAATACAAAACCTAACACATTTGTATATTGACATTACACCTCTATAAAAAAATATTCAATGATAAATGTAATGATTTGGTCATATATATAAAGGCCCATAACATATATACATTGATATTTCATTGAAACATATAAATATTTATTAAAAAATATAAGAAAACTATGACATGACAACATAGGTTTAGTGTCTTTAGAAAATCAGAAACAGAAATAATATCTTTATAAATTATCTACATCATCTTATAGTTGTTCCTTCATATTTAGAATCCTTATTGAAACATATTATCTATATTCTCAACTCATAACTAGGGGAATATAAAATTGAGAAAGGGTTAGATAAAATGAAAATAAAGTGAAAACAAGTGATTGGTCAATGATATCATAATAATAACTCATGTAATCATAAACATAACATTATAAAATTTAACTATTTATATAAATGTTCAAAACATCACATCATGGGATAAATAATAGATTTTATTATAGAAAATATTCTCACGGAGCATAAAAAGACAGAATTTTTCGAAACACATATAATCTTGGAAAATCATTTCATATTATTCACGTCTTATTTCCAATACCATCATAGTGCACAATGTTTTTTACTAAACCATGTTCAAACCTCATTCCATCCTTGTATTATGGAACTGAGATCATTTCACATTCCATACCTTTCTATCTCATGATATATAAATCAATTCTCATTGCGTTAATGGGAGATATAGTTAACGCCTATCACATAATAAAAAAAATAAATACGGTTTCCAAAAGAATATTTATCATTCATCACATCACAACCATCAAAAAATGGTTTTATTCAACATTATTCATCCATAAAAGAACCCACTGATATGAAATGTGTCTTGGGGTTATCATTTAATCATAAAAAAACCACATAATAGAAATAATAATCATTTTATAAATTAATAAAAACTAAATTAATGAATATGTATCATTAAGAAATATTATTTTAGGTGAAAAATAACTTTCATTGATTTCATGAGAATAATTCAGGAGGAAAACATCATTTCTTATTTGAAATCATTTTATTTTTATAAATTTTTTCTTATAACATTAAATAAGAAATTTTCAATTGAAATATGATTATAATAATATAAGGGTTGTTTCAAGGAATTATTGTGACATGAAATCATAAAAATAAAATCATGTTGTATAACCTAAAAGAAAACATTATTCTCGTACATTTTTCTCAGATATGTAAAAAAGAACCTTATAGAGAAAAAATATTTCTTTCAAACTATTTAGTAATAACATGAAAATGTATAAAAAATACATTAGAAGATTTTATAAGAATAGTAATAATATAATTGAATATGTTTTTATGTAACATGGACATGGATGATAATTATACACTAGTAAATAATTACATATAAATAATCTCATATAATATTGAGATTGTAAAATTATCCCTGACCATAGGTATGGGTTCCTTAATACATATTTGAAAAAAAAATTATAATTATTTAAATAGTGTTATTAACTTAGTCATGAATTATTTTTATATTTATGATATCATATTTGATAATTTTATAACTTGTTTTAATAATATATCATTTTTAATCATCTTTTGGGTGTTAACTGAATCATTTTCTTATGCATGTTTTGTCATATAACATTCATTTCATAAATATAGAATATATTTAGATAATTTTTAGAATGATATTATGGTTATTTATGTCATATTATTCATTATATTCATTAATATAATCATTCAAGAACAGTGAATGAGGAAAATGAATCGGGTCAGGTTGTGGAGACGGTGAGCCGTACATATGCACAAGCGATTGTATTATTCCTTTATAGTAAAAAATCATGGAAGTGATGGTATATATATATATATTGTTAAATAATAAATATTATTTTATTATCACTATATTTTTCTATAATTTCCATCTTTATACCCATCTATAGAAACTAGTGATGAAAAACAGGTTACACAATGAGGTGGAGATTTTTGGCAATACATAAACATGTGTGGTGAGTTCCTTAATCATTGGATAGATATAAGGATGAATATTTTTGTTACATAATAAAAATAACATATAATAATATAGGTAATACTATATTTATTAAATTATAATATAAAAAATATATGAAGAGTAATTCAAAGAAGAAATGAACTTGAGAGAGTCGATAAAGGAGATTACCTCTTCCTTGTCGATATCACTCTACATCTTCTCTTATGGATACTAGAGTTGGTCTATTTGGAACAACATAACATATAAAACTGGTCTTGTGATGTTTCTAATATAGTTAGTTAGGATACATACAATCTTCAAGGTTCCATGTGATATAAAGAAATGAGGGAGCAAGTTAACTTTCATAACTATGGTGTGGTGCACTTTGGATTTTCAAAATGTATTAATTTTAATAATTTAAAAAATCATCTGAAAAGCCTCTAAAATTTTATATTTTAAAAAATTAGACGGTATGATTTTTTAATCTCATCGAAAAATAAATTTATGTCAACATTGGGTATTAATATAAACTAAATCATTTTAATTATCCCTTTGTTAGATGATTTCTAGTTTAACTAATGTATTAAATTATACTGTATTAAAAGAGTGTAAATTTTCCATTTTTCATTTAAATTAGACTATTAATGAAGAATGTAGAAATTTTTTTACATTATTATATTTATTTTTTATTTTGAATGATTTTTATAAAGATTTTATTATAATTTAATAATAATTTATTTTGATAATGTAAAAATACAGTGAATTTGACACTATTAAATTCATTAATTTTAATAAATATCTATATAAAAACATAAATTTAAAAATTATTATTTCCAATGGAAGAAAATGTAATCTAACATTTTGATGGATGTGTTTATTATTTAAAATTTTATTAATTTTAATATTTTAAATAATTTTGGTTGATATTTCTATAACCAAAATAATTACTTCATCAAATTTTTCTAATTATTTAATATAATCATTTATATTCTTAATATTAAAAAGAAAATATATTGAAAATTAAAAATCTAATAGATTTTATGAAAAGATTTTAAAAGGAATTATCTGTTATTTAATAATATTTTAAAAATGTTATATTTATAAAAACATGAATTTGAAATTTTTATGAATTTATAAAATTATAATTTATAAATTTCATAGATTCTTCCATGTATCCCAAAAAGTCATAAATAAATTCATACCATAGAAATATTCTTATTATGTTAAATATTAATAATGATATTTGTTCATAACACTCATTTGTCCCCATGTGGACAAATAAAATATTTTATAGACAAAAAAATGACATTTTGTGTCATTCTATAATTTAAATATTTTGTAAGTCATTTTTACAAAAATGATTTCATTAAATGAAATAATATATATACATATGTTTTTAGGTAAAATTCAATTCAATCCATAATTATTTTTTATAGTTGTTAGGGATATTTTATATTATAACTTTTTGTTTTAATCCATGTTACCAATTTCAATGATTACTCTACTATCAAAATTTAACATGACTACTATTCATATTTTCCAAAAATAAAAGGTACCTAAATAATTAATTTGGAACATCTGAATTTAAAATTTTCATAAATTTATCAAGATTCATATAACAAATGTTTCCCTATTTAATTTAAAATAATTCTGGAAAAATTCCTTGAAAAATATGTCTTTGAAAAGATGGCCTTTCAAAATAGATAGTGTTTTTGCAATAAAAACCTATATAATTTTAATTTTATTATTAAATTAATATGACCTAATTAAAATTTTAAAACTTATTAAAAACACAATTTGGCTTGTAAATATTTTTGAATAAAACAGAATTTCATATTTAAAAATATAAATTTCATAATTCATTAAAACATGAAACAAACATGAAAAATATGAAAAATATAGCCAATGTAAATTTTGGTATTGAAATTTCAAATTTGAAGCTTAAATTTTAATAAAATTATTATTAATTTACTTGAATTATATTTCATGTAGATTATTCTTTAAAAGAAGATTAAATTATCCAATGAGAAAAATATAATTTTATTCATATTATTAAATTTATTCTTGTCATATTCCTATAAAATATATTGGAAAAATATAATTTCTATTGTATTGAATATATAAAATATTAATTTATGTATTTTCAATAACTAATTTTAATTAATTTAATTTATAAAAACAAAAAAAATTAGGGAGTACAAAAATGGGAATATTTACATTAGATTCATTTGGTTTATATGTTCATTTATAATTAACCAAAGAATCAAATAAATATTTTGTAATGTTAGTAAATACATATTTAGTCCCGCCAGTTTAACGGCTAGGTTATAATTTTCATTTATTGTTGTCTCATAGTTTTCTTATTATCATTATTTCATGAAATGAAATATATTGATGAATTGTTAAAATATAAATATTAATTAAAATATGATGGCATCATATTCTACTCACAGAAAAATTATTTTTTATATCAAAATTAATCACTTTAATACAAACACATGAGGATACCACTACCTCATCACATCCTCTAGTTCCCATATTGCTTCCTCAAATTTGTGATCTCTATATAAACCATTAACAAAACAAGTGGAACTATTTTTTATAATTTTTTCACTCTGAACCTAAATATCTATCTTTTTTTCTTCATAATAAATATCTCGATCAAGATGGATGACTTACTTGTTTAGTATATGTTAAGTATCAGGTATGTACATTCTAATGATAGATACATATAACACATCATGAAGTTGAGAGATATTTATTAGAAGCACCAATCTATAAGACAACTTTCTAACATGATCATAAATTTCGAAAGGAGCAATATACCTAGAATTCAAATTTCCATTTATTAGAAATCTCATTAATCATTTCTATGGATATATTCATTGAAATGCCTTATCACCCACTTCAAATTATTGATATTTTCATTATTTATAAACATAACATTTTTTTCGAGTATGGTATTATAATATTTTATGTTGAGTTTATTTAACCATATAAACAATTTCATCAAAAATATAAGGTCTAAAAAAACCATTCCACAACTTTACCCTATAATGTTGGAGTTATGCAATTTTTACCATAGAGATATTTATAAGGATCCATTCAAATACAGTAATGAAGGATATTGTTCTAATAAAATTTTACCAATGGTAGCTATTGATTCTATCATTCTTTTATATACATAGGGAATGTTTTCAAAATGCCTTATAGTGTTTTAATTGTCATCATAAACTGAACATCTTTCTAAGGATGATAAGAGATGCTAAAACCTAACTCAGTATCTAGAGCCTACTATAGACTTCTGTAATACGTCGAGGTAATCTTCATATCCTGATAAAATAAAAGTTAATATGATTCTCCAAAACACCTAACCACATAATTTATATATATCATGGAATGGTGATTAAGAGGGAAGTCTTATTAGGAAAAAATTATTTCTGTCGACTTCATAATGTGATCACATATAACCCATATAACATTATAGATTTTTGATGTTTTGGTAAGTACGATGAAGAAAATACATGGTGATTTTTTTCCATTTCTATTCTTGTATGGAAAATGGTGGTAACATCACCATAGAACATTGTATTACAGCCCCAACTTTACAACAAACCTGCTACTGAGAAACATATTCCGCAATATTTCTCTTCATGCTGTCCAATTAGACTGCCACCTAAAAATCAAGATAGTATTTGAAGAATCTAATTATTAAATCCTTAAATATAGCATGGGAATTAGGAAGACCAAAAGGCATAATAATTTATTCACAGTGTTCATACCCTGTATAAAATGTTTTCTTGTGTATATCCACATTCTCGACCATTAATTGATGATATCCAAAGCAAATATCAAACATGGAAAAGTATTGATCTTTACATAGTTGGTCTCATAAGTAATAAATATCAGAAAGAGTATATTTTTTATTGATTGTGATGTTGTCATGTTATTAATAATCAATCATGATTCTCATTAATCCATCTTTTTTATGAATAAGAAAAAAAGGTGCACCCCATGGTGATCCTCTAGGTTGTATGAATCCATTTTCATGATTCTCTTAGAGTTTCATATTAAATTATATTAACGCAACTAGGGACATTCTATAAAGATTCAATGAAAGAGGCATAACCCCTAGTATGAGATATATTGAAATTTATACTTCACTCTTCAGCGGAAGATCTATCAATTCATTTGAAAATACAGAAACTAACTCTTTTATAATAGTGCATCTTTAATAATTAGATTCTCCCCTACCATATTAGACAGATAACCTTCCTTAATAAAATAATACACATATAATAATAAAGGTTTACAATGTATGTTCATATTCATCCTTTCATCTATATAAGATAATAGATTAATTTTGAATATGAACCATGACTTCTATTCCATGAAATTTGATAAGACATCCCAAAAGAGAATGCAATACATTCTATGAAAAATATAAAAATCTAATAAAGGTATGATAAAAATATTTATAAGATGAACTTTCCAAGAATCATCCACTAGAGAAGAATTATAAACATATGATGAGACAATTGGGACATTTAATGTTTATACAGATAACCCAACATTTAATTATTGATTTAATATAGGGATACTCATAAAAATTTCCATAGAAACAATAGAGGGTGGAATAGGATTAAAATAAACATTTTATATGTTTGAGTGGAAGGTAAGTTAACCTTTCAATACTTGATTCTCATACCCCACATCACCAATAGTGACAGTATATTATTTTACAATGAAATTTTCATCAAAATATACTGATATCAATCATCATCAATGAAAAATTTATTAGGGCATAAATTATCATAATGACCAATTTCCATTAACTTATTGCATTGAAGTAGGGGAGGTTTATTCTTTATAACCATTACACAATTCATATAGTTAACAAACATTTTTCTATTGCTTTGGATTTAAATTTCCTGATGGGATTTTTTTCAAACATAAATCATTTTCTAGTTTTTTTATATAGATTAATCCATGTTTACTACCTCCCATTGAGCATAAATTAGAGATCATACGCTTTCCACTATGGTTTTTAGATTTTCCCTGGAATTCATTTTTCCTATTATCGTCAAACAAATTAGATTTTTTGGTTACTCAAATCTCCAAATCAACCTCCAGAGCACAACAAACGATTTACCCATAGAAATTATAGTCCCTTATAGATGATTATTGTTATTGGAATTGTCTTATTCCAATAAATAACTGATAAATCTTACTCTCGGGTGGAATGATGTTACCAAAATCATACCATGGAATTAATGTAAAATTTTCATCATATGTACCAATAGATTTACCTTTTATTAAAGCTAAAAAAGTACTTTTCATTTTCATTCACAAAGTATATGAGGAATGTATTTTTAAATAATATTTTTTTTAACTCAGCTCATTCAATGGATTTAATTTTAACACATTACCTCATATTTATAATAACGATCTACCATTTATCAGTTTCACCTTCTGATGATAGACCTCCCATATGGATTTATTGTGTTCTGATTATTGGAGGACAAAAAACATATTTTCAGTGGTAATAATCAATTATTTATCCACTAGTGGATTAGAAGACCCACTTAATGATGGTAGAAACTATCTCATATAACATGATAGAATTGTATGATCCGGGAGAAATGATTTTTCATTTGTGCTCCCAAAAATTTTGGTTTCTCTTGTGGGTAATCAATACATTGGCGACTGCATTCTGCATTGACATAGTTCCTTTAGATTATATCATTTGACTAAAACCAATAAGGATAGTTTGAGAAATAAATATTATAATGGGAATAAAATGAAATCAAAAAAAATTTCTCATAATATTGTAATTGAAGAGACTTTAAGATTTATCCTAGAATATTCATGATCGTTACTAAGACATAAGAGTTTTACCTATACATAGACTTTTCCTAAGGGTTCCTGTTATGGTATTCTCATCCCAATTTCCAGTGGTTATATAAAAATTTTCTCTAATACCCACATTAATGGCCCATACATTATATATATTGATACTACATAAAAATTATATAATATTAATTACACAACATAACAAAACCATGCCATGACCATATTGGTTAAATGTATTTTGAAACAATGAATCATAAACAATAGGTTCATAGAATATATATATCATCTTCCACTTATTCATTCATATCGAGAACCCCTTTAGACACATCTTTTTTAGTACCCTTCATGATAACCCAGGGGAAACAAATAGAAGATTGGGTGATATCAAATTATCAATAAGGGTAAACTAGTAATTGTACTGTAATATCATAATTATAAGTCATGATTTCATAAACCTAACAATATTTAATTTAATCAATCATATCAGGGTTTATAATATCTTGTTAGGGGATAAATTATTATATTTCATTAAAAAAATATAACAATAGTAAATAAAACATGACAGGAGATTCTTTGGCATACATATAAGAATATTTAATAATTAAATATAATGAAATATGTATTTTAAATACAATCATAGTGGAAAATTTCCTTTACTTAATTGGGTTCACTCCTCATTCGAGCCCTATATTACAGAATCAAGATCATTTCTAGTTCCATCCATATCTAACTCATGTGATATAAATCATTACCCAATATATTCGAGGGAGATATAGTTCCCACCAATTTCATTTTGAAAGTGATACATTTGCGACACACATTATCATAATTCATTGATAATATCATATCCCAAAAAAAATAGGCTTCATAAATACAATGGAATTATAAAAAACCCCATAGAAAATAAATGGGTCTCATAGTCATCATCCCATCATAAACATAAACAATATAATATGAAAAATATTGTTAGTATTTTTAAAAAATAACCATATTAATGCTTATATATCATCAAAAATTATTATATTAGAAGGGAAATAATTTTAAGAGGTTACATGAAAATATTTCTGGAGGAAAATATCATTTATTCTTTGAAAAAAATTTCTTTTCTTAAAATTCTGGCGCAATTTAAAGAAAAACATTTATTTGAAAATATACTATTAACCATGTAAGGGATGTTTCCATGAAATAAAAGGCCATGAATCCATAAATATAATTTAAAATAAAACATTGTTCTATTTATTTTTCGTGATAATCGGAAATGTACATCATTATGAAAATGAAAATAGATTCTTTTCAATCAGTTTAGTTAATACTCATAAATCAGTAAAAATTAATTTAAGAAATTTTAGTACAATATGAAAATTTTCAAATATTTATGTAACATGGACTTGGATGATGAATATACCCTATTAAATACTTACATAAAAATAATCTTTGATAATAATGAGATTATGAAACTATCCATTGTCATAGGAATGGGTTGCATCATACTTATAAAAAATCATGTATAATGAATTAAATAGTATTATTTATGTATAAAGAACCACATTAGTATTTATATTTTCTTATAATACAATATAATAAACCATTTTACAAATATTTCATTATTACTCTTCTTTTGGGTTATAATTTCTTCATTTTATTATGCATATTTTTTTGTGTATTTTCCGGTTCTTAAAAAAAATTAGATATTTCATTTAAGAAATGATATTATGGAAATATATATATATATATATATCATATTATTTATTATCTATAATAATATAATCAATTTTTAATGGTGAATAAGGAACATTAATCACACCACTTCACTGGGACGGTAGGCCTTATGTATGCATGAGCGATGGTATCATTCCTCAATATTGAAATCCAAGGATGTGGATGGTGTATATATTTGTTATTACAGAATATATATCATGTTATAGTGACGTTATATGTCTATTACTTCTATTATTATACAAATTTAAATAAAGTGGCTATAAAAAATAGATTATACCATGATGTGGAGATGGTAGGTTATACATACACACACACACACACACTGTGATTTCGTGTTTTATATGATGGATATAAAATGGTATATACTTTTCCATTATAAAAATGAAATATTATAATTTATTTAATTATATTTTAACTACATTATAATTGAAACACCATAATAATCAAAAGTAAAATAAGGAATGATCTTGAGAGATTTGGTAATGGATATTATCGCTTCTTCGGTGAGCTGCCTCAAGATCTCATTTTAGGGACACTAGAGTTAGAAAATTAAGAATAACTGGACATGAATAACATGTCCTCAGAAATTGAAATGGAAATTTGGTCTGTTATGAAAAATATTTAAGGCTCAAAGTCATGTGAAGAGATCATGAAGGAGGTTCCTGTTAATAATTAATGGGAGCGACACTTTTGGATGCTCAAAAAATATAAATTTATAATAAAATAATAACCAATCAAAAAACCTACAAAATTATAATTTAGATTATTAAATGAGATAAGGTTGTAATATCCTCAAACAAGAAAACAATGACATGTTTGTTTATTAATTTAATCCCTATAATTTTAATTCTCCAATAGTTAATGTATCTAAAATTTAAATAACATAATAAATTAGACAATATTAAGAGATTGTAAATTTTACATTTTTTATATCAATCAGAACATTAAGGAAAAAAATATAAAAAATTATAAAAAATTATTATTATTTTTTAATTGTAAAGAATGTTTTAGGATTTCAAAATATTTTAATAATACATTATTTTTATGAAATATCAATAGTGTCAACTTGACAATATTCATTTCATTGATTTTTAAAACTTCATAGATAACAAGTTAACGTCAGTCAAAATTTTCTATTACATCCTTAATAGAACAATGTATTCTACAATGTTGGTTGAATGTATTAATTATTGAGATTATATTTTTTAATATTTTTAATATTATTTATTTTATATCTTTTTATGAATAATAATTACTACAAAAAATTTGTATAATTATTTAATTTTATAATTTAATTACTAAGAATAATGAAAATTACACTGATAAATTCAATATATTTCTGACAAATATTTATAGTATAAATTATCTATTATATAACCCTATTTTAAAATTTATATATTCATTAAAACATTAATATGGCAATTTAAATGTTTATTTAATATAACATTATAAATATCATAATTTCATCAATGTATCCCATATTTTTAAAAAGGAGTAAATTTCATAAAAAATTCAAAATTACCACTGATATTCATTCAAAACACCGTTCTTCCACATTTGGACACATAATAGATATTAAAGTCAAATAAAATGATATTTCTTGTCATTCATTGATTTAAATAATATAAAAAGAATTTTTATGGAAAATTATCCATTAAATGACTTAATTAATATAATTTTGTGATTAGTGATTAATTTAATTCATCCAATAATTTTTTTCACTTTCTAGGGTTCTTTTATATTCTTTATAAGGATTTTAATCTAAATTACATGATTTTCGGATTATCGTGGTGAGAAGATTTACAATGATTATTATTAATATTGGATAAAAAACTATGTTACTAAATTTGGAACTCTTGATTCTCATTTTTATTCAATTTTAGAATATTTTAAAAATAGAATTTTCTGAATATAACCTAAAACTAAACCTCTAAAATTTCATGAAAAACATGTTTTCGTAAAAAATACCTTTTAAAACAAAAATGTTATTATAATAAAATCATACATAAATCTTTTTTATAAAAACTAATTATACTATTTTAAATTAAAATAATCTATTTAAAATTTAAATATAATTGAAAACATAATTTTACATTTTAAATATTTTAATTGAATATAGAGTTTCTTAAATAAAAATTAGTATTTCATTATACATCAAAAAACGAAATTTATTAGAAAAATAATAATTATTTATAAAAACTAAATATATATTTTTCTATCAAAAATAATATTAATTTTTTTGTATGAATATTTTATAATTGTAAATATTTATATTCAAAATAAGGTCTCTATTAAATCGTGGAAATGTTACTATTTTTAAAAATATATATGTTTATTCATATAATTAGATTTATTCTAATAATATGCATATTAAACATATTTGTATGAATATAAGATATATATCATTGAATATATAACATATTTATTTCATTATTATCATTCACTAATTATACAAAATTTAATTTTTTGAGAAAACGTGTCACTGGTAGCACAAAAATATCAATACTCCATTTACATTCAATTGGATTATATTTTCATTTATTATAGTCCAATAAAATATTAAAATATTTTCATAAGATAGTTATTAATATTTATTCTATCTAATTTAATTTATAGGTTATAATGGCCATTTTAAATTTTCTTGCACTTTTTTTAGACTCATGATTGCTTGAAATGAAATCTATTGAAGAATTATTTAAAGAGAAATATTCTTTAATATAATGGGACATAAAATATCAAACTCATCACCCAAGATATTTGAAATTCCTTCTTTATATGATTAGTGCATGAAATATGAAAATGTGGTAGAAAATCTTATACAACAAAACGAAGAGCTAAAAAGGGGAAACCTTTTTAATAGGTATCATCTTCAGCCAGAGCAAAACGTTCTTCCAACAATATATCTAGAAATATCTAATCCTACTGAAAGGGTGAAAATGGGTTTAATATTAGATTAGGATCCAAGCAGCTGATCTATATAAATGTTGAAGTATAATATGATCATGCCATCCCTTTATTACTTCGACACCCTTTCTCTAACTATGTTGATACTTTTTAATCCCAAATTTTATTATGTTTTTTATCACAAAATTATCATTGGGGATAGTTAGATAATATAGACACAGTATTTGTTTTCCCTGATCAGCTGTAAGTGATCCTCCACATTGCATAGAAAAGGATGGAATCAGTGATCATTTTCTATTACAAGGTAGAAATTAATATGGTCAAAAACTCCTTAGAGTGTGATGAACCAATATATGCACACAGATGGAAGGATCCCAAAAATGATTATTTTAAAATAGGATCCTCCGAATGGATCAATCTAAAATGGATGATATTATATGTTCACTTATAAATATTTCCCTTTGGGAAGGTCCAAATGTAAAAAATATCCTCTACATGTGAGGCATTGGTAGAATCCTCCTTAGATTAATAGTTTAATGAGAGATTCCCTCCATCATGGAAGAAGTCCATGCATACTGCTATGGGGATCATCAATATGGGAGTAATATCTTCCACCCAATTAAGAGGTTGTTTTACTATTGGAAACCATGAAAGAAGATACTGTATAATTCTCTGTGAAATTTCATGCATATGAGGGTATTGGAAAATTCACCAATCAACCCTCTTAATTTCTACGCATATAAAAAATTAGTCATTTTTCATATTGGAAATTGATATTTTGGGGAAATATCCTTGAGACATAATTATATAGTTTAAGAACATCCTTAATACTATTAAATTCATTCCCAAATTAGATAAATAAATACTCCCATTGATGTTGGTATTAATAATATAATTAACCTTGTGATGTCTAATATCATCTTGAGGTTTTTGGTCCCTTACACAATGTTTATTGACAATGACAAAAAATTATGTTCCATGGAGTGGATGAAATCCTATCATGAGTTTAACATCTTGTCTTATCACAAAAAAGATTATATTGAACCAAAAAAATTTCAATGTAGAATTTAATAAGTATCTATTCAAAATAATATATATGATGGTGAATAATGATAGGATATCTGATATAGATAATATTCTCCATTTTTTATGGGCTTATCATATCACTACAATATTTCATGAGAAACAACTTTTTATTAATTGGTTTATATAAAAAATGTAGTGATAATCATTGAAGTAAATATTCCCTCACCTAATATATTTATATTTATACAACTCTCTAATGACGAGATATTACAAAATAAGATGGATGTATTATAAATTCTCGAAGTGAAAAGGATTTGTACATTAGAAAACATTGATGTTTGTTAGACAGATACCTTGATTCATCAATATTTTTGTTCTCCATCATTAATTCCTTTAGGGAGAACACGTTTTATCTATCGTAACCCCAAATGATACTAAGAATAATCCTCCATTGTCTGATCCCAAATGATAAGGGGAAAATATTATACAAAAGTTCTATCATAAACAATGTTACAAACTAAACAAATGGATGTGGAATGTGTCTCCCCCACTAATGTGTGCTTTATCAAGAAATACAATTCCTAGCTACGATTAGTTCTATCACAACCTGAAAACATATTAAACAATATGGAAGATGTTATTAAATAATAAAGTTAAGCTACACACTATCTCTCTTCTATGTCAAATGACCTTAGAAAGATTAATTCAACCTGACCTCATAATGTTGAACTACACAGACATGAGTTTCACGCATGCATTTAAACAACATGGAATACATCCTTACCTCATGACATTAAACTGAATAGGGAGAATCATCTCACCAATGATTCATCACACACATGATATATATATTCATCTTAGAAATGTGGTGGCCCTCTTCCTTTGTGTATTTCAGATCCTACTTGATAATCTCCAGATTAAATAACAATGTTCATTATTACACCATTCCCTAAAAGATAAACATTGATACAAAAAACTCCACTCTTGGCTCCAGCCATAGAATTTCTTTTTCACTTCGGGTAGGTTTTTTCCACACGGAATAATGTTAAACTATATGGTTCCAAAAAAATTCTTTACATTCATGTTGAGTCACCTTCAAACATACCATATAATGTTAAAATAAATGGAATATTTTCTCTCTATATGATAATAAACTGAAAGTTTTTTAAGGACTACATATGTCTTTATTATCATTCCAATGAGATCTATGGGGATGCCTCAATCTTATATCAAGGCATAGAAACCACATGATAAGATCTTCAAATTTTGTTTCTCCTAACTATCCTTTGATGGTAATTGAGATCTTTATATTAATTATTTCTCACACTGAGCACATATCAAGTGTTCTTTAGAATTAAGGTAAATTCTTCTTCATATTATCGCGGAATATCAGTTCGTGGAAGGGTTTACATAGTCTTTTATAAAATACCATAAAAGGCACACCAATAGTCCCCACCATATGATGTTAAACATAGTATTTTAATTATCTTTCAAGAAATAAAACTATGAATTTCAATGTACCTTGCCTATGGGGAACAAAATCATTATTATGGGCCTCCAACCACACCACCATACAAGAACAACATGTGTCTTGATTTTTTCAATTTTATGATATGTAGTGACAACCATAATAAAATCTTTGGATAAGCCACAATATTTTATTTTCAAATAATAGGGACAAAATCTTTTCTATAAGTCATAAAATATATTGGTTTTTTAGGAATTATGGGTGGATTTATTTTTTTTATCATCAGATAAATAGTTATGTTGATATCTCTAATCATGGGACCAACTACAGTAATCAATCGCTACAATGACCCCACTATGTTTGGGTGAGACCTTCATAGAGAGGTTCCCATTATATAAAAATATGTGAATTGATTCATATCCTTATATGATATTTTTTAGGGCTATATATCCAATCATTGCTATATCTAAAAAATCAATGATAAAAGAATCACACACTATGAATTGGTCAAAAAATCCTAGAGCATTCCACATATAAGAACTACATTGGTATTGATTCCAGTCATTATATGATACAAAAGGACACTAAAATCATTAATCAATGGTTCAAACATGACAAAAAACAATGAGAAAACTAATCCCTTAAATTCACATGGATTAGACACATACAATAATCTGGCTAAGACCCACTCACATATAGCTTAACCATCTTCCATGGTTCACCTTATTTATCAGGAAGAGCATGACTAATGTGATTAAAGGGAATCAGAAATGTCTTTGATACCAACATTATTGATAAATATATAAAATAATGGACCATTTCCATGACAAAATAATTTAATCTTTTGAGAATATTAATTTTTTATGCTTTATGTTAAACTATACGGAATGGAAAAAACATTACCAAATAATGTTAAACTAAAAGTAAAATGTCATGTTCACATGAAATTAAAAATAAATTAAAAATATGTCCAGAGTACACAATTTTATAATATGTGTGAAATCATCCATCATCATCTCTTATCAATGGACTAGAAGAGATATAACTAGATAAACATGATTATGGGTTTGATAATATTATATTTCAATCCCCTTATAATATACTTCACACATCATGTTTTGAGCACTTCGGGTTACAGAAAATTTTTCCTACACCATGGAAATGAAAATTGATATTTTTTTACCTTTATATGGTTTCTTATGGATTTTTTACATACAAAAATGAAAAAATTGGCCTTATTGGGAGTGAAATATAATACTTATGAACCTAACATCATTGTGGTGGAACTCATCTCTTTAGGGAATTCGTGGCCATCAATGACATTATTTTCCAATATCATTTATCTAAAAATGAAAAACTAGATCCATTATTTACAAATCTTTTACATCCTACATTAAAGGATGTTGGATAACACCTGATCCTAAAAATCCAAATTAATCTATTTTGTACCATTCCCATTATACCTAGTCCAAATGTGTCATAACCATAAATTGAATTCACTTTGGTAAAATCTATATAAATATAAACATTTTCTACAGATGTTCCGAATAAAAAGAACATAATATTCTAGTGATTAAGACCAAAAACATTTCTGGTTGTAACCTATAATTGGTGGGAAGTGAAAAATTCTATCTTTATCTCACTATGAACTTCATCCCAACTCATCAGAAAAAATTATTGCAAAAATAACTAAGTAATAAATAACATGTGTACAAATTTTTACCCCTATAAAATTTTTATCCCCACAATCTAGAACTCTTTTCATGTAAAATGTTTGAGTAATTATTTTTCTCATCTACTCATTGTGTAAACCACTTCTATAGGAAGAAAAAAACAATTAGGGTTCACAAACCATTCATTAATATTATGTACTCATTAAATAAAACATCATGATTTGAGAACCTGTTATAACCACAATTATTCAATGGAGATTATTAAGAAAACTAGATCTCTATGTCTAACCATCCATATAGTGACCCATTATTTAATACATGACTATTAAATCTTTTTAATGATAATCCAAAATAATAGATACTAAAACATGGTCTAAATGATTATTTTCTTTGGAAGTTTAGTATATACATTAATTTTACATAATAATATATAAAAATTAATTAATTCGTCCTACTATATATTTTTTTGGCACTTACCCACTCCTTAGTATAAGTAATGACCTGAAGGTAAACATCAATGAAAGGCATGATCTAAAATAATAATAAGAGGATATATTAGAACAATAATAAATATAACATGGGTGAGAATAATAATAATAATAATAACATAAGTATGGGGTCACTATCATAATAATGAGATGAATAATTATATAAAGGCATGGAATGTAAAAATTCATAAAAATGAAACATCATTTTTTAGTAGTGAAATACAACACATAGTTGTAAATAAATCTAGGACCATGTTCATGCATAACATAAGTTTATAACAAATAAATTATTATTATAAAAAATATATATTTATGTTTAAACAAAATGCACATTATTTAATGAGATATATCCCATTATCCAGTTTGTTTTAGCACAATAATATTCCAGGTGCATCTGTCAGATCATAAAATTTTCACAATCATGCACGCAATATATAACATATAAAAATGCATGAAATAGAAAATCATGTCAATAGTAAATGGATTTCATGATTATTTCAATAGATGTTAATATACATTGGGCTTACTGAAAAAAAATTTAACACCATAAATGGAATAATATTGATCAATATTAATTGAAGAAGTAACAATCTCTAGAGTAGTAAAATGTGTATTTTATTGAAAGACGAGTTATTTTAGAAAAAGTGTATCATTTGTAACCAAATAAGATTCAAAAAACCTATATATTATAAAATAATATGGTTTTATAATATTAATGGAATATTGTATGAATTTACCAAAATAAATTGGAATGAATGAGTGATAACCCAACAAAAGGGTGTTGGGTTTCATTATCCCCACAAAATATGTCTTAATGATTTTATCACATTTGTATCTTAGATTATCAAATTAGATTCTATAATTTAAAAATAAATAACCAATTATTCATCTATTTGATTAATTTTACTTTTATTATTTCTAATTATTCCCATTTTGAGGAGTTGTAGAGTGAAATTTCAATGTTTGGGATGGTTTGTTTTCATTGTTTTCATGATCAGTTCACTTGTATACATGTGTGATTGATAATGTAAAATGATAATAATTATCCATAATTAAAATTATTTGTAATTAAAAATATTCTATAATTTTAATTTTTCTTATAAATTATTTTGTTTCTAGATATGAAAATGATTCATTAGAAAAAGTGTTAATGAGTTCGTTAAGATTAATTTGGTAGTTTTTTCAGTCAACATAAATTATTTGTGTTTCACTATGTCATATTATGTTTATATTATTGTTATTGAAAATTAAAAGGATTATGAAATTAAATCTATAATGTTTTCACCATTATAATGGTTTTATGACAAGAAATGATGGTGTTCAATGAAATGAAATCATGTCATCCTTCTATGTGATAAATCTACAAATCAAAGATGATATTTTAATTTTTAGAATAAAATGTAGAGGAGAAGAGGTTTTTTGAATTATAATTAAATTAAAATAATAATATTAAAGTATATATAATATAATGGAGATATCATTCTAATAGGATTAGGGGATGTGAGTAGATAATTATAAAAGAAATAAAAAAATTTAATTGAAAAATAAAGAGGACATTAACTATTGGATTATTCATCATGAGATCTGACATATGGAGATTGGGATTTCCATTTTCTTGAGGCTGAATTATCATATAATTGGGGATGGGGATAAAGAATACGTTTGAGAGGATTTTGTACAAGATTCATTTCTTTGGAATTATGAGAAGAAGAGGTGGTGAGGGGTGGTATTTATAGTTTAGTAGATGAGTGTATTTTGATTATTTTATTCGTTAGATTATAATTTTGGATAAAGACAATGAACAGTATGAACAATATTAACAAATATATTTAATAATGGAGGGTTGTTACATATTATGATTATCACATCACTAACGACTCAAGGAAAAGTTCATTAAATTATAATGTTTATATATCATAAATTACAATATTTTACGATTCCAAAAAATATCAACTATTTAGGAGAAATCCAAAAAAATTACCCTCAATATTATTGGATGTGTAAAATTCTCAAATTGAACACCATTTTATAAAAATAAATTTCTAAATATCATGAATTTAATATTTAATTAAAATTATATTTTAATAAAAAAGTATAAATTTTAAAATTTCAACTAATTTTAAGATACATTGAAATATTAATTGGGTTCTAATAAATTTATATTTTAATCCAAATAAAATAAAATATTAATTTTTGAATATTATTTATGAAAATAAATTTTATTTTAAATAATATTAATAATTATATAATTGTATATAAATTTTTATGTTTCAATTAAATAATAACACTTAATTTATCATTTTTAATATATTTATCTACATATAATATAATATAATTTTATAATTTTGTTTATTATATGCATATATTTTCTTTTTACATTCTTTGGTGAGATTAATATTATGTTGTTTTTATTACAATTCATAACGACCATGTTAATACTCCTAGGGGAAGTTACTATTCCATCAGTATATTTTTCTTATTTTTTCAAATATCAATTATAGTTCATTTATAATGTTTAAATTGTGTCAGTAATTATATTTTATGTGAATTATAGTATACGACATAATTATAAGAATTAAATTTCAATTTTTATATTTATGATTTGTTATATTTTTCACACGTAAGTCATTTTGACCTCAAAATTTCATTTTAAAATCATTGGTGAACACATGTTATGGTCCATACCATTTATATTTTCCTTTGGTGTTAATGATTCCTATTTTTAATAATGGATTTACATATTTCCTTAACTAGGTGATTAGTATTTTTTTCAATTAACATTAACTCTATATTCAAATCTATTCCCAGGATTCTCCTCACAAGAGAGATCATTTTCAAACTATACAACCATTGAATTCAGAACATGTGTGTGATCTGGAATATACTTTCTCATGATAGATACATGTAATACATTATGTTTTTATGAGATGGTAGGTGGTAGTGATAGTTGGTATGCAACAACTATGAGACTATCAAGGATATCGAAGGGACTAATGTACCATGGGATCATTTTTCCATTCATCCCAAATATCATGATTCTCTAACATAGAGATATACATAGGAATTCCATGTCTCAAACATAACAGAAATTGTTATATCGATGATTATCTACATTTTTATTCTGTCTACATTGGGCTATATTGTTGTTCTACTGAATTATGTTCTACTTGTATAACATTTATTCAATAATTTCATGTCCTAATTTCTATCCTTCAATGACTTCACCCAAACTTCCCAGTGCTCTACATCATTTCTAATAAAGGGATTCTTATGGAGCCTTATGGATGCTCGAGGGGATACTTTTTTTGTAAGAGAACACAACCATAGGTAGGTGCTGGTCTCATCATACATTTGTAAACCAAAGTAATTGATATCAACATGTCATCTGGCGTCTAAATAGTCTACAAAGTTTTTATATTTGTATGAGGATGATAACACGTACTAGAATTCTGTTTGGTGTTTAGAGAATATTTGACACTCTCACATAACATTGAGTTGAATCTCATATCTTGAACAGATACAATCGATAGTGGAAAATCATGAATGATTAACACTAATCTAATATATATTCATTCATGATGATCTTGTGAGAATTTATCTAAAATTGAAATAAAGTGATGTATCATTATAAGATGATCCACAACAAGCCATATAGCAATATTTTCTGAAAATTTATTCAGAAGTCTGGTTACAAAGTCCATCATGATGTATTGTAATTTTCATGTTGGTATGAGTAATGTCGTAATAATCTCCGTAGAATTATTTCTATCACAAAGAAAATACTAACATAACATGAACTTTTTTATATATTCCTCAATCTTCCTTTGCATGTTGTCTTTCCCAAAGATATCATGGAGATCTAGATACATATTTTGGCTCCATGAGTGAATAGAAAATGTTGACCTATGTAAAACATTAAGATTTTCTAAATTTATCAATGGATTGGATGGTACACATAGTTGGGATCAAAATCTTATAAACACTCTATCTCCAAAATTTTATTCTTTACATTTACCATTAACGATAGCTTCCACCATATTCATATTTTCCCAACAATTCCTTTTATCATCTATTATTTTTCTATATGGGATGGTTGAGAAATATTTGATAATGGATTTATGATATTCCTTCCTGAATGATCCTTATGTTCATAAAAATATAATAATTGTAGATTGGATCCAACATAACTATCACCATTGATAACATTTCAAGATCCTTTGTATGTAGATAAGACTCTAATTTATTTTTCTCAACTATGATGGTATTAGACTAAGCAGTTATAATCGATGATAAATTATTACCATGATCTGTGTCACATATTATGATCCTTCTATGTGAATATTTATTTAAGGCTCTTATGATCATTATAATTCTCACACTTCTCCCAATAGAGATAATTATTCTAGATATTAAATGTGACGATCACATCCTCCAACTATAGATCATACACAAGATTGTTTTTTCTTGAATTTTTAAATTTCTTTTGGTTTAGACTAATAATTTTCCATTTTACATCATTTTGATTCATAATACATTCTTAGATGATTTTTTTTCATGCCACAAACTGTTACACTCTATTAGGTTGTGTGAGTACTTGTTATGACCCATCCCATGGGTCCCTGACGTGACTACCCTTAGCCCACCTTTAATAGGCCAGGGGATAGGGACTAGCACCTGAAGGCTTTTCTCGAGCAGGGAATGAATTTCCTTAGAGATATATACACACTCAAAAAGGTAATCTGATGTAAAAAACCAATATAAGTAAGGTATAACTATGATATTAATGTACAACCACATGAACAATTGTAAACTGAAAACAATGGGTTGAAATACAGGCCCTAGAATCTAAAAATACTATAAACAGCTATCAAATATTTCTTGGAGCCCTACCTAGATGGTAGTAGATATATTTTTGATGTTGATGTATAGGATCTTGACTACTACCATAACACCAAGATTCACCAGGTCCCAATACTCCAAAATCTACCTCATAGTGTTAGTAGTCTGCACCAGACACACACGTGCGGGTCAAGCCCATGTAGGGGTGAGTATAACTACTTATTAGGGTACCCTGAGACCCCTGAAGTTCTCTCAATAAAAAAAGGAAAACATAACAAGAAATAAAAGAAAGATATTATCACAAGAATGATATAAATCAGGAACCATAAATGAAAATAGATAGCTCACTCTAATGGCATAACTTCTAGGTTAGAGTGATAGGGATGAATAGTCATAGAGAAAGATCGTCATATCCATAGTTACTCCACTACTAACCCATATAGGTCACTGTATGTTGACTCGTATTGGTCGCTTAATGCTGACCCATATTGGTCGATGGTACTGACCCATATAGGTCGCTAGTGTTAAACCGTATTGGTCGTTGGTGCTCACCCGTATTGGTTGTTGGTGATGACACGTACTGGTCACTGGTGTTTACCTGTATTGGTCACTAGTGTAAAGGAAGGGATGGTTAGTCATATAGCTAGATCATCCCACTCTAGGGTTTCTGAGGCTAACCCATATTGGTCTCTCTTCTTCGTCATGTCATAGTCATCCAATGCATTCTTGCATGAAGGATGCCTGGTCTTCAAATGATTATGCTCCTTAAGTGATTGGCCGTATTTCCACCAGTAATAAGTCCTTCAAAAAGCATACCCATGAGACTGCCCCATCATTGGGGTCCCAACATGATAAATAGTGCGTCGATCAGACTACTAGTCTGTGAGATATGGTTACTTTTGTAAAAAGGGCCTGATTGGATTCAAGTATGATCCAACCCAAGTCGCATGTCAATCTCTGTCAAAATACACTTAGAGTATCTCCAAATGACCTCAATGAATCAAGGGTTCAGATTCCATAGACGATGTTTTGTTCAGACACGAGGTCTGTTAGTTACACCCCTTTCCGTGAAACAGGGGTGGTCACACCTCGGTCCATCATGGCTTGGTAAGGCCCACTAGAATATTCCTAAGGAACAGCTTCCCAAAATAGATCTTAATGCCACTGATGATGAGTCAAAGCAACACAAGGTTTTTAGGTTATGAGTGTGACTTTATTCGAAGGTCGGTTGGGTATGGGGCTTGTCTGACTCGGTCATGCTTGCCCGACACAACGGGTCCCAGGGTCTACCTGACCCCACCTAGGTCTGGCCCATTATGCGTCATCCCGGTTCATTGGGTTCAGAACATTGGGTTCGGCCCAACTGGTTTGCATGCTCGGTCAGTGGTTTTCCCAACAGGTCGGGTTGGGCTCGGGCTACCCGTTCTGGGCTGCTAGGCAACTGTTCCAGCCAGTTTCTTGTGTCAGGCCCACATATGGTCTGATCCCCCTGATGGAATATTATTTCTTTAGTTGGCCTCATGGATGTGGGGTCGTTTCATCCATCCAGTGGCGTTCTTCCCCACTACGTGCAATGGTCAACCAGATGGCTAACCAGTCTCCAGCCGACGCTACGCGGCACAGTGTCATGATGCCCCCTCCTACCACATCCCATAGGTCGTGGTTTCTACCGAAGTCGGTGCTGGAAGACGCCTCCCTGTTCATGAGCTTTCGGTTTTGGTTGTCTACCTCCGGACACTACAACGTGCGACAGCGTGCCGCCTTCCCACCACTCGTGGCCATTTTCCACAGGCCACCTTCGACATAGGGCCCCGGTGGTTCTTTCTGTGTCTGGCCCAATCCACCTAATGTGTGACCGTTTCTCTAGATAGTCCCATGAATGTGAGTGAATTTTGTCTGTATAGTGGGGTGTTTCCTCACCGCATGCACCGGTCGGCCATATAGTCGTCTGGTCTCCAGCCGACGTGGTGTGATGTAGAGTCATGCCTCACCCTCTTACTGCAGCCCACAGTCTGTGGCTGCCGCCACCAGTGGCACCTGTGGGCACCGCCGTTCTGTCTGAGGTCTATCTCGGGCCAACCTCCTCTAGCCACCGTGGTGCGTGATGCTACACCCCATTCCCACCACCCACGAATGGTTTCCACAAGGCTTTTATGGCCACCGCTAGCATCTGTCGGCATTGCGCGCTGGGGGTTCTTTCTGTGGGCCACCTGACATGGTTTGGTAGTCTGTTCAAGTTGTTTTCTATAGCTACGAGTCTCAATAACTAACACCATCACAGCGTGACTCTCTGTCTTATTTTTCTATTATAATTGAGGAAGTCATCCCAGATGAATGCAACATGAATGAAGCGGTGGAGTGTCTGAACCTTGTTCGTTCAGCCGGTTCCCTCCATGTTAACATGACAACAAGAAGAAGTATATATACCTAACTATAATGATAAAATAAAAAAATTAATAATGTTAATCCAATAACAAACATAAACCTCATTTCTCAAGAATTTTTATAGGTGTATCAATTATGGTTGGAAGAGAATCCACGTTGAATGGAGTCACCGACATTCGTCGATCCTAGAACATTTCCACCAAAGCTTTCATCCATCATCGGTGGATGTTGCTGCAGAACTCTGCCAAAGTCTCCGTGCTTGAATAATCCATTTCAAAACCCCACCCATAGATCCATTTAAATAAGAGGTGGAAAAGTGGGTAATGCATTGTGGAATTCTATAGGTTCGTTAAAATAATTAATCAACTTATTTTAATTCTAAATAGTGGAGTTATGCAGTTGACGAGTCTTGCAATTAAATTTTTTGACACTTCATCGCTCATGTCATCGACACTCTTCCTTTGGATTAAAAAAATATAAAATAACAATTACATATTATTTTATTATTCTTTTAAAAGTAAGAAAAAATATTATTTTCCCCTGACCAACTACGGTCGAAGTGATGTTTCCCTTAATAGAATTCTGGCACTGCGAATTCAATGGTGCTATCAGAATAAATTTACAAGAATTGGTTCAAAATATAGAAAACGACACCCCTAGGTTTACTGAACATACCTATAAAGGGTTAAAAAATTCATCTCAGGAACGTCCGGCCTTGGAATCACGCACCATAAATTTTTACATACTCATAATAATCTGAAATAAATTTAAAAAAATTTACAATGAATTTGAAGGCCTTTATATTCTCGCCACGTTATGGATTGATGTCCCCAAAATCCAAACAAGGCTACCCAAACAAAGAGGGGTACTGGGCATGAATATGAGCCTCCTACTACCATGTGATCCCTTGTAGATTTATGTGCTGCCATAGAACACGCACCAAGGGTATTGGATTGCAACGAAGGATCTTCTTCTACCAATACTCTATCTACATCACGTACTAGGAAAAATTCTCCTTGTCGTCAACCTCTATCTCACGATGGTCGATGAATTGAGATGGGTGATGCTTGTGTCTCCTTATATGGGATACATGGAAGACATTGTTCACCCTCTCCAACCACGGTGGTAGTGCCAAGTAGTATTCCACCTTTCAAATCCTCAGAAGTTTGAATAATTTTCCGATAAACCTCAGTGAGAGTTTTCTTCTTTTATCAAATCCCTGTTTTCCCAATCGAGGGGAGACTCACATGAATACATGGTCTCCCTACAGTAACTCTAGCGGTATCTATCACCTATTAGCATAAGACTTCTTTCATCTCTATTCTATCTTAATCTACACTTGTAGGACCTACACCTTCTCAGTGGTAGCCTATACCATCTCTAGTCCCATGAGTGTTGGCTCTCCTGGATCTATCTAGCACAAGGGTGGTCGAAACATACATTCTTACAATTCCTCAAAAGGATAAATACAAATTGTGGAGTGATTCCAGTAGTTTTACGAGAAATATATCAAGGCTATGTGGTTCTACCAACTACGTCCAAAATCTAGGACACATGAATAAGGCATGTCCTCCCTAGTCTGGATGGATTGCTCATTTTGACCATCTGTCTGCAGGTGAAATGTGGTGCTCAAGTGAAGTTGTGTCCCAAAAGCCTCTTGCAATCCATTAAACAAATAGGATGTTTTTCATGCATCATGGTCTAAGAATATCGTCAAAGGCACCCCGTGATTTCTCACAATATCATGAATTTATAGACGTCACAAGCTCTTTACCAAACACTTCGCTCGAATAACATAGATGTGGTCTGACATCGTGTGTTGGAAAAAGATCAACCAGATGGTATCATGACCTATGGACATAGGCTGTAACCCCATAAAGATCTCCATTGATATCCCTTCCCACATCCAATCTGGTATCTTGAGGGGTTAGGTCATGTCTGCTGGTACCTTGGGCTTGACCATCACTTTATGGAAAGTAAGGGATCTAGAAACAAACTCAATCACATGTTTCTTCTTCCCTAGACACCAGTACTAATGCCAGAGTTCCTGATACATCTTCATCACACCAGGATGTAATACCAAGGGGGATGTATGGAACACCAACAACATCTCCTCTCATATCACCAATGGTACAACTACACGACTTTTGATAGTGATAGCATACTCCTCACCTTTATAATATTTGTCAGGTTCATGGCCTGAGAATATCTAAGCATGTGTAGTCTCATAACTAATGTATAAGAGTTGAGACTCCTTTAATCACTCAAGGAGTGAAGGGGAAACATACATCGACTAGAGGTGGACTGTCTCATCACAATCCACATAGGATATCTGAGGTGAGGAAAAATATTATGAATCCTTATTTAGTAGTTGTGAACTCGATATCTAGCTAAGTGAATTTTCCACTATGTTCCCCTTCACAGGAGTATAGACTATCTCAAAGTGATAGTCCGGGAGGCACTCTAACCAACATCACTATCTCAGATTCAGATCATTATGTGTGAAGATATATCTATGAATATTGTGGTCTGAGTAATCAATGAACCACTTTCCCATTAAGTAGTGTCTCCATATCTTCAGTGTGAAGACAATGGTATCCAACTACTAGTCATGCGTCTTATAATTCTACTAATGAGGCCTTAGATGTCGTGATCTATAATCAATCACTACAACATCCTACATGAGAACACAATTGATTCCAGCCCCCAATGCATCACATTTAACCCAGTAGTCATTGACATCCTCTAGAAACCATAGGATGGGAGCACTGGTCATGCTCTGACTTAGTTGTCGAAAGCCTTGCTAGAATCCTTCTGACTATAGGAAAGGTTTCCCCTTCCTCTTCAAGTCTGTCATAGGTGATTCTAATCAGGAGAAATTGAGTACGAACCTCCTAAAGTACCCATCTAATACATGGAAGGTCTACACCTTAGTAACACTCCACTATGGCTCCCATGAATGTATTTCCTCGATCTTCCCTGGATCCACTTCCACTCTAGCCTCTGAGATGATGTGTCCTAGGAAATAGACATTCTGTATCTAGAACATAGACTTCGAGAGATTTTCATATAATTGGTTCTCTCAGAGTGGGTCCACGAGTATCCTCAAGTGTACAATGTGCTCTTCCTCAGTTACTGAGTACTCAAAGATTTTTCCAATGACTACCAACACAAAGTGATCAATGCATGGTTCAAATTTACTATTAATGATCCCCATGAACACAGTTGGAGTATTGGTCACGTAGAAATAAATACCCAAGAACTCGTCATGGACTTACCAATATCTGAAGGCTATCTTCGGTACGTCCTCATCACATACCATGAGCTAATGATAGACTGATCTTTGGTCTACCATCGAGTAATACTTATCTTATTTCAACTAATCAAACATATCATCAAGACTCAGCAAAGGATACTTGTTCTTCATAGACACCTAGTTAAGGCACCAGAAGTCTACCCATTACCTCACACATCTGTCCTCTTTATTTGAAAAAAACACCAGGGATACCCATTGAGATACACTGGGCCTTGATAATCTCATCCTCTATATGTCCTCCAACTATACCTTCATCTATTGGAGCTCCACTGGGGTCATATGATATGCTGGTGTAGATATCGTTGTTGTTCCTAGGTATATGTTGATGCAGAATTCTACCACTATTTAAGGAGGTAGTCATTGGAATTCATCCGGAAAGACGTCCTTATACTCATACACCACTGTTTGAAACTATGGAATTGCCTAATCCCCCATGTCGATGGTCATGCAAGCTAGCTGATTTGTAATCGGTTGCACCCTCTAGAGTGCATGTTCATCCTGTGTTACTCTATTTTCTTTCCAACAAACAAATGAAAACTGTCCATTTTCTTTGCGAGTACATTACACTGTATGTCTCAAGCTGTCAATCTGTGCATGAACTGCTAAGAGCTAGTTCATGCATAGAATGACGTCATAGGGATTCAATGCCACTACTATAAGTTCCCATCTGAAACACTCTGCTCCGAGAGTAATATGATTCTATCAGCACAAGTGTGTGACCGCTAAATCTCTCTCGTATGAGTATCCAAACACATAGGTTGAGCAAAATGCTCAGTAAAAATCTTAGAGTCCAAAACCATGTTTGTGGTAAGTAAAGTATTTATCGTACCCGTGTCGATAATAAGTGCTGCAGAAGTAGAGAAAATATAGATCGTACCTCGTATCATCTTAGGTATGTCATGATCACGAGTCTCTATGGCATGATCTGGGAATTTCCTCATCCACCTGCTACCTGAGCTCATGTTTCACTGCCTGGTGGTGGTTGTGGTAGTGCCTGGTGACCCCGACCACCTCTCACTGCACATCCTGCACCCCTACCTTGTTTTCCACGTGGCTGATGCTCATACTCATGCCACTACTGCAACCTCTGTGACCCCTCCACCATCAGCTGACCATCCACACATGGATTTGGATAGTAAAATGCTCTATGACCCTTTACCCTGTAATAAAAATAGACAATGCCTCGATGGTTTCTCCCTCAGACACTCGAACCTCACAACTTTGAACCAGCATCTCGAGGTTTCCCTACAGCAGTTCTAGACTGCAATGGCTTTAATGTTGTCTATCTACTTCCACCTATAGATGACTCTTCTACTTATCATCCATTAGGGGCTATCATTATCTGTTCCTTCTTGGAAAGGATGATCTCATGCATAAAAACTCTCTCTCACCCCCAGCCTATGTTGAGATGCTGAGAGAAATTGTCACAGCATTAATCTCTCTTCGGAGCCCCTACTCGATGTTCTGGGCCACGATGTAAGGGTCTCGTACCATGTCGGTGGAGTATCGTGAGAGGTCAGTGAATCTCATTGATTACTGAGCAATAGTCTGGTTGGCATGTGGTAGAAGCATCACCTCTTGAATACGCATATAGCATAGTTTCATTAGCATGAACTCTGACCTGAAAAGGATCTCAATGTCCAACCAAGTGAGGGTGGTCACCTAAAGAATTTTGAGCATCGAGCACCACCATCGTCCTCCCGAGCCTTGAATAAGGCTAGTGGATAAGATATTCATCTACTTAGTGGGTGTATCTACTAAGTGAATGGCCCATGAAATTTCCTCATGACATTCATATGCTGCACAGGGGACCATATCACCTCAAAACCGTGGAGGCCTCTATCTCTGGAATTCATGTAATGCGCTCAGCTGGCGTGCATGAATCACTGGTTGCATTTGCTGCTCAATTGGTGGTGGTGCTGCTAGTATACCACTGAAAGGTGTAATCACTATGTGTTTTCCCTATACTGACTCCTCATTGCTCAGTGGGCCACTGTCGTGATCTCTCACCGTAATCCTAGATGGCTATATTTTTAGAGGCATCTTGTACGAAACTGATGATCTGTAGTCAATAAGTTATACCTGCTAAGCTAAATCACGAAAGATCAAGAAATATTTTCAAAACACTAGAAACTTGTGTTTTCAAGTACTGAGATGTAAAATAGAATTCAGGGTCCTAGTGTATGGATAAATTGACCATTGCACCAACACTAGACTCTATATAATGAAAACTAAACATTAGATAGTTTTCACATTTACCTCATTAAATGTAGACTCTTAGTTCTTCTATTATAATCGAACACCCTTTTTTAACATTGTCACGACCCATCCCATAGGACCCTGACATGACTACCCAAATCCAATTCCATAGGCCATGAATTGGTGACTAGCACCAAAAGGCTTTTCGTATACAAGGGAGGAATTTCTATAGAGATCTGTACCTACTCTATTGAACACTCTGTAAAATGGTTATTTTAATAATCAAATATCTTAGTTTTATTTATTTCCATTTAATATTTTTGTCAAATTGTTCTAAATGTTTTTATATAGATTTCAATAATATCTACGTATGTTTATCTATGTTAATGTATGTTTACGGTTGACCTGGATGTATTGTGGATTGAACAAAAAATTTGTGAGAATTCCTTGTCTTGACTCACCGTTAGTTATTTTCCTGAGTCACTGATGATGAACGGTCACACCAATGATGAACGGTTGCACCGATGATGAACGGTTGCACTGATAATAGGAATTATCACACCGATGTCAACGATCGCACCGATGGCTACCGAAGGTCTAATGAGATACCGATCACGAGTCACCGATACCAATGATCAAAGAGTCACTGATATCGATGATCAATGAGTCACAGATACCGATGCTAAGACACCGATGCTGAAGTACTGATGTTGATTCCACCGAAACCGATGCAGATTCAAAGTGACTCACTGATCTCATGACTCACCGATAGCCATGAAAAGTGTTTGAATTTCTACAAATTCTTATTTAATTATAATGGTCATATTTGATGATTTTAATGAAATTAATGAAATTAATGATATTTTATGTTAATTTATGGCATGTCAGGAGACAGTACCCCCTACCTATGAAAGGGTAATCATTCTCATTGTCGGATCTCGTGGAATAAAAGGAAGTTCGAGCTGCAGTAAAAGCGTGTGCATTGAAAGGCATAGAGAGGGAATTATTCCATGAATATACATACGAAAAGGGAGAACACAGGAATAAGTTGAAGGGGGAATTTAAAAGTTCTCAAAATAACTCTAGTGCATGAAATTCAGCACTACTGAAGAACAGACGGAGAACACTGGAAATCAGAGAACACACCCACTTGTGAAGGACATCAAGATGAACCACGATACTCTGTTTTCAATTCCAAAACCACAGAAGGAATCAGAAGCATATCTACTAAATCCAATGAGTCCATAGCTGCACTGCCAATCACTAGAGATTTCTAAACTCAGATACATTCTCTCTTAGTGATTATCTTACATACATTTTTTGAGTAGGGTATGTACTCTGTATATCTTACACACATACTGACTCCTGTGCTAAACTTGAGGATATCAAAATCCTCAAACCAAATTGGTTTACTCTTGTTTACCCACGACAACTATGGAAGAGGTCCTTGTGTGGCCTGGTCATTTTTTTTGTTTCCCATGAAGAACTACGGTAAAATTCCCTGTGTGGCATGGATAGTCTTGTAATGTTGCTAACCCCGATCCAGGGTGTGGATCAAATTTATATAAATTGTTTGAGAGGACTATGTCTCGGCTTGAGACTAAACCTCTTTTTTTAATTTACTGTGCTTAGTAGACTAAGTCTAAAGTACACTATATATTCATTTTCCACTTCTATTACTTTGAAATAAAAAACTATTTTAAAGCTAATTTGATATTTAAATTAGCAAGTGTTTATACTTATTGTAAATCTGTAATTTAGTTTCAAAAGTTAATTTATTCATCAGATTAAGTTAATTGAGATCTAATAAATCTTTGAGAATGTGATTGAATATTTGCACTCTGTATAAATTCATTACAGTTTAACTTTGATTTTAAATTGGGGGATTTTATGAGAAATTTTGTAACAGAAATTTTAATTGGAACTCAATTTCCCCCCCCCTCTTGAGTATCCACTCCGACCAACATTTGGTATCAATGGATATTATTATTTATAAAATTTTTCATGACGTTCTGCTTTTCAACTAGGATTTCAGTTGCATCTGTAATGATCTTAAATTTCTATTAGTTATAATTTTTCTTTTAATTTTAGTTGCTAAATGCTAGTACTGTAGTTATGGATAATAGAGTATAATGTGTTTCTACCAACATTACACCTTTATTTAATGGTACAAATTATGTCGAGTGGAAAATGAAAATGAAAATTCATTTAGAAAGTATGGGATTTGATATCTGGACTGCTTTAGAAACTGAATATAGGAATCCAACATCTGTTAGAACTAAATGGGGTGAAGATGCTAAGATAACATACAATAATAATTATAATGATATGAATGCTCTATAATGTGATTTCGGAGATGAAGAGTTCAATAGTATACTTTCCTGTAAAACTGCCTGTAAAACTGACTATGAAATATGGGATACCTTGAGTGTTCCTCATGAAGGAACAACAAATGTTAAAGAAATGAGATTATATACATATTCTATTAAATGTGATAATTTTAAAATGAAGACGGATGAACCTATATATGACATGTATATCAAGTTCAATGATATTGTCAATACAATGATCTCTCTTAGAAGAGATTTCACTGCTAAAGAACAAATCCTAAGGATATTAAGATGTCTACCAGATCGATGGAGAGGCACTTCTGTCTCAATTAGAGAATCGTGTGATATAAGAAAACTACATGTCAAGGATCTTATTGGTAAGCTTATGATGTATGAAGAAGAACTCAAAGTGAATAATGAAGAATATTATGAACCTAAAAGGAAGTCTGTAGCTTTTACATCTACTACTTCAAGGAGAAAGGACAAAGACGAAGTTCAAATACAAATAAAATTCAACAAGTGAAGATTCAAACTCTGATAGTGATGCAGAGATGGATCAAATATCCAAGAGATTCATGAAGTATTATAGGAAGAAGAGATTATTTAGAACATAAAACTACAAATGAAAGTATGGACATTGGAAAAAGGATTGGAAAAAACCTGACAAGATGATGAAGTTGTCTTCTATGAATGCAAAAGGAAAGGTCACATTAAAGAAGACTGTCCAAAATCGATGTTCAAAAAGAAATAGGATTACAAGGAAAATAAGTAAACGAATTCCATGAAAGCTACTTGGAATGTGTCAGAAGACAACAAAAGAGAATCTGATGTTTCTGATTCAGAATAGAATCATGCCAACATGTGCTTCATGACCAGAAACTCTGAGGTACATATTTCCCATATACTGAATGATTATTATTCTGGAACTGATTCTGAATTTGAAAACATGTATAGTGAAGAAAAATTTTAATATTGTAACATGCTAGAAGAAACATGTAATAAAATCAAGGACAAGTATAAGTCATTAAAGAAACAACATGCTCTTACTGCCAATGTTTAATCTGCTATAGATGTAGAAAAGGAAAATAATGCTCAACTGATAGTGGAAAATAATAAACTGAAAATGTCTATTGAGAATCGTAGAAGGGCCATAGAAAAATTCACAAATGGAAATGGTACTCTAACTCAAATGTTAGGAAAGAAAGTTGCACCAAAATATAATACTAGTTTGGGATACCAACCTGGAAAAAGACAGCTTACTAAAACAAAATTTATTCCTAATTATAGACAGAATTCTGCTAGCTCCAGTTCTGGAAATTCATATGCATCAACAAGTTATCCATATGGTTATAGAACAAATAAAATTTATCTTTCAAACTATTTTGATTCTGTAATTTATATGAAACCCATAAGAAAAATTTGGGTACCAAAATCATTGATTGCTAACCTGTCTGGACCCAAGAAGATTTGGGTACCAAATTCATTTCCCATCTAAATCTATTTTGTAGGAAACATGTTAGAAGAGTTCTCACAAGAAGGTATGGTACTTGGACAATGGATGTTCGAGAAACATTTCTGGATATTATTATTTCATTAAAATATTAATAAATATTGATGGAGGCCATGTCACCTTCGGTGATAATTCTAAAGGAAAAATAATCGGCCTAGGCCAGAATGGTAACACTGATTCAGTTTTGATTTCTAAAGTATTATTTGTTGACGGACATCAGTATAACCTGTTAAGTATTTCTCAATTATGTGATGATGGATTTAATATTAAATTTTAAAATGGTTATTGTGATGTTTTTAACTCTAAAAATGTTTTAGTGTTATTTTCCTTGAGAAATGAAAATGTTTATGTTATTGATCTGAATTCTTTAGTCAAACCAAATGTTACTTGATTAAATGCTTTTCATAAAGATTTTTGGCTTTGGCACAGAATATTAGTACACTAAAACATCTATTCACTTAGAAAACTGACTAGGAAAAACATGGTTAGAGACTTACCTAAACTTGAATTCCAAAATGACAAAGTTTGTAATCCCTATCAAAAGCGATAGAAACATAAAGTTTCTTTTAAATCAAATAAATAAGTCTAAACATCTCAGCCTCTCGAGTTGATTCACATGGAAATGTTTTGTCTTTATAGAGTTTCAAGTTTAAATGGTAAGCACTATTTCTATGTCCTAGTGATGACTTTTTTGGATATAATTGGGTATACTTCTTGGCTCACAAAAGTAAAGCTTGTTCTTATTTTATCAAATACTCCAAATCTGTAGAAAACCCTAGTGTACATAAGATTAAAACAATGAGAAGTGATCATGGCTGTGAGTTTGAAAATCATGAGTTTGAATCATATTTCTCACACAATGGCTATAGTCACGACATTTCTGCTCCGATGACCCCTCAGCAGAATGATGAAGTAGAAAGAAGGAATAGAACCCTTCATGAAATATCTTGAACCTTGCTTAATGAGTATGACCTGCCTGTTTACTTTTGGGATGAAGCTGTGAATAAAGATTGTAATATTATTAATAGAGTCATGATTAGACCTGTTCTTAAGAAGACACCATATGAACTATGGAATAATTGAAAACCCAATGTTAGTTTCTTTAGAGTCATTGGATGCAATGTTTTTATTCTTAAGACAAAAGATAATCTTGAAAAAATTGCTTCTAAGAGTGATAAAGGAATATTTCTTGGTTATTCATTAACTAGAAAAGACTATAGAGTCTTTAACAAAAGAACCAAATGTGTGGATGAATCTATTCACATCAAGTTTGATGAAACTGATCCACATGAGCCTAAAACTAATCTTCAAATTATTGAAGAAGATCTGTACGTTATGAATCTTAATGATAATTTTAATGAACCTTATGTAAAAACATCCAGTTCTGGACATATTCTAGAATGTGCTTATATAGAACCTGATCTTGGAAATGAATCTGAATTTTCTAGTCCTAACATTACTAGATCAACTAGGATTCTAAAAAATCATCGTTTAGATGTTGTTGTTGGTAATCATGATAGAGGGACACAGACTAGATCTTATCCAAGAAACCAGGGTGAACATCAAGCCTTTTTTTCAAAACTAAAACCTAATAATTTCAATGATTCTATTAATGATGAATTTTGGGTAATGGATATGCAAGAAGAGTTAAATCAATTTGAAAGAAACAATGTATGGGAATTATTTGACAGACCTTATGACACTTTAACAATAGGCACTAAATGGGTTTTTAAAAATAATGTTGATGATTCTTGACACATATTTAATAGAAAAGATATATTAGTTGAACAATGATATAGTCACGAAGAAGGTATTGACTATGATGAAACCTTTTCTCCTGTAGCTAGATAAGAAGCTATTAGAATTCTACTTTCCTATGCTGCTAATTTGAATTTCATGTTATATCAAATGGATGTTAAAAGTGCTTTTCTAAAGGGTTTTATTTTCGAAGATGATTTTGTTAAACAACAACATAGATTTACTAATCCTCATTTTCCAAATCAAGTTTATATACATTCTAAAACATTATATTGCTTAAAATAATCTCCAAGATCTTGGTATGATAGACTTATTAATTTTCTTATTTTAAAATGTTTTTCTAAAGGGATTTCTGATCTAACAATTTTTATTAAATTATTTTCTAAAGATGTTTTAGTAGTACAAATCTATGTTGATGATATTATTTTTGGTTCTTCTAAACACTCCTTATGTAATGATTTTTCAAAGATTATGAAAAATGAATTTTAATTGTGTTTAATGGGAGAACTCAAATATTTTCTTGGATTTCATGTTTTCAAAATGAAAATGGTATTATTTTGAATAAATGTAAATATTCAAAGGATATTTTAAAAAAATTTGGATTGGTTAGTATTAATGAAAGTGATACTCCAAAGAGTACAGTCTATAAATTGGATGCAGAGGAAACTAGGAATCCTGTGGATCAAACAAATTATAGAGGTAAGATTGGAATCTTACTTTTACTCACTACTAGTCGACCAGATATTACGTTCAGTGTGTGTATGTGTGCAGGATTTCACACTAATCCAAAAGAATCTCATTTAATTGCTGTTAGACGAATTTCTATGTATCTTAAACACACTATAAACTTAAGTTTGATATACCCAAAAGGAAAATGCTTTGAGTTAATGAGTTATTCAGACGCTTACTTTGTTAGGTGCATGTTGGATTTACAAATCACATCTTGAACTTGTCATTTATTGGGAAAATCCATAGTATCTTGGTGTTGTGAAAATTAAAATTCAATAGCTTTCTCTACCACTAAAGGAGTGTATATTGCTGCTGGTAGTTTCTGTGCACAAATTCTGTGGATGAAACACACTCTTTTGGACTATGGATATGATTTTAAGCATGTTTCAATCAACTGTGATAACACTAGTTAAATTAAAATTTCAAAGAATCATTTGTCTCACTCTAGAACCAAACACATTGATGTCAGACATTACTTTTTGAGAGATCACTACCAAAAATGTGATATTACTCTTGAGTTTATAGGTACTGAACATCAATTAGCTGACATTTTCACCAAGCCCTTATGTTCTGAAATGACTGATTTTATTAAACAAGAGTTAGGTATGATAGATCTGTGAAATCGATCTATCAATCCAATATGTCAAACCAATCTGTGAAACCGATCTGTCAAACTGACCTGTCAAATCGATCTCTCAAACCAATTTGTGAAACCGATCTGTCAAACCGATCTGTCGAGTTGATTAGTGCTACTGATTGGGTTGTACTTTTTTTTAAAAAAAAATCAGTATTGTCAGTTTAAAATGTCGTTGCTTTAGTAAATTGATATTTTATTATTTATAACCCTAAATGATAAAAAAATGACACACGGCTATTTCATTCTCTAAAGACTATTGACCTTCCATTTCCCATTGAACTCCCTCTTCTCTTCTCTGTAACCCGACCCTTTTGAATATTTCCAAACCTCTCGATTGTCTCAAACCTTAGAATGGACAAGAAAAAGAGCCAGGGCAAGGAATCTGAATGAACATCACCCTTCAATCGTTCTCGAGGTGATTTGAGTAGTACGACTCAGAGGTCTGTGAACCGAGAGCTGGAAAAATGAGAAGTTATAAATGAAAAGAAAATATGTTTAGAATGGGTATTATCTAGAAATAATGATCTCTTCAATGTGTTGGAAACACAAGGATGGAAGGAGTGGTTCTATAATAATGATATAATCTTTTACCTGAAGCCGGTGCATGAGTTATATTTGAACCTGGATATAGTTTTGGACGGACTAGAGGCTGCGAGATTGTCTTCTATAGTAAAAGGGAAAAATATTACTTTTTCAACAAAACATTGTTCTAAAAGTCTAGGAGTGCATCACAATGGAAGATACTAGGACTATTTTGGTAATATTCCTCCCAAAACTGATTACATTTCATATTAGCTAAAACTGGAGTTTTTTACTGGAAAGTCTAAATCACAAAGGGTAACAGCTGCTGAGTTAGTTGGTTAGAATCGAATCTTGTTTAAATTTATTCAGCATAAAATATTTCCTAGAAAAGTTGATTTTTCTTCCGTAAAGTATCAGGATGTTTTTTTGATATTCCTTTTGTTGAATAGTGAAAACATTAATCTGTGTAGATATTTTTCCAAGAATATTGTTGAGATGATAAAACCTTCAATGAAAGATAATACTCTGTTTTATTCTAAACAAATTTCTTCTATACTTAAATTCATAGACTGTGTGGATGATGGAGATGAGTGTATCTCATCAATTAGATTTTGTTTCAACAAAGAAATTTTTAATAGGATGAAAATTAATTGGAACCCGTGGAAGAAATATTAGGTTATTGATGAAGAAAAGTTATATGAGTCCTTCAATCCTACTGATCATCCAAGGAGACCAAAGGAGAGAAGCGATCCAAGTTTGATACCTGGTGAGGAAGTGATTTATTCAGATGAAGAAGAGGAAGAAGTAGTTCCTAAGGAAACTAGTGAAACCAGAAAGAAAGGAACATAAGAAGAAGAAAAAGCTGATGAGAACATGAATGCTGAAGAATAGGCTGAATCATCTCTTGATGAGAGAAGTGATCCTGATACTGTTAGCCTGAATAAAAGAAGGATGGAATTTGGTTCAACAAGCCCTCCTCTCAAATTACAAGAGATTGAACGTTTTTTTGATGATGAAGAAGAAGGTGAGACTAATGAATCAATGTATGAGGATTATGAATTTGGAATAATAGACAGTTCAAGTGAGAGATCAGTTAATAATGATTATGATAATGAAGGAAATGGTGGTGATGAGGGTGATTCTGATGGTGATGGTGGTAGTGGTGGCAGTGATAGTGATGGTGGTGATGCTGATGATGCTGATACTCGGCCTATAGAAGGTTTGAATGTGATCCTAGATGATCCTCAACCCCAACCAATTGAACAAGAAAATGTCCCTAAGGCTGAGAGGACAGAACAATTGGAGGGTGATGGGGATAGGGAAGTTCTTCATGAAAATTCTGGATGGGCACAGTTTGTGAAACCAATGTACACTTCATGAAAATCCACATGGGAAGAACATCCGGGTCATGGTGTTTTGGGATTAGATTACCCAGAGGAAGAATAAGGTGTAGAAGTGGATCTTGATGGCATAAGTGATTCAGTTTAGGATCAATTAGTTGCCGAGTTTTTGTAAAGAACATATGTCAGACCTGATCCTTCAGTGTCTCAATGTAGACTTGATCCTGCTGTTTCTTAGTCAGATTTTAACAGATTCAATGTTGAATTGATTCAAACTGTTAGGGACACTGTAAAAGATGTGTTATCTCATATTCCTACTCCTACACTTTTGACATTATCTGATACTGATATGGATGATTTTGGCTCAAAGAGTGGTAAGCCTTATCAAACTAGACCTGTGCAATTATAGTGAGTAGATTGGCAGACATATTACCTCTTTGAACCAAACACTCATAGAGTTGGGAAGCAATCTTGTTTCACTGTCAGGAGAGTCTAGGACAACCATCTCTGGTATGATGGAAGTGTTAAGAAATCTGGTAGAACAATTGAACAAAGCAGATTTGAGGAAGTTAAAAGCTAAGATCACTCAAGTTGTTTCTCAGGCTGGCAATGCCAATGTGACCAAGATCACTGGTCGTGAATAAGATGCATTAAGAGATGTTGTTAGAGAAGATATGGAAGCTCTTGGGAAGATTTTAGATTTAGATTCTCTGAAAAAGATGAAACAACATAGTGATCTTGTGCATAAAATGGTACAGTTGTATTCGGCTGATGCTACAAAGGCTCAAAAGGAGATTAAGGAGAAAGAAGATCATTATTTCTCTAATATCTACACAAAGAATGAGTTGAATCATCATTTTAAGGTACTAGCTGATAATTTGAGACTTCCTCCAGTTACTCAAGCTTTTAAATCTCAAGTTCAGTAGTTAAATGATTTTACCCCCACCTTGAAAATTTTCATGCAGAATAAGGATGATTTTGAAAAGGCTATGAATTACGGTGGAGAAGTCATTCAAGACATTATCAATTTTCTCAAACCCTACCTTCATGTGAAAGCTAAAGCTATTGTTTCTCTTACTGATGAGTCTCTAAAATCATCAGATATTACTTCTGGTCAGATATCTATTTCTCAAGATCTCTCCAGTATTCGACCATTCTTTCAACAACAACCTTCAGCAAGACCTTCTCCGCAGTAGGTGACCTTGGAACCCACAGTTCGTCCAGCTCGAGCAGTCCTGCCTCCTTTCTCCATCCGGCCATCTCAACCTTCCACCCAACCATTGTTAGGACCATCCATTACTCCCACTGCCAAAGGAAAATCTCCATTGCAACCCAAGGAATAGTTGTTTCTATCAACTTTTAATAGGGTGTCTATTTATTGTAATTTTTACTTATGTCTATGATGTTTATCATCATTTTCAAACCTTATTTTTTTAAGGAAACTTCTTTCTTATCTTCCTTCTCTATTCATTTTGATAATCCCAAAGGAGGATAAATCAGGGAGAAATCAGGAAGCACATGAATATGAGTTGGTGAACTGAATGTGCTTCACTATTTACTACACATGGGGAGAAATTCTGAAAGGGGAGAATGAATTATTTAATCTGATTATATTATATGGGGAGAATTCATCTTTTATATATATATTTTGGTTTCTATTCTAACCATGTTTTATCTTTTGGCGTATATTATTTTTTATAGGGGGAGCATACTGAATGACATAAATTATTCACTCTTAATTTATGTCACATATTTGTGATTATCAAAATAGGGGAGATTGTTGAACTCTCTGTAAAATGGTTATATTAATAATCAAAAATCATAGTTTTATTTATTTCCATTTATTATTTTGTTCAAATTGTTCAAAATGTGTTAATATATATTTAAATCATATGTACATGTGATTATCTCTGTTAATGTATGTTTACGGTTGACCTGGAAGTATTCTGGATTGAACATACACTTTGGGAGAAATCATTGTCTTGACTCACAGTTAGTTGTTTTCCTGAGTCACCAAGGATGAATGGTCGCACCGATGATGAACGGTCACACCGATGATGAACGGTCGCACGAATGATGAACGGTCTCACCGATGATGAACGGTCGCTCCGATAATACGAACTATCACACCGATGACAACGGTCACACCGATGGATACAGAAGGTCTAAAGATCTACCAATCATGAGTAACTGATACTAACGATCAATGAGTCACCGATACTGATGATAAATGTGTCACTCATACCAATGCTGAGACACCAATGCTGAAACACCGATGTTGATTCCACCAAAACTGATGCAGATTCAAAGTGACTCACCGATCTCATGACTCAATGATACTCATGAAAACTGTTTGAATTTATATATATTATTTTTTAATTCTAATGGTTATATTTGATGTTTTTAATGCAATTACTTGTATTTAATGTTGTTTGTTGTAATGTCAGGAGACCGTACCTCGTACCTATGAAAAGTAATCATTCCCATTTTTGGAGCTCATAGAATAAAAGGAGGATCGAGCTGCAGTAAAAGCGTGTGCGTAGAAAGGAATAGAGAGAGAATTATACCATGAATAAATATACACAATGGAAGAACAAATGAAGATGTTTAAGGGGGAATTTTCAAGATCTCAAAAGATATCTCATGAATGAATTCCATCACTACTGAAGAACACAATAAAAACACTGGAAATCCGAGAACACACTCACTTGTGAAGGACATCAAGCTGAACCACAATACTCTATTTTCAACAATAAAACCACAGAAGGACTCAGAAGCGTCTCTACTAAATCCAACGAGTCCAAATATGCACTTCCAATCACTAGAGCATTCTAAAATCTGATACATTCCCTCTTAGTGATTATTTTACTTACATTTTTGAGCAGTTTGTGTACTCTGTATATCTTACACACACACTGAGTCCTATGCTGAACTGGTGGATATCAGAATCCTCAAACCAAATTGGTTTACTCTTGTTTACCCACGACAACTATGGAAGAGGTCCTTCTGTGGCTTGGTCATTGTTTTTTTTCCATGAAGAATTGTGGTAGAGGACCCTGTGTGGCCTGGACAGTCTTGTACTGTTGTTATCCCCGATCCAGGGTGTGTATCAAATTTATATAAATATTTTGAGAGGAATAAGTCTCGGCTTGAGACTGAACCTCATGGTTAAATTCAATGTGCTTATTAGACTATGTCTAAATTACACTATATATTCATTTTCCACTGTTGTTCCTTTGAAATACAAAACTATTTTAAAGCTACTTTGATAATTAAATTAGTATGTATTTATACTTACTGTAAAACAGTATGATAGTATAAAACGTATATTTAATCTTCATATTATGTTAACTGAGATCTAATCAATCTTTGAGAAACTGATTGAACATTTACACTCTGTATAAATTCACTATAGTTTAACATTGATTTTAAATTGGGGGATTTTAAGAGAAATATTTTTAACAGAAATATAAATTGGAACTCAATTCACCCCAATATTGAGTATCCACTCTGACCAACACACTTAATATGATCAACTAAAGTAAAAACCAACAAAATTAATGTATATCCATGACAGTAACGTACAACCGTATGTACAATAGAAAACTAAAAACACTGGGATAGAATATATTCCCTAAAAATGAAAAGAAAGTAAACAATTTTCGCAACATCCATAGAGCTCTACCTAAAGAGTAGTAGCTGTATGTATGATGTTGATGAATTGCATCTTGACTGATCCCATCACACCAAGCTTCTCCAACTGCTGAACCACCAATGTTTTCCTCAGAGTGTCAGTAGTCTGCACCAGACATACATGTGCGGGTGGAACTCATGTATGGTTGAGTATAAAAATCCAGTATGGGACCTCGAGACCCTTGAATGTATCTCAGTAATCCATAATGAAAAAAATCACATGAAAAAACAAAATTTTAATATCACAATGATGATCTATATCCTGAAGCACGAAGAAAAAGAAACAACTCACTCTAATGGTATAACTTATAGGTTACTGGGATATGGATGAATATTCATAAAGGCGGATCATCCTATCCCTAGTAACCACACTGCTGAAATATATAGGTCACTATTAGATGACCCATATTGGTCACTAGATACTGACCCATATTTTTCACTAATGCTGATCTGTAGTAGTTGACGGTGCTGACCAGTGTTGGTTGCTGGTGTTGACCTATATTGGTCACTGGTGCTAACCTGTATTGGTCATTGGTGTTGACCCGTATTGGTCACTGGTACATATTAAAACCATTACAAAGTCCCAAAAATATAATACCCATGTGGCTTCCTCGTCGTTGAGGTCCCATCGTGATAAACAGTGCATCGATCGGATGCGTTGTCTATTATATATGAACACTTTTTAAAAAAGAGCCATGTTGGATTCAGGTCTAATCAAAACTAGGTCGTACATCAAACTATGTCAAAATAATCTAGAGTATCTCCAAATGAATTTATTTCCACAAGGGTACTTATTCCATAGATAGAGCGTCGTTCAAATTACTGGTCTGTTAGTTACACCCCTTTCAATGAAATAGGTGGGATCGCACCTTGGTCCACCCTAGCTTGGTCGATCCCACCAGAATATTCAAATGGGGAAGCGTCCCAAAGGGGTCCAAATGATACTGATATCATGCCAAATAAACATATGGTACATTAGTTACAGGTGTTATTTTATTTGGGGGCTGGTTTGGTATATGCCCAATCCAACTCGGTCTGGCCGGCCAGACATTATGGTTCCCGAGGTCTACGTGACCCCACCTAGGTCCAGCCTATTATGGGTTGGCCCGGTTCACTTGGTCCGGCCCATTGGAGTCATCTTGGCTCATTTTGGTTCTTGGGGATTGGTTGGATCATCCCACCATGTGGAGCTCATCCCACCCACGCTTGCCCACAAGGCCGCGTGTTTGGCCTGGTCCATTTGATGGGGGACCATTTCTCCAGCTGGTCCTGTGGACACGGGGCCATTTTTTCTTGCAAGTGGGGCACTTCCCCACCATGTGCAACGGTCGTCTAGATGGACGACTAGACTCCAGCCGATGTGTCATGGTTCGGGGCCACACCGCCCACTCCTGCTGCATCCCATTGGACGCAGCTACTTCCACTAGTACCCTTGCTGGCATCTCCCTTCTCCCGCACTTCTGTCTCAGGCATGCCTCATATAGTAACAATGGAATGTGACAACACACCGCCTTCCCACCATCCAAGGCTAGTTACCATGGGCCTCCCCATGCCTCTACCAGCTGCCGCTGGCATAGCGTTCTAGTGGATATTTTTGCGTCTGGCACAGTCTGTCCTATGGAAAAATGGTTCTTATGATAGCCCTACGGACATGGGGCCATTTTTTCAGGATGGTGGGGCAGTGCGCCACCACGTACAACAGTTGTCCAGATGTTTGACCAGTCTCCAACTGATGGGGCATGTTGTGGGGTCACGCCACCCCCTCGTGCCGCGACTACTACCGCTGGTGGCACCCGCATGCGCCACCCTTCTTCTATGTGTCCAGCTCGAGATGGCAGCCCTTGGCTACCATGGAGAATGGTGGTGTACAACCTTCCATTCTATATCAACTTGTTTCTATATTCCTCCTCCGACCATGGTAAGCCGCCGTTGGCATGGCGCACCAATGGGTCTTTCCACAGCCCACTAAACATGGTCTTGTAGTCAGTTTATGGTGATCTATGGGCCTACGAGTCTCTCAGACTGCTGTCATCCCACCATGACCTTTTGTGTTATGTTTCCATCATAATTTAGGGAATCCATCCCCAAAGAATACATCATTAATGATGTGGCGGGAGGTTTTTTCCTTGTTCATTTGGGCCGCACCCTCTGTGTTACCATGATAACATGTGGGAGTATATTTATCAAACATTAATGATTAAACAATATCATTTCAATATTGTTAAACCAAAAAAACACCCAACCATGAGATCTGTAGGAGGTGTCATTGTTGTGGCGGGAGGAGTCTCCACATTGGATGGTGTCATCATCATTCATCAATCTGGTATCCTTGTCACCTGAGAATTCATCCTCTGTCGGTGGATGCTTCCATCAAACTTCACCAGATTTTCTTCACTTGAAGAAGTCATTGCAAAAATCCACCCTAATATCCATTGAAATAGGAGGGGGAAAAGTGAGTAACGAATTGATGAATTAATGAGGTTCATTAAATAAATTAATTAATGTATTTTAATTAACAACTGTGGAGTTATGAAGTTGATGAGTCAAGCCATTAACTGGATTGAGAATTCACTAGTCCCACTACCACCACTCATCCATTAGAGTAAAAGAAAATAAATTAACAATTACATGTTATTTTATTATTAATTTTAATTTATGAAAAACATTCTTTTTCTCTCGACCATCTATGTTTAAAGTGAGGCTTCCGTTAAGTGAATCCCAGTGCTATGTATTCAACGGTGCTATAAGATTTCAATTCTGAGCACTATTTGAAAACATATAAAACATCACCTGTACATTTACTGAACGTACCAAAAAAATGTTCAGAAATTCATTCGGACACACTGGGCAAGAAAATCACGAACCATTAATTTTCACAGAATCTTAATAATCCAAAATATTTAAAAAAATTAATTGTAATTTTTGGTTCATTACAGTACTGGTGAAGTGAAACTGCTCTTTTTCATGATGTTAAATAAGACTTCATGTTCCTTAGTCCAGAAAAACAATTATCCCTTTTGATTTAACAATGTTAGCGTGTTTTAAACCCATTAGTAGTTCACCAAAATCATCACTAATACCAAGCTAGACAAAGGAAACTACATACCTCCATTATAGTGGATGGACATCTCATCTCATCAATTACCTTTTTCTTGGAAGGGTTTAAAACTATTCCTTTAATAGTGATTACATTGCCTATGGAAGGTACATCCTCAATTTGAGGACAAAAATTTAATTTAATTTTCCTATATATTGTACATTCTGATGGCCTTTATCATAGGATTTAAATGAATTTATTTTTCTTCTTTACTCTTGGTGTATATAAGTATATCATCAATAAATACAATGAAATTTTTTTCTATATAATATCTCATGTCTCTATTCATTATGTTCATGAATATTTATGGATCCATTGTGAGTATGAAAGGAATAACTATGAAATCAATGTTTCTGTACCTCATCAGAATTTTATTCTTGATAATATAATCCTTCCTCACCTTTAATTAGTGATATCCTAACAAATGGTCTACCTTAGAGAAATACATAGTGCCACATAGTTGATCGAACAAGTCATCTATATGTAGAAGGGGACACTATAACTTTATCATGATTTTTTTTTATATCACAATAATCAATGTTGATGATCATTGATCAATCCTCCATCTTCATAAATTAGACTAAAGAACAACACCAGGAAGTACTTAGGCATATAAAACCCTTGTACTAATTCCATTGTAACATCTTCTTCAGTTCCTACAACTCAGTGGTGTCAGTTCTATAAGTCTCTTTGATATAGGAATAGATAATGGAATTAGTTAAATTTATAAATAAACATATTTTTATTTAGAAATACTAGATAATTCTACAAGTAACACATTAATATATTCCATCATAGGGGGAATTCCCTCAAAAAAGATTTTATCCTTCTTCTAAATCATTGCATCTATAAAAGATTGATTATAAGGTAGTAACATCCACTAGTGAGATGATTATTGAATATGAGATTCAACCTCATCATTAGATTATTATGTAAATAGTGGATACATGAGATTTATTAAAGGATCTCCCTTTTCCGACAGTTGATGTTGGTATTGTATAAGGATAGATAATCTATGATCAATAGAGCATCAAAATCCACCAAAAAAAGAAAATAAAATATTTTCTTGGGGGTTTAATCCACAAACCATATGTAAAGTTGAGTAATATAATTTTTATCAATAATCTCCCCTTCTAATATCATCAAATATAACTCAACATCAATATTTTGAGGATGTGTTTAAATTGTTCTACTAAATATGAATGATATGAAAAAATGTGTAGAACCATAATCAAATAGTACATTCTCAAATAATGGATGTTTAACTAGTGTAACTTTTACCACATAATTTTAAGGCTCCACCTATTCCATATTGATTCCAAAATATTTATATTTACCTCTTATATTTTGTAGTTTCTGATTCTAATTACTCTATTGCTATCTAGGATTAGTGTACTTGCTTTAATAATTACCTTTCTCCGTAGGGTTGAAACATTGAACCATGTGTGGTGCTCTATTTTTATGCCACACATTTTCTGGATTCAGCATGGCTTGTTGACATTCATGATCTTGGTGGCCATCTCTCCAACATTTGAAAAATTTCACTATCCTATTCATGATATTTCCACCATGTTTCTTCATATGTTTTCAATAGGTGAATTTCTTAGTTGTCTTTCCACCATTTTCCTCAGATCCCCCATATAAGAATTTCAACATTATCTAATTTTCCCTATTTCCATGGGAGAACTCACCAAACTCATTCTTGATATTGAGAAAACATAAAAAAAAAATTTGTGATAATTTAATTAAGTATTGATTTATAGAGAATTTAGAAGGTGTGGGTCTAAAACACTAATGGATCTATATGTTTTACTATAACATTTGGTAACAAAACCAAAGGCATAATTTGGATGCCTTATAAAATTTAATTGATTAGATGTCGATTCCTACCCTGGTCTGACCTCGATTGTCTTCCCTCATTACCGAAAATCTATCTCCCCCCAATGTTATTGTTCAATTCGATGAGATTTAGTAGCTCTCAATCAGTGATCGAGAGTTCAATGATTCTTCCTCCTTGTTGAACCTGACATTGATTGTACAATTAATGCAACAATGTCTTCCCCAAGATATATTTGGTCTCTTTAACTTCGATTCAGGGGACCTACAAGTGCACTCCATAGTGGCTATCCATGAATCAAGACACATTATGATTATATTTCCTTCGGAATAATATCTGACACTGGCATGGTCTTCTGCTCTGCATTAATACAATGTATTTCACTTTTTCCTCTTCTGATGGACATTTGACTATCACATTAAGCGAGATTTTCCATCAACCAAAATTTGGGTAAGATTTACAGAACTATCTCTACCTTTTATGAATCCTTCTTTCATTCATATGCTTTGAAATTTTGTTTGCCATTACATTTTCTCAGACAATAAAACAAGGGTTTTTTCTCATCAAGTTTCCCCGAGAATTTCCATTCAAGTGGATTTATCTTGATCCATTCTTAAATATTTCCTTATTATAATGAGTTTAGATATAAGATGATTTTTGTATTTGAATATTGGATTGATTAATACTCTCGGTGTTTCTAAATTTGGAATCAAAAGGATATAGACATAGGTAAAAGGATCGTTCCATATGTGGTTTTGGAAGAACAGGTTTAATAGGACTTGAATTCCGAATAATGAAATAAGGAATTGGTTACTGGAAAGCTGACAGACTCTTGTTTTGTTTGTGATAATGAAGTACAAGGAACCACAAGAAATGAAGTGGAGGATTCCTTGAACCCAAGTGTAGATGAGGTGTTTGATAGGATTAAATGTGATCTAAGAGTTCTCAATATTAGATAATTGGTGGTCACTATGCAGAAAGTTGTTGAACGCACAAGGAGCAATGATGAAGTGAGGGATGGTCTTTTAATGGAAATGTAGGTAGGAGTCCAAATTGAAGATAGTGCCGAGTGGGTGATGATATCGGGTGGTATATAGGAAATTTCTACGAAGCATTCATCCAATATTTACCATGGTAGTTGTTTTCAAGGATTGGTAAATGTGGAATTGCCTTTGGAACAAGACCGGGTTGTGCCTTTGAATGATCAAGTTTCTCCTGCTGAGTCTCCTGGTTGGAATTTGGTCAATTATAATGATGACGATCATGAAAGAAGGATTTTGAGTCCTAGGAAGAAGCATAATCAATGATTCAGTAATAATGGGAACACAGATTACTCGTATTTACAACTTCTGATGGAAACTTAATCTATCAAAAAATCAAATGCTAATGTTTCTTAGGGTCAAAATGTTGCATCATTAGACTTATTAATGGACGATATGAATTCCCAAACACAATTCATGGGGCGTGGTTTTGTGTATTTAGCTAATCTGTTGATTCCCTTGTAGGCTTTAAGGGATGAGACACATGAAATGGGTAGTGATATTTCATAGGCCATAGATCCAGGAAAAAATTAATTTAAATATATTGTTACAAAAGGTGAAGGTTTGATCTCTGGCCCCCAAAGAGGAAGCTAATGAATGATTACTGTAACACACCAATGAATTTTATTACATGGTATTAAATGTCATGGAGGATGGTTATCGAGGAGTTTAAGTACTTCAATACATGTATTTGTCCTTCTGAATTGGAAACTGATGAACATCCTTTTGATCATGACACTTGTTAATATAATATATATTTTTTCTTATGTTGGATGTGGTGAAGGTATTCACCCCATCCTTGTTGTAATTTTATTTTATCTTTTTAAAAGGTCAAGGGTCTTACCTCTAACTGGTCATTTCTTGTTAAATAGCTAGAGTCACCATTTCAATATTAGAATAGTGAGGCACATGTAAATTCTAACAGTGAAGCACATGAAAATTTTCTCGCATGATTTGACCATTTATTCTATGACTAGTGGATTTGATGCTCTAGTAAATGTCCATGGTATTTTCTTCATAAATGATTTAAAATATAGTTTTTACCTCATCAATTAAATTTTATGTTCCACATTATTAATGTTACTATTCATAGCATAAGATAATTGGGAAGTCATCTTCATATACTTTTGAACCCCAATTCTTAATAAATTCAGGATGTCAATCTCGCATTTGTATATTGTCCCTCACATGGATTATTGGCATGTATTCTCTTGTTTCACACAATTTTCAAAATTTGAAATGTTTTGAACAGAACATAATACATCAGTTCATGATTATATAATTTATTCCTTGACAAAATTAACTCTAATGGAATATCTCGTTGGCTCCCTATGGATATAAGTTTTTAAAAAAATCTTTGGTGATAAAATATAATATGCCTCATACTAGGGGTTTTCAATAATGATATCTAATCCTAATTACCAAATGAACTAATCCCTACTCATATTCTATCTATAACTACAATCATTTTATACATGGATATTAAATCAATTTATTGATAAACTACTTAGAGCATTACACAACCATGATCCAAATGTTTTGTGTTTTTTAGAAAATTAGGAACATACAAAACTAATACACTATAAAAGATAATGATAATATAAATCCTTTGTCTGGTAGATCTTATTGGACCTCATGTACTCATTAGTATATGTAATCAACATATGATATACATATAATATAGGGGTAACATAATATCCCATTAGGTAGATATATAATAACACGAATCAATATAAAATGGGTGATAATAATAATAATTGTAAAATAATTGTGGGATTATTATAAAAATCATAAGAGGAAACATTAGATAAAGGCATGGAATTTTTCCATATAAAAAAGTGAATCATCATTTCATTGTGGAAACATAACATAAAAAGCTATGAACAAAGCTTGCATCATGTTCTTGCATACCATATGTTCATAATCATAACATAATTTATATAAACAATCTACCATAATGTTCACACATATACCAGATTATATTAAGAGATAAATAATATTACCCAATGCATTAGTGTGCTATATAATATTAGTCATAGAAGACACATCATAACATTTACATAATCATTCATGCCACATAGAATGTATATCCATCATTTCCATAAAATAATCCCAGGAAAGGATACGACATTGATGATAATTTAATCAACCATGAATAAATCTGGGATTCAAAAAATTAGAATTTGAAAACATAGTTTGTAGAAGAATAATTAATCTTGAATTTAGACGAAATTAGCAAAAGAAAAGTAAAACATTTATTTTTTAGAATGAATGGTTATTTTGGAAAAATTATCACATTTGTGAAAAAATAAAATTGATAACATGTATATCCTAAAAAATGGATTGATTATATTTAATGAACAGTGTAGGAAATTTAAAAATATAAATTTGTAATTAATGTGTGATAACTTAATGAAAGAAAGTTGGATTTAAGAATCCTATCACATTATGACTGAATGCTTTATTCACATTAACATCAGGAACAATAACATTGGAATAATTATATAAAAATTTATGACCATATTATGGATTTATATGAATCATTATACATTTATTATATATGTTTATGTCTCTTTTCCTGAGTTATAATGATCAATTTCATTTTTTGGGTATTTTTGTTTTCTTGGGTTTCATGATTGATTCACTTGAATGTGTGTATGGAATATTATGAAAAATAAGAATACATATCCATATCGGATGTTATGTATTATTAATTATCATAACTAATTTTAAATGGCTTGATATATATTTTCCCAAACATAATAATGATTTATTAGATAATGTTATAGTGATCATATTTTAGAATAATTTGGTGGTTTTTAATCATCACAAAGTGGTTTTGTTTTATTACATCATAATATCTCTATATGTCAGTTCCATTGAATAAAAAATATTTTAAAATTAATTTTACAATACATTTCTACCATTATAATGGTCTCATGTCTATCCATAATAGAGGTAAATGGAAATTAAAACTTGACGTCTTTGAATGTGATAAATCAACTCCTCACTGGTGATATTTTCATTTTTAGAATAAAAGTAAGAGGAGAACAGGTTCGGTGATTGATTATTCTATTAATATAATAAAATTTTAGTATATAAATTATTTTAGAGCAATCATGATACTCAGAAAAGGGTATTTTATTAGAGAATAAGAAATTAAAGAAAATAAAAAAATAATCAAAGAAAATGAAAGATGTTTCCTCCTCTAAAATTCAACTCCATAAAAACCTACATAATGAAATAGGGTTCTTTATTTTATTGGGGCTAAAAGATCCAGGATTGTTAGGACCCATCCCCTGGGGCACGTATCGTGACTACACCTAGTCTTCCTATTATAGGACAGGGTCTGGAGACAAGTATAAAAGGTGAAAATCCCTAAACTGGGAAGGCATTGCCCTTATAAACTGAAACACGCACAACAGAGTAAGCAACTGGAAGTAAAACACTAATTAAAAACTGAATATAGAATAAGTGTTGGAATATAAAAGGGGCCTAAAATACATTGCCAGTAGTAATGTACAGGTAAAAGGAAAAATAGTAGGAATGTGACAAGAATCTCCTAGGTCGTCCAACATAGATCATACCTGAAGGCTAGGTACATATAGCCTCTTGAGCATTCTACATATGTTAGAATCCTCTGTGCTCTGAATCGGCGTAAGTTCCACCTTTGGGTACCGTCTAGTCCTAGAGCTCTCGGCCTCCATCAATGTTGTCCAGCATCTGCATACAACACAATGAGGTGCAGGTATAGCCCGTACAAGGGTGAGTATAAGGATACTCATTAGGGACCCCAAGACCCTCAAGGCGTTGCTAAAATCAACAAGGATATACCATAATGTATGAAAAAGATGAACATCCAAATTAGGTATATTCCCATTCATATACCTATGTTTATCAAATGACCCATCTCAATTATGAGGAAACACAATAGTTACTTACTCAGCTCACACAGGTATACAACTTTTATAGAGAGGTATATATGATCAGATATAGCAACTGAGCCATCTAAGCTGTCAGACCAACACATGATCCTGGACCAGCTATTCTGTCTGACTAACACATGATCCAAGAATAGAAGTAAAGACTGTCAGACCAACACATTATCCAAGAATAATATTTAGAGCTATCAAACCAACACAATATCCGGGAACACTCGTTATAGCTGTCCAACCAACACATGATCCAAGTTCATGTATTTTGTCTTACCAACAATGATCTATGAAAAGAAGTTAGAACTATCAGACCAACACATGATCCAAGAACAATCATCAGAACTATTGTACCAACACATGATCGAGGAGTAGTCAACAGTTCATAACCAGCCATAGGGTTTCGCTCTGGTGTGATTGATTCCAGGAGGGTCCGCTCCTCAAGAAAGGTTTTGATACATCAACATCCTCATAGTGTCATGTAGATGTATCCTGATGTTTTTTCACTTCATAAGGAACCCAATGCAGAAGATGATGAGTTAATTAGACATGCCGTATTTGGGTTATTGGCATTTCCGTTCGAGGGTTCCGGTTGGATTTTAGGATCAAACCAACATGAACAAACCACATCTATATCCAAACCGCAAGTGGGGTATTCTGAAATAACTGTCTTGATCTATGACTTTTGTTGCAGTAGATGGTTCGTCAATCTGACACCATTATCCCATGTTATGGGAAAAAGGGGTAATTGGGCTATTCGGATCCAGACTGGGGTCCGACCAGGTCTGCGCGTCTGACCCGAACCACGGGTCCGAACCAGCCCTTTGGTACAACCCATCCCAATGGGGCGGCTTGGCCTGGAGGTGGCCCGGCTCCGTGGCGGCCCAACCTGGAGGCGGCCCAACCCGGCGGAGGCCCAACCCAGTGGCGTCCCGACCCTCGTGACTGGGAGGCGGACTGCCAGTAGAAGCCATCGGTGGTCGCGTCGTGCGGAGCCCGCTTTGACCGAGAGATGAGGGGAGGGGTGGGGTGGTTAGCGCCCCCCATCTCGCTATAGTTGTCGGCGTGTGGTGTAGGCCCAGTGACCGTGGGACCTGAGGGGGCCCGCCTGTGGTGCACCCACTGGCCACACTTCTCTGTCCAACAAGACCTTTGTTTGCGGTTCTCCTCCGGCGTAGCATGATGGAGCCTCACCCATCCATCCATCTGTCACGGCCTTCGTAACCGCGACCCTTTCTTCTGATGTTGTGCAACGACACCGCACCACATCAGCACCGACACCGCCTACCTGGCCGCTGCATGGTTCTTTGTGCGGCCCGACAGTGCCAATTCCCTTCGGTGACCTGGAAGCCTTGACGCCACCGATTTCTTTTGCGGTCGGCCCGATGCTGGCTAGTTTCCATTACTCTACCTCCATCTTCTATCAAATAAGAACAAAAAAGGGGGAGGTTCGGGCCATATTCGTGTGGTCTGATCCCTCCTCATCATGGTGACTACATTTGGCATTTCATAATACAAAAATTTGAAAATCTAAGAATAGAGGTTTAAACTCATATATAAAATAACTCAAATCCCCCTCCCTCGATTTCTTTTATCGATGACAGAGTCAAGGAAGGCGGGCGTCATTCCATAAATTTCAAAGGAGGAAGATATTGGAGAAGACGAGAGGAAATGACACCGTTGGTGTAGTTTGCGGGCGGCGATGTTTCCCTTTCATTTCCTGATTGAAGAAGGAAGAAGATTTTGTTCTTCATTTTTCAGAGGTGAGGGGCGTTCATCTTATTCTTCATAGGGAGGACGATGTTCTCCCAATTCTCTTAAGTTTCTCTAAGGCCCCACAAAAAGAGATTCGCTAACACAAAAATAAATAATAGCTTTTTCTATTATTTTGTTATTGGCATGAATTCAAAAGAATTCAAAATGTGCCAATTAATTAAGTGTAGGAGTTGGAACATTAATGAGTGGAAGGTGAAGAGGCTCTACACATAATTTGGGGTTTAAATCCCCTGTGATCCCCACTAATTTGATTGAATGAGGTGTTAAAATTTTGGTGGGTCCCACAAAAATAATATCCTCCCAAGGGAGGTTCTGTGTAGGTGGGCACCACCAATAACCTCCACTTGGAGGGTTTAACCACCAAACAAATAAAAATAAGTTACACTTAATTTTGTTTAATTTTATTTAAACCCCCAAAATTAACTTCAATTATTGTTAGAACGCGACTACGATGATGGTGTCCTTAAGGGAATATTGGCTCTTGGAGTTCATCGGTGCCCTCAGATTTCAATTCTGAGAACCGTTTCAATTGATATAAAATATCACTCATACGTTTACTGAACGTACCCGAAAAAAACTTTACAAATTGATTTCGGGAACATCGTGCCTCGGAATGAAGCACCATATGAAACTGCGGAGTTGTAAAATTTTAATTAATTTAAGAAAAAAAATTCCAAAACATCTGCTTCTTAAAATTCTCCCCACCATAGAGATTTATGTCCTCGTAAGATAAAACTTAAACTAAGGGAACAAATTGGGGTACTGACCACGCATCTACGCCCCCCTCCAATGTGCTCTCTTGGAGGTTCTTGTTCTGCCGACATACACACTCTAGAGGTATCGAACTTCCACATAGGTCTCACACATGTCGATCCTCAATCTCATGTGGAACCTCCTTGAAAGTCACCTTTTCATCGATTTCCATCTCTCCAGGGTCGATGATGTGGTGTGGGTCGGGCATGTATCTCCTTAGCTGAGATACATGAAAGACGTCACAAACCCAGTGCAATTGAGCTAGAAGATCTAGGCAGTAAGCCACCTTTCCTACTCTACTGAGGCCCTAGAATGGTCTGATGAATCTCGGAGATATCTTGCTACCTCGACCAAATAATTATAGACCTTGTCAAGGTGAGACCCGTAGAATGACATGGTCACCATCTTCTAACTATACAACCTTATGTCTCCTATCAACATAGGTCTTCTGCCTACTCTTTGCTGTCTTCATCTGCTCATGGATGATCTGCACCTTCTCGGTGGTAGCTCTCACCATCTCTTATCCCACTAGTGCTAACTCACCTAGGCCCGTCCAGCATAGTGGTGATCTACAGGGTCGACCATACAACACCTCAAATGGTTCGATACCAATGGTAGAGTGATATAAGTTGTTGTAGGCAAAATATACCAATGGAAAGTGGTCCTCCTAGCTGCGACCAAAGTTGAGGACACAAGCACAAAGCATGTCCATGAGGTTGGGATGGTTCACTCGGTCTGGCCATCTGTCTGAGGATGGAAGGTGGTGATCGGATGAAGATGTGTCCCGAAAGCTTCCGAAAACCCCTTCAATAGCCGGGATGTAATGAGTGCATCATGGTCGGAGATAATAGAAGAAGGAACACCATGTAAACCCACAATTTCTTGTTCGTAGAAGAACCCCAAAATCTCTACTGAGCCCTCCACTTTGATTGGTAGGAAGTGGGCCATCATGGTGAGTATGTCAATGATCAGTCATATCTAATCGTGACTTCAGGATGTACATGGAAGACACATCACGAAGTCCATGGATATCTCATCCCAATTCCACTATGGGACCTCTAAGGGTTGTACCAAGCTTTCTAGTTCCTAGTGCTCTGCCTTCACTTACTGACAAGTGAAACACCATGAGACAAACTCTGCTACCTCCTTCTTCATTCCCAGCCACTAGTGCTATCGTTGGAGGTATTCCTACAACATTGCCACACCTGGATCTACCGCTAGAGCGGATGTGTGGAACTCCCTCAACACTTCCTTCCAAAGTGCAACTGGTACCAAGGTACATCCTCTAAAGAGGATGACATGCTCACCACCATTATAAAATAAATCAGGTGCCATCCTAGTGGATATCTGAGCATGTCATGTCTCACAGTCAGTGTCCCCATGATGCGCCTCCTTGGCTCACTAAAGTAGTGCTGGAGTGACTGTAAGAGACTGTAGATAGGATTCTCCATCCCTATCCACAATGGATATCGGTAAAGCATCCAACTGCTATGTTGCCTCTCCTTGCAAATAAATACTAGTACTCATGCTAAGCGCATCCGGCAGAATGTTCCCCATCCCAAGATTATAGACTATCTCAAAGTCATAGTCCTGAAGGAACTCAATCCATCGCCCAAGTCTCATGTTCAGGTCATTCTAAGAGAAGATATACTTGAGACACTTGTGTTCAGTGTCCATGGTAAAACATTACCCCATTAGATTGTTTCTCCACATCTTCAAGGTGAAGACCACTACTGCTAACTCAAGGTCCTGAGTAGTGTAGTTTTTCTGAGGCTGTCTCAACTGCTGAGAACTATACCTGATCACTACATTCTCATGCATCAGGACACACCCGAGTCCAGTACTTGTTGTGTTGAAATAAACAATGTACCCTACGACCACCTCTGGGAGCCTCATGATGGGGGAACTAGTCAGCCTCTACATCAAATTATAAATTCTCTACTAGAATCACTCTATCCACATGAACAGTGCCCCTTCTTCATCAAGGCTGATAATGGTTCTACAGCTCTTTATATGTCTGGAACGAACCTCTGGTAGTATCTAGACTAGCCCAAGAATCATTGTACCTTCATCACACTATTAGGTGGCTCCCAACCAAGTACCACCTCAACCTTCTATAGATCCATTGCATCTTCATCAACCGAGATGACATGTCCCAAAAAGTGATCCACTCAAATCCAAAACTGGAACTTCGAGAGTTTACCATATTGCTGGTTCTCTCGGAGTGTGTCCAGTACTAGATACAAATGGTAGTCAAGCTCCTCCTCAGTAGTCGAGTAGATCAGTATGTTTTCGATGAAGACAATGATAAGGCGATCATAGAAAGGCTATATGATCTTGTTCATGAGTCTCATGAACACTTCTGAAATATTTGTTACGTCGAAGGGAATAACCATAAACTCAATGTGGCCATACCGACAATTGAATGTCGTCTTTAGCACATCCTCATCTCAAACACTATTTTAGTGATATCCTGGTCTGAGGTCTATCTTTAAGAACCATCGAGCTCACTTTAGCTGATCAAAGAGGTCGTTAATCCTTGGGAGTGGGTACTGGTTCTTCACAGTCACCTGGTTTAGGAGACGGTAGTCAACCCAGATCCTCAAGCTCCCATCTGCCTTCACGGTCACCTAGTTCAGGGCCGGATGTATCCCTTCTATTGCATGTCCTCTTGTTGTACCCGTAGCTCATGAAGCATAGAGGGAGACATCTGATATGATGGAGTAGATATCAGTGTTGTCTTGAGGTACATATCAATGTAGAAGTCCACCTCTCTGTGAGGAGGTAGTCCTGGAACATCGTTGGGGAAAACATCTGTGTACTGGTCTACCACTATAGGATAAGTAAGACTCTCCACATCGACCGCTCTGATGGTAAGGAAAACCAACGGATTAGTGATCTGCTGCAACCTTCTCTGATTTAGTCTGTCCTATGCAGCAATGGTTCCCTTCTCACCAGTAAAGTTGAACCCAGTCCCATCCATGTGGACACACTGTACATTGTTCCAAATACTGTTGATCTGAGCATGAACTATCATTAAATAGTCCATACCCAATATGACATCATAAGGACTCAACGTCGCTATGAAGAGATTCCAGCCGAATATCTCACATCCTAGAGTATGCTCACACTGCCAGCACCAGTGCTTAATCATCGAGTCTGCTCCCTTAAGAGTCTCTAGCAGTAAGTATAGAGAAAACGACTCTATCGGAAACTCTGAGCTCTAAATGAGGGCAATAGCTATGAACTAATGATTGGAACCTATGCCTATAAGAACTAAAAATAAGGTGGTGTAGACACAGATTGTACCAGAAATCATCTCCAAAGAGCCATGGTTGTAAGTCTCAGCTGCATGGAGCTGATCTCTCCCCTATTCACCTACTCCCTATGGTCGGGGTGGACCTCCTAGTGGTGGTGGTCATAACACCTTGAATCGTCGTCCACCACCAGCTGCATGGCCAACACCTCTGCCATGTGAACTTTCCCCCTGTGGAACGCCTCAGTCGGACCTCTGCCTTTGCCTGTGAGGTCCCTCAGCTGTTTGATGATCATCAAAACAGCGGGTCGGACAGTAACGAGCCATGTGGCCCTTCCTGCCGCAAGTGTAGCATTGTTTTCTCCTGGAATAACTGTCTTTGTCTCATGTGTCCCGCATAACTGAACCCATTCCTGAGGTCGTCCAATAGAGGGTATGGTCTGGTTATACCTCTGTGACAACGGCCTTCTGCCAGCTGTAGTAGACTCTGCTATGTGATGTCTGGTGGTGGGTCTAGCTACGGGTGATTACTCAGTAAGGAAACACTCTACTAAGATAGCACATTCCAACACCCCCACCTAGGTCAGGATGCTGAGGGAGATCATCGAGGCTCTGATCTCTTTCCTGAGCCCCTGCTTTAATGTCTGGGCCCCGAATAATGGTTCTCGTACCATATCCAATGGGAAGCGCGAGAGGTCCGTGAACCTCACTGAGTACTGTGTCGATGTCAGGATACCATGCTGCAGATGAAATATCTCATGTATTCGCACTGTATGTAGGGTGGTTGGGACAATCTCCGCCCAGAATAGGCTCTCGTAGTTTGCCCAGAGTAGTGTCGCCTCATCATGCACATGGAGCATGAGGCTCCACCATCTGCATGCTGCTTCTTGAAAGAGACTCAGGGCAAGGATCACCATAAGGTCGGCTATTGTCCCTAATAGCCTAAAGACTCTCACCACAGCCTCCATCCAATTCTCAGTTGCATGCGGTTCTGTGTCTCCCCTGAACCTTTGTGGCCTCTAGTGCTAGACCATGTTCCATGCGCTCAGGTGGCATGAACTCTCTGCTACTAGGGATGGTGGAATAGGTGGCACAATTGGAATTGGTACCACAGGTGCCTCTGCTGTGATATGGCCATGCACGGAGCCTTCATCTCTCGGTGGGTAGCCATCTTGTACAACTAAGAAACCCTGGATAGCTGTCTCCATGGAGGCATCCTGAAAAAAAAACAGGTGCTCCATAGTCAATGAGTTATACATGGTGAGATGATTCAAAGTGATCACAAAGAAAACTCTTGAAACACACATGCAATCAGTGTTTTCATGTACTGAGTTGGAAAATAGAGGTCAGGGTCCTGGTGTATGGATATGTCGGCCACCGCACCAATATTGGACTCCCTGGACTAAAAACCACACTCAACACTCTTAACACTATTGCTTCACAGTATGGAAGATTAGATTCCTATGTTCTGTGGTAGAACTGATTGCTCTGATACCAATTTCTCACGACCCGTCCCACGGGACCCATATCATGATTACCCCATGCTCGCCTTCCATAGGATAGGTGCTGGTGACGAGTACCAAAGGTGTAAATCCCTAAACTGGGAAGGCATCGACCTTATAAACAAAAACACACACAACAGAGTATGCAACTGGAAGAAAAACACTATGTAAAAACTGAATACAGAAGAAGTGTTGGTATGTAAAAGGGGCCAAAAATACAAGACCAATAGTAATGTATAGGGAAAAGACAAAACATATGGAAGTTGATAAGAAGCTCTCTGACTCGTCATAAGGTCCACCTCTGAGTACCGTCCAGTCCTGGCACTCTCATCCTCCATCAGTGATGTATGTCGTCTACATTAAACACAACGTGGTGTGGACATATCATGTACATGGGTGAGTATAATGTTAATCTTTAGGGACCCTGAGACCCTCAAGGTCTTGCTAAATTCAACAAGGATATACCACAAAGAATGAAAACAACTCAATATCCAACTTAGGTATATGACCATACATATACCTATGTTTATCAAATGACCCATCTCAATTAGGAGGAAATAAAAGAGTTACTATTTGGGAAAAATCCCTTACGACATCATTAAAGCATTTTGTAGGTGATTGTGATTGTTGAAAAAGTGGAAATATATGTTGTGATCATTGAAAAATAATACCATGACGTACAAATTTTTTGACAAAGGGGATTTCATGGTGGCATGTCATGATCAAGGGTTGTGGTTAACGATCCATGTTTTATTTGAGATTTTCGAGAATGGAAGGGATGACCTATAGGTGGTACAAAAAGAGAATATACAAGGTGGCACCATTTTCCATTGTTTTTCAAATTTTTGGGTATAAAAATCAATATATAGAGAAAAGTGGTTTTGGAAAAGGGACTTGGGCACCCTTGTCTTGAAAGAGATGAAACTTGCGCACCATATTTTTTTCAAGATCAGAACATCAAAATATAGAAAAGGGAAAGGGGGCTCCCATGTTTTAGGGTTGGTCTCACAAGTGATTTTCACGTTAGGACTTGTGCACTGAGAGGATAATTGCACACAATCACACAGGGTTTCCAAATGCATAGAAATAGATGTCGACCCCTCCTCATTTGGGATGAGTTCTACACTTAGAGAAAATCTTATCTCCCGTCGCGCGGGTGTGGTGGTCGCGCAAGAGGTGGTGTGGTCATACAAGTAGAAGTTGTGTGCCATTTGAATGATGTGCATCCAGGGAGGTTTGGGAGAGAAATTAAGGGAGTTTCAAATGTTTTGAGTTTAAGAAGGGGGTGTAAATCATGTGGTTTGGTGAAACGTGCACACCAGGTTTTGAAGAAGCCTGAAAGATGATGTTTACATGCCAAAATTGGTTTTGGCGTAAAATGGTGTGAATCGAACATGTTTGGAGTTTCATAAGCATGTGTCACGCAAGTGGTTGAAGTGAACTTGTGTGCCAGTTTTAATTTGCATTCCGAGAAATGCACTCCGGCTTAGAGAAGTACGCTGGATATGGTTGAAGCATGGTAGTGATTCAGGGCTGCGTGAAAGCTGGATGATTTCCTGATACCTTCAGTGCAATGTGAGATTCATCTATGGGTGAAAGTTGGACTTCAACAGAGCATATACACACAATATAGGATGCATTCATTAGTGATAATGAATAGACCTACTGGTCTATAAACTATGAGTAGATCCTTTCTAGAGAAGTGAGAATGCGAAGAGGAAGAAGGTGATCCTTTCCACTAGCAGTGAGCCAGAGAAAGAGAAATAAGGAGTGACTCTTGGGAAAGTAGTGAGCTGACCCAAAACATTGTAAAGGCAGTGAGCCTGGGAATTTAAGTGATCTATCCTGAACATTGTATACAACAGTGCACTTTTAGTGAATTTGGTACATCAGAACATTGCTGTTGCATGCTCCTTGGACGTTCCCCAGTAATGGTGAACCATGTAAAAATCCTTGTTTCATGTTCAGGCTTTAGTTTCTATTTACACATTGCTGTAGGAAAGAAAAAGAAGAGAGTCTTTCTTAACAGAGAGACAAGATCAATAAGAGAAATTGTTCTAATATGTCATATCATGATTCAACCCCCCCCCCTTCGCAGGGTATCTAACATAGTGGACCAAATAATTGCTATCACAGGGAATGGTTTATATCTATAATTCTCTCAAATGGAGGATAATAATCAAAATAGGATTCCAATCATCAACTAGAATAATTTTCATCTATGGAAGAATTGGATGCAACATTACTTATGATCTTTGGGAATGCATGTATTCATAGTAGCAATGGATGGTATAACAACTGACATCAATAGATGTTCTATATCGAATGCTGAGTGAAGATAATTGGATGCTGACACAAAGGGAATAAATGCTTTAGGGAAGCCCTATACAATGATATTTATACCTAGGTTATGTCATGAAAAACATTACATTCTATATGTGAAAGTCTGTTGAACATATATGAAGGTGATACAATGGTCATAGAAGTGAAGATGCAAGTGTTGTGGAACAATTATGAAGATCTGAGAATAATCCTGGCTGAATATGTTGATTCATTATTTGATAGTGTAAATATTGTAGTGGTGGACAGGAGAGGTCTTGGAGAATTTATTGACGATATAAAAATTGTGAAGTGCATCATAAGGTAACTTCCTCCTTAGTTTAATCCGAAAGTTTTATTTTTGGAAGACAAAGACCTGAAAGAGATGACAATTGATAACCTGCACATCACACTTGTTGCATACGAAATGAGAAATGTTGATAATTATGCTGTTGAAATGTAAAAATCTAAATATGTGGCATTCAAGGCCATGAAGAAGCTCACCATTGAAGATTCTCAAGAAGAATAAGCGACAGATGAGGTGATGTCATTCATTTCTTCAAATCTGCAAATATGAAAATGAAAGTACAATGGGAAATATCCAAAAGCATTATTTTTATGATGAAAGGTTGGTCATATTGTGGAATGGTGAAGAGGAAAAGAGATTGTAAAATGCAATGATTGTGGGGAAAATTCTATCGTGGTAGTATTCAGTTGTGCTCAGAAGAAGGAAGAAACCCATTGATGAGGAATAATAAGTTGAAGGAAGAGTTGATATACAAGTTGAGATAGAGGCTTCTCATGAAGAGAAAGAAGCTTGGAGAGCAAAAACAAAGAGGGCCAACAATGTTGTTCATGACGTCAAATTCTATATGTTGGTACAAGAAGAAGAGAAGTCTGAGTTGATTGAAGAAATTGAGAAACTCAGGTCATCAACACCAGAGGACTCAGAATCTGTAATTTAGTATAAAATAAAAATTGATGAATATAAAAAGAAGATCTATATCTTGAATAACACAAGGAAAGAACAAATCAATAGTAATGAAGAACGTTAAAGACAATTATTCGGTTTGCGGAAAATAGTCAATGATCAATAAAAACTTTTGACACCTACTGGGTCATTAGGAAAGCATATCACTCAAAAAAACAAGAAGCAGAAAATGGAGAATAGTGGTTCATTATAAAAAGAAGAATATCCTATTTTCAGATTCTATGACCAATGTGGGTCTTGACCGAAAACAAAAAGTAGTGAACAATGAGGTCAGATGTCAATCACCCACTCTGAGATTGAAGGTTGATATGGGCATAAGGCAGAGTCAGAATATTCAGAGATCCCAAGGGGAAACTCATATTATAGATGTCAAGAAAAGGAATTCATCACATATCAGGTGTCATTATCATGGAATGATGGGACATTCATAGTTTGTGTGTTCCATATCCAATAGATATTGAAGGGCACAAGAATAGAGGTGGGATCCAAACACGGAATGGTTCACTAGAACATGTTTCTATGGACATTGGTTTTTGTGAGGAGGTTTTGTTTACATGTCTAGAAAATGTACGTCGACCATACAGAATAATGTGCCCAACAAGAAACAAAATGTTCACAAGAAGCTGATTAATGAATCAAATAGTGAGTTGAAAATGAAAAATTGATTTGTAGCTTTGCAAGATGACGCCAGTCCATCATATTCTATGAAAGGTCAGAAGTCTCAATCTTTGCAGAATATGAGCACAAAAATATGGACCAAGAAGAATAGAGTAGAGAATGCAGTAGTTGCTGAAATTTCCCTTAAAGCATCAGATCGAACTGGTGTATGGATCCTTGACAGAAGTTGAACATATCACATGAAAAGTAATGAGGATCTTGTTATGGGCATAAAAAATTGAAAAGAAGGTATTTTCATGTTTTGAAACTATGAAGGCCTTAAGATTATTGGCTCAAGATAATCCAAGAATGGGGGAAAAGAAATAATAAGTGGTGATTTTTGGGTAGAAGAAGGCCTCAATCACAATCTGCTCAGTGTAAGTCAACTATGTGACTCAGGAAATTATATATGGTTTACTAAGAGCGAGTGTATCATTAAAGGAAGATATGGAAGTGGTTCTATAGAGAAAAAGAAAAAATGAAAATCTATACCTTGTAAGTGGAGAAGATGATATGTGCTTTTATAGAGAGATGAAGAAAACAAATTGTGGCATAAACGACTTGGTCTTTTATGTCAACCATCTCTAGAAGATCTAGTAATGTGTGAAACAGAAAGGGACCTCCCTAAGAAATCACGTGATGGTACACATACGTGTGACGCCTATAAACAAGGTAAGATAATCAGAAATACGTATAATGGAAAGGAAATGAAGTCGACAAGAGTGCTGGAATTGGTGCATGCTGATTTATGGAGACCTATTTCACCATGATCCATTGAACAAAAGAGGTATTACATTTTTTACATTGATATCTGTAGCAAAATGACATTGGTATTTGTTATTTCCTATAATTCTGATGTATTCTGTTGCCTATGACAATACCAAAGGGAATATGAAAGAATTCGTGGACAGAAAATTATGACATTTCATAGAGACAATGGTACAAAATTCAAAAATAGTTAGGTGGAAGAATATCTCAAGAAACATGGGATAAGGAATCATGTTTCTTTAGAAAGAACTGTATAACAGAATGGAGTGGTTGAAATGAGAAACCAGATAATCAAAAACATTGTCTGAACAAGGCTAATAGGAAATTACCTACCAGAAATGTTTTGGAAGGAATCTATATTGACATTAGTCTACATTTCTAATAGGGATCTGTTGTTTTCGAAGGAATGAAAGACTCCATATGAAATGTGGTACAAGAAAAAATCCAACAGTGAAATACATTCAAATATTTGAAAGTATGTGATTCATTCTCAAAAAAAAATCATAGGAATTTTGAATCACGTGGTGATGAGGGAATATTTCTGGGCTACTCAGGAAAAATCAAAGCATAAAAATGATTTAACAAAATGAATGGAAAAGTAGTTTAGAGTAATGACATCACAATTGTGGAAAATGAAGACAATATTCAATAGCACAGTGGACAGTTTCTAATGGATATTTATGAAGAGGAATGTAACACAGGAGGAGCAGAAGTGGAAAATGCTGACTCCAAGAAGACACTGATGATGAATAAGAAAGTGTCAAGATTGTGTCTGCAAGGAAGCCAAAGAGTTGAGAGGAAATAGATAGGCAGAATATCATTGGTGATCAGACAGCTCCTGTTTAGACAAGAATAATGAAGTCACTACATAAGACATCTTTCATATCTTAGATAAAGTCGAAATGCTTTGCTGATGCAGCTAAAGTTGAAAATTGGGTTCAGGATATCAATGAAGATCTTCATAAAATTGATAAGGACAAGATGTGGGAGATTTTTTCAAGACCAATATAAAAGATTATCAATAGGACTAAATGGGTCTATTGCAACAAGATGAATGAATATGACACATGGGTTTGAAATAATGCATGACTAGTGTGCAAAGGATAATCCAAGTTAGAGGGAATGGATGTTGATGAGATATTTTCACTGGTTGCAAGGCTAGAGACTATTAGATTATTCCTAGCCATTGTAGTTCAATGGAAGATAAATGTGTTCCAGATGGATGGAAATTCTGCATTATTGAATGTGGTTCTGGAGGAAGAAGTTTATATTGACAATCTAGATGGTTTTCTCATTCATGAGGATGATAAAAATGTTTGTAGACGGAAGAAGGCATTGTATGGCCTGAAACAAGCACCAATGTCATGGTACTCAGGGCTTGATCGGTACTAGAAAAACACTGGTTTCTAGCATGAGGGAGTTAATTACAATCACTATTTCAGCAATGATAGTAATCAAAGGATGATGGTGTTAATTTTTGTTGAAGACGGAATATTTGGTGGATCAGATGATGCTCAGAGTAGACAATTTTATGAATTGATGAAAAATGAGTTTGAAATGTCAATGATTAGAGAGATAACATTTTTACATGGTCTACAGGTGACTCAAGGAAGGAATGGAACATTCATTTCTTAATTAAAATATGCCAAGGATGTTTTTAAAAGGTTTGGAATGGAAAATTTTAAGGACATAATGAATCCGGTTACTACACTGATGAAATTGTCCAGAGATGAGGATGGCGAGGTATTTAATATCACAGAATAGAGGAAAATTGATGGAAGATTGTTGTACATGACCATAACAAGTCCTGACATTGCTTTCGCCACATGCCAAGAAGCGAGATATCAAAGTAATCCCAAGGAAAGCCACATGAATGTATTGAAAATAATTCTTCAGTATATTAAGGACATGATTGACTTCAGCTTGACATTTAATGACAAATCCCAAACAGAGTTATTCAGATATACTAAAGCAGACTGGGCTGGTTCAGTGGATGATAGGAAATCAACGTCAGGTGGTGCTTTCTATCATGGTGGATTGTGAATTTCTTATCTACGAAGGAAGAAATATTTCATTTCGCTGAGCACCGTAGAGGCTGAGTATATTGTGGCCACTCAATAATGCATACATATATTATGGATGAAGCAGTAGCTTGAAGATATTGGAGTTTATGTGAAGTATCCGATCAGAATCTAGTGCGATAACTCAAGTTCTATCAATCTTAGAAAAATTCATGTTCATCACTCAAGGACAAATCACATTGAGATCAAATATAACATCATCATAGAGAAGGTGTAGAAAGGGCTTGTGATGTTGGAGTATGTGGCTATAGAGAGCTATAGGTTGGAAATATTATGACAAAGGCCTTACCCATGGAAGCGTTTGAAAGGAATCGACAAGATCTGGGAGTTCAGTCGACTCCCTGCACTTGAAAGAGTGTGGATGTGGAACCCCCTCTCACCGAGGTATGATGTGTTTAACCCTTAGGTTATGATATGAGTTCTCTACTCTGTTATGGACTACAAAGGAGTGATCTTTGGTTTTTTGGAAAAAGGGGTAGAAAATAGTGTTTGTTCAAGGGGGAGATAGTGTGGCTATTTGAGAAATCATGACAGTTTGGGAGAGAAGCTGATAGATGGAGCAGCTAGAAAGGGGGACTTGAAGCTGGTTCAATGTGCTTAATCGGAGCTTTTCTTAGACGAGACTAGCAATTGTGCTAAAGAGGATATGCAGCTGGCAAGAGTTAATGTTGGGAACAGATAGGGGGAGCATTTGAAATATCATGATGCAAGAAGTTATCGATAAATGAATAAATATCATGACAGCTAGGGATCGTGAAAAAAGTAGAAGAGTGGTGTTGGAATGCTAAAAGAATATTTCCTAAAATTGGAATCAGTTTGGTGTAAAAAATGGGTGTCATAGTTGAAGTGATTCATTGATGAAAATTTCATTTACTCTTGTTTCTCACACTGAGCATTACTCTTGTGGGCTTAGAGTATGTATTGAGTAAATCCTCGATTGTTATCAGAATCATAATCAGGCGAATGGTGGATGATGAATTAATGATGTATCTTTTTATGTAAGAGTTTTCATCAAACCCAAATTGGTATATTGTTGGGAAAAAATCCCTCAAGGCACCATTAAATCATTTTTGAGTTGATTGTTTTTGTTGACAAAGTGGACATCTGTGTTATGATTGATGAAAAAGAAAACCATGACCTACAAATATTTTGACAAATGGGATTTTATGGTGGCATGTTGAGTTCAAAGGCTATGGTTAATGATCGATGTTTGATTAAAGATCATATACAAAAGGAAAGTATGATCTGGAGGTGGTACAAAAATAGCACATACATTGTGGCGCCCATTTCCATTGTTTGGAAAACAAAATTGGGCCCGAAAATCAACGAATGGAGAAAAGTGTTTTTGGAAAAGGGAATAGCATTTCGTTGTCTTTATTGAGAGGAAACATGCATGCCATATGTTTTTCAAGACCATAACATCAAAATATTGCAAAGGGAAAAGTGGTTCCCAAGTTTTAGGGTTGGTCGCACAAGTGACATGCATGCTGAGAGTTGCGCGCCGAGAGCAGACATCCACACTGTTGTACAGGGTGTCCAAATGCCTATAATTATAGGTTGAACCCTCCTCATTTAGGAAGAGTCCAACACATAGTAAATATCAGAGCTCTCGTCACGTCGGTGTGGTGGTCACGCAAGGGGTGGTGTGGTCGCGCATGTAGAAGTTGTGTGCTAGTTGATTTTTGTGCGTCCAAAGTGGTTTGGGTGAGAAAGGAAGGGTGTTGAAATTTTTTTGAGTTGAAGTAGGAGGTGTCAAATATGTGGTTTGGTGAAACATGCATTCAAGGTTTTGAAGAAACACGATAGTTGATGCTTGTGTGCTAAAATAGGTTGGGGCTTAAAAGGGCGTGAGTCGTGCAAGTTTGGAGTTGTAGAAGCTTTTGTCGTGCTAGTGGTTGAGGTGAACTTTCATGCCAGTTTTAACATGCGTGTTGAGACTTGTGTGCTAGCTTGGAGAAGGGCTCCAGGTGTGGTTGAAGCAAGATAGTGATTCAGGGCTACGTGAAAGCTGGAAGATTGCCCGATAACTTCGGTGCAATGTGAGATTAATCTCTGGGTGAAATTTGGACTACAACAGAGCAAGTACATACAACAATGGATGAATTAATTAGTGATAATTAAGAGACATACAAGTCTATAAATTTTGAGTCGATCCTTTCCAGAGTAGTGAGCAAAGAAATAAGAAGAAGCAGATCCTCTCCACTGGAAGTGAACCAGAGAGAGATAAAAGGAGTGACCTGTGGGAAAGTAGTAAGCTGACCCAAAACATTGTAAAAGCAGTGATCCTGGGAAAAGAAGAGATCTATCCCTAACCTTGTATACATAAGTTCGCTTTTAGTGAATTTGGTAAATCGATATATTGTCGGTGTATACTCCTTGGACATACCCAAGTGAGGGTGAACCAAGTAAAAATCGATGTTTGTTGTGCATGCTTTAGTTACTATTTATACTTTGCTATAGGAAAGAGAGAGAAGATAGTATTTCTTTACAGCGGGACATGATCAATAGGGGCAGTTGTTTTAATATTTCATACCCTAATTCCCCCCCCCCCCCGCCCCCTCTCAGGGTATCTAACCTAGTGGACCTAATAGTTACTGACTCGACTTAAATAGGTGTAAAACATTTTTAGAGTGGTATATATGATCAGATATAGCCACTGAATCATCTAAGATGTCAGAAAAATATCTTTTGGAGGACATACTATTCTGTCAAACCAAAACATGATCCCAGAACAGATGTCAAGACTGTCAGACCAACACATTATTAAGGAATAGTCATTAGAGCTGTTGGACCAACACAAGATCCAGGAACAGTTGTTAGAGTTGTCAAACCAACACATGATCTTAGTCTAGCTATTCTGTCTGAACAAAACACGATCTAGGAACAGATGTCAAGACTGTCAGACCAAAACATGATTGAGGAATAAGCGTTAGAGATGTCAGACCAACACAAGATCCATGAACAGTTGTTACAGATGTCGAACCAAAACATGATCCAGGTCCAAGTATTTTGTATGACCAAAACATGATCCAGGAATAGAAGTTAGAACTGTCGGACTGACACATGATCCAGGAATAGTCATCCGAACTATCGGACTAACACATGATCTAGGAATAGTCAAATGTGAACAGCCACGCACTGGGTTCCACTATGGTATGCTTGATTCCGGGTGGGTCTGATTCTCATGAAATGTTTCAATATGTCAACATCCTTATAGTGTCATGTTGATGTATCCAAGATGTCATGTCTCTTCATAAGGAACCCAACTCAATAGACTATGCGTCAATCAGATGCTCGGTCTGTGTGTTATTGGAGTTTCTATTCAAGATGCCTGGTTCAATTTTAGGTTCAAACTAACCTGACCATACCCCAACTGTATCCAAACCTCAAGAAGGGTTTTCCAAATGAATCTTCTCACTCTAGAATTTCTGTCTCCACATAATTTTCATGAATCTGAAACTTGTAGCCTATGATATTGGAAAAATGTGTAATCGGGCTATTTGGGTCCAAACACGGGTCTGCCCCGGTCCGCGGGTCTGACCTGACCCGGCCAGGTGGTCTGACCCGACCCACGGGTCTGACTCGTCCCGTGGATTCAACCCGGCCCGTTGGGGCGGCCCGACCTGGTGGCGGCTCACCCCGGAAGAGGCCCAGACCGGAGGCGGCCCATCCCGGAGGTGGCCCGGTCCGAAGGCAGCTTGGCCCGTAGGAAGCTGAGCCAGGGATGGGCGGCCCGACCTCTGGGTGGTATGGCCCATGTAGCTGGGAGGCAGATTGCCTGCCGAAGCCCGTGGTGGTCATGCCTCACGGAGCTGGCTCTGAATGAGCGGGGGGGGGGGGGGGGTCAGCGCCCACTGCCCATCTCCCAATAATGGTCGGCGTGTGGTTCCGGCCAGGTGACTATGGGACCAGAGGGGTCCCGCCTTTGGTGAGCTCGCCGGCGGTCAGCTCAGCAGGCCACTCTCGGACATCTATCACGACCTTTGGCACGGTTCTTCTCCAGAGCGGCGTGACGACATCGCACCCATTCATCCATCTGTCGCGGCCTTTGTGGCCGAGGCCCTTTCTTCCGGCGCGATGCGACGACACCGCGCCCCTTCGGCACTACCGTGGACCGCCTGACCAGGACCTGATTCTTTGTGCAGCGCGCTGACCCCTCATCCCAAGGGCAACTCAGTGGCCTTCACGCCACCTGTTTCTTTTGCAATCGGCCTGATGTTGGCCGGTTTCCATTTCTCCACCACTATCATCAATCAAGCAATAAAAACCAAAGTGGGAGGGTCGGGCCATGTTTGTGTGGTCCGAGTCCTCCTCATCATAGCTATAACATTTGGCATTTCATAATCTAGAAATTTGAATGAAGAAGATCTGAGGATTAAACTCATATATAAAATTAATCAAATCCCAATACCTCGAGTATGGTGATCATTGACGGGGTCATGGAAGGTGGACGTAGTACCATCATGGTCAGAAGAAGAAGAGCTCAGAGAATATTAGTCGAGATGAAATTTTAGACATACTTTGTGGGCAGCGGTGCTTCCCTTTCTTGCCCCGGTTGAAGAAGGATGAAGATGGTGTTCGTCGTTCTTCAGAGGTGAGGGGCGCACTTCGTGTTCTTCATCAGGAGTATGTTGTTCTACCAATTATACCAATATTCTCCAGGGCTCCCCCAAAAGAGATTTTCCAACCCAAAATAATTAATAGATTTTTCTATTATTTTATTGTTTGCATGAATTCAAAATAATTCAAAATGTGACAATTAATGAAGTGAAGGAGTTTTCACTTTAATGAGGGGAAGGTGAAGAGGCTCTCCACATTTTTGGGGGTTTAAATCCCATGTGTTCTCCACCTCTTTGATTTGTAGGAGGTGTTAAACTTCAGGTGGGTCCCACTAAAATAATATCCTACTAAGGGAGTTTATGTGCTGGTGGGCCCCACCATCTAACCCCCACTTGGAGGTTTTAACCACCAAAAAAATAATAATATGTCACACATATTTTTATTTAATTTTATTTAAAAACACCAAAAATTAACATCCATTCTCATTAGAACGCAACTACGGTGAAGGTCTCTTTAAACGAATATCAGCACTGCGAGTTCAACGGTGCCCTTAGAATTCAATTCAGAGCACCGGTTCAAAAGTTATAAAATCTCACTCGTATGTTTACTAAACCTACGTGAACAAAAATTCAATAAATTTATTCCAGGACCATTGATACTCGGAATCAAGCGCCATCTGTAACTGCAGACTCGTAAAATTCCCATGAATTTAAGAAAAAACATTTCAAAACAATTCTAGGTCTGTATGAGGATATGGGAAGGTTCTTGGGAGGATTTATTCGTATAATTTTTTCAATATTAAAGGATTTTGTATTTCAAATAGAATAGGTGATATTTATAGTTAAGAGAGGGGTGTTTTTTTATTACATTATTCATTTTTATATTATTTTTCATAGAATAATGGATATTTTGAAAATTTTCAATAATATATCAAGAAATGGATTTTATCTTGAGATTATGATTATTAAATATACAATGACTCAATGAAAATTTTATTTATCTTATACTATATATATACCATAAATTATAAAATTTTTATATTATTAAAATCAACTATTTTAGAAAAGTCTGAAAATTTATACCTAACAGTTTTTAGATGTGTAAAATTTAAAAATTGATCAAAATTTTTGGAAAATGAATTTCTAAATAAAATATATATATATTGAAATTATAATCATCATTTACTTGAAAAATACAATTTTTAAAAGATAAACTGATTTGACGACAAATTTAAAAATTAATTAAATCCTCAAAAATAAAACTTATAATCAGAAGAAAACAAAATATTAATTTTTGAATTTTATTCATAAAATTATTATTCAATTCAAATCAATAAATTCATTATGAAATGGAAGATAAACATTTCTATTTTACAAAAATATAAACACATAATGTATCATTTTTAAATGATTTATTTACTTATGATTGATATAATTGTATGATGTTTCCATTTATAAAATGTTAATATTTTATTTATAATTTCATAGAAGAGGATAATACTATGTTGGTAAGACTTCCTTTATTAATGGACATGTTACTATTCCCTGTGTGATGTTAATATTCCATTAATATAGGTTCTTTAATTTCGATAATTTCATCTATTGAACAATTATAATGATTATATTGTGTTGCCAATGTTTTTTATGTGACCTAAAATATATGAAATGAATATAAAGGGAATTTAAAATGATATAACTTTGTGTTTTTAAATTGATATTGATGCCTATGTGATTAGACCTCCAAAACAGTGAAATCATGTTCCTTTTAAGGGATTTTTGATAGTTTGGAGACAGAAATCATCGTGGCTGAAAACAACACCTTAAGATATTTTGGGATACTTCCAGTGTCATTGTATCATATAATACTCATGAACTATGTTCTATGGACAATGATGTACAATCCTTATGACCATAATATTCAAGAAAATTTGATATCGTCAATTTTAATTCATCATGGTCCTTACCCGTAAACAATGTTGGGACGTGTCAAACCATTCCCAAACCATTTAAGGATATTCATGATGTTAATCAAAACCAAATTAGGTAGGGTATGCGACTAAAAAAATAAACTATAAACTACCCTCGTGTTCCATAATCCTCCTTGGATATATTTCACTGCATATCAATCTTCATCATTCAAACATTATAATTTTAACCAATGTTTCATGGCGCTTCAAAATTAGTGGGCATCCCTTATATGTGACCATGCATGTAATCCAGGAGGGCTCATTTATATTGTTTCTGACATAAAATATATAGGTACCTACCCCTCGTAGGAAAGCATACTTAATCCACTTATGAAACACGAACATGGTTTTGGAACCTAGAAACATGGGTTGTTTTGTTTCTTCCCCAGTATGTAGGACCCATTTAATTATTCATTGATTCATGATTCATGAGAAATTATTTACACAACCCATACCCCATCCTCAATGTAGATTTTACCACCCAATTATTTTTTAAAACTACAAATATTTCCAAAAAAATTGTACATAACCCTTAGAATATTTTGGTTCACCTTTACTTGACCATGTTTGAAATGCATAAGGTCTTTGACCATCCAACCAGAGGTATCCCCTCATTTCCCAAAAGGGACTCCAATCCTCATGTGACCTCGTAACATAAAATAGAACTCATAAAATTTTATATTCATGAGTTAACACATGATTTATTTATGCTTATTATATATTCCAAAAAACATGTACTGGCTATGAAACATTATACTATATAGTATTTGATGTCTTTGAATAATGATGAAAAAATATATTTTTCTTTACAACACTATATTATATTTCACAAATTGTTCTCTTACTACATGACATATAACATCACAGATGGTGATACATCACAAATTTATTATTACTAGAAACAGAATGTTTGAGCAAAAATACCATAAAGTACAACAATTGAAGGTTTCAACTTGAAGATACAAAAATAAAACATAGTAATCATCAGGATTTCAAGAAAAAATGAGGCACAAATCTCACAAGGGTAAAAATTATAAAGGGTGTCATTGGAATAATTTTGGTCCCTTTTCATTGGACCAGAAATGTTTTTGATCCCTATAATATTGATCACTCATAAAATGGAGATGGGTAAAAGATTCTCAAAAAAAACTCATAATAGGGTGACATGAGAAAATTCCTCGTCCATTATCACCATGTTCTCCCATATATGAATAAACGGAATTAATTTGGACAATATGTGTTAATAATGTAAAATGATTGTGGGGACCACTATATTGTCTTTGTAGAAATAATGCTATGATTGCTAATTCCACTGAATTATTCCAATGATATAGAATTCTCCCCTAGAGATATATTATACCTAAATTATCCATTTATGAATTAGGTAATCTATTGATAACTAGGCTAGATACCTCAATTAGGAATCTAATTTTGGAGGGTATTCATGATCATCTCTCATGAAAAATCATTTCTGATTTAAACAATCAAATCCATGAATTCATTTTTACAAGATATCATGCATAAAATGTTTATAATTGATGATTTATGAAACATATGATCAATGAAATGTAATGCACATCATGGATGAAATTAAAATCTAAAATGACATATATGGATTGGAATATATATTCATTGGTAGAATGAAATGGGAAGGATATAATCATTTTAGATCCCATATGATTATTTAATCAAAACCCAAAAACAATTGATGATAAACCTAGAATAATAATAGACTGGTTGAGCTATCCAAATCAGAATGTGTATGATGAGTCATGTCTGTAGAGTACTGAAATTCCTCACACCCTTCTTCTAATTCTCTCTCCTATGGGAGAAATGTATCGATAAGATTAGATATATTATTACCTATTTCTTGAATACTTTATATTGAGGATGGTGATGCAATAAGATTAGACAATAAGCATGACATGATCACCAATTATCTCTCTATCTCTGAAGTGAACACATCCATTTGGGCCTACATATTAGATATGATATAATTGAAACACTAATGTTTCATATAAATCAACCCTTATTAGTTAATTCATATAAGTGCCCTCAATGAAATCTCTCAATACCATATAAATAAAATCCACATCCTTCTATGTTAGGGTAATTTTTCACATTATTACATATAATGGCTGGTGGTCAAAGCCTCCGTCCTGCAAATCCAGAATGATCCAAAGAATAAATTTTTATGGTAATAAAATGATTCATGAGGAGTATCAGTATTCATGGTATGAATCTACAACCAAATTATCCTACTCAATTTCTTTTCCACTGCATCTGTTAAAGTGGGTATGTTAAAAGATGGAATTATTGGCTAAGATGGTGGAGAACAATGAGAGGAAGATCTATATAATCTTTTATCAAAATATACATATTATGTTTCTCATTTCAGTGGACTAAAATCATTGAAAAATTCCACCACAATAATGGGATATTCATCACACGTATGAGGAATATTCCTCAATGTATCGATGGAATCCTCGATTAACTCCATTGTTGCTACTGACAATGGGTTCAGTGAATCACATGTCTTATCCAATTAAAGGGATAGTTTTTCTAGTACACCACCTAGGTATTCTTTTAACCAAACCAGAGAGTAATAATATGATATAAATATAGGGGTTCAAACAAGTGTATGTATGAACTCGGCATTTGGGTCCTCACATGCCAATATATTTCAAAATTTCTAGAAAATCATGGGATGTCATTCACAATGCATACTTTTTAATGGGAGGGGAGAAGATGTATGGATGCAACCAAATTGGTGATGGAAATAATAAGGGAAAAAAATTTACAAATAACAAAATCACATATAATGTCCATGATAACCCCATCATGAAGAAGAAAATTATATGATCGTTCATCAAGCGTACTACCACTATTACCGAAATCATTCTTAACTGATGTGAGATATGGTGTGAAATTGATAAGATTATCCCAACATGTATTATAGGTGACATAATTAATGAATAATAACTTTACCTTAACCCCGTAGATGTTTATCTGTTAAAGGTAGAAGGAGGCATTGGGGTCTTTATAGTGTTGTTTTACTCCTAGGTGTAAAAATACTCCCACATACAACCAATACATATTAGAAGACCACCAAACTAATATGGAATGTTTCTTTTATGAATATGTCCCAATAGATGGTATAGTTGGTAAGGACTCAGTGTGACTATATTAATAAGCCACCCTCTTATAGTATATATTCGATTAACATAGTGCCGACATGGATTAACTTGTATTCATCCATATTGAGGAAAATCTAACTATTATATAACATGTCTATGAAACCAACTAGCCTAAATATCTATAATATATTAATAATCACCCATTATCCACATGTGGTACATTATATAGCTTCAAATATTTATGAATATGAGTGGTACTATAGTGGACCTACTATGAATGGAACTGATGAATGAATATAGTTATCATCCCAACTCCACCTTGATAGATAATTTTTTATATCCAAAAATCAAAGGAGTTATGTGACTGTATATTAAAATACATCTATATAGTTTCATTCACTTTTTTGAGATTATATGTTTCCATAATGGGATTGATTTAGTGTAATACCAAATTCCCAAAATAAGAAAGAACTCATTGTACATCTCCCCATGGGGGGATATCCCTCCAAGCCGGTAGATATCCAGAAGGATGATACCATCTTTACGATGGGATAGATGGAATGAATTGGTATTAGGGAATTGATGGTCATTTAATTCTCAAAGAAGATATAATTGATTGAATATGATGAAATGAGAAACCCATAAAAGGTAATAATGATGGATAGTGTGACTTTGTTCAAAATATTTAGAACAACTATTTCTATCATAAAATAACTATTTCCATTCATCAGAAATGTTTCCACCAGTTCTCAATTTCAATATAAGGTTCTATCTCCTTCCTAGACTATTCCAGGAAGAAATATGTATGTCAGAATAGCTTGGATTAATGGCATGACTAGAAAAATCATATCCATTTGACCCAAAGGTGAGTTTGATAGCATATGGGATAGCCCATGAGTCTGTTCTATGACTAATTGCATATATTTAGAAATATAATTCTAGATAAAATCATGGTATTTTTTCAGAAATCATGATAGAATATAGTTTTTAGGAGAAATAATAGAAATATCATCAAATTTTTGATATCCATATAGGTTAATCCTATGTGATAAAATATAGCCTTGATGTTAGGACGAGAGAATCCTTTTGAAAACCTGATTCTAAGATTGTACCTAATATCAAGGCTTAACATTAATGTTCTCAGTAGTCATGGGCCTCTATCTAGACATAGTTCAAGATTCAGGGATCAAAAAGATATCTAAAAAAGTTAATTATATATGACAAGCATACCAAAAAAATATCAATTAAAACGAATTTCATAATTCTAGTAGCATTAAGTGAATTCAATATACAATTAGCGGATTCACGAACTCATGAAACAATATAAGTCCCATGTATAAAATGAACCATACAGATCATGTAGGTCTCTTGACTCACTTGAATATAGATTGATGATTGATTTCAACAAGTACTATTTAAATTTTTCTCTTGTGGGTAAATATTTGGAAACATTTCTCAGTAATATGTCTTATTTACATGTCTCAAAATATGTTCTCGCGTAGAGTCAAGGGAACTGGATCTTGTGATGAAGTGTTATGAAATGGCCATGGATTGTGAGCGATCAAAAGACCTCTAGAGAGATGACGTACCTTGTTAATGAAATCAATGATGCTCTAGTATTTAAAGAAAATTACTTTAAATAAAAACAATCACTTATAATAATAAATATTTCCAAGACACCAATTTGTGGTAGCCCCAAAAGACTCAGCATGAAATTTTTTATCATCCGAATCTATCCCTTTTTCACTCGTACATCACTCTGGGGGTGTGAGAATTAGTTGGTGGATAAAAAAATAGAATTTAAAATTATATAGTGGAAGATGTTATCTAACAATGGGTTTTAATTTCACCAATAAAAGGCAGGGAAGAAATCCAAAATATGTCGATCGCATAACATAGAAATACACAACATCACAAGGTCCTCATAATGAAAAGAGAATGGTACCAATGTTGGGAATGATATACTTGAAATCAAAATGTTCCCCTAGCGAAAGCCATTATGTTTTTAAAAATTCATCCAAGAGACACACTGATCAAAAAAGGATACCAGTCTAGTTCCTATAATCCATGAAATTTTTCAATAATTTGACACCAAACAATCACCCAAGCCCCTATAAAATAGAGGGACACAATATAAAATTGGTTGAGATATTGTGTGGTAATTGATCATTATTTGATGTTATTATTTTGTTTGAATGATAAGACAATTCCATGGAGACATGTCTAACTTGGATAATAATGGTTTGATATTCATGCCACATTCATTATGTGATGGGTTTCATACATGTCCATTTTATTCCTCACTACCCCTTTTGCTCCATAGGCATGAAGATTTGTTGTCTGTGAAAAGGATTACACATCACCATAATACCAATTATTTATCACATGACATAGGAGGGTATGTTTTTAAATAGTTTTTACACTATAACATTAGATCCCTATTTATTGATAAATAAAGAAGGAAATAATCAACGGAAAGTAGGAAGCATCTTTTAGAGAAAGGATACACTTTACTCACATGAAGTGGTTCAAAAAATTGGGTGATCACCAATGATCAAGTGATTCCACCCTAAAAAATACATCCTTATCTACCAATGGAACTTAATAATATTTTAATGATCTCATTAAATCCCATGGAATGTCACCATTTTCTCAAATAAGGCCCTATAATAGTCTTCTTTGGTCATGTGAAGGACTTCACACTAGGATATGATCTCTCAAAGACACCAACTCATTTTAGTACAACCCTATGAAAATTCCATGACCAGTAATCATGGATAGAAAAATTACTTTTTATTGTAATAGGGCCATAGAAATGTGTAAGGCGGAAAAATCTCAAGGTGGATGAAAATCAAATGATGCCCTAGATAAACCGCAACAGGATCATGTGGAGAGTGTGATACCAAAATCCTACATAAACTACAGCTCAAATTTGTAATATATGACACACTCAATGTGAAATATAATAGAGGTGGATAGGTATATACATCCTCCCACCTCCTCAGAAAAAAATGCCAAAAAAATTCCGGATCCAACACACATCAAAGTACATGACCATTATTTTTAGAGAATCCAGTCATGTGATTGTGAGGTCCTCTAGAATGTAAATATATATGGAAATCATCAGGGGATCACTCAACATCAAAATTTTACTTTTTTCCAATCATAAATCATAAAAATGGAATTCTATCTTTCCATCCATGTCATATGAACGAGTTTTTACATGTCTATTGAGAAACACAAAACATAAAATAAGCTAAAACCTAGAAATCCATGAGGAACATATACCATATAGTCTATAATTAATGGAAATAATAAATTTGAGACTTATGATAAAATGAATACATTTAACCTTGTTTGATTCACCTAAACATCATAGATCACATGATAACAACAGAAAATGTTACTCAAATCATGTGATTCTACCTTAACAGTCTACTTAGACCATGCAATGAATATTGAGAATATTATGGAATGTTTCATGACATCCTTAGGTAATGTGAACATACTATTTTTATATCCTATTGGAATTTTATCCTTGATCACTTTACGTCCTCCAAATATGTCTCCCAAGGTATGAAGTTACACTAGGACATGTCATAATGATCTCACAATGACACCAGGAAATGTTAGCTCTGTCATGTGAACACATCCTGATGTGTTATAGTTGATCTAACAATGTCCTCTAGAGATGTAATCCCAACCAGGATACACCATCCAGACATGTTAGACATTATCTCTTGATGTCCTCCAGGCTTGTCATCTATGTCTCATGATGTCACCAGGTCACGTCATCCTTGGACATGTGATGTCTTCTAGACATGGTACCACATCTAATGAGATGGTTTCAAGAAGATAAATTATAATTATGAATCATCATTCATAAAATTCAAATGGATCATGTTATAATCATTGGAAATATCTTCTAGGAATCTAGGAAATTTCGAGACATCATCAAATATGGAAGAAAGACACTACAGACTATTCATGTAGACAATCAGAACATGTTATGTAGATATCCCAGGGCATAATATACATGTCCAATGGATATATTTTTTTCATACCCACTAAAGAAATTTGATATTTTTGATTCATAACATACCCATGATAAATAGGATCCCTTCTTATGGCCCATGTAAAAAGGGCACCGTTCTCGATGTTTGTCCAGCCATGTCCCAGACATTCCAATTATCAAGAGGCAATATCCCCCCTGGGCATATAAATATTCCTCATCAACCTACAAATTGACAATGCTACTAAACTATGTTAACACTGATTTATACACTAACTAGGATATGTAGTACACCATCCTATATGTAGAGATAAAAAAGTAAATCCATGTTGTTATATGTCCCTCTATGTCTTTGACATTCCAACTAGAAGGACCTAATCTACACAATGTTATTATCTTTATTCCTCATCTGTAAATGAATGGGGAAGAAAATTGTACTATAGATAAAATGTTTCTTTGTATAATTATGTAATTTAGGATTCCTACTAAAGGCCCAAACATCATAGATAACATTCAAAGGTCTACCATAGAGCACAAGTCCCACATCCAGATATAGTGACACTAATTACATGTTATGCATTATTTTACCCACTAAAAGTTGATTATATGAGAATATGGATTTTCAATGATCATATAAATATCATCATGATTATCTACCAGATAATGAATCTATTGTGTGTTAGAAACATTTAGAGGCATGATATTACATTTCCAAAACACATGCTTGCTCTAGGGGGTAAGCCCCATGTGCATGACTGGACTATAAATACCCTAGATCCTTTGTAACTAGGATAAGTAGGACACCACATGAAGGTTCAATATCGATACCAAATGCCTATGTTCCATAATATACATATCATTCATATGATGTAAAATATAGCATGTTCAATGAACTATGTTTCATTTTATTCATGTTAAAAGTTTGATATGTAAGAGCCCTCATAACAGCTCAATCACATCCTCGAAATAAAAATCTGTTCCCAAGATGAATGTAAATTCATAAGTTATGGGTTATATGGATTCCAAATATATTTAGCTAAAAATTAATGGGAATGAAAAAATTTATTATTTAAATATAAATAGAGTTCATAATAGACCCCCCCCCCCCATTAATCATAAATGGGTTCACTGCCTGATGACTTTTTAATGGCAATCAATCCACTATCAAAATTGGGAAGATATTATGAAGCATTTCATAAATCAATACAGTTCTCTAGTTGTATGATAAATTCACCCCAAAATGGTGTGATGAGACGAAACTACCATCAACTCAAAGGACGTAAGTTCCTATATTCCAATGGATCTTAAAAATAAACTAAACAATGGCTTTGTAATGTGGTTTTATACTCAGTTATGGATTTTGGAAACATTTTAAGTTTCTATTAAGAACAATAATTTTTAAACTAATGTTGTTAATTGTACAAGTTATCAAGCCTCCCCACAATCAACCATTGATAAAACCAAATCCACAGTATTGGTATCATTTTCGAAAAAAAGTGTTGATTTGAATGTTCTAGTGGTGTTATATGTAAAAGCATATGTTTGTATTGTGTCATTGTCCCTAAAATGTATTTTATTTTTATTTATATATTAACTCAACTAGGTTCAGAATCCTTATCATCACCCAAAATTTTTAGGTACTAGTTTTTCTCAAATATCTTGGTTGGTGGGGAATTTTTTTTATGGATGTGTCCTATTCTATGATCTTAATTAGGTAGTGGTTTAAGACATTATAACGGATTTGATATTGGATTGTCCTAACATGATTTTATAGTCCTAATAATGTCGATGTAGTTTGGGATACGTATTGAACCACATTAGACATTGATGGATATGTCATCTGACAATATTGAAGGTGTGGTTTTTAAATACATTCGACATTGGGAAGTGAGAGTAGAAAATTAGTAGGGTATTGACTGAATGGATCCATTATTGGTTTAATATTGTTAGTATATTAATATACAATGGATGTAGTATCTGGATAGGGATTTAGAGTGAGGTGGGGATGGATTTTTGAATTTATTAGGTTTTTATTGTTTCTTATTTTTATTCTATAGATCATGTTTATCACCTTGTAAGATTTATACGGCACACCTTGGGTGTGATACAACTAAGGGAATAATTTCTTTTCAACATATATATATATATATATATATATATATATATTATTTTAGGGTTACAATGATGATTTCAGGGAATATGTTAGATACCAATATCTTAGGTGTGAGTCTATTATTGAGATGATACTATAGGGATTATCATTTTCTATTTATATGGGGAATTTTATTTTTATTTTTCAATATTTCTCATTTATTAAAGTATTTTTTTGTTCTATTTAGATTATATGAATGATTTTATCATCTTCGTTATCTTATATCCAAATCTTATTTTCACTATCGAGGGTAATTCCTTCCATTTTTGTGATTCTTATACCATCGGTTACAATCGCCAACCTAAGTTCTTTTAAATGTGGTATTTATTTGTCATTATCTATATTCCTACATTTTTTTCCTAGGAGGGGTTCATTGGTTGGGTTGTGTAAGGAAAAAATAATTTTAAGATCCCAAAATGAAATATTCTGTATTACCCCCAGTTTCTAGTAAGTAACCATTGTTTTATGCTTTTTAAGTACATGAAGCATATGAGAAATTGTTGGGGTGAGTTTTGAAATTTTAAGGTGTCCAAGGGAAAAAAGGTGGTGATGCATGGGCTTCACACAGGTCACCCAAACCGTGCAGAAGCCATGTAGGAGGTGTCACTTTGGACAGAGGATACCGCCCGATGTGCACACAGTTTGGGTAAACCGGGTGAGGATTCCGTGCGGAGCGCCCCTTTGAATAACTGAATACCGCATGGTTAGCGCACGTTTGACTAACCGTGCAAACTAACCATGCGTAGGGTCAACATAGATCGTATATTTAAGGATCTAATATGTTTTATCTTTAAATTCAGCCCTTTTTTCTCCTAGATATCTCTAACTCGGGATTTCTCTCTAGTGAAGGTGGGTGAACACTTACTAGGTATTTTGGAAGTGATCCAGAGGTTTTTGTTGGTGTTTATAGGCCGATTGACCAAGGTATGTCTCAATTCATTTAGTTTTCATAGATCTCCTTCTTCCCTCTTAATTGATCCTTAGATATACACCCAAGTTGGGTAGATCTAAGGTAGTGGATGACTTTTAAGTCATGTTTTGGTTTTGTTGGTACTAGAGGAAGGAATATAAGGAAGTTTATATGAGTAGTGGACTCGGTTTTGTTGGCTTTCTTCGTCCATTGGTTGGGTTTGACTAATTTATTGAGGTAGGTGGCCTCACTCTGGATTCCTCGTTCTTAGAACTTGAAGGCTTAGTTTGAAGTTATTTTCCTTGATTGAAATGGTTTGTTCATATGCTGTGAAAGAATGGTTGAAACCACTTTTATGTAACGGGTGATGGAAATTGAGTGATTTTGGTTATTGTTTGTTTATGTGAATTTAAAATGGTGATTTTAAACTGGTTATGGTTTTTCTGCATGAAAGAAATGGTTTCCAATAAAAGGTTTTATTATTTATTGAAAGGTTTTGAACAAACTTGGTATGGATGGAAATGGTTTTCTATAAAAGTTATCTTATTGAAAGGATGGTTTCGGCATGATTATTGTGAATGTGTGGTGTGTGTTCATGTTTCATATACAGGGATTGGTTGAAATATTACCTTGTTCTATGTGCCAAAAGTGTAATGGAAAATGGGAAAAAATTACCCTGTGATGTCTTGGAATATCGATGAGAAACTGCTCATGAGTATGGAACTGTCATAACAAAGCACGCATAGTTGATTTCATGGGTTTTGAAAAGGTTTGATGTGCCGAAAAGGGATTTTGTAAAATGGACATGTGAATTTGATTGGAAACATTGTTTGGTTGATTTTCTTGAGAAAGATAGTTTTTGTTGGAAAATGGTTTTGACTTGGAACTTCATATGTGGTGAACTATTTTGGAATAGTCTTATATAAATTGTTTTATATAAATGTGCTATAATGTTTTAACATAGAGGCATGGGTTAGAAAGTAATTGGGAAAAAACTACTGAGATTCATTACTCACCCCCTGCTTTGGCACATTGGTGCTCTTGCAGATTTCATATACCAGGATGTTGGAAAAGGAAAGGCGTTACATGTTTATAGTAATACTTAGTGATACATGGGGTGGTTTGTGATGTTGGAGCACAGAAATTGTGTATCAAGGAGTTGTTTTGCTGTCTTGTAGTATTTTATTTTTTCTTTCTGTGGTTTACTTTGATTTATTTTTGGTTTCATATGTGGTACTTTAGGTTGTTTATGATAAAATAATTGGTTGAGTTGTCTTAGATTTTATCATGCATCATTTAGTTGGTTTGTATGGTAATGGTTATTGGCTCTATGGTGTGTTCCAAAAGGGTAAATCGTCCCCCACTTGTTTTGAAACCCTTCGGAATTTATTGCCATCCTTTGGCACCTTGGTGATGTCACTTACAGCCTAGTAATGACTTATTGTACTCTCAAGACAATGAGAATTGGAGGGTTATTAAACAGTATATTAGCGGTATGGTAATATAATTTATTATAAATTAAATATAAGATGTAAATAATTTTAAATCTTTAGATGTTGGAGGTTATGAAAAATTTACCCACCATTAGGAAATACACATTTTTAGGTTTTATTGGATAATCCTAATTATGGATGTTTGTAATGGCACTTAGATTTTTTGTTATGATAAATATATACCATGTGTTCGAAACATTTAATCATTGATGAAAACCATGAATACATATCATCAATAAGATTATGATAATTTTGGTATGTAGATATTAATATTTCATTAATGACTAATGTTAACAATATTTTTTACATTGTGTTATTTATTGAATAATGATATCTTAAGCCCTCTGATGTGATGTGAAATGTCTGATCAAGGATATTATAATGGGATTATATTGATAAGTTCATTTTTTAAATGTTAATAAAAAAGAAATCAAGCACTTAAGAATATGAAACAAGAATAATTTTTTTGATTAATTATTTTAGTACTATGGTATCATATTATATACGAGGTTTTCAAATGTTTTAATAGTAATTTTGGAGTTTATGTTTATTATCTATATGTTACCTCATTTGTTTATAGATTATAAAAATGGACATTATGTTGTATTACTTAATTCAACTGATGAAGAATCACATAGGGTCCCCCAGAAAGTGTTTTCAAAACCATAGTTAAATTATATTTCAAATTTACATAATGAAAAAAATAATATTCTCTTAATTTTGATAGTAATTATTCTTGTTTAGATAATAGTAAATATATATTCACCAATTATTATAGAGATTATATGAGAGCTAAATAGTGAGTAATTAATCGGTACTTATTTTAATGAATAATGTTTTTTAAACTTATCCGTGAAGAATGATGTGGTATTTATATATTTCAATAAATATGCATTATTCATGGTTTTGTAAATAGTGAGAAGGAATTATGAGATGAATTAAATGTCATGTGATAAGTTATAAATTAAATTTATTTAACTAAATATTAATATATTTATTGGAGATATAATATTTATCAATCTCTAATATTATATCATTTTTATATATAATAATAATATTATTCTATTTCAACATGTGGTTCACCAATGATTATGGGAATAATAACTTTATTTCAAAAATTATTTAATCTTCAAATATATTTATATAATTATAGTGTAATTTAACATTCAATCTTATGCTATTTCATTCAAATCATTGAACATAATAAATTTTTTAGTGAATCCATTAAATATATAGGAATATTTTCTTCTAAAACACACTCAATAATGTAATGTGATCCTCCTATTCCACCCTCTTGATTATAAAGAGAAAAAATAATTCTTCTTTTTGTAGTGCATCTTATGATGATCAAGAATAGTTGATGCACTAAATAATTCTTTTCTCTCCACAAACCCAATATTTCTATGATGATACTCAGAGGCTCATAGATAATGTGTCGATCATTTCTAGATGGAATCTATATTTTATTTTTTGTTCCCAAATTTTATATATAGTTTTTTTTCAAAATAAAAATTCCATGATATGAGAAAAATGAAAGGTGATACAATATATAATGAACAAATATTTGAATGAAAATAAAGAAATGATGCTAATTTATAGAAACATATTGTTGGAATGATTATTGATAGTGAATATCACATTTGGAAAGTTAATGAGATGATATTCATTTTTATGTTATGTTATAATATTGTAAAATACTAATTTTCAATTATTTCAAAAAATAATCTAAAGACAGAAGATATTCCTACTAAACCAATAGCAAGTAGACCCATATACAGGTGAATAACATATAAAAAATCTAATTTAATGTTTAAATGAGATATATCTAATGTTGAATAACCTATCACAGTGTAACATAGAGTGATTTATTTTAGAATAAATGTTTTCACACTATGGACTGTGTTTATTATTAATAGTAGAATATTAGGATTGATAAATGTATATTCATTCTAGATTTGGAATATGATTTTTCTAGAATACATATATATTGTGTATTTTATTTTTTGTAACATGTTAGTGATATACTGGGCAGAGTATCAAACTATTTTAGTAATTAATAGTTAAATTTTATGATTTTTTGAGATGATTGGAAAATCTTTGAGAATATATAAAGAAATTATAAGTCCATTGGAATTAATCTACAAATATCTAATTTTTCAAATTCCATTAAAAATGGACACATCCTGGTTTTATATATTTTAATTCCCAAATATTTAATGTCAATTAGAATTTAATATATCCAGTGATTTATTTATGATTATGAGGTGATTATAAAAATTTGAGTTTCCACATATAACGATATCTAATCACATGTATTTTCATACTACAATACTTCATTGTATGAAATTTATTCCTATTATACCACTTTGGATTTATATATATATTTTTAAAAATATTGGATATATTTTTTCTAGTGGTAAGTGAAATATATCCACCACTAATCATATTTCTCAAAATATATTTCACATCATATTTATGAAATTGAAAGATCCCAACATAGGAGATAAAACATCCATCAAAACTAAATGTTTTTACTGGATGAACAACATGTTTTAATATCTTAAAAAAATAATTATTTATTCAATTAGGAGGACGAAATTATTTTTTAATCATAAAATAGATGGAAAATATTTTGATACAGTATTCATAAGAAGTATATGAGCATATTGTCATCCATGGAATGTAATATCAATGAAAGATACATAAGGGGGTTTCCAGAAGATATTAATTTTGAGGAAATGAAAAACAAGTTGATAAAAATGCTATAATTAAGTGATCAAAAAAGCATGAATATTATTTAGGAAATTATTTTACTTTTTATAATGGATATAATAAGATTATATATATTCTTTTTTGATGAAAAAATGGATTTATCATGTTTTAAATAATATAGAAGATAAAGACACATTGGATATTTATCTATAAATTTGTGTTAAGAATTTTCTTGATATGAATATGTTATCATGTATGAAATTAATTAGTATGTTTGGATATGAATTATTCAAGGAATAAATTTATCATATTCCATATTTATCTAATTTTGGAAATCCAAGATGATTCTATTGTAGAGTGATTCTAATTGTGATATTTTTTTATATTAATTGGTATTTTTAATGTGTGGATTTATTAGATGTAATTTTATAGGACATTGAAGATGAATATGAACCTCTAGAAGAGTAAAATGAAATCATATTAGACTAATTTTCACAAATGTGTCAATAATCAATGATTTAAAATTTGAATACTCTTTGAGGTGAAAGAATTACATATGAGAAGATTGGTAAAGCATAATGGGTACTCTATTATGTTACTTTTATGATATCATATAAATTCCCTTTTCAAAAAAATGATTATGGTATTTTATGTGGATTTAATGAATTAAAATTTAAATATCATACATGTCATAAATTATATTATTGAGTTGAGTAGAGATGACAGATCAATTAAATATACCTCAAATATTATATCTCACTCTTTTAGATAATATTTTTTGTGCAAGTGTCTAGTAAGAGTTTGGGATGCTAAAAGAACCTAATATAGTTAATAAGAAAAATAATAATCTATTATAACCTTTTTTAAATAAGAATAAGAAGTAGAATATTAATAGAGTGTTCCAAGATCAGGAAACCTATATATAATTGAAGAAGAATAAGTATTTTTAGTTTAGTAGAATTTTTTTTAAAATAAGAACTTCATTATAGGAATGTACATGCACATATTTTCTTATGATATGTATTTTAAATATTATAGGTAATTTTAGATTCTATATATTTTAGTTAAAATATAATTTTCTTGGAGTGGATACATAACATAAATGATTTTGAAGATCCACATCATACAGAGGAAGGAATCATAGAACTAGTTAGAGTAAAATAAAATAGAACAGAGTATAAAGATTTCATTACTTCCATAATATAGTAGATGGGTATTAAAAATATAATATATTAACGCTGCCTATGTAATATGGTGTAAGAGGATTCTTGATAATCCAAAAACACTGATTCCTGTTTGTGATTTAATTATGGTAGGGAATCCATGACTTAATGGGATTTAAAAATACATGGTTTAGGTTTCCCAAACCATGGTCAGACAACATAAACTTATTATATGAGGATATTTGACCTCATATATTATTTTAATAACTTTGTGTTATAATAAGTAAATATAATCAATATCTATACACTATTTGACAAATATTAGAGGTCAAAATACTAAAAAAATCTTCAAATAATAAATTATTATTATAATTTTCTATAATCGATCAAAAATTTTTTTACCCTCCCCACAAAAGAGTTACATCATGGTGTAATATGAAACAAATACTTTTATTAGTTTATATGTTCTATTTGATTATGTATTTTGAATGCTTAAAATCAGAATCATATTAAAGGTTAACTATAATCAGGAATTTATTAAATTCTGTAGGTTAATTTTACCTTTTTCTATTTAAAGTAATGTTTTAGAAACATTATTAATAGAATGAAATAATATTTTATACGTAAAATACAATAAGAAATGATTTTTATGTTTCGTGAAAAATATAATAAACAATATTATTAAATGTGATATATAATTGGTGATGATTTATTAAAACAGAGTTGATACAACATTGGATTTTTTTTATCTAATTGGTTAGAATATTTTTTCAAATTTTTTTGAATATATTTTCTGTTGTGATGCACGAAAAAGCATTAAAGAATATGTTTTTATTGATTCAATTAATTAATTAATTCTCAAATAATGTGTAACATGATAATGGTACCTAAATATGTTATCAAATATATGTTTTCATATATTAGTTGACTAGTTAATGGGAAGTCTCAATTGTAGGTAGAATATAATGTATTTAAAAAGAAATGGGAAAATCCATTGGCCTTCTAAAAAACCATCATAATGATTATTAAATCCATATAATAATATCCCAAAACGTTTGAGTGAATTTATATCATTACATTATAATGGAATTAAAATAGTTCATTTTGGGGAATTGGATTTTGAGGAAAATTTTGAGGTGTCTCATGAATTAGAGAAACATAATAAAGTGTAAAATGATGTAAACTCTAACAAGTTATGATTTAGAACAATAATTTTGAAGGAGAAAAATTCCATTTTTAGGTCTTGGAAAATTCATAATGATGAGATTTATAATAAGGATATTTATTAGGATGAAATGTTGAGTTCAGTGTAATATGAAAAGAAAATCCATAACTAAAATTGTTTGAGATGAAAATCCATCTAAAGAATCTAAAATAAGTAAAATCTAGAACATCCAAATATATTGAGAAAATTTATTCTTCCATTACAAAATAAGAGGAAATTACTACCTAAAATAACACTCTTTATGGTGAATTAATGTTCTTGATGTCATCTAGAGACAACTCCAACTCGAGCACGTGTAGAATGGTATCCCAAACATCAATGAAATTTATTTTCAATGAATCTAAAATTGTGAATACATCCATATTTTTTTTAATACATAAAAAATGTTGATATTCATGAATTTTGGGATAAAAATAAATATATCAATTAAATTGGTGTAAATTTAAAAGAACAACAATTAAATAAATAATCTAAAACATTACAAGATCACTCTAAAATTTAATAAATAAGAAGATAAAGTATAGACTGAAACTATTATGAAAACTACATGATAAATTTGAATGTGTTGGTTCTATGTTGTGTCCAACCATTTTGAAGTTGATTTTTGGAATAAAGTATTTGTATACACAAGTTTAAATAATCATAAATAGGGGGAGAAAATATGAAAAGATGAAACCCATGAATAGAATCATATCTAATTGGAAGTGAGTAATCAATAATAACAAATTTGACTATGGGATATATTTATATTATATATGGAACATTAGTGTTCATAATAAGGATTAAAGATGGAATAATAATACCCAGGATCACCCATTTAGAAATTAATATATATAGCCAAATATTATGAATAATATTAAAAATGAACATGTGTATATATAGGGAGAGAAAACCTTAAGCATATAGATAATAGTACTCCCCCCAATAAGTAATTTTGGAATATTGAATATTGTTTCAAGTGAATATGGATGATATGCTTCTATGATCATTATAGGGGAAACATAATGAGTCATTACAAGATATTATTGAATGAAAAATTTAATGAGATTTAACTGACATAAAAAACGAGTTGGTCTAAAAATGAAATTATAGGATTCACAATGTTTTCCACACAAATTTTGAAGTTGTGGAGATGTTACCTATAATAGAATGGTTCAATGATGATAAAAATTGATTCTAGAAGGTGCAACCATGTATAACATTGGTCTATCAGATATATGTCTGTCTCTCCTTAAAAGATAAAATAAATGGGGAAATAACCTATTATCTCTTTTTGAAAAATTATCAATTGAAATAGAAAATCTAAAAAAAAATAATTATCTAAGAATTATCATACTAATATTCTAATCTAGAGTCCATTATCATTTTTAATAAGGTTAAAATATTTGTGCATGATTATATGGATAAAAACAATCATTCTCTTATGTGTAGGAATATCATTATAATTAAGAATAATTCTGAAAATAAATTTAATTACCTGAGACCCATAGTGAAAAAATTAGAAAATGACAAGGAAAGTATACACGGAGTGTTGAATATATTTAAAACATTCGAAAATGGACTTTCAATGTTGAGATTTATATTTCACCCATTTCTATCAAACTGAGTAATTTATGGAAGATCCATATAATTTCTAATATGTAATAAATATGTTCACATGATTCTAATTTATGGTTATACTTCATTGAGGGTATCCCTTGTGGTGTATCATTTAAAAGAGTGAAAAGCTTCAGGAATTTAATACATATGTCTAAATCTAGAAATTTTGAAAACCCATTTTCAATATAAGGGATAGGGTATGATCCCCTCTCACATCACTTATTTTAACATATTTACTATGTCTATCTAGGTTAATTCTCTAACTGACTGTGGAAGAACTACCGTTTCAAATTATTGATGTATTTCCTAAAGTGATCATAACAACTTAGTGTGTCATGAAAATATGTATGTACATCCCAAAAAAATTAAAATCGAAAACTAGTATCACATTTGGGGAAATTATGGACAATATTGTTGAATAAACTTTTCACTATCAATTTATATAAAGGGTGAACCATTGTAATCATATATTTTATTTACTGATGATATTTTTAAGTCAATAAATCTTTTTTGTTTCTCGTAGTTCATTTAATTTTGATTAATTTTTATTCAATGATTTTTAAAATTTAAATATATCTTGATATTTGTTTATTTTGTATTATAATTGCTATCAATTGTTGGTATCTATGAGTTAATAGAGAGAAGATAATTTTAACTAATTTAGTAGTGTTATTGATAAATCCTTCCCAACCTATTATGATGAAAACTAACGTGATATTAATCTAATATAAGAAATTGTTTTTCAAAAATTGTTGCATCACCAATTCACATTAAATTTACATTAAAAATTGGATGTTACTATTATTAAATTGAAAATAATATTAAAAAAATGTAAAGGGGGATGTTTTTTGCAAAAAAAGTTTTATGTAGTTTTTTTAGTTTTATTTATTATTAATATTTCAATTAAATGTTTTCAGTGAGCGTAATTCATTCACCTAGATTGATAGAAAAATAATCCACATAATAATATGAATGATATTAATTCCTTTGAACAAATCATTATGTTTTTATTTAGTAGTGGATAATACATTCATAAATTTAATGATATAGTGTTCATGTATATGAATATTTTTAAAATGACAATTCCTTATATTCAATAGTTTGAAATGATGAGATGAAGAATGTGGTCTTGGTTGCCGAAGCATGGGAAGGACTAACATTATTCTTATGGTTAATATGTGAAAATTTTTATCATTGTTTCTAGGAGATATATATATAGTTCTAAAATCTATCATACAGTTATCTTTTATGTTGGATGATGTAATATGTTTTTTTACACAAAAGATTGATGTCATTTCTGAGGAAATCCAGATCATGATAGATCATAGAAGAGAAACAACATAGTTCAATGTGGATTTATATAAATTACTATGTTATTTATTATTATATATGATACAATAACTTCAAATTTTTGTATAGGTTTCTCATAATTATTTTAAAAAATTTAACACTAATTTGAATAATTCCTACAATTATACGAATATATTTTAGGAGACCTGGAGATATCTGAATTTTTATTGAAGTCATTTGTAGAAATATATTATTTAGTGTTCAAAAAATTTTATATTTTGTCATAGTAATTATTTTTTAGGTCATCATATGAATTATAAATGATAATAAAAATCTATCTTCATATCGTATTAATTTAAGGAGATTCTAATATTTTTTTATTGAATATATGACAATTTTGGATTATATGCCTTTATATACCAAGAGACTTCATCATATGTATTATTTTTTTCTCTTATGACTTTAGAGTCGATTGGAAATATAGAAAATTCTATTGTGTTTGTATTTTAGATTTTATCATATGTATTTTTCTAGAAATTATATATATTTGAACTAAATAGTTTTCGATCATAATAATTTAATAACTTTTATGTAAGGAATCAACATTTATATAAATTTTGGAGTTGCTACCGAATAAAATATTGAATTTATAGATTTTAAATATAATAAAGATGAAATTATTTTGGATCATTTAAGTGTTTTAATATCATGATAGAAACATAAAAATTATTTTTAATATTATGTTATTTTTTTCATGGTATGAATCAAAGGATGTGATAATTATCCATATAATGGAATGATCAAATATATCTAAAAAGAGAGTTTTTAGATTTTAATAATAAAAAATGTATGAAAAAATATTAAAATGTTTTTATATTAAGTAATAAAATAATCATTAATTTAATTTCTGAAATTAACTGATATTTTTATAAATGTGATAGAAGGAATATATATCTTTAATGTATTCTTGGATGAGAAAATAGATTGATCAGTTTATTCTAGATTAATAAAAATGAAGACACAATGAATTTTGAGTAGTACACATATGTATAAATTTTCATTTTTAAATGATATTTGAGTGTTATATTGAAACTAAGAGGGATAACTTGTACTTTTACAATTTATTAAAAACAGATATCTTCTACACTATTGAAATATACATATGAAATATGACTTTAATTCCATTTTTATTTTTAGTGTGTACTTTTTATATATATGTGGAGATTTGTAAAATGTGGGTTCAAAGGATATATTTTTAGAAGAATAAAATCAAGAAGATAATATTGAAAAATAATAAAATAACATAACTTGTATATGAGATTTTAAAATGCAGGTGATATAAAAAATAGTATTCTTAGAATACTTAATGAGTATAAAGAGTAGCATAAAATAAACATGGAAACCCAAAAACATTATTATACTATGTAGACAGTAGGATAGAAGATATTTTATCATATATGTATATAATTTACTTTAGATGGGAATGAATAAAACTAATATATTGAATCCACATATATATATATATGAGTGATGAATATCTCATGTTGATAGAGATAATGAATCAAGCTTCTATTCAACAAAAGAATACATTTTTTTGCTACCAAAGATGTTTAGGATCATGAGTGTATTAATTGTGAAAAAATTAAAGATAAATTATTCATTTTATGAATTATAATAAGAATCTATATTAATATATCAGTAAGAATAAGATGAATAAGAGAGGGTGTCAGACCAGTAAAACCTACAAATTCTATAAGAAGATGAAATATTTTATGTTGAATAGGCCACAATATATTGTAAAAAAATGTAATCGAAATGAAATTATTATGATCAATTTTCATGTGTTGAGTTGTTGAAATGTTTATGTATATTGAAGGCTACGTTTAATTGAGCATCTAGATCAATTTTTTCTTTGAGGAGACATCCCTGGATCGCTTGTGAATATCAAATATAGAAGGAGGAAGGATGACAATAATTATTGATAGAAAAGGACTATGGAATGTCCTAGAAATAAACATTCACATTCAAAATATAGTGCAGTTATGCTATCGGTGTGATGTGCTCATTATACACTTAAAATATCAATGATTATGTTTTAGGATGATTCATGGGTACCCATTGAAAATGGTGACTGATTTATAATGTTGAATCAACGACTTAATAGTAGATGACATGTAAATTATTAGGCTTCATACATCTTGGTTGAACCCATTATAAACCTCCCAAGATAATATTTTTATAAATATGTTCATTTAAAGTTTTTATTTCCTTATATGTAAAATAGAATCAGATCGATACATTATTTTTGTAGTAATGTGGTTTGAAATGTTGAAATTAAAAAAAATAAATAAAAGAATAAAAGTATATTTATAAAGTCATTCCAAATAGGATTCTCCCATCCCCTAAAAGGTGAGTTTGTATAGTCCACCTGGACATTATAGAATAATTTTCCGACAATGAATATTTACCATGTAGAATAAAAAATCATCAACAAAAAATGAATATCATTGTGATAAAGTTCATAATATATATAAAATAATTATTAATTATATTTTACCATCTTCTATAATTTATTAATGGGTTTTTATATTTTGAAGTTATAAGAATTAATAAAAATTAGTTGAGGAAATTTCAATGTTGTATGTGGGCTTGACAACTTTTACTTCACCCATGAACTTCCAACTAATACAAGAGTAGTCATAATATTATTTATAATAATTTTACTATTGTGGAATTATATAAATTGTTTTTCATATCATTTCATATTTTAAATTCAGATTTTTAAACCAGCAATTGATATTACATAATATTTCACCATTATATAGTCATGAACCCATGAAGAACAAATGAATAATGATAATACGATTCATCATGAGTTACTAAAGTATTTGGCCTATTGATATAGTTACAATGTTTGTAAAAATATTACTCATCATAAAATGAGTTTCACCACATCAAGATGATCCACCTGATTTATTGCTCACCAATCAGAGGTTAAAAAACAATTTTATCATAACATTGTATATTGATTTACCAAACAAGATTATAGCCTTATAGAATACCAATCATGTAATGCACCTCCAAGTCATGATGTGCTACATAATTCATCATTTGATATTAATATAAAACGTGTTTACATTTGTATGAATCAAACAATGATTTACAACTTCATGTTAGTCAACCAATAATTAATGAGATTAAATGTCATGAAGCCCATATACCCACCATGTAAATCTTTTAAACCTCCAAGGTAAACATTCCTAGTTCGATAAGGGTTCTTGGTGGTGATAAAGAATGAGACACATGTAGTTTGTACCATGATAGTACACATTGACTAAACACTCAGTAATCACCAAAATAAAATTTTTCAAAGAAACAGTTAATTACATCATGTGAAGAAACCTTCTTTTATTGAATCTGAGGTGATACTATGTAATAATATTTTAATGGTATCTAAATTATCAATTAATTTCAAATAATTAATTGACCATATAATTTATGTGTTCACTATTTGAATTTAAATATTTATATACCATATGGATTGAAAATTGTCAAATTGTGATAAATGCTACATTTTTTATAAGTCATTTCATATAACAAAATTTCATGCTTCTATATCACATGTCTAGTTATATAATTTGACATACTATATGACCATTTAATAAAAACTAATGATTGTTTATTTGGTTACAAGTCTTGTTATCCCCATATTCACATATTTTACTTATTTAATTTAAAATGAATCTTTTTTTATTTTTAAATTGAATAATACAATTTGTAGGATTGTTAAGATAAGACACAATGAATTAATTTTTGAGTTCATTTGTTAAATAAAGAAAATAATTCAATGAAATATAACCTTAAAAATAATGAATTGAAAACAATTATAACTCATGTACATATATTTTTTCATTTCATGTGTGCATGAAAATGAGCATAAATAGATGAAAACTATGTTTCCCCACATATGTGTTTGAGTAAAATATTATGAAATTGATGAAGCTCTTAATAATGTAGAGTTTGTTCAAGATAAAATAATAGGGGAAAACAACATAAGAGTTATTTTTCATTATATTTGGTTAATAAAACTCAAACCTAGGTACAGTAAAAGAAGTATTCTCATAGGTTACAATATATTATTTTATATTCGAGTAAAAAAATCATTAGATAAGATCATGATCATGCCATATTTATTATTTTTGTTATTTTAGTTTCATGGTTAATTATTTTTGGACTCATAATTGTTGTCACTTAATTGATGATTTCCCAATAATGTATGACAGAATAAAAATAAATTAGAATATGTGAAATGTTTATCATTATATGATGAATCAATTAATAAAAATAAACTAAGTATTAATAGAAATTTAATAAAATTAAATTACTATTTTAAATAATAATGATAGATAGAATAGAAATTAAAATATTATGTTATTAAATACATCCACATTATAAGTTAAAACAAAAATGTAGTTCAACATGCCAAAATAACCCAGTTCAGGTTTCTTTCTACTATCAATGAAATTTACATTTATATTAGTGTCTTCATATCCTAGTTCAGATCTTTTTTTTACTTCCCATGAGAATTTAGTGTAAATATGAGGTCTATTTTGATGAAATCCAATCCAATGATTCTTAAATTGGTGATTCAACTGTACTGATCAAAGAGATGAGAGTCAATGTATGTAGAAAGAACACATGTTTATTTTTATTTTATTGATAGTTCAAGCCCTAATTTGATATTTCAGATAGATATATGTCTATTTTATAAAATAGTAAACATGTAGTACGATATTCTGATGCCAATGTTGAGGGTTATGGGTGTTGATAAAATATAATGTTATTAATATATTAATCAATATTTATTATCTAATTTTTATTTAAAATAATGTAATAAAATATTATCTTACTTTTTGATAAAGATTATAACCATAAGACATTAAATATATATCTAAAACTCATAATATAGAGGTATAAAATTATCATTTTCATGAATTTTTATGAATGACATAACTTCTTTTCCATTATATTATGCCACGGATGAAAATTACACATATTGAAAATTCCATTACCTAAAGTTCATGGTTAATAGGCTTGTCAGGAAGAACATTATCACATCATGAAACATTTGAATAATGCCTATAATTTATAATTTATCATTCTATATTCCATGACCGATTATCTAAGGAAGAAATATTATGATATTAGTGAAAATATAATGACGTGTTGTCATTTTAATCAAAATTTATTGAATAAATGATATGTGAAGAATGATATATCCAATGTTCAACTCACCAAATAGATTAGGGTAATAGTCTTGTCTAGGTATTACGTGGTCAATATTATTTGACATAGTGAGTGTTTAAAAATTATAGGATTTAAGATCACTAATGATTCTCACAGAGATATAGTTTTATCCTTAGTATCTAGGTGCCTCTATGGTTTCATTATTAATTATAACATTGTAAATAGTTATAAGTCTCTATCACAACATGGCACATGGATTCTCAATATTTAAATGGACATTATTTATTAAAAACATGTGGTCCTTGTAGTTATTGAAAAGAATAATATGGAAAAGGGTCCCGAAACACCATATTTGTCAGTGTATTCTAATCACCATAAATATAAATAAAAAAATCAATGACAAGGTATGTAAAATGTTGTTGTATATATTTAATATTGAATTCCTACTCAAAGAAGAGTTAAAACCAGTTAAAGAAGATTTGTGAAACATTATGGGCATTATTTATTGAGTGAAATAATTACATAACAACCAATTACGTATGAGATAAATATTTTGGAACATGCATATATATCCAAATGTACTGACCATCTAAATTCCCATTTATTTTAAAAGAGTGAGAGATCATATGGAATCAAATATAACTTTACATGTTGTATCTAATAAAATATACTACCACCATCCATATTTAATATTGGATGATCAAGGTTTTGAAATAGTATTATTATGTACACTCAATTAAAAAACAATAATTTTTATATCCTTGTTAGTTGTGGCTGGATTTATTCCAAATAAACTATTATAAATCAGTTTAAAAATCCACAAATAAAACCAAGTTGTGAAATCACCACCCTGTTCATGTGAACGGGAGGTGGTGGAAAAGCCTCTATCATGGTATCCATTAAAATTATTATGAACTAAATGCACTCAGAAATATTCATTGTTATTAATAACGAAATATTAACTTGAAACATTTTCATTGGAAAGTTGGAATGACCACAATTATTATTGAAATGGGACACACTAAAGGGAGTACACATTATCTAGTATATTATGTAGATGTATTATTACTTCAGTAATATTCTAATGATTCATGTATATATAGATATATATAATAAATCAAGTATAATTCTAAGCTCATGGAGATTTTAAAATATTTCTAAATAATGTGTAGAATCAAAATGGAATAAATATAATGAATCTATAATATTTTTGAGGTTTTTGTTATCCTAACTAGGAATTCATTGATTATTTATGGGAATTTTCTAGTTGATCTCAATTCTATCCCCTTACTTCACCATAGTGTATTGTTTTTATTAAGTGGTTGAAACATACATTTCAAGTCTTAGTATGTTTAATGGTGATTTATTGTGTTGTTATATTTCCTTTTGGGGATATTCATCATACACCATAATATACACACTAAAATGAGTGTCAAATAATGTAGTAAATGAAATTTCTATCGATTTAAAATGTAAAAATAAAATACATACAATTAAATAATAATGTATTAGGTTAAAATGAATTTTTTAATTCTAGTTAAGGAAATATATTAGACACTAGTTGTATGTAAACTAACTATATAAGATATCCCATTTAATTAATAGGAAATTACCCATAATATCCTCTATATAGGAATGACACTATGGAATGAAAAAAAATATTCATAGAGAGGTATAACTTTTCTAAAAGAGGTAGTGGTATTATGATAAACATTGATTAATTTGATGCTCTAGATATAGAATATTTGGTGTAGTACCACATAATAGGGTTTACCATAGAATAATTTCATTGTTTTAACATAAGTAATACATATAATCCCCCAATAGGTTAGAGAAAAAAAGATATTTCTTCATATCACCAATGGTTTTTACTCATTATTGGATTAAAATTATGTTATTATCTTTTATAAGGATACAATGGTGTGATCAAAATCATTAGTAAGGAAAGAAGGAATGAATTTGGATAATGATTATAGATTTCAAAACCATGAATGGGTTCTTGTTAACCTGATGGTTTGTTAAAATTAAATTGTGTGAAAATGGTTACAAAAAAACAAGACATATATGGTAAGATGAGTACAAATAATGAATGTATAATGGACACATTTTCTAAATAGAAACTATTAACAGACTGCAAATAAATTTTTTTTCCTCCATGTTTAATCTCACTATAATTCTATATTCTAATGAATCATTCATGAATATTTTTTTTAATCAATTTTCAAAATAGTATTCTATAATTGAATCCTTGGGGAATTTTCCTATAGGAAACAATAATATGGAATTTCCACTAAAGTGTTGCAAATAATATATGAATGTTTTAGATATATAAGTTTGCATTGAATAAAGTATTTTAGTCATGGAACATTCAATTAACTGAAGCCATAAAAAATATTGAAGCATTAAGAAACAATATAAGCTATATGTTTTATAGAGGTTTAGTGGAAATGAATTATTATTAGTAGTAGTATATGTTATTAAATTAAAGATTATTGGGAAAAAACATATCATTCATATATTTTATTAGAATATAGTTCTAAACGATCTTATCCATTATGGACATAGATGAATGCACCTGCAAACACATAATTAAGATCATTAATGATAGATGCAAGTGGTCTTATATACTAATGCATGGTATATAAATTTAATGGAACCAAAATAGATTTTGTATAGAACAATCAAAGATGGGTTTTGTGGTAGTATAATTTTTTTTCTATTTATATGGACAATAATAAATAACTAACACATACTATGAGAATATTCATAATTTTAGGAGGATAAGAATAAATTGTCATCAAGGATTCCATATATGATGGTTTTCATAAATATTATATATATATAATGTAGAAATGAAGACATGTATTTTTTATCAATGGATGATCATTAATATATAAAATTTCAAAGAATAATGTTATAATTTTTTAATGATTATAGTTTTTGTATATTTCGACATCTGTTTTAGATGATTAACCTGTTTCTTCATAATAAAGATCCTATTTGATTTTATTGTTAGAAATATAAAATTGTGGATCTCAATATGGATCCATTATCACATGAATGGATGAATAAAACACTTTTTAAGTATCATCCCTTGATTTAGTTTTTTTAAATGTTGTTTGTTTGACGTTAATAGAGATTCCAATGAAGATTATATGGAAAAAATTGGCAATATCCATATATTAGAATAACTATAAATATCATTTGATACCCAACAGGTTGAATGTTTTTAGGAGTTAAATCTACTAGTATTAGGAGTTCTTTTGTGTTAGTTCCTTGGAAAGAAACACTATATAATAAATTAGAACATGTACTCATTGTTTTTGAAATATATATAAAGGTTATATCACAAATATGGTTGTTCTTCTACATGACATTGTATGTGGTATTGATATAAGGACAACAGTCTCACTAAAATTATATAACAATTTCCCACTATGAAGAGAACCTAGAATTGTTATTGAAATACTCATAAATGTATATAAACTATGGACACATGATGAAATTTTATTATATAGAAATGATACAAGATATTAGGGGAAGGTGGATAGTAAATCATTGATATTTATTCTCATAATTAAAATAATTTGAAATCTCCAACTGAATGAGTGTACAAGAACATGAGGACCATTTATGTATTTCAAATTTATATGTTTATAAGGATGTTATTATATAAATATTTCTTTAATAGTCCTCATAATTTAATATTATTATTGGTTAACACCATGAGTTACCAAATTTGATGTATGTATGAAAAACTTGATGATACATCCTAGTGTCCTCTTAGGATATATTGTGTGTACCAAAAATGACATTCTATTAATTAATAACGTGATAAATTATTGTTCTATTTTTGATATAATGTACGTTGATATTTCTTTTCTAATAATGGGAATGTGACTTCTTGGTCAACTCAACATGTGTGATGTTATATAATTATGTTTATTTTTTTTTTGAATTTCATCAATTGAGACATCCTGACCATAGGTTGATGATAATAGTACACAAAATTATTGATTAGGGATATTTAGATAGATGGATTATATTACATAGTCTGTATTTTTATGTCCTTATAAACATTGTGGAATTTAAATTCTTTTTCCATTGTTTCCTTATATTTTTTTATGCTGACCTTATAGTTTATGTTGTATTTCCTAAAATAGCAGTGGATGATTCCTAGAGGGTAACAGACTAAAGGTTTTCATGTACTCAATTAAATTATATTTTAATTTTTCATAATTAGTAAACATTATTCACATATGTGGCATTGTAATTATTAATGTTATTTAATCTGAAATATGTAGCCACTATTTGTTTGATATAATATATATGTGTTAAATATTTAATAAATATATATTATTTAACTAATTTACTAATATATATATATATAGGTGAATAATTTAGTGATATTTATTCATTAATAGTACTATTCATTAATCAAAATTTGGTAAATAAAAAGGATGAATGATGGGTTGATTAAATGGTTTATTATGAAATGATATTTTAAAAAAGATTTGGATAAATGTTAATTTTTTTATTCATGAAATAATATATTAAATCCATGACTTTTGATCAAGTTATGTAAATAATAATGTTATTATTATTATTTACATATGATATTCAGCTAGGATTATGATATTTTCGGGACAATGTGAAATTATTTATTCCATCACCCTTATCTAGTAAATATATATATGTGTTATTTTATAACCTCAAATGAACTATTTTAGTGGTTTCAAACAATTAATTTTATATTGAATCGTCTTAATATCAATAGAAATTCTCATTTATAATGTTATTCAAAATATAGTTATAGCTTTCTCCTAAAATTTTGTTATTTATGGAGAGAGAAAACAATCTATTAAACATCAATAAATTCATATGGTGTTAAAGAATTTGTACTGAAATTGTTTTATTCATTCATGCTTTCTCCGAAGTATTTCTATAGAGATGATTTGGTGCTAATAGAGGACGTGCAGATCATTACTTAGGGCTTCATACCCATGATTCATGTTGTTTCCTTGATAGAACTCCAAAAAGTTTTCAGACAATAATTTAATGAAGAAAGAGATCCATATTGAGAAAATTAATTGTCTAAATTTATTATTTATCAATTATATGTGATGATATTAACTCATTTATTACGTGGATTAAACTTATTCTGGTATTAATGAAAAAATTAAATTATTTGATGAAAAAATATTTTCCAGAATGCGTTCGACTACTTCCACTACACTCCAAACTGATAATATTGTTCATCGTATGTATGTTTGGTATGAAGTTATACCCTCTGGAGTTTATTTTTTATATAATATATGAAATAAGTGGTACTATGATGATTAAATGACTTAATTGATTTAAAATCGTGATAAATTAATTCAGGGGAAAGAAATGATTTTACGCATTTTATTGGGGAGATGATAATATTTTAATGTGTTTGGGGGTCGTAAATATTGAATTTCTTGTGATAAATGTTGTATTAATGAGGAAAATGTATAAGTAAATCATAAATATAATATAATCTCTAATTTTGAAATTAATTTAAAAAATATTCAGAATAAATTTGATTGATTAAAACTGATTTTATGTGGTAAGGAAGTGTTTGATAGAATAAATATTCATTTTAAGAATATGTAAATTGTAATTAATCATTATAAAATAAATGTATATTATTGGGAGTATTTTTTTGGGTTTAACAACACTAAATTTTTTATTTTATTATGATAATAAATGTATAATAGGGGTAAACACATCAAAATGAACTATAAAATATAGTAATGCGTTTTGAAGATTTTAATCATGAAAAAAATAGAATATAATGTAATTTTAACATGAAAATAATTATTTTTTTATAATATAGTGTTATAATAAAATGTGAATTTATATCATTATGATAATTAGATACATAATTTTCTTATTGTTACATAAATTGAGGGGTTTTAGATAATTTTACTGGTTGAAAATTATTAACAAAAAGAAGACTGAATATAACTGTATTTTCTGATGTGTTTTTAAGTGAATGAATTAATCGTATTGAATAGTTAAGGGTGAAGTTTTGGAATTATATTTTAAAATTATTTTTTTTAGGTTTTTTATATAACTTTTTTTAGTAAAGATACATGATTTTGGTCACTTGTAGTGATCCATGGGATAGGTTGGGTTGGGGGAAGTTTATCTGAAATAAATTTATTTATCTAGGCCTAAGTTTAGGCCATAGAATATATGAGATTATTTTTTATTTTAAGTATTATGGATATTAGACATGAATATATATATATTATTTTTAAATTTACAGTGAATATTTTATCATTCGTTGATGAAGTAGATATGGTAATATTTACCAATATCATTTTACCTATAATTTTTATTTCATAGAAAAAATGAAATTTTTTAATAAATTATATTTTTTACAGTCTCTTTATATGATCATTTTATAATATTTTTCATTCCAAAGGGTATATAGGATTCTTATGATAATTTATTCTAACTCATATTACAAACAAACTACATGTTCCAAAATATTATTGTTTAAAATAACCAGAGAACTAATGAATCCTCATTTTTTGGGATTTTATGTACAGAAATATCATGAAGATAATTATATCAGTATTTGAAGCAATGTGGAGGATTATTTGGTTCTATTTTTTATTATCTATTATAATGTATTATTCATCCTTTTTAACATGAGTTTTACTATATAGAATTGATTATATGTATGAAAAATATAGAGAATTATGTGATAAAGAATTTGTGGGGATGAGCCTTTAAAGGGCATAGGGACACTCGGGTTCCCCCCACGCCTCATTCCATTCCACCACTGCAAATCAGCTGCAGATCTCTCTTTGGTGCTCCAATTCGGTGCGTTCATGGTGTGAATCACCCTCTAGTGTTGGCATCGTATATTATTGTCACTCTCAAGAGACACGACTACTTTCTTGGTTTCCTGGAAGTGTGGTTTTGGTTCATAGATCGAGCTCCAGATATCGCAGACTGAGGTTTTTGTTGAGTTTTCTGTCAGATGTGTGGGTGCTGGGAGGATCTGCTCTCTCTGTGCGGGATTGAAGTCGGAAGCCGGATTTGTGACTCGGGTCTTCTACGAGGACTTCTTATAGCAAGGTATGTGATGGGCATGCTTTTTTGTTGGAGGTAGTCCAGTTTTCATCCATGATGAAGTTGATGTGGTTGGAAGATGTTATGCGGTTTCCATTTCAATTTGAAGATGAAATCGTGTTCTATAATTGGTGATGGTTTTACACCTTGGTGGGTTGATTTACGGTTTGTTTCTTGACAATGGAAACGAGAAATTTTTGAGGGATTCAGATATCTGGTGATGTGATAATGACTAGGAGTGGATTGTGATTCTGGGAGCGTTCCTCAACGAGGATCATGGACCGAGGTGATGTGGTGTATGGTTTTTGATGGATGGATCTAGTTTTTTGAATTTCAAATCTGAATTTGTGTTTTAATGTTTTGGGGTGGATTTTGGAGCCAGTTTGTGATGCTTGAAATTGGGTATCATAGTGATTGAAATTTGGCACATTGTAACGTTCCCAATAACCCTTAAACTAGATTACATAGAAAATGAAAAAAAGGATTTGAGCTAATGTGATATAGAAATAACATTATTGATAATGTTTTTAACATAACATGGAAATTGGGATTTATATTTTCTTATTTTTGATGGGACAAACTATTCTAGTGCAGGTCACCCCTTAGTTCCTTGACCCAAGTCACCGAACTCTTATGAACATGGATAATAATTCAGGTCATGAGATTGTTATCCATGAATACATCATCATTATTGGGTGTAGTATTATAATTTGAACATTAGAAGATGTCTTGTTTCATGAAAAATATTATAGATAAAGAAATGTAATATAATGATAGAATAAAATATATATTTTTGGAGTTGGAGAAAAAACACATTCTGATGACTGTAGAATGGAGGATAATTTGAATTTTTGGATACATAGTTAAAAATTTTTATAGTCAGGTTATAAAAGAATAATAAATTTTTCTATTTCTAATTTTTGGTTTATAATATAGAGCAGTACTTGGGAAGTTTTTTGTGGGAGGTAAGTTGTTACAATGGAATATTCTTTGGGGGTTTTAATATTTTGAGAGAAATTGATTTATGGATTTATCTTATATATCGGTGGTTTATCATTAGTAGTTTGGTCGGTGTTTTTGGGGTATAATGACCCTTCATTCTCAGTGTTTTAACAATGTTACCACCTTATTAGAGGATTAATTGTATAATAATAGATTAATTTATTATTAATCAGTTATTTATTAAAAATAATGTAAATTATTTCTATTCTATTATGAATTATTATGGGTCATTTATTGAAATTTGGTCTAATAAAAATGATCTACAACGGGACTAGTTGTGGTTGCGTGGTTTTCAGGGATATGGTGAAGTGTGTGTCATGTTGTACAGTGTGTAACAACATTTTGAGGTAGGGAATCATTAATATTTATGACCTATTATTCGTTTTAATTTATACAATTATTTTCATTCTTATTTTAATAGGTAATAATTGACAAGAGAAGGAAATATAAGTACTTTTTATATTTAATGAATGAGATATTGGGCAGTTTTAACTTCTAGAATGGACATAAAGCATTATTCCTCAACACATTCCTACTAATGGAAATATTATCCATGTTTGGGTATTGGATAAAATGGAATGGAATTATGGAAGGTGATTTACATTGATCTTTTCATCTAATAATAATGATATATCATGTTTCATGTATTATGATTTTTCACTCGAGGAGTCGCTAATTTTATTTCTAGTATTGGGTTCGTTGAGTTACCCTATGATGTATATGTTATCCTAGTCTGAATGGCCTGAAGGCCATATTTTTTATTTTATTATAGATAATCCACCTTTTAAGGGTTGAGGGAGAACATGTACATGACCCGTAGGCCCAAGGCACAAGGCCCGACATGACCCGTAACACATGACCTAAAGGCCTAGAGGAAAAACATTCGCATACATGACCCATAGGCTCAATTCACATAGAGCAGGCCCATGATGAGGATCAAAGCAACAATTTTAGTCACCAGAAGTGGAGCTAACCAGATTGGAATAATTAGAGGGTATGGCAACCGCCATCTGGACTAGGCACCGTACAACTTTGTACAGGGGAAATTCTATCCAATACACAATGCATGTGGGGAGCTAAGGGCGATCAATGACACATATGCTGGGGAGGTTCAGTTCTAGTTGGCTTGGCCTACGGGTCATGTATGGGAATGGTATGCCTCTAGGCCTTCATGTAATGTATTATGGGTCATGTCACGCCTTGTGCCTTCGGCCTACAGGTCATGTACATGTTCCCCTTAAACCCTTAAAAGGGGGATTATCTATAATAAAATAAAAAAAGTCCTTCCAGCCATTCAGACTATAATGTATATAGTGATATATGTGAGGGGCTACGATTTGTTTTTAGGGTTTATCCCTATCATGATGTGGGGGACATTATCCAATTTTCAGTGTTGGATGGGAATTTCATCCGGTTAATTTCTATTTGCATGATTTTTACATAATGATGAATTGTATAGATTTATATGATGGTGATAGTGATGAAAATTTTATTTCTATTATATATTATTCATGTTGTGAGTTTCATATCACTAAATGGGATTAGAAATTTGTTTCATGAGTTGTTGTGATATATCTATCCTATTATAATACTGGGGAAACTCATGGATATATAGATTTTCCAACCTAAATAAAGGATAATATTTTTTCCTGTTAAGATCATTAAATTTTTGGAATGTTGATAAGTGAAAATAGGATGTTGATCTGACAACCAAATGTGTTTCTCTTACGGGAATATTCACATAGATTGGGATCATGACAATTATTCAGCCTACAATACAAATGGGATCATTCTAAGATATAATTGACATATATAAAGAATCATATTCTAGGGGATAATATTTTTTTATTTTTTATTAGAATCGTGATCATGATATTAATATGATATATTGTTTTCTGATTTGTGATTATGATATTACCCTACATATCATGTGGCGATCTTCTTGAACTATATTTTACTTCTATGACTACTGTACATTCTAGAGTGGAACTTTTGGGTATGTATCTAAATATTATCTATGGTGAGGATTAATTTATTACTTTTAGATAAAAACATGGGAATAATAGTTTAATAATGATTTTCCACAACTGGTCTCTATTGACTGGAAGTCTGAAATCCAATGTAGCCAAATGGTAAAATTTTTTATACATGTCATTGTTTAATACATGATTTTATTAAATATATATATACCCAGAATTTTATTATTATTATATGACTTTTTAGTGGAATGTTATATATTTTTATGCTCATATCTAGTCAGTACCCCATGTTGGATGTTAAAACCATTTTTTAAAATACATGCATGCCCAAAAATCCCATTTTAGGAGAAAAAGACTGAGGGGAATTGTGTGATTTGAAGACATGTACGACATGATTATTATGAGCATGATAATGATTCTATATAATTTATATATCAAGAAACACTGTGTTATATATAATTGGCATAGTAGGTGAACTGGAATTAGTGTTTGACAGTATAACCTAACTATGTGTTGTTGTTTTAATATATTAATTCCCATTATTTAGGGTATCCACTTTGAAACTATTCCATATAATATAATCTGGTATTATTCATTGTGTGGGATTATAATTTTTTATTTATATATTTTTTCCATAATATAGACTGTAAATTTCCACCACATAGTTTCTTCTATCCCAAAATTCTAGATATAATCCTAAAGGATATGGGGATTCTAGACTAAAATTCTGGGGTTTCTTTGAGTCTATCATTATTTTAGAAACTATGGTCAATACATTTGAATGTGGTAGTATAACATTGAGAATGTTTTTTACAATTTTTTGATATGGTATATAGATTTGAGATTGATTGTAAGATGGGTTGGATCCTTTTGTTTTTTCCTAAAAATAATCTATTTTAATTAAAGTATAATTTTCTAGGTATTCTGGGTTTATATTATATATCATTTCTACTATGGTTTAGTTTTTTATTTTAAATTCATATTCTTAGGTGTCATTTTTTTATACTTTTGGACTACGGATGTTTGAAGAGTTTATAGATGATTCACTTTGGGCACATCTGGTCACATGATGTGTGCATATTATTATGTAACATTGAAATTAATTCAAAAATAAAAGGGATTCATTTATTTGAATCTGTAATAGAAACATAGTTGAAAGTTTCATAAATAATGTTTTAGTGTTCTCATAATTAAATTACTATACTTTTGAATGGATTCAATTATAATATTCTTAAGAAATTATAGATTAAATATATGAATATTAATGATATGAATATTTTTAGCTCAGATTCATTGATTCTTGTGTATGAGTAATCAATATATATGGGAGCCATAGGATGGGGGTGTAGGAAGTAGAGTTTCCTTAAAAAATTGGGTATGTATTTTTAGAAACTACTTTGTGAGTTATGAAATAAGGTTGTTATGATCTATAGTCTAGATGAAAGATCCTAGATATGAGTATATTTGGATTAATTTTTTTGTGGGTTGATCACTCTACCAGAGTTATGATATAAATTTCATACAATACATCAGACTATTTGTGATGTATCTGGGTAGCTTAAGATGTTGGTTTTATCCAAGGACTGCAAATTCCATAATTATAACAAGAATTATGGGATGAATTTTATGATATAAATTATATGTCAGTGATGTGAGTTAATTTAATTTTATTGGAATGTTAAGATTGAAAAATAATGTTATTGGGATAGGAGATCACATTTATTATTTTCTCAAATGGTATAGATCACATTCTTAGGTGGAATGATTAAAATATTTTTTCATGAAATATAGATAATGATTGAACAAAAAACATGATAAAATTTGTTGAATGTAGATTTAGGTAGTGTTTATAGAATTCATGAAACCAAATTTTTTAAAACATGGTGGAAATTAAGAACTGTTACGATAGTTTCTTTCTGGATACACACTAAACATGGGTGTAATTGTGTGGGATTTTAATAAATTTAAATGGTATTTTAGTTTGAATTACCCCTACTCGGTCATGGAATAAATATATTTTAATGTTAATTGGATTTTATTTACCATGGATAAAATCTAAGACCAAATTATTCTTGATTTTTGTTTTCTATCACACTAATAAGGGACATCATTTTAGTGAACAACTTCTTATTTTATTCAAAAATCATGGTTCAAATTCATGGGAATCTAGTTATTTTTAATGCATTTATGTTGTATTATATGATATTGAAGGTAATGAACTCTCTACTACTATGACATAGCTTATCTGAATGTAAAATATCTTAATTATTTATCCATTATGATGTTTTTTCATTCTTTATATTGTGTTTCTTTTGGAATGATAAGATGTAGATTGGTGAGAATCAATCACTGGACCGAGGTACTCAAATTTATTAATATGATATCATCATTATGATTTTATTTAATGATCATGGGTTACATGGTGTTAAGACCAAGAAAAATTTATACTTATAATGTGATGAGTTAAAATTATTGAATATACAAAAATTAAAGTAGGTAGACCACTAGGTAATATTTATTAGTGATGGGAATGATGTAGTCGTTGATGAATTTGGGTTGATTCATAAATATGTATAGTTGTGAACATATGATAATTTAAAATTATTAATAGAATAAATGGTGTTTGTTGTAAGTTGGAACATGAAAATAGTGTATAAATGAGTGAGGTGATTGAAATAGTAAGGTATCTATCAAGACATGGTTTTGAGACATCCGATTATAAAAAATACATTAGATAATAAAACATATTAGAATATAATGGGGCAATGTCATGTATTGTCCTTGAATATAGAGTGGGACCAATTGGTTGAGTTTTTAAGATTATACTAGTGAGGCTAATGAGTGTCCATGATTGATAGTTGATAGGACATGGGTAGGTTGATGCACATATATTTGGAATACATGAAATCCTATAGAGGGGGGGACACAATTAATGTATTATGTGAATAAATGTTATTATAAAAAGTTTATAATGAATATCTAACATGGATTTTTTTATGAACCCAACAAGTGTAACATGAGGTTTTCTATTATTCATCGATTTAAACATCCCAAATATGATTAATTAAATTTAACACACTGGAGTTAGTATCATAATGATATAGATTAATAGTGATAGAATATTTGTATATATAAATATATGGTCTTTGAGAATGAGACATATTGCAAATCCTTATCATATAAATACCCATAATTACAATAAAGTGAAAAGAAATGAATAATGTTACAATATTAGTGACTTCATGCATGGAATATTTTTTCTAGTGATGGTTTAATATTTGAATTCCTTTGATTTTGTGATATAGTTATATAATTGGTTTATCTATCCAACAATATGATTCAAAATTCATTTAAACATTGAGATCAAATTTTTTTTGTAGGACTAGTTGGTGCATTTCCCCCATGAATGGGTATGGATATAGAAATTTAATCAGACATATTATTGAATTGATGATTAATATTTGTTATCATATAGAGTATTAGTCATTTAATAATTTGGCCATTTTTCAAGTTTGGGAATAGTTATCAAATAAATATAAATTTTAGGAAATTATATATTAAATAATACACTAGATCTTGGTAAATAGAATTGTAACTAGAACATACATGAATTAATTTATCATTGAATATATATTTTATATTTGGGTGGTTTAAAATATATATAGTGGTTGTTATTAATGGATTTAGATAAAATTCATTTTTTTTCTGAGATTAAAATCATATTCATTTTGATTTTTTGGAATATAATGAATAGTTGATGATTATTAGCCTTTTATAAACGATTAATAGATTTTTTGATATGTATATTTTGGTTGAATGTTTCAATGTAAATTTTTAGGTTTTCATAATTTTAAAATTTGAAGTAATGTTGCTATTTTAAGTGACTGGATATAATTAATAATGTAAATAGACACTCGATGGAGAAATATGGATGTAGTTCCCATTGTTTGGATGCTTGAATGTTATCACAATGCACTGGGATCCCAATTAGGCCTACTTATTATTTTTACAAATAGGGATCAAAAATTTTTATTTATGGTATTCTTATATGAATTAAATATATTAATGGTTTATAAAAGAGTTCTATTTTAAGAATTCATGACATTCTCAATGTTTTATTTTTTCCATAGGACGTGGATTGATGTAGTGGTGTTTTTTATAGTTATTTAAAGCATTATTCTCTCTCTAACTCACCCTCACACCCTTACATTTTTCTATTTGATTTTTTTAATGATAATTTTTTTTATTTATCCTAAATCTAATAAAATATACTGTAATCCTACTCTTATCAACACAATTTCATATTATGATACTAGTGGAGGATTAAACGGATTAACATATATAAATTCTTGTTTTTTCAAAATATTTTATTTAATATATGATATATTCAATTATTTTCCATCATATTATGGAGATATTTATGATGAATTCTTTCTATATGTAATATAATTTATGAAAATTTATCTCATAAATGAGTAAATCATAAACAACATCTCATCGCTCAAATTTTTACTATTGTTATTCTATTCAGAATGGCATACCCATATTTTAATGAATTATTGAATTAAAAATGTATAATTAATTTATTATATAATTAATTAAAAAATGTGTGATAATTTGTTAATATGTGGTATGATAGAGAATCATATTTTTGATTATTGGACGATGTAAGATTTGATGTGAATCGTTTATAAATATAAAGGAATTTAATGTTATAAAACACATGTTAGAAGATGGGATTGAATGGAATGTTACCCCAAAGTGTGTTCATCCCTGAGATAAGCCTCTATTGACATATAATAGTCCAGTATGATATATTATGATTTTTCGTTTAGTGGTGGATAAAGATAATTATTGTATATTGTTATCTTCTAAACCCTCATGATGTTCACTTTACCAATACCAATAATTTTAAGATGGTATATATGATTTTTTAGAATGTGAATGAGTGATCATGAGTTATGGTGTGGGTAATTTTAAAAATGTTCTATTATTCAATCATCAATGTAATGAATGATTTATCATTTGTTTTTTTTAAGAATAGATTATTCTTGAAAATTTTGAATACGGAATCACATAAAGTTGTTTCAGTAACTTAGGAATGATGATGATGATATATACCCTAAAGTTAATTAGTGACACTGAGAAATGATTTACTTGGGGAAGTGTATCATATGATGAATATATTTTTTATCTATATTATGATCATAGATAGATATGAATTATATATCATGACATAGACACCAATATCACTGGTGAGGTGAGTTTCCAGAGAGTAGGGGTATGTTTGAAGTGGTACTCCTTAAAAGGTTCATTATTTAATTATGCATGTGATATAGTCATTAATGTATATAATGGTATAATGTTTTTTATTTAAGATTAGTTATCTACAAGATATGAGAGATTATTGATAAGGGTGAATATTATTAAGGCATTCCCTCTTATTTATAATTACTTACATTAAATTTGTATTATGATATGTTTTTTTATTAAACTAGGGTGTTGGAATGAGTAACTTTGGAATACAATTATATAATATATAAATATAATATCATGTGTAACAAATTGTGATTAAGAGATAGTTTTATGTTTTGGAGTGAATTCACAAGCCTATAATTTGGATGGAGTCTCATGCGTTATGGTAGATTTGAATATATACCTTCCAAATAATGACCATGTTTATTATCAAATCAAAAAATATTTCTATTTGGGTCATGATCATGATTATATTCTGATATATATAAGGTTTTTCTTATTTTGTCTTGATATCCCTTTTTCTAAATCCGGAATATATCGTAGATTATTTATGTACAGGTGAATAACTACTAGTGGTATCTATCATGATGATGATTTTTATTATAGACAATTTGTTCTAAATAAAAAGGAAATATGTCCTTGTTAGATTGTTTTTGGTGTTGTGTTTGTTACCCTAGTAATTATATTTCTATTCCATGGATATAGAGGAATTGTGATATGTTTTGTTAACTGTATATGGATTATTTCCCTATAGTGACATAATGACTTGAATTTGATCTTCTATTCAATTTGAGTTTATTTTTGGTTTCTTTATGTGACATGAGACTTGATTTTATTATCATGAGGGGTTCTTTATAGATCCAGATATGAATATTATAATCAGTCATGAATTCTTTATACTTTTTCTGATAACAAGATGAGAGTATATTCTCTGTCTCATCAATGGCCAACTATTGTACGAGTCGACCATTATGGTTGAATTTTAATTTCTAAATGTTCCAATATGTGTATGAATATGATGTTGTATACCATAAATTCATTAATTATATATAATGATATATCTTTTAATTATTATGTATATTATTTGTTCTGAATTTCCATGTTTTGTACCCACAACACACATGTGAACCATAGTAGATGTTCCCTCAACTATACAAAATACACGTCTCTATTGTTTTATTAATATTATCTATACCAAACATCATTATTTTGGTTGTTTTATAGGTTTGGGTGTACAATCTAGAATAAGATAGCAGGATGGATGTGCTCAATGAAACTATGTAAACATATATAACGTATATCTATGTTTTGGGTAATGTTATCATTGGTTTTTTAACTAACCCTTGTATTATATAAATTTGTCTCATTGGTGATACTATATTTTTTACATGAATAATACTATTATAGTTTCTAAAATTTCTTATTTTATACGCAAGACAATGTTTTTCCAAACAAAATTAAATTACTGAAATTTTATTATTCAATATAATAAGTAATAAACTAATGAATTTTAATAGTATTAAATGTATTATGATAATATATGAGATAAAAAAAATATAATATATATTCATTAATTATATATTAATTATTAAATAATGTAATATCTAATTGAAAATAATGGGAATGTATTCTTGAGAACAATATTTTAGCTCAAAAATAAAATTTCACCCAGTAAATTAAATTAATTACAATTAATGAGTGATATTAATGTAATAAATATTATATATTCAATAAAATATTTTTAATACTCATCCAATATATTATATAATAATTAGATAAGAACAAACCCAATTGTACATATAAAAAACTATATTTATCTTATGTTATTTTTACCACCTTCTATTAGCGAACCTATATCAAAATCAAATTTTCTTGATTTTTTAGATTATTAATGTCAATGTAAACTTCATATTTGAGGTTTAAACATAAAAATAAAGTTATGGTGATTATTGTTTTATTTCTATGGAGTTTATTTTTTTGGTGAAAAGTGAAAATACTAAAATATAGTTCTAAACATTATTTTCATATGATTTGTTATTAAGTTAAAATTATATTTTAAATTTTTTTAATGTAAAACTTTATTATTTTTTCAGTTAATAAAATTTTTATTATTTGAGTGAATTAAACCTTCAAATTAACTATAAAAACATATCAAACATTCAAATTTTTTTACATTGAAAACCCACACTGTTGTCTCGTCTGTCAGATTAAAATAAAAATAATATCTGTCACTTCTCTAATGGATCTTTGAAGAATGTTTTCCATATTTACAATAATAATAATTTATAATTTATATTATTTGAACTTATTTTTGAAAAAACAAATTAATAAAAATATAATTAATTACAACGACTTAATACACATTTAACTTAATAAGGGACTAAAAATTAATCACAAGGGCCCAACTGACCAATAAACTTAACCAAGAGCCATTGTATGGAAATATTTAGACCCTATAATACTTTTAATATAATATTTTCGCTATTGGATCCACTATCAATGTTAAAAACGTTTATGTAATCCCTTTGTCAAAAAATTACAAGAGTGTCACTACTTCTCTATATAAAACCCTCATCTTCTCTAATTTATTCAAACCTATAAATCCACCTTAGTTCAGTAAATATATTACCAAAAACCTCTAAAAATCTATCAAATAATCCTATAATCTACTCTTTGGGATGAAATAAAACCAAGAATGCTTTGATACAATCCAAAATGAGTTACATAATTAAGAGGTAACATCTTTCCTTATAAACATTTATTTCATTTCTTTTACCAACCCATACACTCTTATTATTCCTTGATAATATAACAGAAATAGTATACTAAATATTCTATGTTGTTTTTAGGTTATGTTTTGGACCTACACATACAAACACTCCCATATAATTGGTAAAAAACATACTATTTATGGGAAATATGAACTACAACCAAATAGAATGATTACGGATCATTCATCATTTACCGCCTCTCATGGATTTAATTATGTTGGAAAAAGGTTAATAAATATAAAATAATATACATGTTTTGCCTTTATGTTTACTTATTTCCTTTATTACACATAACAATATCAATTCCATTTTGCCTAAATATGATAACATCGTTTGTGGAAGTATAGTCCACCACCTATTAAAAGTGATGTGATTTGATCACAGGAGCATGGATTGTAAAAAGTATAATTTTAATTAATCATATGATACCTAAAAGACATTTATACGATATTAATGACAAAATTATAGTTCTATAAAATATTATTTATATATAAATATATCATTTTTTTATTACCCTTTCACACACTTATAAGTGATAATATTGGTCATGGACCTGTGGACTACAACCTTCTCGACATGATGTTATTCCATTTAATCCAAAAAAATTATATATATAAGTAAATATTATAAAATAATAATTTATTTTCAATATAAACCTCATTCATTAAAAATACAATATTACATATCTTCATTCCAAAATGATCATTGAATCATGGTAACATTACTCATGCGTACATATGACCTACCATCTTCATGATTAAAATGTAGAATAATTTTTCATAGCCATATTTAATTAATTATTTAAATGTATAATTTATTTTTAATTATTATAATTATTTCATTAATATTATTTTTTATAAATTATATAATGTCCCCTTTCAACATATTTGACTTACCAAAGTTTTTTTGACATATACAGTGAATTTGGTCGAAACAACAGACGTAAGCATAATTGTTTACGTACTTGTATAGAGCATAGTGAAAAGTTAAATATAATTTATTATAAATATGAAATTTTTTCTCAATAAACATTACAATTATCACTGGTTTTCCATTATGGAATATGATGACCCATGAGACAAATAATACCCAAGGTTATTTATTCTCATCTCACCTTTTAAAATTTGTGAGATAAATGTCATATTACCCACTAAAATATTTTTTGGGTACCTAATTATCATATTAATATTTTATTTCATAAAATATTTTAACTTCATTGATTTTAAAACATTAAATAATATTTATTCCATTAAGAGGCTTCTGATTCAAAGGTTTCATGATGGTATGGGAAACTATTTAATGTTTACAATTTATTTTCTTCGAGAGTAATTTTAATTATACTTAAATGATATATACATTAAATGAAATTATATAACAATTGATTAATAACACCATTCATGTGTCCTAAAATTTGGTTATTCATAAACAATTTTATGTAGTAGTAATAATTACCCTCTATTTGGTACTCAAAATGTTTTAGATTTTTTTGAAAACACATCATAATTTTTCTATTTACTCAAAGAACATATTTTCGTCTAAAAACACAATATTCTAAAGAAATTTCAAAAATTATATTAACATGATTTAGTAAAGGAATATGTACAATTTTTTGAAATTTTTTCAACTTACCTCATTTCAAAAAAGTTGTTTTGAGACCTTTTTACTTATAAAAGGAATGTTTTTTACATTATAAAGAATGTAAGGATTTACTCAACATCATTTCAATGAAATGTACATCCCATGCTGAAAAGGATAATTTTTAAATTTTTATTTTCAATGGTTTTATTGAAAGAAAAGGTTTTTACAACGTTGATTGAAAACCAAATGAAATTTAGCTAAAAAATGTTTTAAAAAGATATTTTTATAGTATTTTCATTAATGAACAACAAAAAAACCTTTATTTTACACAACGTGGAATATATTTATTCAATACCATCTATCTTATTTATAAATATGCTTGATTATTTATTTGAACAAAGATAGTATACATATTCACTTCATTAATTCTTATCATAGTCCCCTTGAAATATTAAATCTTATATGATCATTGAACCATTAATTTCACCAAAATAATCCATTTTAATTATGATGAATATTATTATTTCCCAATTAATATACCATTTTACATAAGATGATTATTTTATATGTTATTCTATTATTTGGGAAAATATTTATAATTCTATATTTCATATTCAATACAAGTATTTTATTAGGCATATTGTTTAATAGTTAAATCTATTGCATTGTATGAAGAATGATTTAGAATTTTATGATAAGTGGATTCCTAATGTTAAATTGCTAATCAATTAATTTATTAGTTCTAATTTGACAATAAATTTTCTCCAACTAATTGGGTTTCTATACATTGTTTTAAAATATCTAGATTTTGGATATTTATTTTATATTGCCTCATTTTACATAGATAGGACATCCAATAATTAATAATTTCTTTGATAAAAATTTCCTTTTCATAGATTATTTACTTTCCATGAGATCTTCAAATGATATAATCTATGGGTGCATTTAGTTTTTAGCACAATGACTAATAAACATGTATTTTAGTTTCTTACGATTCTGTATTAATATTTCATTTTCATGTAATTAGAATTTTATGTGTTATATTTATTACATTTCCATATTATTTAGGTACTTTCTTATCAGTTTTTTATTCATGTGGTATCTGTGTTTTGTTATTTAACATACTTTAATTTTTATTTGCATTAAATCATTTATTCTTACACTATTCATTACCCATACATAGCATTAGAAATCACCCCTATTATGTTTCATTTTCCCCAATATTATGAAATTTTTACTATGAAGGATATGCAAGGATAAGATATATGGAATGATTTTTCCAAAAAAGTTATTTAAAGAAAATAATTTATTAAAAACATTATTAATTTTTTATGAATTACGAATGTATGTATCTAGTTTCTCAGGACAATATATATCTTTTTCTTTCAAGATTGGAATCTTTATTTTCTTTCCAATATAATAGATAGTAGACACTGGATCAAGGATTTCTATTGGTAGGTTGTTATATTTATTATTTTCTTATAAAAGTAAAAAAATAAAAATTAAAAATAAAAATTGTATTAAACTGATTACAGTTTGGAATTCATAAAGTCAATATTATCTTATGGTTTTTTTATTTTCATAATGTGAAATATTTTTTGAAATGGTGTCAGAAATATATTTTTTACTAATAAAAAACCTTGTATGGCTTCAACATGACATATGTTTTAGTTTAAAATTAATAATAAAATTTTTAATGATATAAAAGTGTTTATGGAATAAATTTATTATTTATGTATACTATAATTAATTTTGAAATCTAATATTGAAAATTTCATCACTCGAATAATAAATTATTTGAATTTTTTTTGTGTCTCTTCCTTTTATATTATAAAAAATTTGGATTTTTTTCAATTGATTAATAATATCTGAAGCATTTTTATCAATTAATAACTTAATGTTATAAAAATCACAACATCTATAATCATAAACTATACCAAAATTTTTGCAAATAATCAAAAATTTGTAACAAAGGGACTTTTTTGTGATATGATTATGTATATTAAAGAATACTATCATCATTAAAAATAATTTTTTGATAAAATTATTTCAATATTCAAAATCAGATTCTTTGAATTAGGTGAGAAATTATAATTTTAACAACTATCATAAAAATTATTTATGGAGGTTAAAAAATGATTTTGGGTCGAAAAACAATTATGGTCAAAGTTTAAATTAGGAATATTTCTATAGAATTACTCACAAACATAATGAAAATTTGTTCTTTCTGTATTTATAAAGGACAAAACAATACCAACATCTATATATTCATATTTTTGTAACACATACCTTTAATAATCACTTATCCATTGATATATGTACAAAATTTTTACAAATCTCAATAATAAAATGACACTTCCACTAGCCCTTATAATCCTCTATAAAAATGTTATTAAACATTTAAAAATAGAATTTTTATATTCCCCAGATCCATATAAAATGTTTTGTATTCCAATTTTCCATATATAATTTCTACATCCTCCATTTCTAAGGAGTCCCCTAAAAAAGGATCACATTCACACCTTTTGAAGTAATCTCTTCTTAAATTGTTTAAATCTATTTCATTCTTAGAAAAATATATAATAAAAAATATAATACTTTGTATTTAGATTTAGTATTAAATTTAAATATTAATTTTTTAATGTTATAACCATTATATTACATTTTTCATTAGAAAATTGAAATTTTTTTTAGCACACATATGCAGGATACCACCTCTATTGATTGATGTAGGTAGTTTTTTTATAACTTTTTATAAAGGAAGGTTATGTGATTTTGATTATGAATAAATATTATATTTATGAAATTATTTTATTCCATTAATAAAATTTATATTATATTAATAAATAAATATTTTGGAAAATGAAATTTTTACTCGTGTTATGGGAAGAGTACTGCCTCCAAGGATGCGACGATTTGTTTTTCATTTCTTATTTAATATATAGTTATATGATTAATTAAATTGTTAAATATGATGATAAAAATAGTTTTAACATATTTTATATTCTAATTGGATTAAAAAAAATAAGGATCATTTGGAATTTATCAATGGATATTGGTAAATCCCCCAAGAGAATAAAGTCACTAATTATTTCTCTATGGATTTAGATAAAAGCTCTCATGGAAAGAAATTATTCATTTTTATATTTTTATAAATGATATATTTTATTACTTTGTATAATCTTGTAATTTCTAAAATCTTATTTAAGAATGGGGATCACATCATCCTTTTAAGTAGTGTGTGAAACTATATAAAACAAACATTTGATGACACAAATAATTACATTCTAACAAAAAATTGTATAATAAATGATTATAATAGAAAATTAGAAAGGTTAATATATATGAATAAAGTTTTTAAATAAGTTTAAACAATGTTTAATTTTTTATATAAAAGTTTAAACAAAAATTTTTTATGTTGAGAGTAATGGTTAGGGTTTCTCATCTCAAATTTCATTCAATGAGTCACTGTTTCGGGTTGTTCTCAAAATGACCAACGGTTCTGTATCCGGATGGTCTGACTAGCGATGCTTAAGAACTCACATTTGTCGAGAGGATGGGAAGTAGGGCTCATCACACCCTTTGGGGGGGAATAATTACCTGTTCCAACACTCTATTATAGATTTAAGACGTATTCATATGTTCGTGAATCTTTGGTTTACACCCAAACATAGTATCCATGGATTTATCCCTGGTGGGAAATGGTCAAATGGATGCAGGGGGTTCAGAATCATTTAGTCATGAGGTTTACCATCCCTCGTTGGATAAATGACCCTGTGGTGTCAGAACTCATTTAGGCGGCACTAGGAGTGGCGTGGTGAACTAATGTGAAGAAAGTGAGATCGACAGGTTTTTGGGCTTGAACCTCATGGATGCTTCCTATTTACCCTGCCTAGGGGACACATATCAAAGTCCACGTAGTTCGAAAGGGGAGCGTCAGAGAACTGACATGAAGGTGAACCCAGGGTCCATTGGTGATCAAGATTTAACCTCATGGAGGCCTCCTACATATCCCTGTTGTAGGGAATCAAAGTCCTCGTAGTTCGCATTGGCTTGGGACTTACACTCTGAAGCATCCCAGAATGATGGATTGGGTCTTACACTCCGATGAGGCCCATAAGCGGATGTCGTGGTTGATGATTACTGTATTCCCATTTGAGTCATGCACGGTGTGAGAAAAAAGATTCAGCATGGACTATAGGATCACATCGCGAATGTTGTGTCCGTGAGAAGTGGAGTGGGGCTTACACATGAGGGCGGCCCATTAAGTTGGGGAATACTTCGGTTTGGACGCCCATGGTGACAAAGCGCAGTGGGAGACAGAAAGGGGGTGGTCTTTTGCACATCACTTCTCTTTCAGTTCATGAGGGATTCCTCTTGATGGGTATTTTACTACTCCCAAGGATCCCTTAACAAGTGGAGGGGTAGAAATGCGACTCCCGAGCTCAGACTCCACAGTACTGTGGGAATGTGAACCCAAGAATGCTTAGGGAATCTACTCACGTGTCGGGAAACACATTCTCCTCTACTCATCATGGGTATGTGAACTCAAAATGGTGCGCTGATGCACCCGAGGGTTACACCACATGGATTTAGTGGATCTGGTGGAGGCCTCAGATTAGGGATGATGAGTAGCCTAGTGAAGGAGTCACGGAGGATCAGGCCCGATCAGGAAGATCTTATGTGGCTCGGGGAATGGGAACTCCAAAGGATTCGGTGGACCACACATGGGTATGGTTGGTGGCGACCATCACATAGGGAAGTGATACAGGGCTTGAGATGCTATCCAAGAACCAGGGTGGTCCGCGGACTGAGAGGCCGTTGGCAAACCAGGAGGGTCCACGGACTGAGAGGCCGCCCTCGAACCAGGAGGGTCCACGGATTGATTGGAATCCCATGAACCAGGATGGTTCGCGGCTTCGGGTTCAGCCTTCTTAAAATGTTGGTATGTGGAGGGTTCTACACAAGCAGTGGTGGCCAAGGTTGGCGCTGGTCGGGGGTTCTTCGGTCGAGGCATCGCCTGCCTAGGGGGGTTCTATGCGGCGTGAAGAATTAGAAGAGGCAGAAACTCCATGGTCCACGGGGAGTGAATCCGCGGAGGGGTTTTGGTTTACGGTCTTCTCTTTTTATGTTATTTTATGTCCATGATTCAATAAATTATTATGTTTTTTTGGTTCCTTATTAGTTCGTTCCCAGGTTCATACCTGCTCTGGTTCGCGAACTGGAACTTTCGAAATCCTAAGCCTTCCTTCGAAATTCTTCCACCCAAATCTGATTGATCTACTCTCCATCCCCTTCCTTGAAATCCGAATTTTTTACCTTCCCCCTTAGTCTCCTTTTATATATTGGGGAAAAATATTTGTCTATGGTCATGTGGCACTTTCTTTGGAGGCCCATGACTAAAAACCAGGTTTACAGCTGACTTGGTCAATCCGTAATTCGTGGTGGGCATTGAGCGCTTCTCCCCCCCCCCCCCACGAACCGAACGAGGGGAGTGCATCACAACCGCAGAGGGTTTCACCTTTATTACTAGAACAAAAGCAGAGGCGGTTCGGGCTGGCTGACTTGGCTCGCGGCTGAGGCGGTTCATGACGGTGAACCAGATTGGCGCTCGCCCTACTTTGCACCTGCGGAGGATCTCTTCCTCCATTTCTCAAACGACGATGGTCCGCAGAGGAGGGACGCTTCGTAGAATTGGTCATGAGTTGTTAACATTAAACAGGTCTATAAACCGGTTCCTCCTTATCCATCCTTGAGTATTGTCCACATTTGCCCAATCCTTTTGAGTGGAAATTGGGAATAATCTCCCTTGAGTTAATGGAGATCACCATTCTCCTTTGCAAATTTTTCAGGACCCTACAAATGCCTCCCATTTGAATGGGGTCCGATCGGAACAAAGAGGAGGCTATTCTAATGAAGAATTGTCCTGAAACTCCGGTAGTTCGCAGTAGAGAGGTAGACCCAGTAGGGGATCTTTACATTAAATACAGGGGGACCTTTCATTTGTCCTATTATAGAATTCATCACAGAACTATAGATTTTTTGTGTGCGCCTGCTTGTTCCTTTGTGAAACGCTTCATCCACGAACTGACTGCTACATTCGTGAACCATTTCTCATTCATGCCATTCTTCATCGGCAGATCAATGTCCCAGCCACGAACTAACACTTTTAATTAATAGAAAAGTAAGTTACGATGGTCTGTGTAGGTACTCGCTTCGCAGTTTTGGTGCCCCGCGGTTTCGATGCTCCACGGTTTCGATGCTCCGTAGTTTCGATGCTCCGTGGACTAAAAACTCTTGAACATTAAAAATTTCTATGTCTTCCAAACATAACCACTTAAATTCAAGATTGAAATTATGTGGAGAAACATGGTCGGCGGTTTTCTAGCCAATGCTCAGCGGGCCAGGGTTTTGCAGACTACTTTCATGAAGGGATGGTTCGCGCGATGCGGTCAGCGTGAACCATCCTTCAAGGACTCCTCACAGACATTGTAATGAAGGCTCCTCAACAAATACTCATCCATATATTTGGTATCTTTTTCCAAAAAAAAATTATTCCGGACTAACCACTTGTTTGCTCTCATTATGCAGGGAGAAAATATGGTTCCCCCTCGTTCTGCACTGAGGCATGCTGCAGAGCCTCTCCCAATTGGAAATCAATGCTTGAAGGACATGGCCAGATCTGTTCATGATTGAATCTTCCACTCCCCACCATCTTCTTTTCTTGCTAGCCAGCTCTCCAAGTCACAGCAGGAGTACCCCTTTTCTAACATCCTTCCTGCCTGTGGGTTCGGTTTGCTGTATGATACCCTAATTCCAGTACCATCTCATGCCAACAATCCCAAATCATGCATATTTATTTCCACTATCCCTCCGTTCGAGATACCTATCAGCGGCCAGCCTACCCCGAGGGATACAGATGTCAGATCTGTGTTGAATCACCTTTCAGTATCACCGATAAGAGAACAACATCAAAAGGATGGAACAATTCACTGCAACCGGAGCATTTCCCCCAATGCCATAGTATGTGAGCAGCATGGCTGGTCACCAAATCGGGACCTCCAACCAGGAGAAGCATTTATGTCCTCTAATTGGGGGTGGCCCTTCTGGGCCCGCCAAAGATGTGCAGAGTTTGAGGGAGAACTGCAAGACGTAGGCTTGTATGAAGCTGCCTGGGTGTCCAACACCTATACCTACCGGCCTCAAGCTCTCGCTAGGAAACATATGAGCTGTTGGATCATGAACACCAACCCCCTTCATCTGGTCCATGTGGAGGTGGGTATTAGTCTTTGTGATGTCTTTCAGATTTTAGGGGTCCCCATTGTTGGGGGTATGAATGATGAATTTTGGCCTTCCCCTTATGTGTGTGATGACGAAGGGAGAACCCCTCCCTTGGTGAAGCAGCTCATCGATCTGTACCAGGAACGTTCAAAGGATACATCTCCAAGAAAGCTTGTCCCTGGTCGTGAGGAGCATTCGAAGGATCCCTCTCTGAGACATCTTGTCTCGTATAACGACTGGATCAAGGCTTTTTCCAGAGAGAGCCAGTCTGTAACTCTTCTGCATAGGCCCACGACCTACCCTACAATAGAATCCCTAAAGTATCGGGGCTGATATTGGATGAACCTAGAGCAAGGACAATTCAACGATTGGGGCTGGGAGCTTGTCCTAGATGTCAATCAGCTTCATCATCTAGCGGTGTTTCTGGCCATGTTTTTGAGCAGCTATCTATTTCATGTACGTGAGTCTAGTGTCGTATAGGTATCAACCTTTTTCATGGCGGCACAATTGGATACTGGCAACGTCATCAACCTAGTCGTCCTATTAATAGTAAGGAATTACTGGTTTCTCGGTAATGTTACTGATGGGAGTCGGGAAAACCGAGTGGTCGACCCTTTTCAGATTCATTGCGTATGTCTATGCGTTCATATTAAGAACTACTACACCTTCATCAACCCTATTCAGATTCCGGGTACCACATTCCAACAATACTATCAACCGACCGGCGGGGTTATTCCCAATGAGTGGGTGACCCAATAGAAGGATAATCAATAGATAGTTCAGAACAGGCATCTGTTATCGGGTCGAATCTCATGTTATGATCATTTCAATTTCAATCTGTTTTCTTCCCATCTTGTTCAATCACGAACACCATAACAGAGGAGTTTAACAAGAGGGGCTACCTCTTTTCCCTCTAAGAGGGTATTATGGTAGCTCATATTGGTGGGGAAATGATCTGCGAGGGGTACGCACCTATCCGTTTCGATTCCCAATTTGGCTGCATCCAGGAACTGTGACCTCCCTCACATAATGGTGCCCATGAGAATCATCATTTAATGGTGGTCAGGAAACAGTGGTTAATGTTTAACCAGGAGGATACCAGCTGCGATGTTATGACCCCCACGCTTGTAAACTCCATGCCATTCTTATCTAAGAATTATGCTAACTCCTGGGTACAATCATACAAAAATGGCCAGATAGGGATGTTGATTCCTACCATATAAAGTCCCAAGGCCTCAAAGGGTAAGAGGAAGCGAAAGGGGGATGGTGCTTCAACTAGGCCGGGAAAAGTCCTTCGCCACCCTGCTGGTCCCGTGCTCCCGGGGAAGATTTTAACAGACAGAGCTTTATCCTCTCATGCCATTGAAGCCACCCAAGGGGGGTTGGTTATTCCTGCAAATGCTGCCATCTCAACGTCCTAGGGCCAATGGGATGAATTTAAAGGTGGGTCATCCTTCTGTAGCCAGTACCCCTATTCTTTGTGGCAGTATATTCAGGAATCATAAGTGGCATTTGATAGGTTGGGCTATGTATCCACCCCTATTGACATCATTTATGATGTGGACCCAGAGCGGGTCAATAGATATCTCCAGGATCTCAAAGCATATATTTATGTGTGATAGGGTTACGTAGTATTAACCCACCAGGTCCAGGCCATGCTGCACCCACTGACCGATGAGGAGGGGGATGGAAATGACCACTCTTTAGGGGGAGATGATTTCAATGATCACCCTGTCATTGATGAAGCAAGGGAATTCCCCTCCCTACCTGTGAGCCCCCGCCCATAGGTAGACCTAGAGAGTTCTAGGGAGTTGACGAAATCCAAAACACAAATACAGCCTTTAGCGCCCCTACCAGCCCCTGCCGCTGCCCGACCCTCTCAAGTTGATCCTTCCAGGCTAGTCGTTCCTATTACGGCCGCATTCCTAGATGCATGGAGGATTTGGGATGAATTGAGGGCCATGGTCTCTGATTAAGTGGTTTGGGAATCACTCCAAAAGAGCCCTCTTAAGCTCCCTGGTATTAGGGTTATCTTTGCTCCTCCACACCATCAGTTGGAAGAGGATTCAGGTGACATAGTTATGTCATTGAAGGAGATGGACGCATACAAGCACTCACTCCGAAACCGGCTCTATGGGACCACCCGGGTGTCGATGATGATTAGACATCCCTAATTGCCTGACACTGAAGAATATGTTGCTCTTCTGCCGATTCTAGCATTCTACCTCCTTTATTGTGGAGGTTCTAAGGTTTCTCCCTCCCCCTTCTTTTTTATGCAGGGCACCGAGGAATCCCATAGGGAAATTCCATCCCCAGAGTATACTCCCCATGGGACCGTGGGTGGTGAGCATGCATTCTCGGCCATGTGGATCACCATGGAGGGATCCCCTGGCGCATCTGAGCTTATGGAGGTGACCATTGCGGACCTAGATAGGGCCTTCCCTCCCCCAGCTCCTCCCAGTGTTCTGATCAAGGAATTGTCCCAAGGGTTGATCCATAGGCATCACAAGGAATACCGTTTGTCGAAACGGCTTAGGTAGGGGATGTTGGGTTAACAAGACTTCCCATTTCATTGATTATCGACTTGTATGCTCTGATTCATTCAGTGGCTGACTTTTCTAGTGCTACGGTGCAGCGCCATTTGGATACCTATTCATGGATACCCAAGAGACTGTACTTCTTATCCCTTTATCATCTGGGGGATCTTCCATAGTCACCCTTGAGGGTGACGAGACAATAGGCCCCATTGATGGGGAAAACAACATTGATTCTCTCCTTACCCCTTCATCTACCAGAGATATGTCCGAAGTGGGACAGTTGGAAGCCGAGAGTCCCACCAATCATACAGCCTCTATAATTGTGGGTGAGTATGGGGTTCCAATGATTATCGAAGAGGCCTCTAATCTGACGGGCCCAGCTGCCTCAGATCTAGTGGGCCCTATGGCGACAGAGTAGGAGCCTACCATTGGGCCAGTCATCGGGAACTTGGAACGGGCTATAATTTTATATACCAGGGGAGTGATTTACCTAGGCATGATATCCATAGTCGATCGCTTTGGGGTAGCCTTGGGAGTTTTTTTCCTTGGGTATGGTCATAGGTCCTGGACTCCCCTGATGATTCCCAGGTCTTGTCTTCCTTTTGAGGATGTATCATCTTCCTCGAGTGGTTGTCGCGGCAGTGCAGAGCTTGAGGATGCCAACGCATTGACGATCATTAGTAAGCTTCCCAATATTTTCCCACTGACTACTATTTCTTTCATTTTCTAGTTAGGGGTACTTATCTTTCTAATTGACTCTCGGGCTTCAGGACCACAACCTTTGGCGCTGGTGATTTTGTCGTCAGAACCAATTGTGCATATGACCACAATTGTCAAGGGTGAAGTTGATGCACTATCACCATTCGCGGGTGAAACCACGTCCAGTTCATCCGTAGTGACGTTCATCCCCAAGTATGTGTCGTCATCTGGGAGTGATTCCGAGTCTGATCAAAAAGTCCTTTCTAGTCTTCGGAGTGCTCTCCAAAGGGTTTGGGAGAAAATCTGGAGGTTGATCTCTCAAACTCGCTGTGGTAAGATGCAGACCAAATTACCGAGGCTATGCAATTTTTTTATGCTGCTGGGATTTGACGGCTTTGACTATCATGGTGTTTATGACATATTCAAGCAGGTGGTTGCTGATCTGGAATGATTGGGTGGTTTTGAATCTCACCTTTCTACTGCCCAATCTGACGCCTACCATTCCGCAACCTGACAGCTTTTCCTAACAGAGGCTCATGATCACACCGGGGTAGTTGTGAGGTTCCAGGGAGAAGTTATTGAGCATTGTTCTCACCTGGAGGTTCTGAGGAATGCGATACAGTGGCTAAAGCAGGAATAGGCCAACGTTGCCGCCATAATTGAAGAAGGGGAGCGACGGATGGAGGAGAAAATGAGGGAGAGAACAAAGGCGGCCCAGGAGGTGGAAGATTTGGGGGCTGGTGTAGAAGCTATAATGTCCTTACTGTAAAATCTCTCTCAAAAAATCAAGTATTCACCCCATTTCCTGATTCAACTTTGTTAATGCTCCAAATACCTCATGTAATAACCATTCATAGTAGATGATGCTCCAGATTGTGGATGCCCTTCTTACCAACTTTTTTATGGAACAAGGAAATATTTCTCCTCAGTGCTCTTGTCGTCTTCTCTTGTGATAGAAATTATTTGGCATGATATCTGCTTATGTTAATTTCCCGAACATAGAATAATAAGAGTCGAGGACCATTGATAAAAATAAAACAAGGTCTAACTTTTTCTTGGACCATGGGATCCAACGAGCATAGTTTGACTATTCCTAGAGATTTTTTGAAAATACCTACGAACTTTTTGCCTCTTCTTTTAATACCCTGAATTTTCCTGGCCTCATTTAGTGTGAACCTAGTGGATATGGAATGAATTTTCCTTGGGTCACCCTTTTCGGGTTTTCGGCCTAACAGGCTTTGTGCGTCTTTTTGTGAGCGGTTTAAAGACTCGTTGACAAGAATATCATTAAAACTATTTTATGTCGAACAACATTTACCAGACATGGTGGGGCAAGGGCCCCTATGCAGTTTGGTTGATTAAAATATGTCTCGGTGTCCTTTAGATGAATTTGGAGGGAGTGTGTTTAAATTTGGACAACATGCAGGGCATGTCTCAAGGCATGGGAGCCGAGTCGGCGTGAAGACGTTGGAGGAGTACTGCCTAAGGAAATCTTTCCTTTAGTAGAGAGGTCAGGGGCAATCAATATGCAGAGCCACTGAGGGCATGGTATTCATAGTTGTGCAATGGTTTCCTTAAGTCAATGACTCTCCATTTCTGATGGCTATATGACTTTATGAATTTCTGGCTTATGGAAACCACCATGGGTAGATTGGAGAATTATGAAAACCATCGGGGGTGGCTTAGAAAGGGTACGTCACATCTAAAAGGATTTTAGAATATCTGTATCAATCAGGTGTGTGGAAGCAAGGATCTTGTACAACACATTTATCTAGCATAAAGAATAGTTGGGGCTTGCCACAGTTTAAAGTCATGAAGATGGGACATCATTTAGAATGGAACGACTTCTCCTGGTCCTTGGTAATCTTATCAGAGATGTTCCACCATATTCAGGAATGGTTGTGAAAGAGGTTGGTAAACTGTTACTCAGAGGGTTTCTGAATCCTGGGATAGACATGGGGGGTCATAGGACAAGAGGCCTATGAAGAGAAGCATTGCCTAATGAAATCATGCCTTTGGTAGATGGGTTATGGGTGATTAATATGCAGAGCCGTTGAGGACATGGTAGGCATAGTCATGAAAAGGTCTCCTTATTACAATGAATGTATTCCCCTGATAGCCAAGAAACCACAGGAGAAGTTGAGATTTGGGACTACCAGGGGTGGATTATGAGAGTCCGGCTTTTTCTAAGTACTGAGTATGGTGTATGATGAGAGGGTGCCTTGATACGGGGGGAAACATCTAGACTGAACTTCCTAAGAATGGGTGAAGTAATCCCTTCTCATGTGGGTATGAGACGGTGACTTGTTCCGGTCTGACTCGTGCACTGAAGGACAGAGAAAAGCCTCTTTTCCATAATGAACTCATGGCGGGTTTGACCATGCAGTTTAGCGCCATGCGTTTAAGATGAAGAGAATTATTAAAGGATGTTGGGCATTTTAACATCATGCAGTGAGGGCGAGGGACATATTTAATTCCTTCCAATTTTGTGTCGTTTAACGTCGTGCAGCAAGAACAATTGACCATCCAGTTTAACGTCATGCAGTGAGGAAGTGGAGCATTATTATACCAGAGAAAATGCTTTTTTATGGAGGCATTCCCCTGGATGTTTAATTCTTGGTTTTCACAACCTTACACCAAATGGCCAAGATGTTCTCTGTGTCGTTTGACGTCATGTGGCAAGGACATAGTTTAAAACCCAGCTCTTGATTAGAATGTTATTGGGCCCAAGTATCCTGGCATGTCCATGACATGGAGGGGGGTTGATGGTGTAAATCATTGCCCCGGGGCTTCTTGGATCAGCAGAGATGCCACTGAGGCTCGGAGTCCAGTAAGCCTACGGAGCTAGGAAGAGTATCGCCTGGGGAAATCTTTCCTTTGGTAGATGGGCCAAGGGCTATCAATATGCAGAGCTACTGAGGGCATGGTATGCATAGTCATGAAAAGGTGTCTCTGGGTCGATGACTTTCCACTTTCTATTTCCATGAATGGTTATGAAGATCTGCAATTTTCCAGGCCACGATGTCTGTCATTGGGGAAGGAAATGTCTGAACATGTCGGGCATACTCATCCCTGGTTGCTGTTAAATCATAGAGAGCTCCCTGCGCTAATTTATTTTGTGCATGTGTGTGTACCTTTACTACATGTAGTTTAATGTTGTTCGGTAAGGATGAGGTAATCCTAATTTAGCGGTTATAGAGCTCGGACCATTGGGTGACTATTACTATAGTCACTCGAAGGATAGTTGAGTCAACATGTTCTGATATACTCAGAACAAGGTGGGGGATGAAGGTTGAAAACTGCATGTTTGGGTTTTCCCGGATCCGGAGGTGTGGCGTGGGGGCTCTGAGGTCGGTAAGCATACAGAGCTAGGAATAGTACCGCCTGAGGAAATCATGCCTTTGATGGATGAGCCAGGGGCTATCATTATGCAGATCCAATGAGGCCATGTTATGCATAGTCGTACAAAGGTGTCCCTCGGTCGATAACATTCCACATTCGATGGACATGAATGATTATGAGAATCCCAAATTTCTCACAGTACAGAGTTCACCATGTAGGGATAGTGGTGTCTTAGTATATAAGAAACATCTTCACTATGATTGTTCATTGAGTCAAAGTAGCCTAGTCCTTGCTAGATGTTCGTTGATGCTAGTCACTATATGAACCACCGACGGACACATAGGCTAGCCAGATATAGATACCCTGGAAACAATTGGATGTGAAAAGGGGAATGAACTTCTTAACCACTGCTCCCTAAAATTTTTGATCGGGAGATGTGATACGGGGGATCTAAAGCCGGTAGGCATATGGATCTAAGACGAGTGTCGCTTGATGAAATATTAACTTTGGTAGATAGGGCTGGGGATATCAATATGAAGATCTTTTGAGGTCATGGTATGCATAGTCATACATAGGAATCCACGGGTTGATGACTTTCCACTTCCGATGGCCATGAGTGGTTTTGATGATCCATAATTATCCGACTCGTGGAGTCTGATGTATAGAGAGGATTCAACCAAATGTTCAAGGAGAATCCCCATATCGTATCACCGTTGGTCTTGGGTGGGTCACGACGAAGTCCGTGTAGTTTAACGTCATGCGTTGAGGATGATGTCCGTGTAGTTTAACGTCATGCGGTAAAGACGAGGTATACACCCCACGCAGGTCTGGTCCGTACTTGGGGGAAGGGGCATATTTAACATTATTGTCCGTCCAGTTTAACGTCGTGCGAAATGGACGTAAAAATACACCCTATGTAGGTCTATCCCATACAAGGGGAAAATGGATCATTTTTAAATCTTGCTATCTTCGCAGTTTTACGTCGTGTGGTAAGGAGGAGAAGTACACCCCGTGCTGGTCTAGACCGTACATGGGGGGAAGGTGATTTTTTATCTTTTATTCATGGGTTTGGGCCAATACGGGGAACCCTGGCGTCACTACATATCCTACGAGGGCAGGAATCAAGCTGCACGTAGTTCTCTTGAAGGTGTACACCCCATGCAGGGATGTTCTGTACACGGGGAAAGGGGACATTGTTTAACTTCTATTTTATTTCATTTATAGATGGCTGGGAGAGGACGAGGAACCATGACATCCCTATGTATCATGTGAGGGCAGGAATCAAGCCATACATAGTTCTCTATAAGAAGTACATCCAATGCAGATCTAGTCCATACATGGGGGGAGAGGTGCATTGATAAAACATCTTTTCTATGCAGTTTAACGTCATGCGATGAGGACAAGGGATACCCCCCAAGCATATCTGGTCTGCACACGGGGGGAAGAATGCATTTTTAAAATTTATTTGGGAGTAGATGGGCTAGGATAGGGGATCCCGGCATCACTTCGTGTCCTGCGAGTGCTGGAATCAAGGTGCCTGTAGTTCTCTAAAATCCGTCCAGTTTAACATCATGCGATAAGTACGAGGAATACACCCCGTGTCGGTCTGGTCCATACAGGGGGCAGAAGGAATTTTTAACTTTTACTATCAGTGAAGTTTAACATCGTATGTAAAGGAAGAAAGCCATACAGTTTAACTTCATCTGGTTAGGATGAAATCCATACAGTTTAACATCATGTGGTTAGGATGAGGGTTATTATTAGATTCCGTGCAGTTTAACGTCGTGCAGCAAGGACGAACTATGTGCAGTTTAACGTCAAGTGGTGAGAACGTACACCATGCAGTTTAATGTCATGCAGTGAGGACGAAATGATCTTAGTTTAAGGTCATTGACATTGGACCATTGGGTGACTGTTAGTTTATCGTCATGCAGCTCGGAAAATGAATATTACACCTTTATTTATTATGTGAAATACTTCTTTAGGAATCTCAAATTTGTAGGAGCGGTTGTAAATTGTTCATCCATAGAGATCAGGGTATATGTTCCGTTGGAGTAGACCATGTGTACAACATATGGCCCCTCCCAATTGGGCTCCAGCTTTGGAGGCTTCTTGTTGGGTATCATTGGGGTCCAGACGACCAACACTAATTCTCTTTCCATGTAAGACAGAAGATGAACCTTTTTGTTGAAGGCTCATGCGATTGGGTTTTGGTATACCCCCAGATGGGGCAAAGTGTGCAACTACTTCTTGTCAAGCTGTTCCAATTCACCTAGCCGCATTTTTGACTTCTCATCATTGGATAATTGATCAAATATGTCAACATGGAGTGGGGGAAGTTTGAGTTCAATGCGCATGACCGCCTCTGTGTTGTACACCAATGAGTACGGGGTAGCCTGAGTAGCAGTGCAGATTGCGGTTCGATAAGCCCACAATGCATGGAGGAGTTTATCCAGCCATGACTTCCTGTCTTTGTCCAACATTTTCTAGAGAATGTTGAACATGGTCTTGTTGAAATCCTCACTCTTTCTATTGGCCACTGTATGGTAGCAGGATGAGTGGTTATCTTTGATTCAATAATCGTTGTATAGTTTCTCCAATTCAGCCGACTAGATGTTGGTGTCGTTGTCGGTCAATATGGTATAAGGGAAACTAAATATGGTGAGGATTTTGGTCTTCAAAAAACTGACAATATTTCTTGCCACAACTTCCTTGAGGGGTATGTCTTCTTCTCATTTGGAAAAGAAGTCGGTTGCTGTGAGGATATACTTCAGCTGTTTGGTCGTGGCGGGAGGATATGGTCCCACGACGTCCATTCCCCAGACAAAAAATGGCCATGAGTACATGGCTTGATGAAGTAACTATGGGGGTTGGTGTATGAAGTTGGCATGAAACTAGCATGAGTGACATTTTGCGGTAAGGAACTCACAATCTCATGCCACTGTGGGCCAATAGTACGAGAGCCTCTGAACTTGATGGGAAAGCTTTGTGCCTGGATGATGTGCTCCACATAATCCGGCATGCACTTCAGTCATGACGGCTGGGGTTTCTTCTCCGTCAATGCATTTGAGGAGCACTCCATCATGGCCTCATTTGTAGAGGACCACTTGTTGACCTGTGCTGTTATATAGGACAAATTTGATTACCCTTCTCGATATCTTCTCATGTTCAGCCCTGTCTGATGGAAGTTCTCCCTATTGAAGGTTGGTTGCAATTGGTGTCATCCAACCGGTGGTAGGAGCACATGGCACAGGGACAAGAATAACTTCATGGATTTCATCCGTCTTGGTCTGAACAAATGGAAATACCATTCTACGGTGAGAAACACTGATAATCGTTTCATCCCACCCTGGGTCAGCTAGGGCTATGGCCGCGTTGGCTAATGAATCAGCCTGAGCATTATGAGACCGGGGAATATAGTTCAATGTTGTTTTTGTGGAACTTTCCACCATTAACCCTAAGACTTGGTCAAACAGGGGGATCAGATCCATCATTTTAATAACACAGTCACCATTGACTTTCTTGATGACCAGTTCTTAGTCACCTTTCAACTTATGGTGGTGTACTTGTGCCTGTAGTGTGCGATCCAGGCCTGCAAGGAGAGCTTGATATTCTACATCATTGTTTTTACATCCCTCTGACAGTAAGAAGGTGTATGGAAGGACTGCCTTTTCTGGGGACACAAGTATTATTCCGAAACCCATTTTTTTTGAATCTGGGATCCTCCATCCTCTTCTCGGTTGGGCTTCAGGATGCATTGTCGATGTACATTTCCCATGCTAGGAACTCTTCTTGAACCGAGAATATGTCTTCATCGGGTAGCTCAGTGTCCAGTGTTGTGGTCCCTGTCTAAGGGTGCTCTACTGGAAAGTCTTATAATGCCTGACCCTTGATGGCATTCTGAGGCAGAAACATGATGTCAAACTGTTGCAGGATGACTGCCTATCAGGATATGCGTCCGGTTAGCATCAGGCGGCTGAGGATGTACTTGAGGGGGTTACTCCGCGAGATCAAAAGGACCTCATGATGCTACAGATAATGTTGAAATTTTTTAACCATGAAGACCAAGGCCAAACAACTCTTCTCGATATTTGATTATTGAGTCTCAGCATCAATCATGGTTCGACTGTGGTAATAGAGACTGTTTTCCATGCCTGTGTCATTCTTTTGTGTGGGGAAGGCTCGTAGTGATCGCACTAGGGATATCAAGTACAAGATGAGAGTACTTCCTTCAACCGGGGGAATGAGAACCGGTGGGACTAAGAGGTACTTATTCAAGTTGTCGAAAGCCTCCTGGCAGTCATCAGTCCATTGGTACGTGACCCCCTTCGTCATTAACATGGTGAAGGGAAACATTTTCCTTGTCAGGTTGTCTATTAAATGCCTAATATAGGCTAGGTGTCCTTGGAATCCCCTCAACTCGGTGAGATTTAAGGGAGGTGGTAATCCATGGATAGGCTTTGTCTTCTCATGGTCGACATCGATGCCCTGATGGTGTTTGACGATGCCAAGGAATTTCCCTGAGGTAACCCCAATGGTGCTTTTCAAGGAGTTCATCTTCAAGCTATGCAGTCAGAGTTGGTTGAAGACGATCTCAAGGTCTGACAGGTGATTTGAGCACTATCTGGACTTGACCACCAGGTCATCCATGTAACATTCTATGAATTTCTCTAGGAACGGTTTAAAGATCTGATGCATGGAACACAGATATGTGTCGCCAGCATTCTTGAGACCAAAGGTAATGACCCTGTAACAGAATACCCCTTGAGGGGCCCTGAAGGCAGCGACATAATCGTCTTCTCAGGCCATCCTGATTTTGTTATATCCAGAATAGTCGTCCATGAAGGATAGATCCTCGTACCCGGCCGTCATATCGATTAGTAGTTCGGTGATAGGGACCGGGAAATAATCTTTCAGACAATGCCGATTGAGATCTCTAATGTTAATGCAGACGCATATTTGTCCGTTATTTTTCTTGATAGGGATGATGTTGGCCAACCAAATGGGTTACTGGACCTCCCGAATGAAGCCTACATTAATGAGATTATCAACATCAGCCTCTATTTTGGCGGCATGTGAGGGATGTGTCCTTCTTGCAGCCTATTTATATCCCTGGTGGTATTCTAGAAGACCCAGGTGATGTGTCTCCACTTCAGAATTGAGTCCCTACATTTATTTTTAGTTCCAATGAAAAACTTCACAATGTTTCCTTAGGAAAGAGGTATATACCTCGTGCTCCTTGGGGGACATGGATGCAGTAATGAGAGTTGGCATAAAATCATCCTCAGTACCCAGGTTTGTTACCCTGAGCTTGTCCACCATGGTGGAGATACACTCCTCAGATGCAGGAGGTGCATCCCTGAGAAATTCCCTCTCTTCTTCTCCCAATTCCTCATCTTCTTGATCTGATGAGGAGAGAGCTCCTGGCACGGGCTCTTGGGAGTCCTGAGGAAAGGTGTCCTAGGCGTCCTTACTCGAGTGTTCATCCCCAGATCAAGGGATGGTCGATGTTACCACATTGTAGTGCTCATCCATCATGGATGAAGTCATGAGGACATCTGAGTGTGTGTCCGTACTTGAAATCCTACTCTCAATATGGTTGATGGGCCGGACATAATCTCTTCCAAGCTGCCTGACGGAGTCATCATGAACCATTTTTCGGCAATTTGGAGGAGGGATCCAGTCAACACTATCGACCAAAGTCTTCTTTTTCTTTTTCACATTGAACCCTGCGTCAATTTAATGTGGCTCGGAGAGCATTAAAGGGGCCTTGTCGGCATGCAATGTTCCACTTTGTCCATTGATGCAATAATAGATACACTGGAGGTAGGATTAAAGAAATGCCATGTTCTTATGGAGCCATGGAATTCCCAGCAGGGCATTGAATGCTGCGCTCTGTCGGACCACTTGGAATTCTGTGTATGCCACCAGGTAACCAAAATGGGTCTTTATCTTAATTTGCCTCATTGGTTTCTTCACACTCTTGTTGTAACCCAATAGTGTTGTGGCCGAGGGAATTAGGTCATCCTCACTATATCCCAACTTACGGAGTGTCTATAGGGGAAGGAGGTTACCTCCAGAGCCATTATCTATAAAGACTTTCTAGTTCTCAATACAATTCAGTGTGCCAGACCCATATAGTGGTCTGATGAGTCCTTGCATGATGGCATCTTCATCTTGATCGGTGAAGTTAATCACTTCAATTTAATCAATCGAGTCAGTCTCTATCTGGTAAATTTTGGCGGCAGCTACATCAGCTTGAAACATTTGGGGGATGATCAAAGCTTCTATAAGCGCCTCCATAAGGTATGTTGACAGACTTAAAGCATTGAGGAATGATAGCTTGGCGGGTACTGATGCCAGCTGCTTAAGGATATGCTATTTCTGCTCCAGCGGCCAACGCTTATCCGTTGGCGGGAGAGTCTTAGAGGGTGTTTTAGGGGATGGAGCATTTGACGAGGAGGGACCGACCGGGAGCTCAGACATCAATGGAGTTCTTGTGTTTTGAGGACTTCGCCTGGCCGGTCTGTTTGTGTGCACTAGCCGGCCATACAATTTTTCCGCCTCTGGTGGGTATCAAAGAACCATAGGGCCAGAGTGGATGCATGTAGAGGTTGAGGGGCATTCTTTCTCCTACTGAGTCTGTTGAAGGGCTCTCCCATAGGTTTCCGTGATACTAACAGTTTGGTCTAGGGTCTAATTGTAGGGTTGGTTTTAGTCACGGCTTCGCCTCCCCTAGTATCCCCTACCTCTGCGATTCCTCCTCCCGGCTCCTCATGTAGGGAACTCGGGTTCATAACCATACCCTTCATCAGGGAATGATTCCATATGATAGATGACGTTAATAGAACCAAATAATAGCTATTCATCCTCTGACAGGTCAACTTGGTTGGTTGTCCCTGATGGTGTCGTTTGGTGGATCGGTGCCCGTGGCGCCAAATTCGAGCGCATATAATCTACCAGGGTTGGGACTACCTTTGGCCCCATCGCGGACTACTCCTCTTGTGATTTTTTAATCCTTCTTTGATTATGCTCGGATGACTGTATCGTGGAGGTCTGTGAGGTCGATACTGTGGGCTCAACGGCTTCGGGGGCTATTGGCGGCAACACTGGCTGATGTAGCTAAGCTTAGAGTATGCCATGGGCTCAGTTGATAGTATTATGAGTTATCCAGTCATCGAATTTCTTCCCCTTCATGCTGGTGACTTTCTTCCACCCCTCCAATTTATCAGAGTCGGTGGTAGAGATACATGCCACATGTGCTGGGGGTGGTCCCAGATCGACCTGCCCGGAGTCTACCATTATTTGCAGGAGGTCTTTGAAGACAAATTATTCTCGGATCTGTGTCCCAACATCTGATGGTAGGGGCATTAATCTGGCCTGCCATCGCGGCCAAACACTTCAGGTTTCCTCATCTCTGGGAGGTAGAGCAATTTGCATTTCATGGAGGCAATGAAGTAGTTAAGGACTTGATCATCTTGGAACCAGTATATTTTTGTCTTCGTTCCGCAAACCAGTTCCAATTAGGTCCTCGCTGATCGTCCCATTTAGGCGGAGGTGGCTGCTGATATGCCGGAGGCCCTTGAAGATTTGGTGGAGGCCTGAGTGGTGGAGCGGGCATAAGGGCCAGCATGAGTGTCACATCGGACGGTTTATCTCTAGGGGATATTTTCACAGGAGCCTGTGGGGATATTTGGGATTTTGAATTACTTCACAGCCAGGAGTCCTCATTTCTCTAGCCAATGGCTGAGAGATTGCAGAAGCCAATGGTTCACTCCACTGGTATGAGAGGTGTTCGTACCTCATCTCGAAGATTATCGATGCATATGGCTAGCATCTCATCCTGAGGCATTGGCCTGTTCAGTGAGTAGGTCAGACCATTCCATCTAGCGATGAAATCTGAGACCCTCCCGTTATCTCTTTTGTTGTAGTTCATGAGATCACTAACCATTGTTTTAGACAATTTTTAGCTGAATTAGAATAGGAACTGCTATCGACGGTCCTCCCAACTCTTTATTGACTAGGCTGGCAGACTCGTATACTAGAGAAGGCGGATCCTTGAAAGGTCTTTACGAAGCATCTGAGTTTCACTGCATCTTACTGTTCCGGAGTCCCCATCATAGGGTCAAAATAGGATGTGTAGTGCAACACATTCTATTATGGATCTCATAATACAATGAAGATATGGAATACAAGTCTCCCAAAATTGGGCGGAGGCGGTGTGTTGCTAACCCAATCCGGGTAGGGATTCCGCTCTGGCTGTATTGGATCGCGTTGACCTTCCATCGCTTCCAATTGAGCTGTTAGTGCATTGAAAGTGTTGGTGAGACCCTGGTTCACATCCAGTTGGGCCTAGTCCTGGGCAGGAATATCCAAAGGCATTGCCTAAGGATCCGGATTGGCTGAAACTAGGGGTGCATGTGCCATTTGTGGCACCTTCGGAGGGTTCAGGCGTACACAATCTGGTTGCTTCCTGAGGGGATAGAAGTCTTGTTATTCATCTGAATCTAGGTTTAAGAAGTTGGACGGGCCGTGCGCCTCGTTGGATGAGTGCCCAGACCGTGTTTCGTTTTCCAGGGAAAACCATAGTCTTTGAGGTGCACTTACTGGGAGTGCATGATGTGGCTCCTCCTGGGACACACATTCAATAAGGTGGATCCTCTAGAGTAGCTCGGAATTACGCCACCTTAATTCTTTCATCTCCTCTTTCTGTAGAGAGAGACTCTCCTAGAGAGTGTGTGGCTCATCTTTGTTGCGAGAAGGAGGTGGGTTATGTGTAACTAGTCCATTGTTCATATCCTTGTTGGAAGATCACAGGGTAGGTGGAGGAGGGTTGGCTAGAAGGATGGCCATATTTAGGGCAGCCCTCTGGTTCCGGGTTTGCACACCTGGTGGTTAGTTGTGAGTTACAGCCTGACCAGAACTACCGGCTCTCGTTCACTCCTAATTGCAGTATCTCTGGTGTCACCTGTGGGGTTAACCTCTATAACGTTGATAGATGCATATCGCAGGCCAAAGAAGATTTTATCTTCCTAATGGGAAGAGGATCTCTCGTGTCTCTTTCTGGCCTTTCCTTTCTTGACCTGGTATTTCCTTCATACTTCTTGACGATTGGTGACGCGGAGGGTTCTTTGGTGCAACCTTACAGTGCGCCTTCCTCTCTGAGGGGATTCTGATTCAAATGAAGATATATGATAGGAACCTCCTCTTCTGATTGTCCTCTCTATATGAGATAATAATAACTCTCGTTGGGGAGGTTTTTGTTGAAGGGGTAATAATTCCCCTAGCCCGAGGGATATGGTTGGCTCTGTTCCTTGGACATTGAGTATCTTACCAGTTTTGTTGGTTTTACAGGGGTATTTGTTGTTAAAAATTCCCCCATCCCTATAGGATGGGGTTGACCCTGGATTTCGGTAGTGGCTGCAGCTATCGCTACCTGCATGATCCTGTGTGCCCCCATTTAGGGGTGAACTGGGATAGGTTCCATGTTCATCTTTGAATAAATCCCTTCTCAAGAGGCAAGAAAGGATCACTGATTTTCCTCTCTTAGGAGAGAGGCCTTTTGAATACTCTCAGTGGCCTGATTCAAGAGTTCTTTAATAGCTCATTCCCATCAGGCCTGGCACTTCTAGGACTTACTCAAGGCCTTACTCTATTGGGTGTGTTGACTTACCAGAATGGGGAGACCACTCGCTTGCCTTCTTGATGTGACGACATTGCAAGACACCATGCCAAACAAATTTTTCTTGGTGGGGATCGGAGTGAAATGATGAGCTCCATGTTATCCCCATCCCCAGATATGGACTCCCATTGGACCGTCGTCGATGAGGTGGTGCAGCTGGTGCAGTGCATGGAGGGAGGATATCTTCATGTTTCCTTTACGCCTCTTGGGTTGCTGTTGTCGTGATGAAGGATGATCTTCCATTCTGATGTGACCCAAGAGGTCCCATATTGTCTTTACATGGTCTACATACCCATTGTGGGGAAGTCTGCTTGATTTCAGTCTGCAGAGGGTTTTCTATATATTATGGCGGATGCCGTGGACGCATTCTTTTGACAACTCTCTGGATATGTCAAACTGAGAGATGGTCGTAGGCCAAAACATAACTGGTATATCATCCATGGCCAGTCATTTACTCAGGTGAAGCTTATCGGTATACTCCTCCTCTAGTGATTCCTTTACCTGGTCAGCCCAACTGAGATGCTCACTATCTATGTAGTTAGATGTACTGGGACTGGTAGGTGATGAATCATTATGTGGGCAATTCCGAGGTGGTTCAGAGGATGAACGCGTCCATGGACCATCTCCGGATTATATAATGATGTCTTCGGTTACTAACTAGGAATATGACATTCTTTATCCCTCCCTTTTGAGTTCCTCAGCATATAAGGGCTTTTCTGTTCTTGATTTGGCAGGGGGACCTTCCTGTCGATATGATTTTCCATCAGGGGGAAGACCTCCACAATGATGGATGTAATGGTGAGGACTGCCATTACTACTTAATGCTTCACTGCATAGAGGAATTTTTTAGTACACACCCTAGGGAGGACCTCCAAGGCATGTCGCAGCATGGGGAGGTCCTTATGGCTGTGTAGCGTCGTCATGGGGTGGGTCCTCGCAACAGCTTCCATCATGGTGAGGATGGCCATCATGGCGTGATGTTTGATGAGTATCTTGGGGAGGACCTTCAGGGCACACTGTGACAAAGGGAGGACCTCCTTGTTGATTGGGGAAAATTTGAGGAGGACCTTCGCAATGGCGGCCGTGGTGGCGAGGACTACCATCACAGCTGTGGAAATGACAGGGACTACCATTACTGCTGTCGTAGGGAAAATATCTGCTGGATACATCCTATGGAGGGCCTCCAGAATGTACCGCAATGAGTGGAGGGCCTTCTTGTTGCTTGATGTCTCAACAGGGAGGACCTCCGCTATCAGGGTGGAGGGGGCTACCACTATGTTCTGATGCCCGACTGCATGGAGTTTCGTTGCAGCGTAACCCTTGGGGAGGACCTTCATGGAAGGCTATGAAAAGGGGATGACCTTCTTGTCATGATGAGATGTCACTGTGGGGAGCGCCTCTGCAGTTGAGACTATGATAGCGAGGACTACTATCATAATCTATGGTCCCACTGCATGGAGAGTGTTTGCAGCGTATACCCTGGGGAGGACCTTCAGGGTGGACCACAGCAAGTGGAGGACATTCTTGATGCTCGATCTTCAGGCCACATGGAGGGTTTCCGTGACTTGAATCAAAATAAAATCTCACGTGATCGATCATTATATGCCCGCGGGGGAGGCCCCCATGGGTGCTCTGGGGATGACCTTCAGAGCTGCTGATAGAAACATTGCGAGGAGTACCTTCTAAACCGCTTCTGCCACTGCCATAATATGGTAATGGATGGGCATGTTTCTGAGCTTTTGATGTATGATTACCGGCGTTGGGAACCCCAACTTCCAATAGAGCGGAGTCATGAATTCCCTCTTTATTTTCCGGTTGTCTTTGGCGCATTCATGACTCTCTTTTAGAGGATGCGGGGACCGTATGCTGTTGAAAACATCATTCACCTTTGGGTCCCAGTCTAATTTGGTCTCGTGAAGATTTCGGGCTACGCCGACGAACATCTTGTCTTTTAGTAGGGATATATGCCTACTCTGGAGCATCCACCATGATGGATGAGTTTCCCCCAGTTGGAACAACTGAAGCTGCTCGATCTGGTTGCCCTTGCGTCGTGGAATATGGCCGATGTCCCTCCTAGAAAAAAGCAGGGATGTAGATCTGCTCTGAGGTAGCTATCTCGTCTCTCAAATGAGTTGCCTCAATTGGGGAGACGGGCTCACATGCTCGAGTCCTTGCTGTTTCCACTGATGCAATTACATTCTGGAAAGTCTACAAGATATGATCTGGGATCGATACCTGCTACTCCATCATTTTCAGGATATGTATAGAGATATATTTGGTTTTAACGGGTATGAAGGCCCATTTCGGTATTGGAGTTGGAATATACTACTTCAGTCATCCTGTGGTTAGTTGGTACTGACAATTCTCCTATGTCGGGGCAGGTGAACGAATCTTCCCCTGTACCTGGATACACCAGTTTATCTCTCCATTTTCTACCACATCTTGATGGCGGACATTACTTTCATCCATAGGGAGCTAGACCTGCACTTATTGGTTTACCACCGTATTGAGTCGGTGGCCTTTGTTGGCGGGGAGATGTGCCCGCCTATGATTTTCTTCCACATCTAGGTGGCCTGCATTGTTGATCGCCACCATATCAGGATGGTGGGAATCAGAAGTAACTTCTAGGAGCTAGTTCTGTAGGTTCTAGGTCACCACCACTTAAGGTTGGTGGGCTTTACAACCCTAGGTAGGGAGAGGTGCCTGCCTGGCATATGCAATCATATGTGAGAAACATGATTGATGAAGCTTAGCACGGATGAACGCCGGCTTGTATGATACCACCATGTCTAGATGGCTGGCTCGGGTGGAGAGAAAAGGTGTAGCTGCCTATTCGTGGTACGTCTCCATGGCTAGGTAGCAGAGCTCCTTCTCAGGGACCATGGTGATGACTGATCCATGATTGTACGTCTGTTGCCCACATCAGGTGGTCTGAGGTGCCGTAGCTCGGGGAGCGTGGGCCTGAATCCTTGGAGTGACATCATCCTCGACGCGAGGATGTTGGTTCTCGGCGTGACAACGATGACTCCTTCTGGCGGGGGCCTTGGAGCGTAACCCCCATTCGGTGGGAATTAAGTCCTCAACGTCGACCTCGTCCGCCTCCCTATGATATGTTAGGTACACATTGTCCCATTCCGGGGATAGACTCCTGAAATTGTTGGAGACAACAAAAGGGGCTCTCTGGATCTGCCTTTGCAGCCGCTGCTGGGCAGGCGACCGGTGAGTTCTAGTGGATTGGAGGGCATGCATGGCCTCCTCCACCATATGGAGAGTACCGTTAATGTGGAACTCTCGGATCCGTCCGTCCAAGACCCAGCGTTGAATACGTTGGATGGGTGACGGGGTCACCTGTAGGTGAGGACATCCTGTAATTGCATTGTTGGAAGCATGCACGTGTGATTACCTTCGGGATTCCATTGGTTCGAAGGGAGTGTGGAAGGTTGTAACACCCAAGATTTTTATGAGTAATATTTTGTTTTTATATATCATCAAATTAATCTTTCACTACACACTTTCTTGGTTTACATTACACGCAATCACGACCTTCCTCGATAGCTTGCGTCGTACGCAATACCGAGTTTCACTAAACAACGATATGCTATTAAAATATTATTAAAACTAGCCGTTATGAATAGTAATAACCACTTTTTGAAATTTTATAAATTTTATTTTTCAAAATGGACTTCATTTTTGGATTTGGAATACCGAAATTAGCCTTGGTGAAATTTTGGTATTTTTATGAAAACTTTCAATTTTTTATGAATAGTGAAACCACTAAGTGGTAGGTTAAAAACTGAATTTTTGCATAAAACTTAATTTTACCGCTTCTGTGAATGGAATTTCGAAAATATGACAGACACGGTTGATATTAGTAAGTAAAATGTGGTTCAATGAGATAAAAATAATTTTTTGGCGAATAGTAACTTTTTACTTTTTTTACTGCGGTTAATAGTAAATAGGGTAACTAAGGGTAAAAATGATATTACTATTACCCTAAAACATGTCCTAATTCTATTGGATAAGTTTAATTTGACCAAAAAAAAACTTAGGAATAAAATATGACCATTTAGGCCCACTTGGGTTAGATTAGGACATTTATTATTAATTTATTTAAAGAAGGGTTAAAATAGTTAAAATCAAAGTTTAATAAGTAAATCAATTTTAATATGGGGTTATGCATAAGATAAATTCGACTATAAATATTCATTAGAAAGCTAAAAAGATTTCCTACATAATGGTATTTTATTTGTAATTTTTATACATTAATTATTTTAATTTATTTATGACAAAATGATGATGCAGTAATTATCTTATTAATGAAATATTGACATAATTGATGTTATAAACACCAAAATAAATGTAATTTGAAGCTTTTTATGAACTACACTAATTTTCTAGGTTACTATGATATATTAGTGTTGATTTAATAAACTTGGTTCGAACATATAATTCTGTTACGACTTTCACAAAAATCATATATCAAATAGTGTCAAAATTGTCACAAAATAGTTTTTAAATCAAATATAATATTACTAATTGTTATTTTATTCCTAAAAATATAAGGTTCGGCCAAATGACTTAGATAAGGATATATATATTAATAATAAACAATTTGGGGTTCTTTTGGCATGTTATAGTAAGTGTATTAACCACATAGTGAAAGAAAACAAAAAGACATGGTAAAAGTTAAATTATTTAACTTAGAGTTAAATCTAATTGATAAGGTTAACATAATATCCTAAACTTCTCTAAATCCTATTGGTTGATAGGATTTCGACCAATACCAACTTTATCTTTGAAATAAGACCCTTTGGAACCATTATAAACCGATTTTGACTTTAATATAAAATAATATTTTGAGATATTCCTAAGCTGCCCCTCTCCTCCCTTATAAAAGGGCACCTCCTCCCCCTCCTCCTCACACCAATTTGAGCACTCAATCTCGGCCAACCCCTTCCATTTTCTCCTCTCCACTTCCCTAGAATAATCCTATATGTCCTGGTATTCTTCAAAGACCAATATTAGTTCCCTAAGTGGAGGAATCAAAGAGGCGTTCCAAAGAAGAGGTAATATCCATTACCGATCTTTTCAATTTCTTTTTTCTTCAACTTATTCTTATTTAGTTGTTTCATGATAAAGTAATAACATCAGTATTACTTACATACTTATATGTCATTATAAATATGAAACAACCCTAATTCACCTTCTATCCATCCTACGGAAAAATGAAATCACCGCGCGTGCGTATGTACGGAATACCGTCTCCACGCCGTGGTGTAATCTATTTTCCACCATCACCTTACAAGGATGGGTATAATGGTGTAATGAGTAACTATTTATGATTATTATAAAGTAATATTGATACTGAAACAATATATATATACTCCAATATAGTTCCACGATCATAGGAACGATATCATCACTTGTGCGTACGTACAGAATATCGTCTCCCCGATGTGATGCGACTCGTTCTACATGATCATCATTACATAGTAATTAAATAAATGAATTGAATGAATAAATATGATAATCGTTACACTAATGCCATTCTGGATATAAGTTATCTATAACCTTAAAAGAAGAATAAGAATTTATTCGGCAAAACACGCATAAGAACAAAAGGCAATAAGGACCCGAGTAACAAGTAACAATGAAATATTACTAACAAAAAGATAAGAATATGACCATATATGATATCATATCAATATGTATGATTCTGGAATAAGTCAATAACATTATTTAAACCATTATACAGGAGCTTCGGACACGTACAAAGCAAATCGGACCTAAGGTAAGGGAAATATCACAATCTCATTTTTATCCGAGATTGTTTATACTTTGGCATTTGCTGGGGTGTATTTTATCATCCACATCCATGTTCCCTAAATATGTAATATTGTTTCCATCCACTTACAATAGTTTAAATCCAATTTTACCTTTGGTAAGTTTTTAGTAAAAAATATTAAAGGAATATTTTGTCGTTTTTTTCGTACGAGGTACTTTTTGACTTTTCCGACAAAAGTACGAAGAATGTTTTTTTAACTTATTCGGCATGAATGGATTTTTAAAACATTATTTCCAAGAAGATTCCTTTACAAGTTTTCAAGTTTATTTTTAATCAACTTCTTTTATTTTAAAGTCGTATGACATGTTATGAAAGGAAAAATGTTTTTGAAGTAGAAAGGATATTTTCCTCCAGAATGGAGTTCAAGTATTTTATCAAAATTATTTTCCATCTAAGATAATAAAAGTGTTCTGTTTTTATCCCTATTATTACATGGATTTGATTATGTTGTGATGGAAATATTTTTATGAATTCCTTTATCTTATATGAATTGTTTTATGATGTCATGTTGTTTAAGAATCCCATTTTTATTACATGGGTTACGCTATGATGTATGGTTTATGATTATGTGGAACACATAAGAAAGGATTCATTATAAGATGGGTGGGACCTATATCTCCCTCCAATGCATTGGGTAAAGATTTTATATCTCATGAGATAGACATGGCTGGAACGGTAGGTTATACCAGTTCAGTGAAACAGGACTGGAACGAGGGTGACTCAGTTCAGAAAGGGACTCTGTCCACTAAGATAGTCTTGGAAATGAGTCATGACTAACAAGAAATGATTTTCCATGATTATGTGTGCATGCCACAAAGTTTCAAGTTTCATGTTATGATTATGGGGATCTCAATTTCACTTCTATGATTTATTCCATGTTAAGATATTATGATCTCTTTTGCAAGTTATGATTTTCAAAAAGATATGATATGATTTTTATTTCATTTATTTTACCTTGCTGAGCATTTGAGCTCACCCTTTTATGTTTTCTTTTCCCCAGGTCAGGAAGATGGATATTAAGTAGAATATGCTAAAAGGGACCCTAGATATGATGAAATAAATGGGAGACACTGTAGAAGATTTATGAACCAGTTGTTTATGTTTCCCAGTTTCTAAAGACACTATACCTATATGGTCCTTTGTGGTTTTGTCATTTGTTGTGATAAGTGTGCTTCAATTTTGAAGTATTAATAATGTATGTAAAGTATGGGTCGTTAAAGTTGGTATCAGAGGAAAGGTATAGTCATCCTTTGGAAACTAGGATGTGAAAGCCTTAGTAAGAACCCTAAGGATAAGTCTAAGCATAGAACACAATCTTAGTGTTTTAGAAATGTCCATGAATAACCTAGGATAAGACCTTATGCATGAAAATTTTATTCTTGAATTATTTGGTTTTCCTATTATAATTAGTGTTGCTCACACTATTTTTCTTGGTTTTAGTCAATGGCTGGAACCCGAAGGAACCGTGTTAATGAGGAATGCGATGAGCAATGCAATGATTGTCCCCCTGAGCAACCAAATGATATGGGAGCTGGAATGAAAAATCTTGTAGCCATGCTCACACAACTTTCTCAAGCTATGAATCATGCATGACTTCCAAACGAGCAAAGGAAGGAGCAACATTCTGTTGAATCCTTCATGAGGCAGCGTCCACCTTCTTTCAGCGGGTCTACTGATCCATTAGTTTCTGAAGAATGGATTAGTACTACTGAAAAGATATTTTCAGTTCTTCAATGATCTGAACATGATAAAGTAATCCTAGGAGTGTATCGTTTGGAAGGAGATGCTGATCAATGGTGGAATCTTATTAAGAATACGAGGCAAAGGTATGAAATTGAGTCTATGGAATGGGACGAGTTCAAGAACTTATTTTTCAATAAGTACTTCCCTCGTATTCTCCGAACAAAGATGGATAAATAGTTTCTTGAACTGAAGCAAAGGGATGATGAATCTGTTGGTACCTATGAAGCAAATTTTACAAGACTTGCAAGGTACGCTTCTGGTATTATTATCCAACCTGAGAGTAAGATCGATCGATTCTTCAGTGGCTTAAAACCAAGTCTTCGAAGGGCGTTAGCCATTAGAGACTTCAATAGCTACGAGGAAATCGTTCGATGTTCTCTCAAATTCGAGATGTAGATTGGAGTAACCCATCAGTCACATGGGTTTGATGAGAAGAGGAAGATGGAATTCAAAGGAAAATCTAAAGAGCACACTGAAAAGAAGATGAGCTTTCCCTTATGCTCAAAGTGTGGAAAGAAACATGGAGGGAGTTGTCTTAAAGGGACAAGTAAATGTTTTAAATGTGTAAAGGAAGGTCATCAGGCATTTGAATGCTGCGATAATGGGAAGAAGATGTCTAATGATGCAAACAAAGGAAGGGATAAACAGAATATACCTAATATACTTCAATGTTTCAAGTGAAAGGAGATGGGGCATTATGCCAATAAATACCCAAATCCAAGGGTTGATGAAGATGGTCGACGTCAACAAAATCTTAAGGCTAAAGACAACAGAAAGTCACATGCAATTTCTATCAGCGATGTGGATTATGATAACGAAGTGGTGAATGGTACACTTACCATCCACTCTAAATTAGCAAATGTTTTATTTGATTCTGGATCCACCCACTCGTTTATTTCTGAAAACTTTTCTAAGGGTATCACCGTACTATCTCAACAATTAGATGTCGAGTTAGCTGTGACAACACCGAATGGCACAACAGTCGCATCCAAAGTTTATAATTCTTCTCCGATCGAAGTTTGTGGGCAAGTGCTTCCTGAAAATCTTTTGATCCTTACTTTAGTGGAATTTGATGTGATTCTTGGCATGGATTGGATTTCTCTACATGGAGCTCATATCAATTGCCAATGAAGGGAAGTCACATTTCATATTCCAGATCAATCTACGATCGTCTATCAATGCAAGGATGAACATAACCTTCCAGTGGAAATTTCATCCATCTTATGGGTATTGATTCCACTAAATGAAGGTTATTTATCTCCAATGGTTGGTGACAAACTCATGATTAAGAATATTCCCATTGTACGGGAGTTTGATGATGTCTTTCCGGAGGAATTACTGGGTCTTTCACCAAATCGTGATGTTGAGTTTTCAATAGAACTCGTACCGGGCGCTTTTCCAATTTCAAAGACACCTTATAGAATGGCCCCAATTGAGTTGCAGGAATTGAAGAAGCAACTCAAAGAGAATCTTGATAAGGGATTCATACGCCCTAGTGCATCACCTTGGGGAGCACCTGTTCTATTTGTTAAGAAGAAAGATGGATCAATGAGACTCTGCAATGATTATCGAGAACTTAACAAGATCACTATCAAGAACAAATATCCTCTCCCACGCATTGATGACTTATTTGACCAACTACGCGGAGCTCAATACTTTTCCAAGATTGATCTTCGTTCAGGGTATCATCAATTAAGGGTCAAAAGGGAGGATATACCAAAGACGGCTTTCTGTACACGGTATGGACAATATGAATTTATAGTGATGCCATTTGGTCTTACTAATGCCCCTGCTATCTTAATGGATCTAATGAATAGAGTCTTTAGAGACTATCTTGATCAATTTGCGGTAGTCTTAATAGACGATATTCTTGTCTATTCAAAGAGCAAGGAAGAGCATGAAGATCACATGAGAATTATATTAAAGACCCTGAGAAAGGAGAAGCTTTATGCCAAATTTACCAAGTGTGAATTTTGGCTTCAAAAAGTTGCATTTTTGGGTCACATAATCTCAAAAGAGGGGATATCTGTGGATCCATCAAAAACAGAGGTTATCGAAAGATGGTCAAGACCAACAATAGTAACTGAGATCCGAATTTTTCTTGGTTTGGCTGGATATTATCGGCGTTTTGTAAAAGATTTATCACGATTATCTAATCCACTCACCAAGTTGACTCGAAAAGGAGTTAAGTTTGTTTGGACAGAGGAATGTGAAGATAATTTCAAGGAGTTGAAATGAAGGTTATCCAGTGCACCTGTGCTCACACTGCCTTGTAGTGATCTATAGTGATGCATCCAAGAAGGGATTGGGGTGTGTTCTTATGCAAAATGATATGGTGATAGCTTATGCCTCACAATAGTTGAAAATCCATGAGCAAAATTACCCAACACAAGATTTGGAGTTGGCTACGGTAATATTTTCATTAAAGATTTAGAGGCATTACCTTTATGGTGAAATGTGTGATATTTATACTCATCATAAAAGTTTAAAAGTATATTTTCACACAAAATGAGTTGAATATGCATCAAAGAAGATTGTTGGAGCTGATTAAGGATTACGACTGCTCAATCCATTACCACCCTGGGAAAGCAAACAAGGTGGCAGATGCATTAAGTCGACATGACCATGCTAGTTTATCCATGATGAGGATCACAAAAGATCCCATATTTATGGATTTACAAAGGATGGATCGTGGAATTATATGGAAGGGGAAAAATCTTATCTTTCTCATATGAATGTTCAACCATCTATACATGTGAAGATTAAAGAGGCACAGAAAGAAGATGTCAAGCTACAAAATAAGGTGGGAAATGTTCCTGAATTCAACCTTGATTGTGATGGGATAATAATGTTCAGGAATCGGGTTTGTGTTCCTCCCATCCCCGAATTAAAAGGAGCTGCTGGATGAGGCTCAGAGTTAATCATTCTCTATTCATCCTAGAAGCATGAAGATGTATAGGGACCTGAAAGAGTACTTCTGGTGGGATGGCATGAAAAGAGATGTTGCTGAATATGTCTCTCGATGCTTGGTTTGTCAACAAGTTAAAGCTGAGAGACAAAAGTCTAAGGGGATGTTACAACCATTACCCATACCCGAATGGAAATGGGAAAACATCACTATGGACTTTGTCACAGGACTTCCTAAAAAATCCAAAGCAAATAATGCTATTTGGTTCATAGTTGATCGTCTTACAAAGTCCGCACACTTCATTGCTATTAGAGAGGATTTCTCTCTAGATCAGCTTGCCAGGATATATGTAAAGGAAGTGGTAAGATTGCATGGAGTACCACTTTCAATTATATCTGATCGGGATCCGAGATTTACCTCGAAGTTCTGGAGAAGTCTTCAGCATACTCTGGATACAGAGTTGAGTTTCAGCACTTCTTATCATCCCCAGACAGACGGTCAGTCTGAGAGAACAATTCAAACCCTAGAAGATATCTTGAGAGCTTGCTCTATGGATTTCAAAGGAGGTTGGGATCAACACCTACCTTTGGTGGAATTTTCTTATAATAATAGCTTTCACTCCAGTATTCAAATGGCTCCTTATGAAGCTATCTATGGAAAGAAATGCAGGACTCCAACTTGATGGGATGAAGTTGGGGAAAGAAAGCTATTAGGACCTGATCTCGTTGATGAAATGGTAGAAAAGGTCAGATCTATTCAACAACACATAAGAGCAGCTCAGAGTCGACAGAAAAGTTATGCCAACAACCGAAGAAAAGACCTAGAGTTTGAAGTGGGTGATATAGTGTTCTTACGAATATCTCCCTGGAAGAGGGTTATGAGATTTGGAAAGAAGGGGAAGTTGAGCCCTAGATATATCGGTCCTTTCAAAATACTGAATCGTGTTGGGAAGGTAGCTTACCGATTGGCGCTTCCAATGAATCTCTCTCAAGTTCACGATGTGTTCTATGTATCTCTCCTGAGAATGTACATACCAGATCCTTCACATGTACTCAGCTCAGAAGTTGTACCTCTGGAGCAAGATCTTTCTTATGAAGAATAGCCGATAGAGATTTTGGATCGTAGCGAAAAAGTCCTACGAAACAAGACCACTCGCTTGGTGAAAGTTTTATGGAGGAACCACCAAATTGAAGAAGCTACATGGGAGCTTGAGGATATGATGAGGGAGAAGTATCCTCATCTGTTTGTTACAAAGTGACGAATTTCGAGGGCGAAATTCTTTTTAAGGGGGGTAGAATGTAACACCCAAGATTTTTAGGAGTAATAGTTTGTTTTTATATATCATCAAAAGAATATTTCACTACACACTTGCTTGGCTTACTTTACACGCAATCATGACCTTCCTCGATAGCTTGCGTCGTACGCAATACCGAGTTTCACTAAACAACGATATGCTATTAAAATATTATTAAAACTAGCCATTATGAATAGTAATTACCACTTTTTAAAATTTTATAAATTTTATTTTTCAAAATGGACTTCATTTTTGGATTCGGAATACCGAAATTAGCCTAGGGTAAAATTTTGGAATTTTTCCGAAAACTTTCAATTTTTGATGAATAGTGAAACCACTAAGTGGTAGGTTGAAAACTGAATTTTTGCAGAAAACACAATTTTACCGCTTCTGTGAATTGAATTTCGAAAATCCGACAGACACGGTTGATATCAGTATGTAAAATGTGGTTCAATGAGATAAAAATAATTTTTTGGTGAATAGTAACTTTTTACTTTTTTTTACCACGATTAATAGTAAATAGGATAACTAAGGGTAAAAATGATATTACTATTACCCTAACACATGTCCTAATTCTATTGGATAAGTTTAATTCGACCAAAAACAAACTTAGGAATAAAAAATTACCATTTAGGCCCACTTGGGTTAGATTAGGACATTTATTATTATTTTATTTAAAGAAGGGTTAAAATAGTTAAAATCAATGTTTAATAAGTAAATCATTTTTAATATGGGGTTATACATAAGATAAATACGACTATAAAAATTCATTAGAAAGATAAAAATATTTCCTACATAATGGTATTTTATTTGTAATTTTTAGACATTAATTAATTTAATTTATTTATGACACATGATGATGCAGTAATTATCTTATTAATGAAATATTGACATAATTGATGTTATAAACTAAAAAATAAATGTAATTTGAGACTTTTTATGAATTCCACTAATTTTCTAGGTTACTATGATATATTAGTGTTGATTTAATCAACTGGGTTTGAACATATAATTCTGTTATGACTTTCACAAAAATCATATATCAAATAGTGTCAAAATTGACACAAAATAGTTTTTAAATCAAATATTATATTACTAATTGTTATTTTATTCCTAAAAATCTAAGGTTCGGAAAAATGACTTAGATAAAGATATATATATTAATAATAAACAATTTGGGGTTCGTTTGTCATGTTATAGTAAGTGTATTAACCATATAGTGAAAGAAAACAAAAAGACACGGTAAAAGTTAAATTATTTAACTTAGAGTTAAATCTAATTGATAAGGTTAAAATAATACCCTAAACATGTCTAAATCCTATTGGTTGATAGTATTTCGACCCATCCCCACTTTAGCTTCGAAATAAGACCCTTTGGAACCATTATAAACCGATTTTGACTTTAATAGAAAATAATATTTTGAGATATTCCTATGGTGCCCCTCTCCTCCCTTAGAAAAGGGCACCTTCTCCCCCTCCTCCTCAAACCAATTTGAGCACTCAATCTCGGCCAACCCCTGCCATTTTCTCCTCTCCACTTCCCTAGAATAATCCTAGAGGTCTTGGTCTTCTTCAAAGACCAGTCTTAGTTCCCTAAGTGGAGGATTCAAAGAGGTGTTCCAAATAAGAGGTAATATCCATTACCGATCTTTTCAATTTCTTTCTTCTTCAACTTCATCTTCTTTAGTTGTTTCATGATAAAGTAATAACATCAGTATTAATTACATACTTATATGTTATTATAAATATGAAACAACCCTAATTCACCTTCTATCCATCCTACAGAAAAATGAAATCACCGCGCGTGCGTACCTAAGGAATACCGTCTCCTCGCCGTGGTGTAATCTATTTTCCACCATCACCTTACAAGGATGGGTATAATGGTGTAATGAGTAACTATTTATGATTATTATAAAGTAATATTGATACTAAAATAATATATATATAATCCAATACAGTTCCACGATCATAGGAACGATATCATCACTCGTGCGTACGTACGGAATACCGTCTCCACGATGTGATGTGACTCGTTCTACATGATCATCATTACATAGTAATTATATAAATGAATTGAATGAATAAATATGATATATGTTACACTAATACCATTCTGGATATAAGTTATCTATAACCTTAAAAGAAGAATAAGAATTTATTCGTCAAAACACGCATAAGAACAAAAGGCAATAAGGACCCGAGTAACAAGTAACAATGAAATATTACTAACAAGAAGCTAAGAATATGACCATATATGATATCATATCAATATGTATGATTCTGGAATAAGTCAATAACATTATTTAAACTATTATACAGGATCCTCGGACACGTACAAAGCAAATCGGACCTAAGGTAAGGGAAATATCACAATCTCATTTTTATCCGAGACTGTTTATACTTTGGCATTTACTAGGTTGTATTTTATAATCCACATCCATGTTCCCTCAATATGTAATATTGTTCCAATCCACTTACAATAGTTTAAATCAAATTTTACCCTTTGGTGAGTTTTTAGTAAAATATATGAAAGGAATATTTTGTCATTTTTTTCGTACGAGGTACTTTTTGACTTTTCCGACAAAAGTACGAAGAATGTTTTTTTAACTTATACGGCATGAATGGATTTTTAAAACATTATTTCCAAGAAGCTTCCTTTACAAGTTTTCAAGTTTATTTTTAATCAACTTCTTTTATTTTAAAGTCGTATGACATGTTATGAAAGGAAAAATGTTTTTGAAGTAGAAATGATATTTTCCTCAAGAATGGAGTTCAAATATTTTATCAAAATTATTTTCCATCTAAGATAATAAAAGGGTTATGTTTTTATCCCTATTATTACATGGATTTGATTATTTTGTGATGGAAATATTTTTATGAATTCCTTTATCTTATATGAATTGTTTTATGATGACATGTTGTTTATGAATCCCATTTTTATTACATGGGTTACGCTATGATGTATGGTTTATGATTATGTGGCACACATAAGAAAGGATTCATTATAAGATGGGTGGGACCTATATCTCCCTCCAATGCATTGGGTGAAGATTTTATATCTCATGAGATAGACATGGATGGAACGGTAGGTTATACCGGTTCAGTGAAACAGGACTGGAACGAGGGTGACTCGGTTCAGAAAAGGACTATGTCCACTAAGATAGACTTGGTAATGAGTCATGACAAACAAGAAATGATTTTCCATGATTATGTGTGCATGACACAATGTTTCAAGTTTCATGTTATGATTATGGGGATCTCATTTTCACTTCTATGATTTATTTCATGTTAAGATATTATGATCTCTTTTTCAAGTTATGATTTTAAAAAATATATGATATGATTTTTATTTCCTTTATTATCCATTGCTGAGCATTTGAGCTCACCCTTTTATGTTTTATTTTACCCAGGTCAGGAATATGGATATTAAGTAGAATATGCTAAAAGGTACCCTAGATATGATGAAATAAATGCGAGACACTGTAGAAGATTTATGAACCAGTTGTTTATGTTTCCCAGTTTCTAAAGAAACTATACCTATACGGTCCTTTGTGGTTTTGTCACATGTTGTAATAAGTGTGATTCAATTTTGAAGTATTAACAATATATGTAAAGTATGGGTCGTTATAAAGGTAGTACCTGCAAAAAAATTTATCAAATACAAGCAGCAAACCTGTCAATGCAGTATCTCATGATCCCATGCATAATTAATGACCATTCTTGTCCCTCCTTGTGAGTAAAAGAGGGAACATGGTGGGATTATGTTAAATCAATCATGATTGGTAAAAGATTCAGGTCGGGTTCACCATTTTTGTTTCTGGTCGATCTCGTAACCCCCAACAGTTCTCTATCAGATGACGCGTGGACCTACTTTCCAAAGGCAGGAGTTCACCGGATGGTCTGACTAGCGACGCTTAAGAACTCACATTGGTCGAGAGAATGGGAAGTCAGACTCATCGCAGCCTTTTGGGGGGAATTATTTCCTATTTCGGGACTCCCTTATAAATTTAAGACGTATTCATATGTTCACGAATAATTGGTTTATACCCAAACATAGTATCCATGGATTTAACCCTGGTGGGCAATGGCCAATTAGACACAGGGGATTCGGAATCATTTAGGCATGTGGTTTACCATCCAACATTGGATTAATGACCCCATGGAGTCAGAACTCATTGAGGCGGTACTAGGAGTGGTGCGTTGAACCGATGTGAAGATAGTCGGATCGACCGTTTGTTGGGAATGAACCTCATAGAGGCTTCTTACGTACCCTTCCAAGGGGACATGGATCAAAGTCCACATAGTTCGAAAGGGTAGCATCAGAGAACCGATGTGAAGGTGGACCCAGGGGTCAATTGGTGATTGGGCTTGAATATTTTTTAGGCTTCCTACGTATCTTTGTGGTAGGGAATCAAAGTCCTCGTAGTTCGCATTTCCTTGGCACATACACTTTGAGGAATCCCAGAACGATGGATTGGGGCTTACACTCCAAGGGGGTCCAAAAGAGGATGTCATGGTCGATGCTTACTCTTTCCCATGTGAGTCATGCATAGTGTGAGAAACAAGATGTCGTAGGGACAAGAGGATCACGTCGTGAAAGGTGCATCTGTTAGATGAGGAGTGGGGCTTACGCATGAGGGAGGCCCATTAAGCCGGTGCTTACTCCGGGTTGGACGCCCATGGTGACGAAGTGCAGAGGGAGAGAGAGAGTGGATTCTCCTGTTCCCATATCCTCTCTTTCAGTGCATGAGGGCATCCTTCTGCTGGGTATTTTACTACCCCAAAGGAGCCATTAATAAGTGGAGGGACAGAAAGGGGACTCCTGAGCTCAGACTTTACATTACCGTGGGAATGTGAACCCAAAAATGATTCGGGAATCCACTCAAGGGTCGGGGAACCACTTCGCCTCTACTTACCATGGGTTTTTGAACTCAAAAGGGCGCGCTGATGTGCCTGAGGGTTACACCACATAGATCTCGTGGCTCTGTTGGAGGCCTCATCTTGGGGCCGATGTGTAGGCCAGTGAAGGAGTCAAAGAGAATCAGGCTGCATCAGGAGGATCTTATGTGGCTCAGGTAAAGGTAACTCCGAAGTATTTGGGGGACCACACAGAGGAATGGGTGGTGGAGCCCTTCACGTAGGGAAGCGCTACACGACTGGAGATGCCATCCGTGAACCAAGGTGGTCCGCGGACTGAGAGGCCCTCCGAGAACCAGGATGGTCCGTGGACTGAGAGGCTACCCATGAACCAGGAGGGTCCGCATATTGATTGGAATCCTGAAATCCAAAAGTGTCCACATCTTCGGGTTCAGCCGTCGTACACGGTTGGTATGTAGAGGTTTACACGCGAGCATTGGCGGCCAAGGTTGGTGTCGGTTGGGGGTTCATTGTTCGAGGCTTCGCCCACGTAGGGGGGTGCTATGCAGCACGACGGATCAGAAAACTGGCATAAACTCCCTAGTCCGCAGGAAGTGCATCCGCGGAGGGGCTATGGTTCACGGTCTTCTCTTTTTATTTTATTTTAAATCCACTTTTCACCAAATTATTTTGCATTTTCTGTTCTGATAAGTTCTTTCCAAAGTTCATACCTACTCTGGTTCACAAACTGGAACTTTCAAAATCCAAGCCATTCTTCGAAATCCTTCCACCTAAATATGACCAATCTCCTCTATGTCCCCTTCCTCCGAATCCGAATTTCTTTTCCTTCCCCCCTCAGTCTCCTATTATAGAGTTTGGAAAAATATATACATATGGTCATGCGACACCTATTGTGGAGGCCCAGGACTGAAAACATGGTTTACGACTGACTTGGTAAATCTGTAATTCTTGGTGGGCATTGAGCGCTACCCACCCTCCTCCCCCCCCCCCGCAAACCGAACAAGGGGAGTGCTTCATGGCCACGGAGGGTTCCACCTCTATTTTGTGAACAATAGTGGAGGAGGTTCGAGCCGAATGACATGGCTCGCAGCTGGTGCAGTTCATGAAGGTGAACCGGATTGGCGCCCACCCTGCTATGTGCCCGTGAAGGATCTCCGCCTCCATTTCGAGAATGACGAGGGTCCGCAGAGGATGGACGCTTCGCAGAACCGACCGTGCGTCCTTAGCATTAGACCGGTATGTGTACTGGTTCCTCCTTCTCAATCCTTTAGTATTGTCCACATTTTCCCAATCCTTCTGAGGGGAAAATTGGCAGAATCTCCCTTGATATAAAGGGGATCACCATTCTCCTTTGCAGATTTTTCAGGACCCTATAATCACATTCTATATTCACCATATGTTTATATAGTGCAGTGTTTATAGTTCCATGTCAGTTTCCCAAATTTCAAAAATCTCAATGTATTTAGAATTAAATATCATGTATCATTGTTGATTGGTTTTAAATTCTTGATATAGCATTATAGTACGATATATTGTTAAATCACATTTTTTCAATGAGTTATAATACACAACCATGAACATTTCTATTATTTGTTTGGATTCTTCCACAATTTGATTTAATTATATCAAAAATTGTCTTTATCACTAAGGAAATTAATATTTCTAATTAATGTAATATTCCTTGATTAATTTATTTATCACAAAATTTTAAAAAAATATGATTTTTTCAATCTATTTTAGTTAATATTTTCTTCAATATAAATATTCTATTTCTTTATAAATTATCTTATACGTTAATATGGAATCTAATTATGTAGTATTTATTTTGATAATTATAATTCTATTTTATTCATTTTAATGTAATTTTTCACTAAACCTTTTTTATGTAGGTTTTAATAAGTATTTTTAATATTGAAAGGTTTTTTTTCCATTACATATCATATATTTTATCTTTCAATGCATGTTTCCTCTGTTAAATTGTTATGTATTTTTTTAAGATCAATTTATTCTATTTATCTATGATTAGAAATTATAAGGTCGTTCTAATGTTACCTTTTAAAAAAATTTTCTGAAAAATAGATATTAAAAGAATTATTTTAATATTATGTCATGAAATATTATCTAAATACTCATTTTTTAGTTCTCATCCTCACTCTTCTATAACTCTATATTAAATCACTAATTCAGTGTCATGTATTATGAATCATATTTTAAATTAATTTATGATGTAATATTTTATTATAAATAGATCTAACTCTTATGGTTATTTAATATTATACAATTGTAAAATGTTATGAAATCCATTGACTTTTCTTATGTTTTCTTGATATTAGGAAGGACTGATTTGTTATAGAACCCATATGCATGGATGATGATGGGTTTTTCTATTAAATAACACATAATTGATAGTTTTGTTTAATTTACATAGATCAGATTGTAACTAAAAATAATTGAAGAGACATATTGTTTCATTCATCACCACCCATCACGTGAGGTTATAAAAATGTAATTAATGAATAAATATTATATTATTATAAATTGGGGTTTTATTAATAAACCCACCAATTGGAAAATGACATGAACACTCATGTAATTTACAAGATATAACCTCCATAGATTTCATGATTCAATGTTCATCACCTCCTTAATGATAGGTTATATAAATAGATTTATTGTAAAATAAAATAAAATTATGATTATGATAGAAACCAATAATTTTCCTACATATATATATTTCATAAATTTTTTATGAAAATTGGTAGAATTATAAAAAAAATCAACCTCAGCATCACAAATGTATTATTTACTTGGAAACATAGAAGATGAAACCTTATTTTTATGTGAATTAAATCATATCTGACTAATTTTTTCATTAATAGAAATATTATTTGAAATATCATACATAATAAATTCATTCACATTTTAGTGAATGAATATATAAGAAAAGGGATTTTTTATATTCTTAGTATTTGTAATCAAGGGAGATACATGATAATAACATGAGCATAAAAATATGATTCTCGAAGAAGAAAATTGAAAACAATAACATATATATTAATGATCATAATCTTCATCCATGGAAAAAAAAATTTATGTTCATATTAATTTAATAATAAGGGAATAAAATAACACGTGTCATATTAGAAAAACAGTGGTATAGGACATGAAATTATGGAATACACATACGAATGGATAAATATTTCTACAGTAGTCAAGGAGTTGTTCCATGAATGTCACGAACCAGGCCGGATCGTCATCCGACCCGACACCCGACCTGGTCCGCGACATGGCCCGAAGGGCGTTCCCGATCCCCACGGGCTGGCAACTAGTGTCGGGCATCAAAACAAACCAGTTGGGAACGGTTTGGCCCATGAAAAAGATAAGTAAACATAAACTGAACGAGCATATAAATAAAAGAAAAACAAACTGAACGACGTGGAAGCAGAAAAGGGAATAAATAAAGGAACACGACATACCTCAGGTGACCTCGTGGATCACCACGGTACGAAAACCACTTGCTTCCAAAAGCGATCCAAGACTGAAACCTGCAACTGAAAAGTGAAGTAGGCGTGAGCACCGAGATGCTCAGTAGGAAAGCCAAAAACAACCACGTCCTACGCCTCCACCTTTATTAAGAAATCCACAATGCCAGTTTGGAAATAAGATATAATAAAATAGGGTTTCTCCTTTTCAAATTTAAGTAACGAGTTTTCATTTTCGGGTAAAGCCTTGTACTTCCACTACATTTTAAAAATAGGTTTCAAGCATGCATTTAACATTTCAAAATGAAAAGAAACCAGTTTGGATTAAAATATGGTTTTCACAAACATGGCATCAAGTATGAAACAACTGAAAAGAATGTTACATCGTTAGCAGCATGACAAAAAAAATTGAGCACCATGGGTAATCCCTATAGGTAGCTAGAACAAGTGGGAACCTAAAGACCTCGTACCTCAGTGAAACGTGGCTTAGAAGACCATGACCCTTAGATACGTGGCTTAGAAGGCCACGACCCTCAGAAAACGTGGCTTAGAAGGCCACGACCCTCAGAAATTTATATGTTTAGTTAGTGTTGTCGCGTCAATCCTGCTAGACAAACCGGGACGAACCCCTGCCGTGTCATCTAGCGTACTAGTCCTGGTCACCCACTTAGATACCCGGGTTTTACCATTGTGCTCAATTCCAGAAAGGTGGTGAGCTTTTATCAAAAGGAAAGAAATTAACATCACACTTTCTTTATCCGAAAAACTCGCTAAACCTCTCACCACTGTTCTCCCTCCTTAAGCGCATTCCCCACTTTCACATTACATAAAGCATAAGCTCCAATATTAGGCACATATTCATACACATAACATACAAGTTATTTTCTAAAACCAAGGGGGTTTGCCGTAGGAGGGTTTTTTTTTCCAATTTTACAAACCATTTCAAAAAGCGTCAAACAGGCTTTATGGTTTCACAAATAGTAGTTTTAATTTTTGCACATATAATCATCTAAACTCTTTGCAAAACCTTTTAGAAATCCCAATTTAACAATCTACATGTTACATATATAAAAAAAACAATCTTGAACACTTTGTTAAAATGATGCAATTAGTTTATGAAAGTCCAAATGGCATTTGTAATACATTACATTTTTTTTCCAAAACAAATGCATAACCATTATTAGCAAATGCACCCAGATTTCATAACATGTAAATATAACATAAATATACATATAACATATTTTCAAATAAAGCAAGCAATTATGAAATTCAATCTAAAGGCATAGGCATAGGAAACCTACCTCAAACTTGCCGCTGCTTGAAGACGAACATTCAAACTGATCCTTGGCGCGCACACACACATGCATTTATACATATATATATATATATATACACACCCATAGGTGAATTTCTCATATATATATATATATATATATATGCTTTACTTTATGTGCGTGTGCACACCAAGGATCAGTTTGAATGTTCGTCTTCAAGCAGCGGCAAGTTTGAGGTAGGTTTCCTATGCATATGCCTTTAGTTTGAATTTCATAATTGCTTGATTTCTTTGAAAATATGTTATATTTATATTTATGTTATATTTACATGTTATGAAATCTGGGTGCATTTGCTAATAATGGTTATGCATTTGTTTTGAAAAAAAAAATGTAATGTATTACAAATGCCATTTGGACTTTCATAAAATAATCGCATCATTTTAACAAAGTGTTCAAGATTGTTTTTTTATATATGTAACATGTAGATTGTTAAATTGGGATTTCTAAAAGGTTTTGCAAAGAGTTTAGATGATTATATGTGCAAAAATTAAAACTACTATTTGTGAAACCATAAAGCCTGTTTGACCCTTTTTGAAATGGTTTGTAAAATTGAAAAAAAAACCCCTCCTAAGGCAAACCCCCTTGGTTTTAGAAAATAACTTGTATGTTGAGTGTATGAATATGTGCCTAATATTGGAGCTTATGCATTATGTAATGTGAAAGTGGGGAATGCGCTTAAGGAGAGAGAACAGTGGTGAGAGGTTTAGCGAGTTTTTCAGATAAAGAAAGTGTGACGTTCATTTCATTCCTTTTGAAAAAAGCTCACCACCTTTCTAGAATTGAGCACAATGGTAAAACCCGGGTATCTAAGTGGGTGACCAGGACTAGTACGCTAGATGACACGGCAGGGGTTCGTCCCGGTTTGTCTAGCAGGATTGACGCGACAACACTAACTAAACATATAAATTTCTGAGGGTCGTGGCCTTCTAAGCCACGTTTTCTGAGGGTCGTGGCCTTCTAAGCCACGTTTTCTGGGGGTCGTGGTCTTCTAAGCCACGTTTCACTGAGGTACGAGGTCTTTAGGTTCCCACTTGTTCTATCTGCCTATAGGGATTACCCATGGTGCTCATTTTTTTTTGTTATGCTGCTAACGATGTAACTTTCTTTTCAGTTGTTTCATACTTGATGCCTTGTTTGTGAAAACCATATTTTAATCCAAACTGGTTTCTTTTCATTTTGAAATGTTAAATGCATGCTTGAAACCTATTTTGAAAATGTAGTGGAAGTACAAGGCTTTACCTGAAAATGCAAACTCATTACTTAAATTTGAAAAGGAGAAACACTATTTTATTATATCTTATTTCCAAACTGGCATTGTGGATTTCTTAATAAAGGCGGAGGCATAGGACGTGGTTGTTTTTGGCTTTCCTACTGAGCATCTCGGTGCTCACGCCTACTTCACTTTTCAGTTGCAGGTTTCAGTCTTGGATCGCTTTTGGAAGCGAGTGGTTGTCGTACCGTGGTGATCCACGAGGTCACCTGAGGTATGTCGCGTTCCTTTATTTATTCCCTTTTCTGTTGCCACGTCGTTCAGTTTGTTTTCCTTTATTTATATGCTCGTTCAGTTTATGTTTTCTTATCTTTTTCATGGGCCAAACCGTTCCCAACTGGTTTGTTTTGATGCCCGGCACTAGTTTCCAGCCCGTGGGGATCGGGAACGCCCTTCGGGCAATGTCGCGGATCGGGTCGGGTGTCGGGTCGGATGACGATCCGGCCTGGTTCGTGACAATGAAAATAATTATGGAATTGGTTCCCTACACACACCACAATAGTATTAATGGTACAATCCTATGTCTATCATATTGAAAAAGTGACTTACTATACATTTTTCACTCCATGATATAGTCATGTAAATCTCATGGTATTTAAATAAAATTCTCATTCATTAGAGTGTGATATATGTCCCATGCTTTACATAATTAAAATATTACACATGTGTTTCATATGATCATAAAAAAGTAATAATATCCTTACCCATGAAATGAAATAGTCTCCATAAAATATCACCATATCATAACCTAACGAAATGTTAACGGATTCAAAATCACACCCTCATTTCATTATAGTTTATCCCGTGAAATGATGTGTTGTTTAAATGCATTTTATCAAGACATAACCCACAAAAGAGAAATAAGTATCAGAAATATAATATAATCATAAATATTAACCATAGTGACAATGAATAATAATAGAATATTTATATCATATCCCAATAATTGAAATTGTTGAATCAAATCATGTTATCTTAGATGATAATTAATTTTGAATTATCACCAGGAACACTTCAAGATGAAAATATATTTTCATTGGAAATCACTTATAAAACTAAATATTAATATTTTTTTATAAATTCATTTAAAATAACTTTCAATTAGTATAATTTAATGTTAAATGAAATTATTAGAATTTATGTGAAAATTTTATTCTCATGTCTAAAACATTAAAATGAATAAATCGACCAAATGTTTTGTAAAACCCAAACGACACATGTTTCGAAAATGGAAAAAATCTTCCATTCAAGAAATTTAATAAATTATAAATAATTTTAATAATTAATTTATTATATCAATTCTATAATATCAGAACATATTTTGAAAATTATTCTTGAAATCATCGTTTTAAGGAAAAATGATTTTCTACTAAAGAGTGAAAAAAAAGCATTATTTATTAACAATATTATTTCAAAATATTCAGTACATAGAGAGAATAAAATGATGGTAAATAAAGTATTCCCATTAAAAAATTGGATTAAAATTTTATATTTTTATTTAATTATAGGTAGATCATAATATTTCATCACAGGTATCATAATCATTAGTAATCCTCATAAATAATTAGTTGGTAACATTAAACATTTAGCAATTTTGTAACATTGATTCTTAAGACCCAGGAAAGAGAGATATTAAATGGATATGTAAAATAAATATATCATTATGGGTATTTCATCATAAAATACATTCATGGGTTTTGTATACACCAAAAAAATTAAATAATTTTCATATATGGATTGTGAGTATCAAAAGTAAATGGTGACATAAATCTGTTACGTCATGTCTCTAATTCCATTATATAAATTAAAACAACATATACAATGATTATAATATAGATATATAACAATTATATAACTATAATTATTTATCATGACATATATTGTTTTATTATTACATTTTATTAAAACATTATTATCAATTCCATTTTATGGTCATGTTACGAGAATTATGTTCTTTGTTTCTCATGTATGTTTTGGTTTTTTGTTTGTTTTGTTCTTATATTCATGATGTTAAATAATAACTATAATTTTATACAAGATATTTATACGATATATATTCAATATTTAAATTTTTAGAGTAATCCATAAGAGTTATATGTAGAAAATTAAATTCATCGTACATAGAGATATTAGATTATATATACACATGGACGTTGTTTTCATTTTCTCAGAGGATTGAAAGTAATAATGGTTGAAAATATGTAAAAATTATAGAATGATTTTTATATTATATTCTTATAATATAGTCATTAATTAATATCTTATTACATTCCATGTAAATCATAAAAGATTCACTTCAAATCAGAAGGTGGTGGTCCGCCGTATACACAAGTGAAATTTTCATATTCTCATAGAAGGAAAAGTATCATAGTGTAATTGATATAATTAGTAGATAAGTGTAATAATATGATATTTTACAAATATTTATATATTCCATCATTATATCATTCAATGATAGTTGGTAATAAAAAACTAAATAACCTATGTTTGTGAGGTGGCAGTCTTCCCTTTTTATGAATGATTATATTGTATCCCATTTGATAGAAGTGGAATTTGTATTGGTTAATTAAAATAAAATAAATGAATCTTAAAATTTGTAAAATAATTCTGATATAATATCATTATGATTTTATAAAAATTACATTACTGAAAAATTATATAAAATAAAATGTTCGGTTAGGGGTGTTACCTCTATATCCTACAACATCTTTTGGTTAGAACGAAAAGGATTACTATGTTTGACTTATAGAAAATATAATGATTCTAGGATGGTATAAGTGGCATTGAAAAGTTATTTTTAATTTTCTGGGATGAATCAAATAGATTTGGAATTTTGAAGATGAGTGGAAAAGGGGAGGAATTTTTTTTGTTTGGTGAGTGGAACACGTGTTTTTTTAATGAAAGATGTGAACCAACATTTTTCACATGCCACAGGAATAAATATTAAAAAATTATAAATAAAATAAGAGATAATATTTAAATTAACTGATATAATTTTCTATTTTATATGATCTCTTTCATTTTTAACACATATATTTTTACATTAACACATGAAATCCTCATTTTTACCTGGACAACGTTATAAAATTTGTAATTGTTTATATAATTGAATATGTTTATAATTCATGTTGAAAATACCATATAATAAAAATTAATATAACTATAAATTTTGAATCTATTTATACAAATTAAATTCCCAGAAGTGGAAAATGTTTATTTAAAGTTAAACCCATATACTTGAAGATAATGTTTTTTTCCAAATAGAAAAATTGAAAATATATAAAAGGTTTTTATATAAAAATTAAATATGAAATATATTCCAATGACTTAAATTGAATTAAATGATATATTTTTATGTAATTTTACTTTTAAACACCCATATAATAATAATTCTAATGTATAAAATCTATAAATGAAAATGTCATTTTTAATAAAAACAATAATTTTTTACTATTCATAAAATAGTATTCCAATAATATATAATAAATTCAGACTATGATAATTTTTAAATAAATAATTCAAATTTTTTTTTGTAAAAAATATTTTTAAAATTGGAAATAAATAATTTATTTATTTTTTAAAAACATAAATAAACTTTTTTTGAGAAAAAAGTATTTATGAAATATATGAACACATTTTGGATAATTATGTAAAATTTTTAAAATAATATTTATTTATATTAAAATATTATACAAAATATTTCTAAATTATTTATTAATAATCATATCACTATGTTTACTAATAAGATTAATATGGTCATTTTATAAGTAATAATATATCACATTTTTTTAAAACTCAGTGTCTCCCCCAACATAATCTAAACCTCGTGTTTCGTGTGACACAAGTTATCAAACTTTTTTAATTTATACCTGAAAAATTATTTGAAGAGAACATCTGGATTTCATATAATATAAAATATTTCATATTATATAGGCATGACATAAAATTCAATAATTAAAATAATTTAATCTATTGATATATGTAAATTATCTAAGATAATGTATTCATTTATTCCATATTTTGGAATATTGATTGAGACACTCATTTAATGTAATTAATGTGATATTAAATATTATAAATAATCTATTAATGTACCATTGATAATATAGTAATGATAAAAATCATATTAAATAATTGAGAAAGATTCCAACATTAAAAAAGAAGTGCTAATAAATAAAAATAAATTTCCTATAATGGTTAAATGATCTATTCGAAATAAATATATAAAATTTTTTTTATTGCAATATTAAATGAGTAATATAAGTTAATTAGTTTTTAGAATATGATTTTTTCATTGTTATTTTAAATATAAAAATTTTAAAAGGTCTTTCAAGAAATTGGAGAGTAAAGGATTCCAAAACTCATATTTCATTTTTTGACAGATATTCCTCATTTAAAAAATTACTTATATTAATTGGTATATATGCTGAGCTATGGATTAATTTATTGTACATCAATTGATATCATGGTTTTAAAAAAGCAATCTTATTTTCTCTATTTAACGATGTATTATATCAATAAATACAAATGTTTTGGTAAATTTAAGAAACTCATTGACCATTTTACTGAGTTTTAATGCTTCTCTATTAAATATAGTCTTTTATAACTAGTTTCCCCCAGTATAATTAATTATTATAAAATTATTATTATTATAAAATGAAAAATAGGATATTTATAAATTTAATCCCATTCATTGATGAATTCAATTTTCATAAAAGTGTAAGATTGTGTAAAGTAATTATAATCCATATAATTGATTATTTTAACTCAATATCTATATTATTTCTCCCCACCATGTCTACATATATTATTTTAAAATATATCTATGTATTATTTGTTTTTATTTTCATATTTACTTTACCCATTTTTTATATGTTCTATTAGTGACCCACTTTGTGACGTGGGTTTATAAAACGGTATATTTAATGTTAAAATGGTTTTTTCTTGTTATTATTGTATATTTTATCATCTATAAAACATTTCCTCTATAAAAAGATGTTTATTCTTTCAATTCACAATCGTTAGTATTGTGTTACAAGATGTTTTAAAAAACAATTCATGAAATAATTTTTTAAAATCATTTTTTATGTGGCTCATAGTTTTATATTTTTATCGTAAATTTAAAAAACAATTACTAAAACATATTTATCTTGGTTATACATACATTATCTTGAAGAAATAAAAAATTTATAACTCCATTAGAGTTATATTTTATAAATCACTGTCAAAATTTTATTAGAAAATACTTTCTCTGGGTGAATCAATTATGTTTATCATCCAATAAAACTATTGAGGTTATTTAATGCGATAAAAATTTCATATGTTAGGAAACCCATTTCCTTTTTTTGGGATTCAATTATATAGTGACTAATTGACATTTCATGGCAAACATATGATTATATGTTGATATTTTGGGACTGTTAAACCCCTTATGTGGGTTAGGTACATTAAATATCTAAGAGAGGTTGGGTCATTTAAAGAACTAATGAAAATTGGGTCAATTAAATCAAAGAGATCAGTTTGGTCCATTAAATCCCCATAATAATTCATTTAAGGTTATATAAATCATAAAATAAAACATGATATGGGTTAGGATTCCTTAGTCCTTAATGGTTCCGGATTTATGATAGATGTGTTAATAATGGGATATTATAGATGATGCCTTACCACCAAATAATGGGTTGTTTGATTTTGATTCCTAATCAACTATGTAAAATTTTCATATGATTATGTATTTCCAATTTAATTAGTAATTATATAAACAAATATCATTTTATATTGAATTTAGAATAATACATGGTTGGAATTTGTAATCTAGATTATTTCACACTTATTATAGTGCATATGGTTAATCATTGCAATTAAATGTTAATCTACCATCAAATATTCTTGACTATTTTTTTACAAGATTATTTTGATAATAAATTTCTCCCATTCACATATATCTCATATTATTATGATAATATCATTAATGAAAATTTTATAAACTTTTCTATCACAAGGTATTCTATTACACACTTTATGTCTTTAGTTTCCTAGGTTATTAATATGAGTATAAACTAAGATATATCTAGAATTGTATATAGTATGGTTAGATTATGGTGAGTTATTAATAAGAATATTTTTATATTTATAATGTTAAAACCCACTCGAACATTAGTATATAGGATCATATGATTATTGATAGATTTATTATATAAATTTTTGATGTAATTTTTTTGTTTATTTTTGACATCTCACTTGATATTAATGATATATTATAAAGATTGTTTTTTCTCTTCAATGGGGTAGATAGTATAGGTTTTATGAAACATAAAAAGACCAAAATAAGAATATAATAAAAAGGAACATTAAAATTTCTAGGTTCTAAAACGGTAATATATAGAGGGTAATTTTTTTCACTATTTTCACCCCTCATTCAATTATGTATGGACCAATGTCTAGCTTCGTGATTATTTTATTAAGTTATTTCATGAAAATTAATCTCATAGAAAAAATAACTGTTATTAGGTAACATCATTAAATGTTTTTTCAATGGTATTGATTATATTTGATAAATCTCATACATTGACAACATTGGGTTATATTTATCATAAATATCACTTCTCCGAATTTAAAATGATTATAGATAGAAAAAAAGCATAAATATTTACATAATGTATTAGTGTAAGGTGAATAAATTTTATAGGAAGAACATCAATGAGATATGATAATAGTTAATCAGAATCAGTCCAAGAGTAGGTATATATCGTCTCCACAAAAGGTTTTTCTACCACTGATATATTAATAAATATACTTGTTAGATTCTGATATAAAGTATTTGATGGTTTTTTGACAATATGATATATTTATTATAAAATATATTAGAAAAGATAAAAACATCATTTAATAGAAGAATATGTTTTGAATATTTTTTATATATTCCTTTGTAACCAACATTTTTTATAGTGATTTTATCCCTAGAATAGTAGTTTATATTTGACTGACTATTCATATTTCAATAACATGATAATTAAATAAATATTAGATGCATAAACCCACTTTATGGTAATTAATTTGGATCCCACTTTTAATAAAATATCACCTTATATCATATATAGATATATAATCATCAATATAGCTGTTTTTTATAGAATATTATTCGATGCATATTTCATAAAAATAGAGGACGTATTAAATAGAAAAACATAGGTAGTGAAAAATAATAAGGAATATATCATAACATAATTCAGTTGCATTTTTTTGTTTCATCTGATATTAGAATAGAAAAAATAAAATTTTATGGAATATATCCTATGAAATAAAGAAAGATGGGTTTACATAGTCTCATTGATTTAACCTATTTTCAAATCATTGAGGTGTGTCATATAACTTAATTTATTTCATATTTAAATTATAATTTATCTATCATATTGAATTGATAAAAAACAAATTTTTCAAATAATATTTTTGAGAAAACATGAAATATTCACCAGAAGGTGAGGGTTATGAATATGGTGATGGGGATATCGATGGTAAGTCCCAAAAAAAGAGTACATAATATTTTAGCTTTTAGAATCTATTATCCATATATATATATATATATATATATTATTCTATAAAACATTATTTTCACATTTATTCTCTTTTGAAATTAATGAAATAATTTTTTTTTTAAATTTAGGCTATATTGGAATTATAATTAAATTATTAATTTTGGAGTGAATTATTTACACTATCTTATATGATGTTATGAAATAAAAAAGGATATTCTATTTTGTATGACACAAATAACCCAAAATGAACAAAAATAAATGTAAAATAATGTGATTATATAATTATAATTATATATCATTCATACTATTATTTATTTACATAATCTAAATTCATTATAGATAGTTCTTTTTTCTCACAAAAAAAATAAAATATTATGGGAAATTGTTACTTTTAATTAGGGGGAATGTTGTTATAGATTTCACTGTTATTTTAGTAATTTAAATCACTCATTAAGTAGAAGTATCCATAGAGATATATCATTTTATATTTATGTAAAACATTTAAAAATTTAATGCCTATATAATAAATCTTATAAGTGGCTATTAAAAAAATATTTATATTAACAATAAACCAAAATGTGTGTGACGAGGTGACTATGTAATTAAAATATTTTTACATTATTTTATATATTGAAATATAATGAGTAATAATATATTTTAGAATGTTATGTTACATACTAAATATTTTACCATTTTATTTAATCTTAGGTGATTTTTTTTGAAAAGGTGAAAAATATATATTTTTTATAATAATGTAAAAAACAAATATGAATTTTTAATTAATAATCCTATGGGATGGAAAAAATCCAAATATTTATTTTAATTTCTTCAAATAGTAACTGTGAAATATTGACTGGAGAATAAAAATGATGTGTTGGGAGTGAATTATATTGTTTTTTAAACTTATTGCTAATCAATTATAATAATCCAATAATAATTACTTTCATATTTTAATTATTTTTATATGGTAATTTAGAATAGGGTAGTACTTAAGTCTAAAATTTTATCTTAGAATAAAATTTCAATAAAAAAGTTGTTAATGACAATCCAAAAAATTTAAAAAAAATTAAATGATTTAATACCTAATTATAAATATTAATTCAATTTAATAAAAATAAATATAAAAAATAACAATGAAATTTTTTATTATCTAGTTTCATGATAAGAAAGTAATAAAAATTTGGAAATAATGAAAAATAAACATACTTTCAAGGGACTTCGTGAATTGAGAGAATACTTATATGGTGATTAAAAAATATTATAATAATAAATATTTTCCTTTAAACATGTTCGAATAATGTTTTCCACAATAAAAATAATTTTATATTAAATAATTATTATGTTTTTCATGGGTAAGGAGGAGTTTATATATGGGAGAAATTGATAACTAATTTAATTACCAAATTTCATTGATATATTTTAAAACTAGATTATTATTAAAAGAATTGTGGATAGTCTTATATTCTCTTATTACCAGATAATTTTTGGATTGTATTTATGAATATTTTGGAAAACCATGTTTCTATTGAATATTAATTATAACTTTTGTTTTTGATAATGACAAATATTGAAAACCTAGTCCCTTGAAATATCCAAATTACTTGATTAATAATAGTTATATTTGTAGATAACTGAATTATAGTTTTGAATATTTTTTTTTGGGGAAAATAACATTTTTATGATGTAAAATTGATGATAAAAATGGAGACTAAACTTCCATATTACAAACATCAACACATTGTAAAAATATCATAGTGATATAATATAAAATTACAAAGTGAAAATGATTGTGATATAGATTTATCAGTTAGTGAATTGATTTAGTTTAATGTCGAGTGGATCAAGTTATTTCCATCAATTTATAGAGGAGGATATTCCATTTTTATCAATGGATATTATCTCCAAATCATGATTGTTGTCATTACACAATATTTTTGTATTATTTTTAACAAAAACATTAATTCAAATTTTGCCATGTATTTTTAATTTCTAAATTTTATTATAATTTAGAGGTTGGTTATTGATAAAATTTTAATAATTCATGGTGAATTTACAATTTAATTATTCCTTTATTATATATAATTAATCTAAGTTAATTATTTTATTTTAAATACAATTTCTGAGAATATTTATTCATTTTTTAATTAACATAATTCACGCATTATTTTATACGTTACTTGGTTTTTATGGGATGATGGTTAAAAGGATATATAATTTTTTAAGTATCTAATTCATTTATGAATATTTTTTATAATTAAATTGATTAATATCATAATTCATTGAAAATATATTGTAATTCATTGAGAAATAAATTTATTTATGGAGAGAATCTAGTATTATATATTATATTATATTACAAACAATGATTAATATTTATAATTTTATTAAATGGTAAAATATTTGTTATACATTAGTTTACTTGTTTATTCTGAAAATTTGATTGAACAAATTATGGTATTATTAGAAAATATAATCTTAATAAAGATAATTATCATTATTAAATTTATTACATCTTACATTAATGAATTTAATCATTGAAATAATTTTTATATTTTTATAAAATATAATTATTTGAGATGATTTAATACATATTTATTTTATATATTATTTCTAAGACAATTATAGTTCATAGTATGAAAATAAAATCATATCTGCTTCATGGTTTTTGATGGATGGATAGTTCATGAATTATAAACATTGGTAATAAAATGATTATCATGCAATGATCATTTTTCATATATTTTACAATATACTATTTTTGTGTGTGAAGAAGTGTAAATGATAATTTATTATACTTTGACTAACATTAGTGTGATTTAACAATACCCTTCTATGTTTTGACCTAATGGGTATCATAAAAAATATCCAAAACTAATCTAATAAATAATATAATCCATGAATGATGTATATTGGGAATAAGTTATATAATAATATGGTTATTGTTGCATTATGGATTCTCAACCATTATATTAATCGAATTTCCAAAATTTGAAAAAAAATTGAGCATAATCTGATAACTAATATTCAGTTCCCCTAATAGAGTCACAAAAAATCGTCAAATTTTATAACCTAATCATCAAATTTATTTATATATAATATTATTTATAAATTTATAAAATTCATGGATAAATATCTCGTATAGAACCCATTACATTACCTTTATTAGGTGATAAGTAATTTACCCAACACTAAACAAAAAATAAAACATATTCATAATAATAAATATTTTTTATAAATATTTATGAATATTATTGTTCAACCATTATATAATACCTCTTAAGAGATAAGGGACACTCATAAAACCTTACTTTTTTGATAATTTTTTTCCCCATGTAGATTTTAATGAGTCATTTTTACTCATTAGTTTTATATTGTCTTACCAAAACATTATAAGAGAATATTTTATTATGTTAGAACATTAAATAAATATCTCTAAATGAGACCTGTTTTCCTTAGTATGTTTGTATATCACTATTATAAATAAAAATTTATGAAATAATTCTATTAGTTACTTGGTACATGCATAATGATAAAAGAGTTCACATCGTCTACCATTCCACAAATACCTCATCCACTAGTTGAGAATAGATATTAAATATTAGAATGTTTAAAAACATATATTAATTACCTATAACATAAAAAATATTAAATAAAAAAACATTTTATAAAAACATCTTATTTATTTTGGATATTGATATTTCAAATAAACTATTTATCAAATATTCTTGTTTTTTATATAGGCCCTAAAATACACCCTCACTTGAAAACTCAATTATGTATTCTTTGTAATAACCACTATTAATTACTGAAAATATAAAGTATTAATTATTCCTTCATTGATTTAGATTTCTATAACCATAAGTAATAACCACCTTTGATATCATCAAAACACACCCTCATTGTTTTTTTTGATAAATCGATAAATAATATGAACTTGATTCCTCCTCATTTAATCCAAATAATAGATCAATAGTTAACAATTTATTTAACACCTATAAATCTCATGGAAATCAATATATTCACATTATAGACTACTAATTTTTTTGGTTGTTCATGGATATATAATCCCAGATAAACAAATGAAAACATCTAATAATACCATATAAACCCTGGAATATTTTTGACCCTAATACTTTCTTGGTGGATCCAAAGAAATAACAACCATAAAATTTATACGATATAAATCTACATCCCCTCAATGATAATGTGAAATAAAATATGCACAAATATTTTTATTAAATAATGTTTTGGATGTTTATCAAAAAAATTTGTCATCTGAATGTAAATCTAAACCAAATCTTATTTATTTTTTGTCAACAACATCTATATTTATGTAAAAAAATTGGAATAGAGAAGACAATAATGATCCAAAATAAAATGAGATAACATACATGGTTTATGAGAAACTTTAACATTGATCTATCTTTCTTCACATCAAAAAAAGATAACCCTAAACTCTTAATGTCTATATTAATACATGAATGATTTCTATAATATATAACATTCATAATATAATGTTGATGATAACTTACCCAATGGTAAAACATTAAGAACAACATATCCCCCCATCAATTGATTAAACAGAATATAAATCATTAGTAGTGGATACATTATAAATAATATTACATAGTTTAGGTAAGAGTAATAAATAAATTTTCTAGGATCCCTATATTATATTTTGTGTAGAATAATTGAGTCACCAAATGTAATATGATTTATTTTCAATGAAATATCCATAAAATACTCTAAACAACATAATATACTAAGGATCAATTTTAAAATATCTTAATTTAATTAATGGGGTCTTAAGGAAAATCATTATATTTAATTCAAATTATCATAATGAATAATTTCTAGGTTTTCATTTCTGAAGAAATAAACGCAGTCATATACTCATAATGGGTGAAGATATAAATTATATTCGACAACAAAAATAGTAAGGATCACTTGTAAAAAAATGATTAGATATAGTAAATTGTATTTACTATAGGTATATCATTCATCATCGATAATTGTTTAACCGTACATGTGTATTTTTCAACCAATATTTCCTAAGTATAACACTATACAATCTAAAATCCATCACCCATTAATAACATGAGAATTTTTATTTACTTAAAATTAATTATCATCATTGAAATATAAGGAAAAATTTACTGATTTCACTATTTGGGGTATCTAACCAAATATATCAGTTTTAAAAACATCCAAAAAATATTTAACTAATGTATGATATACATTAAAATAAATTATTAAAAGGATTTAGTGTTAACATGGATACAAGATAATTTATCTAAGGCACATACAAACAAGTATAAAATATTAATTTTACACATTAAAAAAATATATATCTTTACATATATATATTATATATTCAATTTAATTATTTCTATATAAGAATCCAAGAAATATGTTTTTATATTTTTCATGTAGGAGGTTTGATTAACCAAACTACGAGCATACCATAATCCAGGGATGAGTACAGTAAAGAAAGTGGATCAATTTGGTGTAATGTTGTTATAAAAGAAAAAATGATATAAATTTTGATATTTTAATGAGTTTAATATTATTTTAATAAATTTTAATAAATATTAACAAAACTATATGAATAATACAATATGATATATCACGGTGGATGTAGTCTTTACATACTATAGCTTGACATTTTAATTTATTAGGAAGTGATAAATATTGTTGGTGTATTATAGTTTAATTATTCATAATAATAGTTATATTTTATTATTAATTATTTTTCTTCAAAAACATCATTACCACATAATGATCTATATGGTGGTAAAAAATGGTGTCTTCCTCATTTTTACATGGTAGTTCGCAAAGACACACTAATAACATATTTGGTTTTTATAATGTAAAGGGGAATGAAACTTATGATTACTAAATTAGTATAAAAAAATTTAGTAAAAAACAATAATACCAATATATATCAATTATAAAATCACTTGTAGAAAGGTAATGTAGATATTAAATGAATATTGGGAAATATTAGTTTCCACATTGAGAACATGAGTTTTCTTTTGAAGGGAACCATGAAAATAGAGGGATCATGGTAAAATATCATGATCGGAAGGGAATGAAAGTGGAAAATAATTTAAGGATTATTAAAAAGGATATATTTATATGATTAATATAAAATATATCAACATATTTATGAAAGTGTGATATCCTTATATAATTGGTGAAGATTCTATTCTTTTATATATTAAATAATAATATATATAAAACATGATTTATATTTCATGACGAAAAATAAATGGTTAATAATGAATTGGGTATAAGGATTGGTCAAGAATGAACTCAAAAACTCTATTATAAAAAAAATTGAACTGTTTTAGCCCTTTTCCCCATTGGTTAACCAATTTTACCAATTTTTATTTTAGGATAAAATTTATTTTTTTAAACTATGTATTTCATTTTATACCAAAAAACATAATATTGCATATTTATTTCCGCAGACCGCGAAATCTTATATCATAAGTACATTTTATTAGATTCCAATTCAAAAAGTGATACAAATTAAAATTAAAATTATAAATTTATAATTTATTGAAAAATGTTTTATTGAATAATGAAAAATAAATTCTAAATTATCCAACATATGATAGTGAACTAATAAAATATCTTTACATGTAAAATATCACTTATAAAATAATTAATTTTTTTATAAAAACTAAATAATAAATTCACAACTATTACTTTTATACTTATAATATCATAAACATAATCGTATTAGTAAAAATATATTTTTTTATTCACCTTGAAATTTATATTTTCTATAAAATAAAATAATTTACCCAATGATAATATTACAACTATAAATAAAAAATTGTTAATTTGTTCAATTTAAAATTAATTAATTCTAGACATCCCATTCCAATAGAAATATAATGAAAATTATTTTTATAGTGACATTGGAAAAATAATTCAAAAATACCATAATATTTTATAGTCTTTTGAAAAATGGAATATATTATTCTTGTGTGGTAAAATAAATTCGTCAAATACTTTATTTATATTAGAAATTTGTAAATATTTATTAACCCATTAAAGAATACCTAGTCCCTAGAAACATAAAAATGGGGTGAGCATGAATTCTTTATAAGGGTTAATAAAAAATAAATAAGCATAACATGGGAATATTGGTATGGGAACATAGGCATAATATTTGAATATCATTACGTGTATAAAAATATCATAATTAAATGACATGGAATAAATAATATTTGTTTATAGTACATTAATAATAAGGTAATTATGGGCATATAACATTATAACATGATAAAGTAATAAGACATAGAATTTCTGTTATACACATAAGAATATCAAATTATTTCAATAGTAGTAAATGAATCAAGGCCAATCACATCTTAGTAGTATGGGTTCACTCCCCATACTATATTATTTGTGATGGATCACTCCCTTTACCATATTAGTCATTACGGATCACTCTAAATACTATATTAATAGTCAAGGTATATTAACATGAACAACATAGAAGGAAAAGGCCTTTTATGAACCTAGTTCATGCCCCATTCCAGCAATATTTATCGCATGATATATAAATATATACCAAATAAATTTCATATAGATATAGGTACCAATAATATCATAAATAAATAAAATTTATACATTCTAAAATATCATAATAAATTATATCATATCTTATGAAATGGAATGAGTATCATAAACATGTAATCATATAATAAAATCTAGAAAATATATAGGTTTCATACTCATTTCATCAAATAATTACACATGAAAGTAATGTGGTTTTATATGAATATATCCTCATAAAGTTTCATGATTTACATAAAAATATAATCCTTGAATGTGATACAGACTTCATAAACATATTACCAATGAAGGAGAAACGAGTTTCGCAAACATAATTCCATAAAAATATAAACCATTCAAAGAATGAATATGATTGGAACCACATGATAATTTTACACAAAAGTAATGACGTTAACAAATGGATTTCATCTCAAACATAAAATAATTTATAAATTTATTTAAAAAATATTTTTTGAGAAAAATATAATTTGTTCTTGGAAAAATATATTATAAAAACTAAATACTTTTGAAGAACATTTTCCTATATAGTAATCTTAAAAAAATAATCAAAAAATCATTTCGAAAAAATAGTTTCCTGGAAAACATATCAACTAATATTTATTATTTTTAGCACAATTTTTACATGAAAATATTTTTAAAGTTTAAATTTTTTTGGGATCATTTATATCCTTTTATTTGAAAAAAAAACTTTTGAATACATATAAAAGATACATTTAAAATTATTTAAATTACTACGCATACATAAAACAAATATTTAATATCCTTTTTATCTGAAAAAATACATAAATTGAAACAATTTACCGAATATTTCGAAAAAAATATTCTATTAAAATATATATCCATTTAGAAATATAGAATAATCATCAAGGAAATTAAGGTCATTAAGATTGTTAATTCTATAAAAGCCAATTATTTCATTTCCACCTTAAATTTTTACAAAAATTCTCTATTCAGAATCCAACAAGAAGTTTCATTTTTAAACAATTATTTAAAAAAGTAATACACAGTTAAAATTACCCCTTAAATATCAAAATATAATATTAATCTTTTTGATAATTTTTATAAAACACTATTTTGAATGAATAGAGAATATTGACCAAAAAGGGAAAAAGTTGATTTTTTTGAATAAAATTCTTATTTTTATTAAGTACCAAATTGTGGTAAAATGTTACAATTATATGGATATAACTTGAATATAATGAATATAGTATCATTAAAGAGTGTTCTTGAAAGATTGATCCAAATAATTAATCAACAAAATAATAATAAAAACCAATATCAATAAACAATGAGGTTGTAGCAAAAAACAGATACAAAATTTAGAAGACTAAATCATAATAAAATAGAAACAATCACTTTAAATGAATCTAAAAATAAAAATAATATAGTAAAATTGATGATATAGCATGTCAATGGTAGTATATACACCATATATATAAATTTAGGTGCATTACCTGGCTTGTATCTCAATGATGGAAAATTGAAACAAAATTACTTTATCGATTTGGTATCAATTGAAAATAAACATAGTGAAAAAATAATCATAATTTTAATGTCTAAATACATGAAGATATAGTCTATGAATAACAGAAAACATCCATGGGTAGTATAAAACCCCAATATAAGAAATAAGATTTTATCATGGATTGTTCCATTTGGAAAATAAAAGTGAGATGAGAAAACCATCACCACTTTAGTAACATTAGAATCATGATCACCATTAAATAATAATATAAATTTAATTTTTTAATATAACAAATTAAATGAATCTAATTATATATAATGTAAAATTGAAGTATATACTTACCAAAAATGAGGTGAGGGGTGAATATGGAATGTACCTCATAGAAAAAAAATTGAGTTGAAATTTAATTAACTTAACTCATGAAATTATTCAAAGACATTAAATACCATTGAAAATTAATAAATGTTTATTATAAATATAACATTTAACAATATTATAATATATAATATCATATAATATTTTTTTTATGAATTTAAATTTTTACATTATTTATAATTCTATTTTAATGTTGCCTTTTGGAAAATATACTATTTATTTTTCATATATGATTTGGGTTGTTAAACGTGATCCAATTACATAGATAATGGTTTAAATATATCAAGAATTTAATATATGATATAAATATTATACATATTTTGTATGTAATAATCAATTAATATCTATATAATATATAAATTTGAAATAGAATACACTGTTAATGTAAGCATGAAGTATATTTTTAATTATTTTAGTCAGAGTGGATACTAAAGAGGGGGTGAATTGAGTTCTAATTATATATTTCTGTTAAAAAAATTTATATTAAAATACCCAAATTAAAAACTATATTAAACTGTTGTGAATTTTTAAATCAATAATGGTTCGATTAGGTTCTCAATGGATTGATTAGGTCTCAGTTAATTTAATGAGAAGATTAAATTAGCATTTGAAACTAACCTACTGATTTACAATAGTTACAAAAACTTGCAAGATTAACTATCAAAGTAACATTAATACAATTTTATATTTCAATGTAATTAGCATCGGAATATTTAGTATAGGTTGAAACCAAAATAATAAAGAACAACAGTTTTAAAACAAGAGGTTCAGTCTCAAGACGAGACTTAGTCCTCTCAAATAATTTATATAAATTTTGATCCACAACCTAGATCAAGGAAAACAATAGAACATAGACTGCCCAGGTACTAAGACCTCTACCACAATTCCTCATGGGAACAAGAATAATATCACATAGGCTATCCAGGTCACACTTGTCCTCTACCACTATCCACTGTGGGCTATATGAGATTTGAAGAAGTTTAGTGTGAGGATTTATAAATCCTCTAGTTTAGCAGAGGAGACAGTGTATGTATATAATATACAGAGAACACACAATTATCAAAATGGTAATTAATGAAACACAACAGAGATGAACAAATAAAGATGTGTTTAGAATGCTCTATGTGTTGTGAGTGAAGTTCTGGATTCCGTGGTTTGAAGCATTTGATACATTGAGTCCATCTCTGGTTTCTATCAAGAAAAATAGAGTGTCATAGTTCTGTTACTTCATTTCTAGTGTAGGTGTTCATCTTGAGTAAGAGAGTATTTTTTGTAGCACTTCATATTCTTCTTATAACTTTTGTTCTTGATGAGTATAAGAGTTCTTCTAGTTCTCTGTGTGTTCTTATTTGCATGTACGTGTGTATGTTCTCTTCATTTCTAGGTGTGTTCATGTCTTCTCTTCTTTTTCTCATGTAGCATAATATCCCCTTTTATTCCTTGAGGTCAGACAATGAGAAAGATTATCCTTGACAGGTAAGAGGTACGGTTCCCTGCCAAGAGAAAAATATAATTAATTAACATTAATTAATTAAAATAATCAAATATGTATGTTGCATAATAAATAAATAGAAAGAGATTTAAGTAGCAGTGAATGGTTTTCATCAGTAGATCTCTGTAAGAATAATTGTAACATTGGACATTGTATAGTGGTGAACTCCTATCAGTAGCTCTCTGTTCTTTTAACTAGTAGCTCCTTGTATCAGTAGCAGTTAATCCATGTAATAGTAGCTATATATATCAGTTACTCCTTCTATCATCAGCACTTCTTGTCTATCAGTAACTCACTTGTATCAGTAGCTGCTCATATCGGTTACTCTGTCTGTACAGAAAATTTACATATTAGTAGACTTTGTATCAGTAGCACTTTATCGGTGGACTTCATAACGACAGACTAGCATATACCGGTATACTTACTCTAACAGTAGCTCTGATTTAATGGAAGCTCATATCGGTAGACTTGCATACCAGTAGACTTATACATACTGGTAGCTCTGTTCTATTTCAGTGAATCTGTCTATTCATTCTATCAATAATCTTTTTCTCTCATTATACTAAGTTCCAATAAGTTTATATTTGTCTATATCAGTAGCTAAGTTCATTCCATTGGACGTAATATTTATCTATTCAAAGAAACACATAACACTTATATGATATATGCCACACATATGTAGATTGAGTAATAATTATTTCAAAGTACATATAAACATAGATAAACATTGATTAAAATATTCCAAATATCATTTTGATATTATTATAAACTCATTACTAGGATGAAAAAGTTATTAATATATGAATGAACATTATTTGGAATTTTTAACGAAAATTAAAACATTATAGATATTATTAAAAAAGGTGAGGGAAATAATCTCCCCCTTTTTTATAATAACAACTTATGATATTAAAATCCAAAATAATCATGAATGTATGAGAGGATATAATGGTAAAAAATGGAATTTTATCAGAGATGATAATAAAAACAAAATAAAAACAAAGTACTGGAATTATAAAACATACGTATAAGAGGTATTATAATGTAAAATTATATTTCTCATATGTCTCATAGGTCTCTGCCTTTCTTATGCTCATATATCAAGATTCTCATTTTTCTCCCCCTTTTTCCTTCCAAATTGCTTCATATGATGTCTGTTCTCCACCTTTGTGATTAGAAAAATAATGAAACAAAAAAAAGAGAGAAATAAAAAAATGGAAAATGGAATAAGATTATATGTATTTCATGGTGGAAAAATATAAAATGAAATAAAAAAATGAAAAAAATGAATACACGTGATTCCTATAAAATGTATTGGACACTATTCAATCCCCTTCTGAATGTCCACAGGGGATTTTCCTTTGGGATCTGAGGTAGACTCAGACTATGTGGATATTGGTGGTGGCTTAGGAACACTAGAAATGATCAGAGGAGGCTGATCTAATAAAATTTTTCCTCGCATGTATTGTGTAGCACTCTGAGTGATCATAAGAGTAAGGTTGTGGATGGCTTGGACCGGGGTCATCTGAGCAAGATGTTTCTAGAAACCATAATGATTTCTCCTCCTCTTTCCATTCCCGAGAGGAAGCCATCCTTGTTCTCCATAAATTTATCCCAGGTTGGAGTCAAATCCCAGAGGTTACTAACTTGTTCACTGAAGGCTTGATTGAAAAAAGTAGCTTTATGTTTTCTTACATAAGCTTGAAGTTGTTGTTGGGCTGATGCTTGGTGTAGACCCTTTGGAAACAGTAATCTACCTTGTCATTCACTTCATTATGAGAAGAAGAATCTTCTCCCATATAATCTTGGACAATTGTCATTTTATCTCTTGTAGTAGACACCACTAGGGTCATGGTAGATGAGTCTACAAAACTACTGGTTGAAGCTGAACTAAGCACATCCTTCATCAAAACCATAATTTGATCCATTTTTGTTGAAGGTCTCAGAGCTATAGAACCATTAGAAAAAGTCACAGTGTCCTTGATACTCTTAGTTAGCCCAAAAATAATATTTTTCTCTGCAGAATCATGGGTGCTAACATCCTTAATTATAGAATGTTTAAACTCCTCAAAAACAAAGACCATTTGGGTGACTACACTCTTCACATAAGCTAAATCCTTGTCTACTTGAGATTAAAAACTCATATAGGATTCCATAGTGACCACTGATCTCTTTAGAACATCAAACACCTCTTCCATGATAGAAACCTAATTCTGGAAAGCTGTGATTTCATCCACAATCTCTGCCACAAAGGTTGGCACATTACAACCAAGAGAGTGTACAAAATACTTTTCCATATTGATCATATCTTCAACAAACCGACTCTTTAACTCGACAACAGAAGCACTTAAGAACTCATTCAACTCAGCCTACAAGGATTCTAAGTGATCCCTGGTGACTATATTAGCAGGCAAAAAAACATGTTCTCTTTGAGTCCCATGAATGGACAATGATTCATTCATAACCAATTGAATGGATAACACTAAGGATGCTTCCATTTTTCTTATCTATTCTAGAAAATATGTCTTAAGATCAGACTTCAACTGATCCAGATCAGGTTTTCATACCACATTCTCATGTAATATCTCAGACAGAATATCATAATTTACTTCTGGTCGACTGAGGGATGTCTCATTATTAAAATCTCTGTAATCCAATCGACAAAATACAAACCATGGATCCTCTGCCCAGTCTTCAATCTCAAATGTCAAAAAACACTTCCAAATCTAGTTTCATGCTCCCCCTCAACTGGTGCATTCTCCTTTACAGCAATATCACCCTCATCGAGTCAGTCTTCCTCATAAAAATCTGGCACATCTATCTCCATTTATGGAACAACAGGAGGATCCTCATGAATAGGACCAGGTATTTCAACAACAAAAATAACTACCTCTAAAGGCACAACAGAACTTCCAATAAGAGGACTCATACTCAAGGAGGTAAAAGCAGATGCTTCAGTTTCAGACTCTATTTCTTGTTCCTCATTCGTTTGGGCAGCCTCTTCCTAACTGGACCTCTACTAGTCTTCCTCATCCATAGGTTCCTCATCATTTCTTACACCCAAAACAGTTTCTGTACTAGGTAGGTTCAGAGAATAAATTCCCTTTTCTTGTGAGACAATTTTAGGATCTGGGCTAGGAGTCAGGTTTGGATCTCCTCCATCTACAACAGAGGAATCCTCCTCTTCTGAATCATCACTATAATGTGGCTCCTCCTCCTTTGGTCCCAGTCCTAGATCCCTTACATCCTTTGGCCTAGAAGGTTGATCCAGAGTATTAAACTTATCATATAACTTCTTATCATCTGTAACCCACTCCCCTTTACATGGATTCCATCTTATCTTTGGGTACTTAAACACGGTTCTTGTGATACAAATGTTGTTTCTTACCACCACTATCTGATCCTGAGACTCAGCTACTGCCTTTACTTTAATCATAACCAAAGTCAATATTGAAATGAATAAATCATTGGTCTTCGATTTGGGTCTGGCCATATCCTCCATTTGAATCATTAGCAGCCTGCATCGATTCACCTTCACACCATGTCTCATGATATGTAATAGATAGATATATTGATATCTCAAATTTTCATAGTCCCCTCCTCTTGGACATAGTACATGTTTCACATATTGGAATAACAATATGGTTTCTCCATCCATTTCAACAGCCCCTACCTTTCTCTGCATGCCACTACCAGTGAGCTCCTATAAGGCAGTCACATAATCAAATATGTCACCTATAGGTTGTACTATCTTCGATGAATATCCAAAAACTCCTTCATGTGGTACTGTTAGGTACTCATCCCACACAAAAGATGAAAAGGCTACTTCTTTTCCATTTACCCATGAAATCATTCTATTTTCCTCAGAGGATTTCTCAAAACTCACACAATCATAGAACTGTTTTACTAGCTTCAGATAGAAGGGGCCATTGTTATTAGAGAAGCATTCTACCCATTTATAATCTTCCTTAACCTCAATAACTAAAGATTTACTAGACATCATCCATTCCACACATAGCTCTTTCTCGATTACAATATCTCTATTTTGTAAATGTGGATTCACTGAATGCCTCACCAATCTTTGTCTAATTACACTACTACTTGGTTAAGGCCTTGTCTTCTACTTCTTCTCATTCGGCTCATCAATGTTGTCTCTAAAAGTAGGTAGTTTTGTTTTTTCCATCTCTAGTTCAAGGAAAATAGGGTTTTCACGAGATTCAGGAGATAAGGATTGAGTTAAAAGAGGTTGAGGTGAATCAAAATGAGGTTAAAACTAATGTTTTATCATTTAGGAACCATAAACTAAATTAATAAAACATAATATGTTAAATATAAATGATACAGATTTCATTGGCTAAAATTACAGATGTTTAGAACAATGCATACTAACAGTTGGGTATACCGGTGATAATTCCTAACGGTGAGGTCCACTAATAGTGAGGGATATCAGCGAGGCTCATTCTTGTGAGGTATAATAGTGAGGTTTCATAGCAGTGAGGTTTCATACCAGTGAGGTTTCTAATGAACATAGTCAATCATACCTAATTCAAGTCTAATGTACCTTAACCTATCCGAACATAAAGGCTTGGTGAAAATGTTAGGTAATTGATGTTTAGAACATATAATTTCAAGATTAATATAAACTTTTTGGTAATGATCTCTCAAAAAATGGTGCCTTACATCAATGTGTTTGGTCCTAGAGTGGGACACGGGATTCTTAGAAATGTTAATTGCACTCATGTTATCACATTTTAATGGTACATGTTTAAAATCATATCAATAGTCCAACAAAGTAAGTTTCATCCCCAGAATTTGTGCACAGCAACTACCAGTAGCTATATACTATGCTTCAATAGTAGACAAAAAAATTAAATTATTTTTCTTACTACAGCAAGATACTATGGATGTTACCAATAAATGACATGTACTAAATATGCTTTTTCTATCCAACTTGTAACCAGCAAAATCAGCATCTGAATAACTTATTAAATGAAATGATTGTCCTTTGGGATAAAATAAACCTAAATTTGAAGAATGTTTAAGATATTTGAAAATTATTTTAACAGCAAGAAAATGAGATTCATTAGGATTAGAATGAAATCTTTCACAAATACACACACTAAACATAATATCTGGTCGACTAGCAGTAAGGTACAATAGAATTCCAATCATACCTCTGTAATTGGTTTGATCAACTAGTTTTCCCGATTCTTCAATGTTCATTATGGATGCGGTACTTATGGGTGCATCACTTTATTTTAGACTATCTAAACCAAAAAAATTTATAGGATCCTTTGTATATTTACCTTGATTTAAAATTATACAATTTTTATTTTGAAAAACATGAAATCCAAGAAACTATTTGAGTTCTCCCATTAAACTCATTTCAAATTCATTTTGAATACTCTTTGAAAAATCCATACATAAAGAATGTTTAGAGGATCCAAAAATAATATCATAAACATATATTAGTACTATCAAAACATCTTTATAAATTCTTTTGATAAAGAGAGTTAGATCAGCAATCACTTTTGTAAAACCTTTTGAAATAAGAAAGTTGAAAAATCTATTATAAATAGCTCATGGAGCTTGTTTTAAAGCATAAAAAGAATTAGATTCATTAAAAAATAGATTTTTAAAATGAGGATTAGTAAATCTAGGTGGTTGTTAATCAAAAGCATCTTCAATTACAAAACAATTTATAAAGGCACTTTTAACATCCATTTGATATAACTAGAAATTCAGATGAGCAGTATAGGTAAGTAGAATCCTAATTGCTTCTAATCTGGCTACAAGGGAAAAGGTTTCCTCATAGTCTATTCCTTTTTCTTGACTAATCCCTTGTGAAAATATCCATTCTTTGTTTCTAACTAAATTTCCAGATTCATCAACTTTGTTTTTAAAAACCCATTTAATGCCTATGGTCAATGTGTCCTTAGGACTATCAAATTATTTCCAAACATTGTTTCTTTCAAATTGATTTAATTCTTCTTAAATAGTCATTTCCCAAAATCCATCATTGATTTAATCATTGATATTTTTAGGTTCTAACTATGATATAAAGGATTGATGTTCAACCTGGATTCTTAGATAAGTTCTATTCCCTGTCCCTCTATCAAAATTACTATCAACAACATGTAAAGGAAGATTATTTATTACCATATTTGATCTAGTAAAGGATGGACAAGAAATTTCAGGTTCTTATCTAGATTCAGGCATATAGAAACATGTTCTGGAATGTTTCCAGAACTGGATGTCTTTACAACAAGTTCACTAAATTTATCATTAATGTCCAGAGTAGACATATCTTCTTTATGATTTTCAAGAGAATACTTAGGTTCATGTGGATCAGTTTCATCAAATATGATATGAACAAATTCATCCACGCATTTGGTTCTTCTGTTAAAGACTCTATAAGAATTTCTACTAATTGAATAACCTAGGAAAATTCCTTCATCACTCTTCGAAGAAAACTTTTCAAGATTATCCGTCGTATTTAGAATAAACACTTTGCATCCAAAAACTCTAATGTAATTAACCTTAGGTTTCCTATTGTTCCACAACTCATAAGGGTCTTTTTGAAAAAGGTCTAATGAAGACACTATTTATAATATAACAAGCTATGAATATAGCTTCAGAACAAAAGTAAATTGGTAGGTCATACTCATTAAGCATCGTTCTTGCAATCTCTTGAAGTGTTCTATTTATTCATTTGACTACACCATTCTGTTGAGGTGTTCTACGGGAAGTGAAATTGTGACTATGGCCATTGTGTGAGCAATAAGATTCAAACTCATGATTTTTAAACTCTTAACCATGATCACTTCAAAAAGTCTTAATCTTAAGTCCACTAAGGTTTTCCATAGACATGGAATATTTAATAAATTAAGAACAAGATTCACTTTTTTGAGTTAAGAAGTATACCCAAGTGTACCTAGAATATTCATCTACTACGACATATACATAGAAATAGTGATTCTCATTTAAACTATATTCTCTAGAGGGTCCAAAAAAGTCCATGTGAACCAAATCGAGTGGTTGAAATGTTGAAACTTCTTTCTTTGATTTAAAAGAAACATTATGTTTCTTTCCCTTTTGATAGAGATTACAAACTTGGTCTGTTGGGATTTTTATTTGAGGTAGGTCTATAACTAAGTTCTTCCTAGTCAGTTTTTGAAGTGAATGAATTTTTCAGAGTCCTAATCTTCTGTTCCATAACCAAGAATCTTTATGAAAATAATTACAACATGAAACGTTTGGTTTAGACAAGTAATTAAAATCATCAGCCTAAACATTTTCATTCCTCAAAGTAGAAAATGAGAAAATATTTTTAGAATTAAAAACATTACAAGAATAATTTTCAAATTTTACATTGAAACCATCATCACACAAGGGAGAAATACGTAACAGGTAATACATTAGTCCATTAAAATATAATACTTTAGAAATTAAAACTGAATCAGTGTTGCCAATATGGCCTAGGCTGATGATTTTTCCTTTAGAGTTAACACCAATGGAGACATAGCCTCCATCAACATTGATTATAATCTTGAAGCATGAGTAATCTTCAGTCATATGCCATTAAAATCCACCATCTGCGTACCATAATTTTTTATGGGAACTTTTCAAGGAAGTTTCCTTAGATGTATTAGTCAAGAAACACAAGTTGGAACGATTATTTTCAGAATAAGAAACTTCAGACTCACTTGTGATGTCTTCTGAAGCACTCCAGGTTTCTTTCATGGCTTTCTTCTATTTTATGTCCTTTTAGCCATAATTCTTCTTGAACTTTTACTGCAAGATGTCTGCCTTAATTTTTCCATTACTTTTTCATTCATAACACACTATCTCATCATCCTTATCAGCTTTCTTCCAATCCTTCTTCCAATGACCTTGGTTGTCAAATTTTCCTTTATAATTTGGTTTTCTGAAGAATTTATTCTTCTTGTAGAACTTCTTGAATCACATGCATATTTGAGCCATTTCTTCATCGCTATCATAATTTGAACATTCAATTTTTGAGATTTCAGTTGGTATGAGAACTTTCTCCTTGTCCTTGCTCTTTGAGGTAGTAGATTTAAATGTTATTGATTTCATCTTTGGATCATCATCATCTTCTTTATTTACTTTCAACTCTTCTTCATACATCATAAAATTACCAATTAATTATTTAATATGCAATGAACTTATATCTCACAATTATCTAATTGAAAATGATGTGCCTCTCCATTTTTCTGGAAATCATTGTAATATTCTCATAATCTGTTCTATTGCAGGAACAACTTTTCCATGTGAGATCATAGTGTTGGAAATCTCATTGAACCTAAGATACATGTCAGAAATAGATTCATCAGACTTCATTTTAAAATTTTCATACTTAATTGTGTTGGCATTCAATCACATTACTTTAGGATTGGTTGTTCCTTCATGGTAAATAGAAAATGGTCCCAGATTTCATAAGCTGTTTTACAAGCAGATATTCTATTAAATTCCTCATCACCTAAAGCACAGTACAAAGTATTCATTGCTTTATAGTTATTATTGTATGTAGTTTTAGTAGTTTCATCACAAGTCATTCTTTCAGTTTCAGGAATCTTATATTGAGTCTCTATAGTAGTCCAGATGTCTGTTCCCATACTTTCTAGATGAATTTTCATTTTAAGTTTCAATTGAGCATAATTAACACCATTAAAGAAAGGTGTCTTATTTTTTACAACACCATCTAATCTATTATCGAAAAATATATTTTAGTAATGGATTTAATTATAAAAAATTTATAACTAACAGAAATTTATTATAATTAAGATACAACTAAAATAACTGTTGAAAAACAAAGTATTAAAAACTCCTTTATAAATAACAAACAACCTTTGATACCAAATGTTGGTCGGAGTGGATACTAAAGAGGAGGTGAACTAAGTTCCAATTAACGATTTATGTTAAAAATATTTCTATTAAAATCCCCCAATTAAAAACTAAGTTAAATTTTAGTGAGTTTCTAAAACTGTAATCGTTTGATTAGGTTTTAAAAAGATTGATTAGGTCTCAGTTAATTTAATCAACAGATTAAATTAGATTTTGAAACTAACCTACTGATCTACCATAGTTACAATCACTTGCTTGATTAACTATCAATGTAACTTTAAAAAAACCGTATATTTCAAAGTAATTAGTAGTGTAATATTCAATATAGGTTAAAACCAAAATAAGTAAGCACATCAGTTTTAAAAAAAGAGGTTTAGTATCAAGCTGTGACTTAGTCCTCTCAAACAATTTCTATAAATTTTGATCCACACCCTAGATTGGGGTAAACAATAGTACAGAGACTATCCAGGTACTAATACCTCCACCACCGTTCTTCACGGGAACAAGAATAATAGCATGTTGGCTTTCAGGCTACACTCGACCTCTACCACTATCCATAGTGGGATACAAGAGAGTTCAAGAAGTTTAGTGTGAGGATTTAGAAATCCTCCAGTTTACCACAGAAGATAGTGTGGTTATTGAATATACAGAGTACACACACTGCTCAAAATGTGAATGAATGAAACAAAACAGATCTAAACAAATAAGGATGAGTTTAGAATGCTATATGTGTTTTGAGTTAAGCTCTGGACTCATTGGATTGAAGCTGTTGAATCTTTCAGTCCTTCTCTGGTTGTTGTCATGAAAAATAGAGTGTCAAATTTATGTTTCTTCATTCCCAGTGTAGGTTTTCAGCTTGTGTAGTAGAGTATTCTTGGTAGAACTTATGCTTCTTCTTTTTACTTATGTTCTTGATGAGTATAATAGTTCTTCTAGTTCTCCATGTGTTCTTCTTTTCATCTACATGTGTATGTTCTCTTCCTTTCTACATATGATCGTGTCTTCTATTCTTTTTCTCTAGTAGATTGATGTCCTCTTTTATTCCTTGAGGGAATACAGTGGGAATTATTAACTTTTACTATTATGAGGTATTTTTCCCTAATAATCCGAAAACTATCATTAAATAACATTAATTGCATTAAAATCATCAAATATGACTGTTGATTAGTAAATAAATATAAATAGAGTTAAGTAGACGTGGCTGGTTTTGATCAGTAGAACTCTGTCGGTAGACTTGTAATGATGGACTTTTATATAATTGAGCTCCTATTGGTAGCTCTTTGTTCTTGTACCAGTAGCTACTAGTATCGGTAGCAGTTACACCATGTAACAGGAGCTCTATATATTGGTAACTCCTTCAATCAATAGCTCTACATGTCTATCAGTAACTATCTTATACCAATAGCTTCTCATATCGGTGACTCTATTAGTATCGGTAACGCTACTTATCAGTATAATTTGTATCATCAGATATTTATCAGTGGACTTCATAGTGGTAGACAGGCTTATACAGGTAGACTTACTCTAATCATATCTCCATTGTAACGGTAGATCGTATAGGTAGACTTATACATACCGATAGCTCTGTTCTGTTTCAGTGACTCTGTCTATTCATTATATAGACAACCTAAGTCTATTGGTAGACTAAGTACCAGAAGGTCTGTGTTTGTCTTTATCAGTAGCTAAGTGCATACCAATGGACTTCATACTTATCTGTTCAAAGCAACACATAACACTTATCTGTTTTGTGAAACACATATGAAGATTGAGTTAGAATTTTTTCAATGTACATATAAATATAGATAAACAATTATTAACATATTCCAATGATCATTGTGACATTCTTATCAAATCAATATTAATATGAAAATATAATTAATATATGAATGTAAATTATTTGGAATTTTCAATACATATTAATACATAATTGAAATTATCAACATAGTTGAGATCAACAGATTAGTTATCCTTTTGTAAGAATGAAAGTAAATTAGATATATTTATATATATATGAAATCATTAATATTTTATTAATATGACTTATATATCATATAATCTCAATAAAATTGTCCTTATTAAATTCCATGTAATTTTTGATCGATTCACATCACTTTGAGAAGGTTTTGGTCCACATATCCCCAAACAGATATATTTTATTTATATAAAATAGGAATCATGATGGAATATGCTATATAATATTTATAGAAAAATAAATACATCACTAATATCATATATCTAATATAAAAACTAAATACCCGTTTTTCTTTAGTATTAATGATGTTGACTGGATTTCACATGATAACGTGAGTGTCGAGGTTTAAGGACTTCCCAATCACCTGTATCAGGGTTGCCATTTATTTTATCATACTAAAAAAATCCCAATGGATGATATAGTAAATGATAAAGGATTTTACTAACATGTATTGGATTCTTTTTTGACATGCTTTGATTTTCTACCTAATATGATGGCGTATCGATCTATTGTGGAAGACGCATCCTACGATGTCTATATGAAATTCCTATGTTCCTACACATGGTCTATGCTAACATTTCTATGAAGTTTCACATGATCCAAGTGGTTATATCAAGGTTCATTTTCATGATCTACTAAATATTATTAAATTAGTTTTCAAAAGTGAAGCCGAAATGTCCAATGTGATTCACATAACATAAGTTTGAATATCTGGGGTTAAGTGAAAGATTAATGTATACGTGATCATGTGTTGTTGCATGGTCATCATATATTGTCTTTAAACATTCTCAATATAACTCTAGCATATCGATTGGAAATCACATGATCTGGAGAAAAAGAAAACAACTCTTTTAAATGATGAAAGTAAATTTTCATTAATATCTTTACAAGACTTGGATGAACAACACTAAAGTGTTTCAATTCATCAACATGACATATTGTTGTCTTGTCATGACATGATGAAAAAAATTTAATGGCCTATCTCTTAATCAATCTGTCATGTCTGAGGTCTATCAGATAATAAAATTAATAAATCCCTCACTTCCAAATGATATCCTGAGTCCCATGGTAAATCCTGAGAGTACATCCCCTTAAACTATTCATGCAATGAGGTCTCACAGTTATTATTGTGGTTTCATTATTTATGAGGTATAGGTTCATCTCCAATGGAATCATTCCATACGGTCACATTGAAATATATTTTCCATGGAAGAGGGATTCATATTTATAGAATGCTCTTCCCAAAATTTCTGTTATGGGTAATATCTATGTACATGTATAGGGTTATACACACAATGGCCATGCATAAAGGATCATTTTAGGCATGACCTCAATGAGGGATTGTATTGTGTTATTATACCACATATAGATATATTTGATGATGCCCCATATAATGGAAATTGTGCACTCTAAATGAAAAAGGATGCCTGGAATGTGGGACACACATCATCATTCTTAATCTCATATAGTGAATGTTCTTTTGAGATATGGAATAAGAGCATTGCGAGACTAATGTACCTTCTCCATAACATCCCATGTTAAGGAATTGTTGGACCTTACATTACCCTTGTATCAAATGATTGGGTCTCTTAATCATAATGCATTAACATGATCCCATAGGGATCATGTGAGGGACTCTATAAATCTATGTTGGGGATACCAGACGATTTTGTACATATAATCAAGGTCTCTGGTTGAGAACTGTAGAACCACCATTGATCATGGAGTTCACATCATTGGTATTTCTTATACCTGACCAGAGACACATAAATAAATTTTTAATGAAATCATTCACTTAGTGTCTCATAATCACTAGTTTGATGGTTCTCAAAAATCTAGAAAATGATTATGATGCATTGAAAATGTGTTGTGATGATGCATAACTGAGGACCTTGTACACTTGATGTCATATTTATTGACTTTTCCTGATTGAAGGATTCTAATCAAAGGATACCCGCATAATAAGAATATATGACCCTTAAAAACTCATCCAAAATTCCATGACCACCTTAGGGTATTGTGATGAAAACATTAACTCTATGTAGGTGGTTTCGTATATGGTTATACATTAATATCACTAGGAAAAGGGGCTCTTAGAATCATTAGATTGATGGCTGGACTACTATGATGGATGAACACCATGGTTGTTGATGTACCAAACCAAAAGGGAGTCAAATAATTTTGTGAGTACCATGTAATAACTAGGCATAAAATGATGATAAATTCATCATAAAATTTCATGATTATGAATCAATAATGCAGAATTTTCTCACAATTACATAAGATGTACTATAGAAGTAATAGGACATATTACCATTCCCTAATATTTTCCTTCATCATTTCACCGTATTCCCCCCTTGGGTGTTTCTTCATGATGATACTTGGGATTTTATATATATTGAAATACTAAGTCTTATATTGGTTCACATGGTGATGGTGTCACATGAACTACATGAGGTGGTTGAGACATTCACAGGACTATCATATGACATCTTCAAGACAAAATTTTCATCATCTATTGAATATTTCATATTCTTTTATGATACCTTTTTTTACTTACACAATACCAAATCATCCAAATAATCCAATTTAAATTGTATGACATTAATTCAGGAGGAATAATGGTTTGCATTCGTAAAATTATCCTGACACCTCCATTGATTGTCGTCAATTCCGTAAAATTATCAAATGATGATGTTCTAATGGTTTCAAGAGCTAACATGGTATATTGTGTAAGGAAACTATTGTTTTTGATAATATTTCATTGTGGTTGGTGATGGATTTCTCAATCTCATCCAACCATATACAATGGGTAGGAGAAAAGGTGGCGATGTCTATTGGGTGATAGATGTGGCTCAAAAAGATGAACCAGGGTGTTCAGGATGTTAGAGATGTGACCACATGCTATGTGGGATATATTGTTTTTGAAAAGTATACTATTTCAATATTAACTTATATTTGAACTTGAGATTTGTTGGAAAAGAGTGGATGACTTGGATTAGTGAGTGCCATGATATGATGGACAAAATTTGTTAGTCCCCATTACACATCATAACATTTTACTTACATCCCTCTGGTATATAATCCAGGATACTGTTTAACATCATTTAGCAGAAAATGGTGTCATCACCCTTATAATATGCAACACCACCACCAATGAGTTATCCCTATGGGCCATTCACCCATACTATTTTAGGATTCATCCAGGCACACCACAACCCCAATACAAAAGTCTACTCACTTATTACTTGAGTTAAGCTCCCATAACGATGATACTAGTGGGCATATTCAACTATGGTCCAACATGTTCTTTATGGTTGAGCCTTGGTCTGGTTGGCTGTAACGCCCTGACCCCAGTTTCCCAGAGTCAGTGTATTATATTAATACAATGGCATGATTACAAGGAATCAAATCATGAAGGACTGATCAGTTTAACAGTCTTTGAAAATAGATTTCATACCTGAATGTTACATAAAACATCATAACATACAAAACAACATAAATAATTATTAAGGAACACCATTATTCCATTGGATTATCCCTGTATATCAATAACAATACACTTCTTGGAATCCTTGGAAAATTAAAACATAGAAAGGGGTGAGCTCAGATGCTCAGTAAGGATAACAATGCACTAGAAACGTTCATAAACAATCATAAACATTTAAGGCAATGTAAAACTAAAACTAATGAATTTAAACTTGAACTTCATCATAATATGGAAAAGATAAAATTAAATAATTCCATTTATATATTCACAGGGATATTATACTAGTCGAATAACCACATACAATATCACTAACAACTTTCATATTGATGGAATGCATAATGCCAGACTATCATACCCACGTAGCCAAGGCCTCGTGCCAAGACTACAAATAATATTTTGTCAAAGCCTCGTTCCAAGAAACTAGTTTGTCTCATGAGACCTACTGATGCATCGAGGATCTATAGCAGGCTCCACCCATTACATATTATGTCCAATGCATTACTCATATAAACAAGTTTAAACATAACAATAACATTCTTATTAAAACTAACATATGAAATGACAATACTTTCTCCATAAACCATTAATGGTATAAAAATAACACATCCACACTCACACATATCAAAAATCCATCAATATAATATGGAAGATTTGTATCATAATAAATCATCTTCAAATAAGTTTAAGATTATTTAATTGATATTGACATATATGAAAATGATTTGCAAAACTCTTTGAAAGAAATATCCCTTTTACATGAAAACATTTAAAAGTCACACAATTTAGAAAGGAAGACATTTAAATACATTTTTGAATCAATGTGTCCCATACCACTTCGAAACTTTTAAATGTCATTCACATTTTAAAACATACATTTCCATTTAAATAAATCCTAAAAACCTTTTTGAAAACAAGGACATTAATGGGAATTGTTTACAAGAATAAATCTTAAAAAAATTTAAAATGATGTTTTAGTAAACATTTCCTTAATTTAATCTCTTTTAATTATATTTTATGAAACAAAGGCATGGATAATTATTATTTCCCAGAAGAAACATATGTATAAACAACGTTGGATAATAAAGAGACTATGAAATTAACCCTTACCAAATTGGTAACTTACAAAACATACACCTCACGAAAGAGGTATCATACTATTAATATGTAAATACACATAAATTAAACTGTATTACACAAAGAATACCATTATGGGCAGTACATACACCACAGAAAATTTAATAGTGGCAATATGGTACGAATCTCATTGGAATAAGGAGTGAGATGAAAACCCCTTTCATTGTACTTTTCCTTTGTAGAGGGTAGGTTAACCTCCTTTATAATGTTTAAATGATTGTTATTAAATTAATCAAGAATAATATATATTAATATGATATCATATATGATCTTTTCAAATTGCATTATTATTAATATCTTAGTATTATTTTCATTTCGGGTGTTAACATACTCATTTTATTTTATATGTTTTGTAACATAAGTCATGGTTGTTATGGATAGGTTGTATCTTATTCATATAAAGAATGATATCAAGAACATGAACCTTATTTTTAATTATAAAATGATAATTAGGCATGAATGGATATTATGGGGAATGAATATCATCACGTTTGTGGAGACGGTAGTCCATACGTACGCATAGACTCTACTTCCATTACATTTTTCATTTTAAAAGGAATAAAAACCAAATGATACATATGTATATTATTATTACAGTATAATATAATATCTTATATGGGTTACTTATGTTCATTAATGCAATTTTTTATACGTTCCATTTATGGTATGGACGAGTAATATCACATTGAGGGGGCAATAGTATATTTTGGATACTATTTCTGTTACAAAAGAAAAGAATAAGAAGTGTTTAGGGGATGGAGAAGGAAAATAAATGAAAAGAATCTAAGAGAAGTTGTTACCTTTAATTTGGGTAACATCCTTTGGATTGAACCAAAAAGGTCTCTTGAAGTGCCTTCTACATAAGATAAGGCTTCTAGGAGGAGGATAGGGATGTGGGGAGCTTAATTGGGTAGAGTATGGATGAGCCAAAAGGTTCAGAGTTATGAGGAATTGGGTAGAATTGGTGACCTTTTATAAGGGGGAGGAGGGGATATTTAGGAAAAACTTATAGAATTATTTTATAATAAATTAATATTAGGTTTATAATGGCTCAAAAGAGGATTATTCAAATTTTATGGTGGGTATAGGTCGATATGGTTTTATCCAATATATTTTAGAGGGGTTTGGGTCATTATATTAACATTATCTTTTAGTTTGAACTCTTAGTTAATTAGTTTGATATTTACCATGTCACATTGTATTTTTATATTAGATATTTAATAAACATACTATATACATCCAAAAGACACCCATGTGGTCCACTAATTATACAACTATCATGACATTAGTCCTTTTTCTGAACCAAAGATTTTAGGAATAGAATATCAGTTAATAATATAATATATGTTTTAAAAACTCATTTATGAAAAATTTGACACTCTTCAATAATTGATTTTTGTTAATTTCATTAAAAATTTATTAATTCAAAAAAAATTAATTTAAGAAATCCAAACATGTAATATTATCCAATAAAAATATTTTATGTCATCAAAACTTTAAAATTATTTTTATTTAACATTTATAATACCAAATGTTTGATTCTTTCATTAATAAGGAAAATACTGTATCATTATTGTGTCATAAAGAAATTTAATTATTCAATGTACAAAAATTATAAATAAAATAAAATTATGTAGGAAATAGTTTCTGATTTCTAATGAATATTTATAGTCGAAAATATTACATATATAACCATATGTAAAAATTGTTTTTCTTAAAGATATATGCTTATTTCATTTTTGTATTTACTTTAACATAATTAATGTACAGTGTCCTTATTACCTACAAGTGGCTCCATGGGGTCCCAAAATCGACCCATATATCCCCATGGTCGGACCTTTATCAACCAATAGTTTAAGGACACATTTTACAGTAAATTAATATTATTATCATATTATTTTATACCCTTATTTACCGGATTTACTTTTTATCCACGGTAAATAAAATATTTTCCGAAATAATTTTTCATAATGTCTAAAAAAATTACCTATTTACACAATTTGGACCTCTTGAATCCAAATATGGAATCCATATTTCTATATTCAAAACAAATAAGTGGAAGAAATTAATTTAAAATTAATTCCCATTGTTAAATAAAAAAAATGTTTTTAAGAGATAATAACTATCAAAATATTGACAGTTGTTTATGTCCGGTTTATATATGAAATTATGTCCAATGACAAACATTGTATTAAATGATAAAAATATATTCTAAATATACTTTAAAACCACTAAATTCATAATTTATCAATATTAATTATTTTGATTAAAAAAGTTGTTTTTAATTAAAATTTAGTAATTTTCACTATTCATCAAAATATAAAAGTTATCCAAAAAGTACCAAAAATTTACCCTAGGATAATTTAGATAATCCAAATACAAAAATGAAGTCCATTTTGAGAGATAAAATTTATAATATTTCAATAAGTGGGTATTACTATTCATAACAACGACTTTGATTGGTCGTGGTGTGTTAGAATCTCAAAGTTGCGTACAATGCCAGCTATTGCATTATTAAAAGGGAAGAATACAATGAAATATTTTGGTTTTAAATTCAAACCCCCTTCAAAAAATTGAGTCCCTGAAATTTATGCTCGGTATTGGAAACTAGGGGTTGACATTTCAAAATATCTTAGTTGGAATCCCACATCGAAAAATGGATTAATGAGACCACTATTTAAAATAATGTGTGGTAATTATGAAGGATACAGAAAATAACACATAATAGGGTTCCATGTAGGAAAATATGGATATGGAAGGGAAATATAACTATCATTATCTGATGGAGGGTGGTAGAGAACATGGCTCTTAAAAGGCCAACAATCCCAAAGCCATAAATTTTTGAAGATCTAAGGTACCATCAAGGACAACATTTTTGTTATATGTTCATTCTCGTAATATTGAGGAATTTAATTATGAGATTGGATATGATCATAAGGAGATGTAATTAATTTATAACTATAGTTTTATACCTTAATAAATTTCTACAACAAACTCATCTTTCACCCCAAAACATAATACAACTCAAAAATACTTTATTTATCCTAATCGTATAGGTTTCCAAATATAATGAATTTATAACACACATATCAGACCCTTTAAAAAAATAAAATACATTATACCATCCAGGAACTTCACATAGTCCCGTGGTAGGCGATAAATCCCAATTTCACTATGGTTGTGGGTTCGATTCACATAGCTTTTTCCGACGCGACGGGTCGGCACACGGTCTGCATGTTGTCCTTTTGTAAAAATCCAAAAATAACCTTTCAAACATTATCCATTCCAAACTTTATACTTATCCAAAATACATCTATAAACTCTCAGTCTAAAATTTATATGAAGAGTAAACATAATGTAGATACTTTTTATCCTGTAATAGCATGTCAATACCTTCATCATGTATTCTTTTAAAACACTGAAACATCCTGAATTACAATAAACCTTATTGATTACATTGATGCTCCCTTATTCCTACTAGAATACTGGATATAGTTCAGCCATCCTAAAATGTTGTAAACTAAAACAATGATGGAATATACAAATCCTTAATAAGTTTTAAGGAAGTCAATAATATCCAATATAATTTACCCAAATAAACCTTATCTTATTCCAAAATCAATACCTCAATATTAGGACCATGTTAAGGTTTATATTTCATTCGACAATGTAATTTCCAAAAATATTAACTCGTTGTAGAGTCACATATCCTAGTACCAAAAAATCTCAAATCGTCAATGAAATAGTACTACAGTACAATCTTTATTTATTTCTAGTACATCATTGATAAAACATTCCAATGAAATAATTCAAAAATAACAACACAATAACACTAGTAATTCATATTCATCTTTAACAGTCTAATAACATGAATATTATCCAATAACATCATTTAGAGAATTGTCTGATTATAGGGACATTGGTTTGCGTAGTGTCAAAACTCATTGCAGATGAAGCATTGTACATTTGAAACCTTTTTCTTACCCTTTTAGTCATCTACTTGGTGTCCATTTTCTCCACACATATATCAAACTCCCATTCCCTTCAGGGACGTTCCAGTTTATTTCTTCCCACATTAATCACATATGGGAAAATTATTCTTTTCCTTCTTCCATTGATCCATCTTTATCTCTTCCATCCTTTTCTTCTCTTACTTCCCATCAAAGCCATATGACTCAATGAATTCTTTACTTATCTTATTAACACATGATACTATGTATTCATATGTTGAGAATACATGGGAGACTATTTCCCTTTGTAATGTTGGCTTAATACTGTGAATTATGTGATCCTTCTTACTCTTTGGATCATACGTATTGTGGGAGTTCTCATTCCTTCTATTGGACACCATTTCTAAAAAATGGCATACACTAGGTTAGTTTATGAATTGAAATTCATACATCCAAACATGTAAAATACCTTAGTTAAATTGAATAGTTTATGGATATAATCCATATTCAATTTTTTTGAGGATATATATATTCATAAACCCTTCATATTGGTTTGTAAAGAAAACAAGAATTATCCTCTGGATATCCCCCAGGAGTGTCGTAACCAATATTGCAGCAATGACCATTGTTGTTTACTAGTTCATGTTCGAGTCTAGCTCAATGCAGTGTTTTTGGATTTTTACCCCTACGTACAACTGTGCCACAGCTTCCACTACCTGCTCATAACCAGACATGGATATATTTTCTTTGAAACTCATTAAAATCTCTACATTAACTAAATTTTAGGATGTTCTTCTAAACTAATCCTCAAAGTCTATCATAGGGTAATGTGTTTTAATCAGTGTTTATCTAAATCTAGTTTCCAAGGTTATTTCTAAACATCCTCTAATACAAACTGTAATGCCCCAACCACAGTTACCGAGAGTTAGTGCCTTATTTTAATTCATTTTCATGATTACAAGGAATCAAGTCTGGAAGGACCGATCAGTTTAGCATTCTTGAAAAATAGATTACTTACATGAATGTAAAATTACACTTCATAACATACAAAAAAAAATCCTTCAGGAACGCCATTATTCCCTTGGATTAATCATTCATATCAATCAAAATACACTTCTTGGAATCTTGGGAAAATTAAAACAAATAAATGGGTGAGATTAGATGCTCAGAAAGGATAACAATACACCAGAATCTTTCACAAATATGCATAAACATTTAAGGCATTGTAAAACTAAAACAAAAGCCTTTTAAACATGAAATTAAGCATAATATGGAAAAGATAAAATGAAATAATTACATTTACTTATTCACATGTATATTCTATTTGTCGAATAACCACATACTATATCACAAAAAACTTTCATACTGATGGAATGCATAATGCCAAAATATCATAACCACATAGGCAAGGCCTCGTGCCAAGACTATAAATAAGATTTTGTCAGGGCCTCATGCCAAGACAAAACATTGTCTCATGAGACCTACAGATGCATCAAGGAGCTATAGCGGGCTCCACCCGTCACTTATTAAGTCCAATGCATTCCTCATAAGAACAAATTTAAACATAACATATACATTCATATTAAAACTACCATACAGAATGTCAATACATTCTCTATTAACCATGAATGGTATAAAAATAACACATCCACACTCATACATATCACAAAACCATCAATACAATATGGAAGAATTTTGTCATAATAAATTATCTTTAAACAAGTATAAAATCCCTTAATGTATTTTAACATATATGAAAATGATTTGTGAAACTCATTAAAAAAATATCACTTTTTCATGAAAACATTTAAAAGTCACACAATTTAGAAAGGAATAAATTTAAATACATTTTTGAATCAATGGGTTCCATACCACTTTGAAACTTTTGATATTAATTAAAATTTTAAAACATTCGGGTCTATTTAAATAAATCCTTAAAACAATTTTGAAAACATGGACATCAATGAAAATGATTTAGAAGTATAAATATTAAAAACAATTTAAATGATGTTTTAGTAAAACTTTCCTTAATGAAATCCATTTTAAAACAATTTTATGTAACATAGGCATGGATGATAAATATGTCCCACTAGATAATTACATAAAATCAACCTTGGATAATAACGAGACTGTGAAATTAACCCTAACCAATTGGGTAACATACGAAACATACACCCCATTAAAGAGGTACCATATAATGAATATGCAAATACACATAAATTAAAGCGTATTACAAAAAGCATAAAATTATGTTCCATACATACACCACACAAAAGGTATCAATGGAAATATGGTACGAATCTCATGGGAATAAGGAGTGAGATGAAAACCCCATACCTTGTACTTTTCCTTTTTCGAGGGTAGGATAACCTCATGTATATTGGTTAAATGATTATTATTAAATTAGACCAGAATAATATACATTAATGTGATATTATATATGATCTTTTAACACTTCTTTGATAATAATATCTTAGTATTATTGTCGTTTAGGATGTTAACTTACACTTTTTATTTTATATGTTTTGTTACAGAAGCTATGTTTGGTATGGATAGGTTGTGTATTATTCATATCAAAAATGATATAAATTCTTAAAAATGATTTTTAATCATAAAATGAGAATTATACTTTAATGGATATGATGGGGAATGAATCTCTTCGCGTTCGTGGAAATGGTAGTCTGTACGTACGCACAGATGCTACTTCCATTTCATTTTTCATTTTAAATGGAATCAAAACCAAATGATACAAAGGTATATTTTTTTTCCAGTATAATATAATATATTATATGTGTTACTTAATTTCATTAATATCATCATTTATACGTTCCATGTATGTTACGAACGAGTCATATCACTTTGAGGGGGCGGTAGACCGCACTTCCTCAAATGAAATTATCATATATATATACAACATGAAACGAATAATGGTATGATATAAAATTTAATTACATAAGATTATATGAAAAATATATATTATAAATATCATATTTATTTACAGTTGCATCATAATGTCTACCATTATTGGTGGTAGGAGATAATTGAATAATAATCGTTTCGTGAGGTGTTTGGTTTCCATCCACAGAAACATTATGTTCTTCACCCATTAGATGGAGGTTTGTGTATGTGTAGTTAGAATATATCTCATTACAATATCATAGTATATTTTTTATACTGGTTTTTTTAGAAAAGAAATCAATAAGAATAGTTTAGGGGTTGGAGAAGTAAAATAAAAGAAAAGAAGCTAAGATAAGTCGTTACCTTTAATTTGGGTTACTCCCTTTTGTTGGAACCAAAAAGGACTCTTGAAGTGCCTTTAACTAAAGTTAAGGATTATAAGAGGAGGATAGGCATGTAGGAAGATTAATTGTTCAGAGTATGGATGATCCAAATGGCTTGAGAGGAGTGATGAATTGGTTAGTAGTGGTGTCTTTTTATAAGGGGGAGGAGGGGCTCTTTAGGAAATACTTACAGTATTATTTTATAATAAATTAATATTCAGTTTATAATGTCTACAAAGTGAATTATGAAATTTATAAGGAGGGGATAGGTCGAAATCCTTTTAACTAATATATTTTAGACAGGTTTGGGTCATTATATAAACCATATATTTTAGTTTTAACTCTGTTAATTAGTTTGACATTTATCATGTCACTTTGTATTTTTATATTATATAGTTAATAAACATACTATATACATCGAAGAGACCCCCATGTGGTCCATTAATGATACAAATATCATGATATAAGTCCTTTTTCCAACCCTTAGATTTTTAGGAATTGAAAATCAATTAATAATATAATATTTGTTTTATAAACTTATTTATGTCAATTTTGACACTATTCAATAATTGATTTTTGTTAAAGTCATAACAGATTTATTAATTCGAAATGAAATCATTTAATAAACCCTAACAAGTCATATTAACCAATAAAATTATTCTATGTCATCATAAATTTAATATTATATTTATTTTAACATTTATAATACTGATTGTTTGATTCTTTCATTAATAAGGAAAATGCTGCAATATTAGTGTGAAATAAATAAATTTAATTATTCAATGTATAAAAATTATAAATAAAATATCAATATTTAGGAAATCTTTTTATCTTTATAATTAATATTTATAGTTGAAAGGATAACATATACAACTTTATGTAAAAATTGTTTTTCTAAAAGATATAAGCTTATGTGATTTCTGTATTTACATTAACTTAATTAATATAAAGTGTCCATATCACCTAAAAGTGGCTCCATGGGTCCCAAAATCGACCCAAATATTCCCATGGTCGTAAATGTATCAACCAATAGGGTTATAACACGTTTTAGGGTAAATTAATATTATTATAATATTATTTGATACCCTTATTTACCGGATTTACCCTTTAACCATCGTAAATAAAATATTTACCGAAATAATTATTCAAAATGACTAAAAATAAAAGATTCATATTTACACAATTTGGACCTCCTGATTACAAATATTGAATCCATATTTATAAATTCAAAACTCAGAAGTGGCAGAAATTTATTTTAAATTAATTTTTGTTGTTAAAATAAAAAGGGTGTTTTTAAGAGATAATAACTATCAAAAGAATGACAGTTGTTTATATCTGGTTTAAATGTGAAATTATATCTAATTACCAAAATTGTATTAAATGGTAAAAATATATTCTAAATATACTTTAAAACAACTAAAATTCATTATTTATCACTATTAATTATTTTGATTAATTTTTTTTCAATTAAAATTTAGTAATTTTCACTATTCATCAAAATAATAAAGTTATCTGAAAAGTACCAAAATTTAGCCATAGGCTAATTTCGATATTATGAATGCAAAAATTAATTCAATTTTGAGAGTTGAAATTTATAAAATTTTAAAAAGTGGGTATTACTATTCATAACGGCTACTTTGATTGGTCGTAGTGTGTTAGAATCCTAAAGATGAGTACAATGAAAGCTATTGCATTATTTAAAGGAAAGTGTATCCTGGAAGCTTGGGGTGTTACAGTCTCCCCTCCTCTAATTTTCATCTTCTTAGTTTATGATCGGTACTGGAAACTATGGGATTACATTTCACAAAATCTTAGTAGAAATCCCACATCGGAAAATGGATTAATGAGGCATCTATTTAAAATAATGAGTGGTAAGTATGAATGTTACCGAAAATAACGCATAATAGGGTTACATATAGGAAAATATGGATATGGAAGAAAAATATAACCATCAATATCTGATGGACAGTGGTAGAGAACATTTCTATGAAAAGTCCAATAATCCCAAAGACATAAATTTGTGATGATCTAAGGTACCATCCATGACAACATTTCTGTTCTAAGTTACTTTTCTTAATGATGAGGAATTTATTAATGAGATTTGATAAGATCATAAGGATATAAAATTACTTTAAAATTAGAGTTTTTTACATTAAAAAATGTCTACCACAAACTCATCTTTCACCCCAAAACATAATACAACTCAAAAATACTATATTTATCCGAATCATATAGGGTTCTGAATATAATGAATTTATAATTCACATATCGAACCATTTTAAAAAATAAAATACATTAAACTATCCAGGAACTTCATGTAGGCTAGTAGTAGCCGATAAATCTCAATTTCACTATTCTTGTGGGTTCGATTCCTGCAGCTTTGTCCGACGCGACGGGTTGTCACATGGTATGCGTGTTGTCCTTTTATAAAAATCCAAAAATAACCTTTCAAACTCAATCCCTTACAACCTTTAAACTTATAAAAAATACTCCTGCAAACTCTCAGTCCAAAATTTATGTGAAAGGTAAACATAATGTATATCATTTTTACCCTTTAAGTGCATGTGAATACCTTAATCATGTATTTTTTTTAAACACTGAAACATCCTAAATTACCATAAAACTTTATTGATTAGATTCATGCTACCTTATTCCTTATATAATACAGGATATACATCATCCATCCAAAAATGCTATAAACTCCAGGAATGATGGAATATACAAATCATTAATCAGTTTCAATGCAGTCATGAATATCCAATATAATTTAATCAAATCAACCATATCTTATTCAAAAATTAGTACCTCAATATTAGAACCATATTAAGGTTTATCTTTCCTTCTACAATGTAATTTCAAAAAAGTTAAACTCGTTGTATAGTCACTTTTCATAGTACCATAAAATCTCAAATCCTCAATGAAATAGTACTACTGTACAATACTAATTTATTTCTAGCACATCATTGATACAACAATTCAATGAAATAATTCCGAAATAACAACATAAGAATACTAGTCATTCCTCTACATCTGTGTTAGAATCATAACATGATTATTATCCAATAGCATCATTTATGGCATAGTCTAATGACTTGGATATTGGTTCGCATAGTGTTCAAACTCCATGAAGATGAAACATTGTACATTTGAAACCTTTTTCTTATCCTTGCTGTCACCTACATGGTGTCATTTTTCTCCACACTTATATCAAACTACTATTCCCTTCAGGAATGTTCTAGGGTGTTTTTCCCACATTTATCCCATATGGGAAAATTCTTCTTTTCGCACATTCCTTTATCCATCATTCTCTCTTCCATCCTTTTCATCTCTTTCTTTCCATCAAAGCCATAGGACTCAATGAATTCATTACTTATCTTATTAACACATGATACAATTTCTTCGTATGTTGATAATACATGTGAGACTATTTCCCTTCTTAAAGTTGGATTAATACCATGAAAGATATGATCCTTCATAATCTTTGGATCATATGGAGTTATCATTCCTTCTATTGGGCACCATTTCTAAACAATGCAATACACTAGGTCTATTTATGAACCAAAATTATTAATTCCAAACATGTAAAATACCTAACATAAATTGAACAGTTTATTGATATAATTCATAATCAAAAATGATTTCTTTAGGGAGATATATAATCATAAACCCTTAATATTGGTTTGTAAAGATAGTGAGAATTATCCTAAGAAAATCTTCCGAGAGTTTCGTAACCAAGAGTGCAGTAAGGCCCGTTGTCATGCACAAGTTCCCATTCGAGTCAATCTTAATGCAGTGTTTTTGGGTTTCACCCCCATGTACATCTGTTCCATATCCGCCTCTACCTACTCATATCTATACAGGGATGTATTTTCTTGGAAACTCACAAAATCTCTACATTACCAAAATTCTATGATGTTCTTCTATACTAATCCTCAATGTCTATCAAAGGGTAATGTGTTTTAATCAGAGTATCTTTATGTATAGTTTTCTTGGTTATTGATAAACATCCTATGATACCAACTGTAAGGCCCCGACCCTAGTTAACCATAGTCGGTGCATTATTTTAATACATTGGCATGATTACAAGCATTCATGTCCCGAAGGACATATTGGTTTAGCAGTCTTGGAAAATAGATTGCATACATGAATGTTACATTACACTTCATAACATACAAAACAACATAAATAATCAATCATGAACGCCATTATTCCCTTGGCTTATCCATTTATATCAATCATAATAGACTTAGAATCCTGGGAAAATAAAAACATAGAAAGGGGTGAGCGCAGATGCTCAGTAATGATAACAATACTGTGGGAACTTTCATAAATAAGCATAAATATTTAAGGCAATGTAAAACAAAAAAGCCTTTTAAACATGAACATCTGCATTATATGGAAAAGATATAATAAAATAATGCAATTTACTTATTCACATAGATATTCTACTAGTCAACCACATACAATATCTCTAACCACTTTCATAATGATTGAATGTATAATGCCAGAATATCATAACCACCTAGCCAAGCTCTTGTGCCAATACTAAAAATAAGAATTTTTCAATGCATCATGGGAAGAGACTAGTTTGTCTCATGAGACATATTGATGCATTGAGGAGCTATATCAGGCTCCACCCATCCCATATTAATTACAATGCATTTCTCATATAAACTAGATTAAACATGACATAAAAATTCATATTAAAACTAGAATATGAAATGAAAATACATTCTCTATAAATCATGAATGGTATAAAAATAACACATCCACACTCATACATATCACAAAACCTTCAATAAAATATGGAATATTTGTATAATTATAAATCATCTTCAAAAAAGTTTTAAATCCCTTAAATGATTTGAAAAACTCTTGGAAAAAATATCCCTTTTTCATGCAAACATTTAAAGGTCACACAATTTTAAAACAAAGACATTTAAATACATTTATTAATCAAAGTGTCACATACCAATTTGAATCTTTTGAAAGTAATTAACATTAGAAAACATTCTTGTCCATTTAAGTAAATCCTTGAAAACATTTTGAAAACATGGACATTCACGAGAATGGTTTAGAAGAATAAATATTAAAATCATTTAAAATGATGTTTTAGAAAAAAATTTGTTAATAGAATCCCTTTTAAAAATATTTTATGAAACATATACATGGATAATAAATATGTCCCAGTAGATACTTACGTAAAAACAACCTCAGATAATAAAGAGATTATGAAATTAACCCTTACAAATTTGTTAACTTACGAAACATACACTCCATGAAAGACTTATCATACAATGAATATATAAATACACATAAATTAAATAGTATTACACAAATAATACAATTATGTAAAGTAAATACACCACACAAAACAAAATAGTGGAAATATGGTGTGAATCTCACGGGAATAAGGAGTAAGATGAAAACCCCTTACCTTGTACTTTTCTTTGTGGATTGTAGGTTAACCACCTGTATAATGGATAGTTTATTTTTATTAAATTATAAATGTATAATATGCATTAATATGATATCATATATGATCTTTTAACTTTTCTTTTTTTTATAATATCCTAGTATTATCGTCGTTTCGAGGGTTAACTTACTCATTTTATTTTATATGTTTTGTTACATAATTTGGGTTTGATATGGATAGATTTTATATTATTCATATCCAGAATGATATAAAGTTCTTAAAAATTATTTTTAATCACAAAATGAGAATTATACTTGAATGGACATGTTGGGGAATTAATCTCATCGCGTTCGTGGAGACGGTAGTCTGTACGTATGCATGAACGCTACTTCCATTTCATTTTTCATTTTAAAAGTAATGAAAACAAAATGATACAGAGGTATATTATTATTAAAATATAATATATTATCTTATATGTGTTAATTATGTTCATTAATACCATATTTTATACATTACTTGTATGGTATGAACGAGTCATATCACTTTGAGGGGGCGGTAGTCCGCACTTCCTCAAATGAAATTATCGTATATATATATAACATGAAACGAATAATGGTATGATCTAAAATGGAATGATATAAGATTATATGTAAAATAAATATCATTAATATCATATTAATTTATAGTTCCATCATTATGGCCATAATGAGAGGTGGTAGGAGATAATTGAACAATCATCGTTTCGGGAGGTGTTTGGTTTCCATCCACAGAAACATTATGTTATTCAGCAATTAGATGTATGTTTGTGTAAGTGTAGTTCGAATACTTCACATAAAAATATCCTAGTATATTTTGGATATTGGTTTTGTTAAAAAAGAAAAGTATAAGAATAGTTTAGGGTTTGGAGAAGTAAAATAAAAAAATCTAAGAGAAGTCGTTGCCTTTAATTTGAGTAACTCCGTTTGGTTTGAACCAAAAAGGACTCTTGATGTTCCTTATTCCTGAGTTAATGCTTCTAGTATGAGAAACAAGATGTAGATATCTTAATTGGGCAGAGGTTGGATGATCCAAAATTCTTGAGAGGTGTGAGGAATTGGTTTTATGTGATGTCCTTTTATAAGGGGAAGGAGGGGCTCTTTAGGAAAAACATAAAGTATTATTTTATAATAAATTCATATTCGGTTTCTAATGGCTCATAAGTTGATTATTCAAAGTATAAGGTAGTGATAGGTTGAAATTATTTCAACCAGTATATTTTAGATAGGTTTGGGTCCTTATATTGACCTTATCTTTTAGTTTTAACTATTAGTTAATTAGTTTGACATTTATGATATAACTTTGTATTTTAATAATTTATAGTTAATAAACAGAATATATACATCCAAGAGGGCAAAATTATTCCATTAATTATACAGCTATCATGACATAATCTCTTTGGCCGATTCCTAGATTTTTAGGAATATAATATCAAGTCATAATATAATATTTGTTTTAAAAACTCATTTCTGTCAATTTTGACCCTATTCAATAATTGTTTTTTTAAAGTCATAACAACTATATTAATTCAAAAAAAATTAATTTAATCAATAATAACATGTCATATTAACCAATAAAATCGTTTTATGTCATAAAATCTTTCAAAGTATATTTATTTTATCATTTATAATACCAATTGTTTGATTCTTTCATTAATAAAAAATATTGCATCATTATTGTGTCATAAATAAATTTAATTGTTCAATATCTAAAAAATATAAATAAACTTCCATTATGTAGGAAATATTTTTATATTTCTAATTAATATTTATAGTTGGAAGGATAACATATATAACCCTATGTAAAAAATTTTTTCTAGAAGTTATATGCTTATGTTAGTTTTGAATTTACTTTAACTTAATTAATATAAAGTGTACTTATCACCTACAAGTGGCACCATGGGGTCACAAAATCGACCCAAAGTTGTCCATGGCCGGAAATCTATCATCCAATAGGTTTAGAACACGTTTTAGGGTAATTTAATATTATTATAAGATTATTTTTTACCCTTATTTACCATATTTATCCTTTAACCAAGGTAAATAAAATATTTTCCGAAATAATTATTCAAAATGAATAAAAATAAAAGTTAGATATTTACAAAATATGGAACTCATGATTCCAAATATTGAATCCATATTTCGAAATTCAAAACACAGAAGTGGTAGAAATTAAATTAAAATTAATTCCCACTGTTAAAACAAAATGCGTGTTTTTAAGAGATAATAACTATCAAAATATTAACAGTTGTTTTTGTCCGGTTTAAATGTTAAATTATGTCAAATGACCAAAATTGTATCAAATGATAAAAATATATTCTAAATATATTTTAAAACCACTCAGATTCAAAATTTATCACTATTAATTATTTTGATTAAAAAAAATTTAATTAACAAGTTTTTTTCACTATTAATCAAAATATAAAAGTTATCCAAAAAGTACCAAAATTATACCCTAGGATAATTTCAATATTCCGAATCCAAAAATGAAGTCCATTTTGAGAGGTAAGATTTATAAAATTTCAATAATTGGTTATTATTATTCATAAAAGCTACTTTTATTGGTCGCATTGTGTTAGAATCTCAAAGTTGCATACAATGCATGCTATTGAATTATTTAAAGAGAATCATACCATGGAAGCATGGGTTGTTTCACTAGGCATGGTGTAACTTATTTTTTTTGTAATTCATGTGCAACAACTTACAATTAAACTATATGATGAAGACATAAATGGATAATGTTATATCCTATTAATGATATGATGATATCCTCATGCATTCCATTTCCATTTTCGTTATGGAAATTAAGTAAAATATTTACAAGGTATTCACTTCCCAATAATATCTAATATAAAAGTTACATATTCACAATTATGGAGAGAAAATATTTCTTTACAATACCCATCCATTATAGTGGTAAATGTAAAATTAACAACATCATTTCATGAGGCGGTAGCAGTACAGAAGAATGAAATGTTCATCAACAATTAAATGGAAGTGTGTGTGAGTTCAAGTAGAATAAATAAAATAACAATATATTAATATATATAAAATATTTATGTTATTATATAAACATTTAATAAGAATATATCATGTAGTATGGAATAAAAATAATACAATGGAGATAGAGGATGGATGTTACCGCTAATTTTTTGTATATCCCTACGATTTTTACCCAAGGGATACCTTAGTTTGATTTAGGTCAAATGGGAGGTTTCTAGGATAAATTAAATGATTTTAATAGAATATTTGAGTATATATTTAGTGTTACAAATGGTTTTAGAGGTGTGAAATAGTGGGATGGTTGAGATCCATTCATAATGCAGATGATTGGAATTCATGTAAATATTTGAAAAGGAATTCCACAATGATTTATTCCATGAAATGTGGGACATATAAAGCTAAAAATAGGGGAAAATATGAATATAAAATGTCTTTTGACAAGTTTCTTGGACATTTTGACACATATGGTTAATATTTAGTTCTTTTAAGGTATTGTTTTTTTAAATCACTATAATTACATTGAATCACATTCACAAATACGTATGGTCAAAACAATGTTAAAAATATTATAAAATATAAATTTTTATTATTCCAAATATTGAATACATTTTTTAATATTGATATCCTAGAAGTGGATTAAAATAATAAAAAATTAATCCCACAGATGGGGTGACAACACTGGTTTTTAAAATAAAAATATTTAATTATTTTGGATGTGTTAGTATTCAATTCCAATTTGAAATTTTTATTGGTGATCTAAATTGAATTAATTAATAAATAATTATAGAATTAATTTATATAATAATGAAAAAATTTATATCAAATATATAAATAAATAAGATGAAAAATCAGTTTTGAGTTAAAATTCATTGTTTTTCATTATATATCAAAAAATGTAAATTCTAAGAAAAAATGTCAAAAACTAACTAGAAGTAATATTTCATATTCTTCTACCAAAAAATAATTTCATGTTTTAAAATAAAAATTATTTATGTTTAAAAAATCTAATTTAAAATAGGTTCTATATTAAAAGGGTATAAAATTAACTTTTATAGAATATATCTTTTATTTTTATAATTTGATGTATTTTTTTCATATACCTATTGAATATATTGGATGAGTATAAAAAATAATGATTGAATTTATAATATTTAAATTTTGTAATCAATATTAATTAAAATTGGATTGAATAATTTATTAAGTTAAATTTTTTTTTGTTATTGAAAAATAGTTATCATAGAAAATTTACATATATGTTTTCAAGTAGTTATTTTATTCACATGAAGGATTTAAAACCAATGATTCCATTATATATATATATGTATCTAAGTATGATATAAAAATTTTCTTTATTATTTTTCATAACATATGTTACCATGGCTAGTGATATGTATAATAGTATTTTAATGATAATATTATACCATATTGTAGTTAAGTAAAATATACTCCTCATGTGAAATGAATGTTATCAAAGGGTCTCGATATTGTATGTAAGAAAATAAAAAAAAAATACTATCTTATGTACCCCAATCTAATATATGTGTTCTTTATAGTGAAATATTGACTTGTTGTAGCGTATAATATATACAAATAGTGTATTTCTATATAACAAAATATGCATTCTCTGTTGAAAAATATCAAAAAGAATAAAATAATTTAAAAGTCCCAAAATCTCAGGGGGTAACATTCTACACTCCTTTAAAAGATTTTTTTTCCTTGAATTTAATCCAGGTTTTCAAATGGTTAATACCAGAATTTTAATTTCATATAAACCTACGTATTATAAATTTACAATAAAAATTTCATAAAAAGAAATTTGGAATGATAATGGTTACCAAAGCCACAGATAACATGGTTTATATTAGGGATAAAATTGTTGAAAGGTGATTACATGAACATGGAAGAGAAATATAACCATCATGTTATGATTGAGAGTGATTGAGTACCTGTTTAATTGATAAATAATAATCACAAAGCCATTAATACATGATGACCTCTAGGGATATGTCACACCAACTTTTTTTAGTCATTTTATTTATTTTATTTCTCTTGGCGTCGGGTGGTTTTGTGTAAGTGTGGGTGAGTCACAGTTTAAAAATTTAATCTTAGGATGAGTTTATGGTTAGGATTAGTGTGAGAATACCGAACGTTTAAGACCCTCTGATCGATTGGGTACCGTACGGTGCGCAAATACCACACTGTCTTCCAGTTTTAACATTATGTGTGTAGATATATGTATATGTATGTTTATATGTTTATATATGTGTATATATCTATGTATCTGCGTTTGTATATGTTTATGTTTTAACGTTATGTGTGTATATATATATGTATGTGTATATATGTTTATATGTGTATATATATACACACATATGTTTATAAATAAATATGCTTTATCTTCATATGATTATGTTTATATATGTTTATATATATGTTCATATATATTTATATGTTTAGATATGTTATATATATATTCATATATATATATATAGGTATACATGTATCTATATTTATATAAGTAAAATTATATATGTTTATATATGTATATATGTTTATAATAACCATTATTATTATTATTATTATTATTAGAATACAAATGAAAAAAATAGGAGGAAAGGGTTAGGGTTGCGCGCAACCCCCCCCCCCCTTCTCCCCCCTTCTTCCCCACGTGTGCCCCCCTCCCATTCCAGCCTCCTAGCCGCCTCCCCAACGTGCGCCGTCATCGGCCTCCCGGTCAGCCAGGTCGCGCGACCCCGCCTCCGCCGGCCTAATATGCCACACCCCACCCCCTCGTCACTGCTCCTGGACACCGCATCGGCCCGCCTCCGAATCCCCGACTCCAGCTCCCCATCTGACTCCTTATCCCACTGCCAGTAAACCACCCCTCCACCCCTGTTCCAATGCCTTATCCTTCTCCTTGTACTGCGACTCTGCAACAACAGTGTGCAATGGATTCTCTGTCATCCAGATCTCTTGGGCAGATTCTGTGCGGTGTGTTTCCCCTTTTCGGATCTTCCTCCCATTGGCAATTTCTCATATTTTCTTACTTAGTTGGGTCCGATTTGTCAAGGTATGAATTCCCTTGATGTTGTTGATCGTCACAACCATGATTTACGTTATATTTCCTTGTCCGTTTTGGTTTGGTCGAAGCCCTCGACTAGGGGTTAATGCGGTGACATGTTTATATGTTCAAGGTTGTGCGAGCAGCTTGTCAGGACCATTGGACCATGCTCCGACAACCACTGGTGAGCGTGACTACATTTATCACCGATATTTGGTTATGGATATATTTATAAATTGTTATTATATTCTTAAGCCAATTTAAATGTGAAGTTGAGTTACGGTCCCTTGAGGTCTTTATCTGGTCCAGAGTCGGCTTTACCTGAATTATTAATTTAGAAATGTCTCGCTATTTGTATTGCAGGATATGTATACCAATGGTATATTGGTGTATGGTGTATATATGTATACACACACACACACACACACACATATATATATATATACATACATATATATGTGTGTGTCTATATTCACATCAAAGACATGTGCGCCCGACTGTGTGACCTGTAAAGATGGTTACCGCTGGAAGAGCGTGTGTTTTGGACATGGGTTAACTGAGGTAGGTGTTTTCAACCATTTCCCCCTTTTATTCAAGCCTTGAGAACTTGAATGTTTTCAATTAATTCTTTTATATCGTTTCATTTCTGATGTGTTTATGAAAATCATCTGACATATTTATATTGTTGTTTTAAATTTATGAAAGTGGCTTTTGATGTTGGTTTATATGAAATTCTTAGGATATTGGTAATGTTAAATTGAGTGCCATGTAATGTGGTTGGCTATAATTGATAGTGATTGTGTTTTAGAAATGAATGATTTGGTTTGGTGTGTTTGTTTGACAAAATGACGAACCAATATGTTGTTTTAGAAATGTTTTGGAAATGGTGGTCAGTTTGAAAGATGAAATTTGCTTTTATAAAGTGTTGTGAAACAATTGGGTTTGGATTCAATGCTAAGTGTTTTATAAAATGGTTTCTAAGGTGATTCTTCTAAAAACTAGATGTGTCATTGGGTGTTGGCACATCCATGGGAGAACTAGGTGCTCACATGGATGTTCCTCCATATTAAAATGACACATAAAAACTATATTTTATTAAAACTAGGTTTGTGATGGAATGGTTTGGTATTTCATGGAGGGATGAAAAGAAGTTGCACTGGTTGGTCATTGGTGTGAATTGAATTGTTGTTTTGTTTGAAGGCCCGTTTGGTATTGGGTTTTGAATGGGGTGTTTGTACTGAGTTTTGGGAAAACTGTGTGTGCCCGATTGGAAACTTAACCCATTTACGAATTTTTTTGAAATTGCACATGCTTTGAAGGCCCGGTTTGCACCTTGTTGAATGTGAAAGAATTTCATATATACATATTTGTGGGAATCTCTACAGGGGGACATCCCATCGAGGGTTGTCATGTAGTGGTGTCCGTGTAAGGTGTTGGCAAGTGTGGTGAGATAGGTCAATCATGCAAGGGCCTCCTACTTACACGGTATTATCAAAATCACCAGGGGTTCCTGGGATTCTTATAGATTATGGAGTGATGTTTGCTATCTAGAACTGATTAGATGGGTTAGTACCCCCTAGAGTCATGGACAGGGCAGGAGGGATGTGCCACTAGTTTTCAATTAGGGCAGCTAGTTGGTTATTGACTATGGAGTACCACGCCGGTAGGTAGTCTAAAACCGAGTACATCGAGGAGTTTTCTAGGGATGTTTAGGATCACCCATGGTTATTGCTTATATTTTCTGGTTTACTTTTACTTGCACTTGGTTTCCAGCATTTACTTATTACATGTTCTTCATTTTCACAAATGTGATAAACATGGATTTGAAATTCAGTTTTCAAGAAATGAAGTGTTTTGGGGAAAACGGGCTATGGCGTTTGTTGGTTTTTGAAATGGTAAATCAGGGTCATTTTTCCTTTAAAATATGAAAACCCTATTTTTCGATCTTTGTATATACGAACTAATGTTTTTGGGATTGTTTCTGGAAAGTTGTCTTGGTTGGATTATGTGGTTTACTTTGGCATCCCAACTAAGAATTTTTAATGCCCATGCCTGTTTTATCATATCAGTCGCTGGTTTCTCGTGTTCAAGTTTTCTAGGCTGAGTGACTCATTTTGGGAGAAATTTTGGCCTTGGTTGGGATGTGACCAAAGGGTCATATGAAGGTACGTCTGCTGTTTGGTTTTATTTCTTTCTACTGCAATAGTTTAATGCTTTTGTTCTGTTTATTCTTATTTAAATATTTATATTTTATGGGCCAAATCATTCCCAACATTTTAAATTTGATGCCCGGCACTAGTTTTCATCCTGGGGGGGGATCCGGAACACCCCTTGTGACCTGCCGCGAGCCGGCTCAAGTGATTGGTTCTAGTTCACCCTCGGGACTTGTGGTGTTTTTTGGGAGGTTCTTGATATTTGGGATGTCTGGTTGAAGGAGACTAGGATTTTTCAGGACTTAGGAGGTAGGTTACGGGTTGGTGGTTGATCACCACCACATGTGACGAGACCTAAGTTACCAGGGGTAGTATGGGTTTTGAGTATTTTACCATTGGTTGTTCTGGTTTGAGGGATAACAATGAAGGATAACTGGTTCATGTCGTGGCATTAAATGGAGTAGTGACCCATGTGGTGTTCAAGTGTCTAATTCAAGGTCCTTTTAGTGATAAACCATACTTGGGATATGGATCACCACCATGTCTCTAAGTTAGGCATATACACCAATTCCTCATTCTGGTTGTTTTTTACTGACTATGTTTCATTTTGATCTCGGTCGATGTGAGAATGTGTTAAAAATGAAAATGGTTTTTAAATGGAATGTGTTTCGTTTAAATTTTTTTGAAATTGATGAACTGGGTTTTTAAAGTTGGAGTTTTTCGTTTTGGAATGTTTGACTGCGTTTTTGGATTTTATAATGGAAAGAAGTGTTTGAACTATGGTATTTCTTATAGAGGATCACATGTGCATTGATATGTGTGGAGAGTGTGTGGGCGCACTTGTCCACGAGTGATGTAGTCGGGGTTGGGTGAATGCACATGTGACAGTCCATAAGGGTCCATAAGAGAGTTTTTAAATTTAAAAGTAATGTTGGGTTTTGGAAAATTTATTTTTTGTTTTTTTGTTTATATTAGGTTTATGTGCCTATTACCTTTGACTCAGGCTGTTTCTTTGATTGAGGCTTGGCTTGATGCCGACCACAATTGTGTTTTTCATTATGTTCTAAGTATGCTGTCCAGAAAGGTCGCTAAAGTTGCTAATGATTCATGCCCGATTTTCAGTTATTTTCATGTGTTGTATCTATTAAGTTAATCAATGTCCGTTAGAGGTAGTCGTGTGGTTGTGGAATTAGCGTGGACCTTCGGGTTGGGAACTTCCAAGGTTGTTATGGTTAGTACCGTCTCAGGTTTATTGGAGGGTCCTGTTCGGGACTATTAAAGATGGATGTCTCACTAGAGTTGAAGATTGGGGTGTGTTTAATGGTGATTGGATCTGGTGATGGTTCCCCATCTAGCAAGGAGTGTAATCCAGAGGAACCTGTCGCCAGGACACCATCTTCATCGGTGCTGACTTCCTGTTGCGTAATCGTTCCCTTGTGTGCCACCAGTATGGACAGTTTTGGATTTCTATGCCACCATCTTTCATCCCTTTGAATATGTGCCACCATTGTGGTTGTTTGAATCGTCGAGAAGAGGAAGAAGTTGGGGACAAGAAAATGAAAATCCATGATTGTGAGGCATGGGATGCTTGAGCCATCAGATCCCAAACCACAGGTCTCGGGGTGAAGCTCGTGCAAAGTTAGGAGTTGCCGAGGGTGCATAGAACCTCGCTTTGGATTATTTTTTCAAATTTCTGAAAGGGAAATATCCAATGTTTTTGTGTCCTATTCTCATTGTCGTATTATGCTTATCCTTGTTGGGGTCATGTGATGAGCTTGTTCTGTCGCAATCCAAGTGGCCTCATTTACTCTTTGTATGGTTTCTAAATCTTTCAGATTCTTTGAAAGGCATCAGGTTTGTGACTAAATGAACTCGTTTTGATCATGAGGATGGTCTCATATGCATACATTAGGGGGATTTTTGGTTCTGTGAATTTAATGGGAGTCGTTTCTTGGCTTTTTATTAGGCCAGACGCCTCTATATGAGTTTTCATTTAGTGTGATTGCGTTTTGTAGGGGATTCATCCTTCCCAGTGTCTCAGTGTGCCAGTTTTATCCCAGAATAGTTTTGATCCTAGTGGTAGAGTTTTTCTGATAGCTTTGAGAAGGTAAGATGAGTTCAGTTTTGGAGTTCCCGCGTTACCCTCCCTGGGGTGTTGTGTTTGAGTTTCAAGGTTTCCGTGTTAGTAAATTTCTATGGTGGGGAGAACCCTCCCGTGTTCTCCCATCAACCTTAGAAAATAATTGTACTTGAGTTGGCCGGGTGTGACTTTTGTTGGTAGTGGTCAACCTGAGCCTCTCAGTTTCATCTGCTTTTTCCTAGGAATAGACTCCAGTTATGCTAACTGTTGTCTTGGTGAATTTCTGGAGGCAGAAAGTGTTTGTGGTGGGGAGAATTGTCACACCCACTTTTTTAGTCATTTTATTTAGTTTACTTCTCTTAGTGTCATATGATTTTCCTTAAGTGAGGGTGAGTGAGAGTTTAAAATTTTAATGTTAGGATGAGTTTATGGGTTGGGATAGCGCGCGAGCACCGTATATTTAAGACACATTGTCTGCTTGGGTATCGTACGGTGCGCAAATACTGCACGGTCATCCAGTTTTAATGTTATGTGAGTAGATATATGTATATGTTTGTTGATATGTTTATATATGTGTATATATATGTGTATCTACGTTTATATATGTTTATGTTTTAACGTTCTATTTATATATATATACACATATGTTTATAAATAAATATGTTTTAACGTAATATGCTTATGTTTATATATATTTATATATATGTTCATATATGTTTATATGTTTATATATGCTATATATATGTTTATATATGTTTTTATAAATTTATATATATATATGTTTATAATAACTATTATTATAATCATTATTATAATAAAAATGAAAAAATAGGAGGAAAGGGTTAGGGTTTCTTGCAGTCGCACCCTTTCTCCCCCATTCTTCCTCGTGTGAGCCCCACTCCCCATCCGGCCTCCTAGCCGCCTCCCCGACGCGCGCTGCCATAGGCCTCCCGATCGCCCAACCCGCGCAACCCCGCCTCTGTCGGCCTACCTCGCCGCACCCCCCCCCCCCGCGGTGCTGCTCCCAGACACCGCATCGGGCTACCTCCGGCTCCATATCCCGCTACCTGGAAACTGCCCCACCGGCCCTATCTCGACTCCTTCTCCTTCTCCTTATGTTGCGACTCCGCAACAACGGTGTGCAATGGATTCTCAGTCAGCCGGGTCTCTCGGGCAGATTCTATGCGGTGTGTTTCCCCTTTTTGGATCTACCACCCGGGAGAAATTTCTCATGTTTTCATACTCGGTTGGGACCAATTTGTTATGGTATGAATTCTGTTTATGTTTTTGATCATCGAAAAAGTGATTTCTATTTTTTTCCTCGTCCGTTTTGGTTTGGTCGAAGCCCGCGACTTAGGTTTAATTCATTGATGTGTTTATATTTTCAAGGTTGTGAGAGCAGCTTGTTAGAACTATTGGACCACTCTCCAACAACCGCGGGTGAGTGCGACTACATTTATCGTTGATATTTGGGTTAAGATATATTTATACATTGTTATTATATTCTTACGCCAATTTAAATGTGAAATTGATTTGCTGACCCTTGAGGTCTTTATCGGGTCCAGAGTCGGCTTTACCTGAATTATTAATTTAGCAATGTCTTAATATTTTCATTGCAGGATTTGTATACCTATGGTATATAGTTGTATAGTGTATATATGTATATACATATATATATATATATGTGTGTGTGTGTGTGTGTGTGTGTGTGTGTGTGTGGACATCAAAGACCCATGCAAACGACTGTGTGACGTGTAATGATGGTTAAAGTTGGAAGAGCATGCGTTTTGGACATGGGTTAATCGAGGTAGGTATTTCCAACCATTTCCCCTTTTTGATTAAAACCTTGATCACTTGAATGTTTTCAATTAATTATTTTATATCGTTTCATTTCTGTTGTGTTTATGAAAAGTATCTGAAATAGTTATATTGTTGTTTTAAAATTCTGAAAGTGGCTTTTGATGTGGGTTTATATGAAATGCAAAGGTTCATGGTAATGTTAAATTGAGTTCCTTGTGATGTGTTTGGCTGTAATTGATAGTGATTGTGTTTTGGATATGTATGATTTGGTTTTCTGTGTTTGTTGGACAAAATGATGAACCAATAGGTTGTTTTTGAAATGTTTTGGAAAGGGTGGTTGGTCTGAAAGATGCAATTTTCTTTTATAATGTGTTGTGAAATAATTGGGTTTGGTTTCAATGCTATGTGTTTTATGAAAATGGAATCTAAGGTGATTCTTCTAAAAACTAGATGTGTCGTTGGGTGTTGGCACATCCATGGGAGCACTATGTGCTTGCATGGATGTGCCGCTAAATGAAAATGACACATAAAAACTATATTTTCTTAAAACTCATTTTTTGATGGAATGGTTTGGTATTTCAAAGAGGGATGAAAAGAAGTTGGCCCGGATGGCCTTTGGTGTGAGTTGAATGGTTGTTCGGTTCGAAGGCCTGTTTGGTATTGGGTTTTGAATGGGATGTTTGTACTGACATTTGGGAATAGTGTGTGGGCCAGATTGGCAACTTAACTCATTTACAAAATGTTTTGAAACTGTGCATGTTTTAAAGGCCCAGTTATCACCTTGTTGAATGTGAACGAATTTCATATATATACATATTTGTGGGAATCTCTACAGGGGGCTTCCCTTTGAGGGTTGTCGTGTAATGGTGTCTGTGTAAGGGGTTGGCAAGTGCGGTGAGATCATTCACGCGTGCGAGGGCCTCCTACTTACACAGTATTATCGAAATCACCATTGGTTCTGGGGCGTTATATAGATGATCGAGTGTCGGTTTCATGCTATTCATGATTAGACGGGTTAGTACCCCTGGAGTCGTGGATAGGTTAAGAGGGATGTGCCACTGGTTGGCTATTAGGGCCGCTAGTTGGTTATTGACTTTGGAGTACCACACCGGCAGGTAGTCTAAAACTGAGTAGGTCCAGGGGTTTTCTAGGGATGTTTAGGATCACCCATAGATATTGATTATATCTTCTTGTTTACTTTTACTTACACTTGTTTTCGAGCATTTACTTATTACCTGTTCTTCTTTTGAACAAATCTGATAAAAATGGATTTGAAATTTAGTTAAAAGAGGACTTTGATTTAAAAATAAAAGTGAGGCTTTGGCCACAACCATTAAAAAATGGATTTGAAATTCAGTTTTCAAGAAATGCATTGTTTTGGGGAAAACGGGTTGTGGCGTGTGTTGGTTTTTGAAATGTTAAATTAGGATCCTTTTTCCTTTAAAATATGAAAACCCTATTTTTTTATATTTGTATGTGCAAACTACTGTTTTTCGGAGTGTTTTTGGAAAGTGGTCGTGGTTGGATTCTGTGGTTAACTTTGGCATCCCTAATGAGAATTTTTAATGCTCACGCATATTTTATCATTTCAGTCACAGGTTTCCCTTGTTCATGTTTTCTTGGCTAAGTTGCTCATTTTGGGAGAACTTTTGTCCTTGGGTGGGAGGTGACTGAAGGGTCACATGGAGGTACGTCTGCTGTTTGGTTTTATTTCATTTCATTTCTAGTGTTTAGTGCTTTTGTTCTGTTTATTCTTATTTACTTATTTATCTTTAATGGGAAAAATAGTTCCAAATGTTTTAACTTTGATTTCCAATACTAGTTTCCATCCCAAGGGAATCAGGAACGCCCCTTGGGACATTCCACAAGCCGGATCGGGTTACCGGTTCGGGTTCACCCCGAGCTGGTTCGTGATAGGCTAAATTATTATTCGAATCATATGTACCAGGAAGACCATTTTGATTTTAAGATCAATTACACTGCATTAAATATTTTTCATGAGAATATATAACTACTTGATTTCATTCCCTTTTTTATGAAAAATATATCCCTTTGGTCATATCATGAATAATTTACAGTTTTCCAATTTCTCCAAAAAATGTGAAATTTTCATTCCTGATGAAAAATAGAGCATGAGTTATATGATATGTCATAAAATTTCTCTTATACTACTATAAATAATGTTGTGTAATATATGGTTATCCAATAATCATAAATCCTCATGTGGTGACACAATATTTTAATCACATAAACTACTTCCATTGATTGTCATAATCAATCCATAAATGACTAACCTTAATGACAACCCAAAAGATAAAAGTTAAAAAAATTAGAAATAAGTGCAGGAAATATTTTTTACATTTATACCCAAAATATCACATTTTAGTTCTTAGTAATCACATTCCAAATAGGTGAAACCCCTTTTCCTGTACGTTATTAAAACATGTTAATTATATGAATTATCATAATTCATTTTCGAAATCTAAATTTATTCATTATTTGGGAAATTATTTTATATATTCCATAAATCCAAGAATTACTAACCATTATACAAAATGATATAAACCACTTTTTTACCAAATCCTTAATCATTTCAAAGGTAATCGATACTATCCAATTTACTTATCTGTCTCATTCATCTCTATATCGAAGATAAGTAGAATTTTCTCAAATTCATTGAACACATTAATGATTACCATAAAAATATAACCTTTTCATTTATTCCTTATTTTATGTATTAATGTCCATTAAAAATATACTTTTACTGTAATTATTAATCAAATATACTGAAAATAATTAAATATTTCATGATTCATAAAAAATAATCTTTGAACCCAAAAAAAATAAATTATTCATTCATCCTACATTAATCTTAAACCATTACTCAAGATTAAACTACAAAATCCAAAATAATAATATTATAGAATATGAAATATGAAATAATTATTTAGGATCATAAATCTCAATAAAATCATGATTCATAAGTTTAATGTTAAAATAGTATTAGAACATCCCATACCATTCACATTTCATTCATGATTACTTTATCATAACCAATATATCCAATAGTCAAAAAACCATCCTAACTATCTTCATGAGATTTCCACATAAGAAATATTTTTTCAAAATTCATATACATTCCATATTTGAAACATTATATGTATAACTAGTTCATTTTAGCTTCTACCATTATGTAAACCATTAAACATAATGTGAAAAACAATTATAATCACATAAATCCACATAATATTGATAAAATATTACATATAGGATGTATAAATACTTTCTCATACATCTCCAATATAAGAAATCTCTATTTTATCCTTCATTATTCTTATTTTTATAATAAATAAATCACATTTTATAATTCTTAATGAATTTATGAATTCCAAAAGAATATCACATGGGTGTGTCAAACCTGGTGTGATGTAATGAGCACTATCATGTACCATGATTCACATGAGTCTAGATAGATGAACTATTTTCATCATTGTTACCCCATGGGGTATTTGTGTAAGTGCCACATCCACATATAGTTTTCAGATAATAATATAATGTTAGGAAACAAAATGTTTTATCCTTTACCAATAATCTAATTCATTTTCCAATACTTTTCCAAATACATAAATTTATCCTTAAATATATCCCCTGAAATATCCTTATAGATATTCCAAGGGATATCACTAATTTTTATCAACATAATTTATGTTAGACTAAACCCTTACCTTAAAAAAACTATAGTTACCCAGACATATAATTCATGGATATTACATTATTCTAGATGAATATTAAGTAAATTAAAAAAACACACGCACAATGAACATAATTGTTTAGTGTCATTAGAAACCTGGAACATATTCATCTAGTATGGTAAACTAAATTCCACATATCCCTTAAAAATATTCCCCTTTAGTAATCATACATAGAATCATTTGTAATAACCTGAATAAATGAAAAACAAGAATGGGGTGAGTTTAATTTCTTTGTAAGGGTAAATAAAGTAAATATATAAGCATAAAATTTTTATATTGTTAGGGCACATTATCATAAAATTTTATAATATCATATGATATAAAAAATCATAATAATGATTGATGTAATAAATATGGTATGTTAAAAATTGATGATTAATAATGGAATTTGGAGTGTAAAATATGAAATCATAACATTTGAATTATATATAGAATTTTTGGATAACACATGCATGTATAAAATTATTTCCATAGTAGTCAAGGAATCAATGTGATGAAAATATATATGTAATCTATATTTACTGCCTATATCATCATGTTGGTAATGGTTTACTATAAGGAAAATCTTAGTATTCAAGGTTCACCCCTTATTTCCATCTTACTGTTCATAGATTAATTTCCTAACCATCTTAGCAGAAAAAGTATTGTACTGAACTGAGTTTACTCCATACTCAAATCATGCTTATCTCTATAGATACAAATCCATACCCAATCAATTAGAGGGAGATATAGGTCCCACCCATATAATAATTAAATTATATATACATGTTCCACAATATAATAAAAAAAACATTTGAGAACCCATCAAATGAAATAGGTATCATAAACATGTAGTTAAATCCTAACATGTTGAAAAGATACAAATTTCAATATCATTTTTCCAAATAATTTCCGTTGAAAATATAGGGGTTTCGTAAGGATATGACTCATGAATGTGGAATGGGCTTTATATTTATATTTTCTATAAAATAGAAACATGATTCATAAATATATATTTATTGAAATTGAATCATGTTTCATAAAAATGATGACACTAAAACATGACCCATTTATAGAGATAATATTAATGTAACAATTGGATAAATTCCCTAAATGTAATTAGTAACATAAATATATTTCAACTTAGATGGAAAATTATAATGATATATAATTTAAATGAAATTATATTGTAATATATACAATAAACATTGAGAACATTTATTTAAAAAATTATACATTTTTAATAACATTTCCTTGAAAATAATATTGAAAACTTATAAAATAGTTTTAAAACTTTTCAAAAACATGTTTCATTGAAAAAATATATCTATTTATGAAGAAAAAATTGAAACCCATATTCATTTATAATAATATTAAAACATATAAAAAAAATATTAATATCATTGTAATACATTAATTTCAAAAAACCAACTTTAAACAATATTATATAATATAAGTATATAATTTATAAATTTACTTAAAAATGTAATAATTTTTTTAAAAAAAATTCTTTGAAAACCGTTTTAAAATAAATGAAATTACCAAATTGTGGTTTAAAAATTTTATAAAAAAATATTACCATTTATATTTAAAAATAATTATCACGTAAATTATTATTATCGAAATGATTAAGTATGTACATGAATATTATTCCATATGCACATTAAAAGATTAGAAAAGGGGAATAATCAGAAAAGGAAATAAATATACATTTTAAAAATATTTTGAAAATATGTAATATGTGGAAATTTTTTCCTTTAAGCATTAAGAAGATAATAGTATATTTTATTTATCTCTTTAAAGAAAACATAATTTTTAATAATGAAATATTTATAACCAAAATGAGAAATGAAAAGAATATTTTGATAAAAAATATCTTGATTATCATCAGTACAAAAAAGTGGAAAATTTATACCATTACTTAAATATAACATGAAAAACTGATGTTTAAGAAATTTAAGGATATTTTTTGAGATATAGATCATAATATTTCTTAAATGAAATTGTAATCTTATGAAATCTTAAAAAATGGTGAGATTTTAGTTATACATTGTTACATATTTTTTAGCGTTGAATCACAATATAATTGAATGAATAACATTACATGAAACATAAAATATCATGAATAATAGGTTTTTAAAATTTATATTTAAATACCCATAAAATTCTGTATAAGAATCATTTATTAAATTAACGAGTTGTATACAAACCACGTATATGAAACATAAGGTGAAGATGTATTGTGTCTCATTGAAAATAAAAGGGATATGAGAAAACCCTTAATAATCCAGTTACATGAGAATCCTGATCCTCATAAAAAATAAAATCCATTAAATCTTTTAATATAATTTGATAAATTAATTTAATTATATAACATGAAGTTGGTATGTATATACCCCACACAAAATATGTGTGGTGTGAATAAGGTTTTATCTCACAGAAATAAAAATTGTGATGAAATTCCATAACCATAAGTCACGAATTTAATCATAAAATTTCAAAACCCAAGTATAATAATAAAAGATTATTATAAATATACCATAGAAACATATTATTATATGTAATAACACACATGACATGTTTATTAAAATATTATTTATTTATTATCAACTCCATGTGAATGATACGTTTTGGGTAACATTCATATTCTTTTTCATAATTAACATGGACTTTTATTCATGATCATATTACTTCACTCATGATTTAAATATTTATATAATTTATAACATGATATAAATATTATATTTATACAATATTTATGAATATATAATAATCTATAAAATATATAAATATGGAAGGAATACACTCTTCAGATAAAAATGAATGACATTTCCATTTTATTGACATGTTGAATGAAATAAGGTTAAAGGAATATATCTATATACATAACATAATTACAGTATAATTATTATGTCATATTTATTGTATAATTTAACTAAATAAATCCTTATTTAATTTCATTTAATTTACAAAATAATCATAACTCTTTTAGGTGACAGTATTCCACACTTATATAAAATAAGTTGCAGTTTTAACATTTATGGGAAGCAATGAAGGGATGAGTTATATAATAATAATAATTGAAGACTAAATATATAATAAAAACAATTTATAACATATAAAATTGAGCTTACATCATAATTACCAAAAACGAGAGAGGATAAAACTAAAATTTACCACATCATTTCATGAGGCAGTAGTTCACTATACACAAGAACGATAAGTTCAATACCCATTACATGTTTGTGTGTTTGAGGGTATTTCAAACCCATATAAAAAAAATAAAAGAATTATTTTTTTCCATATAATAAATTAATATGAATATTTTTGTTTTTTTATAATGTAACAAAAATAAAGGAGATTGAGGATGTATGTCACCTTTTAATTGGGTAACTTGTCTTTATATTCACCGAAGGTCTCTATAGGATGTATTTATACACAAACGTAGCATTTAATGATGTATTTATGTCTATTGGATAAATATTTTTGAAGATTATGGGAGAAAAAGCCTGACTTAGTGATGTGAATTAGTGGGAGGGGTGTGTTCTTTTAAATAATGGATAAGTGACATTCATCTAAATATTTGAAAATGGAATTCCACAAATTTTTTACCCATGACAAGTAACCCAAATAATTTTAAATACAAAATAAATTTGAGGATTTTGTTTAAAAACTAAAATTCAATTTATTTTTAATATATATATATTGGGTATCTTTTCCCTTAATATTTTGGATTATTACATCGTTTTGTAATTTTTTTCTTAATAAATATATCAAATTTTAGTCCCCTTCACTAATATTTGTCGTCCAAAAAAGATAATAACATTATTATTAATTATACATTATTGTAATTCCAAATGTTTTATCCACTATTTAAAATTTAAATATTATAAGAGGATAAAAATAACTAAAAATTAATGCAACAAATGAGACAACAATGCGCGTTTTGATACAAAAATGTTAAAAAGATTGGTATGTTTTTATATCAAATTATTATGTGAAATTGGATCCAATGAGTTAAATTATATTAATATATATACAACTAATATAATTAATATTTAAATAATAAATATAATTTTATTTAGCTATATAAACATTCTAGATGAAGTGGCAGTTTAGAATTAAAATTATGTGTTTTTAACAATTCATCAAAAAATGAGTCTTCTTATATAAAATAAAAAAAGGCCACTAAAAGTAAATTTTCATATTCACCAACCTAAAATGAATTGAATGATATAAAATAAATAAAATAATTTCAAAATTAATATTTATTATGCGTTATTCATTGAGAGGCGGTAAATTTTCCCTTTCAAACTATATATCAATTTTATTCATAAAATTGGATTTATTCTTATATTATATATATTATATTGGATGGGTATAAAAAAATTATTTAATATAATATATGTCATTTTTGATGAAAACATTAATCAAAAGTGGGTATTTTACTATATTGATGTAAAATTGTATTTTTACATTATACAATGGTTTTCATAGAAAAGTAATTCATATATTTGAAATTATATATTCAGCTATCATGAAGTAATTCGTATCAAAAAGAGTCTTTTTATATACATGTGCATATTATATTTTCACAATTTTTTTGTGTCCTTAACAACCATTAAAATTATTAGGTGGTATCAATAATATTATCTTAATAATATTATTATTAATATATTGGTGTTTGGTGTTAACTCCACCATGTGTTAAATGATGGCTATAGAAGGGACCTGGTATTGTGTGGAATATAAGTGGACGATATTGTTTTATGTACCGCATGAATATCCATGTGTTCATTTTAGTGAAATAATAGCATGGTTTTTCATGCAACACAATCCAAACATTGAGTATTTGTATTATAAATCTATATTTAGTGTTAAAAATTATCTGAAAGATTATATTAATTTGAAAAAAACTAAAAAAATCTCAAGGTGTTCCAATATTTATCGAAATCTATCATTTGTTTTCCAAAAATATATATATTCTTATTTCTAACCAATTACTTATTACATCCGTGTTAACATATTATTCATATAAAAAATATATGATATCTATTATATATTATCTTTCCTATGTTAAAGATAAATAACATCCAATTTTATAAATAAAATACACTTTTCAATACAAAATAATCTACATATTTTTCTTAATGCACAAGAAAATAAAAACTCATTTTATTTAAAAATATAAATGTGAGAATAATAATATATTTGAGGTAAATAACTTCATTCCCAATAAATTACATTTATATATCATAATAAGATGTAGTTACATATCCACTTAGTATCATCAGATATCCTGGATGGCCTGAAGGTCTTCATTTTTATTGATTTTTGATAACCCCCATTTCAAGGGATGAGGGGGAACCCTTACCAGGACCGTAGGCTTAGAGATTACATAGACCATAGTCTTGGGAGATTATATGAGCTGAAGGTCGTAGGGAATTAAACCAGACTATCTATAAGGAACTGCCCCTCCCCAACATCTGCATCATGATAGTAGTTCTCAACCATCGCATGACCGTCTAGATAGGCTTCATGTGTAAGCATAGGCTAGTCCCAATGGAATATTTATACCCACTCATTATGAAAAATCCATTTGTCTCTACTCTGGTGAGTGCACCGGCTCTGAATCCTCTTCTGGGGCTGCTCTTTTTTTTAGTGTGTCTAGGGAAACTACATGTGGCCCGAAGGACATGAGGTGGTCCGAAATCCTTAATGGTGGCTCTAATGCCCTACTGACCCAAAGGCATGTGTGGACAGAAATCCAAAAGGACTCTAATCCCAAACCGGTGGGCCAAGTTGAATAATTCCAGCTGCTATAGTACATGAAATAGTGCCTACTACAGTACCCGCACAGCGTACAGTTCTTTTACAGTACCTATACATTGTACAGTTCTTCTACAGTACACACATAGTGTACAATCATCTCTAGTAATGCTATAGTACTACTACAATACCCTGAAATATGACACTACCTAGTTCTGAACCTGCGTCTCGTGGATTCACTTAAGGATGCCTCACCAACTAGGCTGAGGCTCCTGTGCATTTTGTATCTTCACATATGATATAAGAATAAGGTATACTCGATTGGATGTCATTGTGATGATTCTTATTGCATTTCTCTTATTGTGAACTAATTATTTGAAGAATTTTATTATATGATATTAAATATAAGTACCAATATATAAATTACAAATCATATGTTTCCTAGTACCATTATAAGACTTGGTTTAAAATACATTAAAATGAAAATAAAACACAAAAAATTTAATTTATTATAAAAAATGAACACCTAAAACCCATTGATAATCTAAAACTAAATAGTATGTACTTGGGAATACATGAAAAACAAGGGGTGATAAAAGAAACCAAGTATGTTAATAATCATTATAAAAAATCATAACATATGAGTCAAAAGAAGTAACATTATAACTTAAAATAAATGGATTTTGAATATTAATATTGAGAAAAAAATGAATACATGGAATCATTATATCATGATATACAAAAATTACCCAATATATTAGAGATCAATGAAGGTGCAGACATTATAATATGTACAGTATTTTGTCATAAAAATATAAAATTTTCATAAATTAAAAAATAAAATTTACCGAAGGAAAGTATTTGTTTTTTTAATCAGTCGTCATATCATCAACAAATGATATTTTGTAATGATTTGACAGAAATTATGGAATAAAATATTATACAAATTTATATTTCACTAGATATGAATAGGTTTTAAATTATATAATTTATTTGGGAATAAATTATTGCAATGATCATTATAAAAATTGATAAAGAGATATAAAAGATCCGATTAATCATGTTGAATTAAATAATGTAATTTTAGAAATGAAATTAACTCATGTTTTATCCAAAAGAAATGGAATAAGAATAATATTGGTATATATATAATGGAACTACATTAAAAATTTATAACTAATACATAACATTAATTAGAGATCTAAATTGAGTAAGATAGAGAAATGTAATGACCCAAATAAAACATGTGGTTCAAATAGTTCTCTTATCGTAGGTTTAAAATTTACACTTCACAAGAAATTAACATCTTATATTATGACATTAAACTAATTTATTGATTAATCCACTACCATATCTATCTATATTTTAATTAATATTATTTTATTATTGTCATTTATAACCAAATCCATGAGATACATGTTTTAATTCCAAAGTTATGATATTGTTCGATTCATTGTTCCATGGTAGATATGATGGGAAAAAATATAGATTTTATTCCAAAATAGGATTAAAAATTTAAAAGTGAAATGAAATTGTATTATTCACATTATATAAATTTATATGGTACCAAATATCCATATTTTTTATAACATATAGAGAAACCATTTAGTAAAATATTTATTTTATATGGTTAGTTAATTCTATTATATTTTTCGACTATCTCAATCTGGTATAAATTTATATGTTATTATAAAAGTATAAAAAATAAATAAGATTTTTAGAATAATAATGCACTTATTTTGGTCATTTAAAAAGTTTAAATATATAATTGAATTATTTTAGGATGTTAGTAGTGGTATGTGAAGGACGAGTATCCACATTGGCAGTGAATAGACATTATGAATGTCTTTTTCCATATAAATTTAATGTAAAATAGTATATTTTTATATATATATTCCATAAAAATAACCTCCTATAATTTATATGTCATAGTATTTATAATTCCTTGATTAATGGAATTTTTAAAATTATTAAGAAGAAAATAAAAATTAATGACTCGTTTGAGGTTATTAGATTTTTTTGGATGTACAATCTATGGATATAAATTAACATACCTTTATTAGGGTTTTTATTAGACTAATGGAACATTGAAATGGGGGTATATAATTGTTAATATAATTTCATGGACTAGAATTTGGTGGGGGTGGAATGGGTTGTGAGGGGAGGTAATTTTAAGGGGATAAGAGGGGTGTTGTTGAATATTATGGTCATCAGTTTGATTGTTCGTTTAATGTATAATAGTAGTATTGATTCGTGTCACAATATATAGTTAATGGTGAATGTGATTTTGAATGAATGGCAGTTTTAATGAGTCATGACTAAAAAATTAATTTATTGATCCTCTAATTTTAAATATATATTTTTTTCATATTTCACTAATAAAAAAATAATTATTATAGAAAAATAAAATAAAATAAATTAAACATTCATCTATTGATTCATAAAATTATATTTTAAATAAGAATAAAATATTTAATTATTAATATAATTAATTTCTAAATAAAAAACCTATTTATTTGAAAATTACCAATACTAATATTATTATTGATTTTATGACTATTTGAAAAATCATGTATATTAACATAAAATTATATTATAGTTATATTTGAAAATATTATTACATTATAATCATATTTTTTTAAGAAAAACATTACTTTTTATCAATAAATTACTTATAAAAATGAAGTTAAAAATATATGTTTTACAAGTATATAAAAAAATATTTTAACATATTGAAATCATTTATTTAAGAGTACCTTTAAATATCTATTCCATAATTTAATTTTATAAGATATGAAATTTTTATTTTAAACATTAATAGTTAGGGATACTATTTTAATTTTTAGGTAACTGTTACTAAACCATAGATTAATATTACAACTATTTTATTACTATTTCATTAAGAAAATTAAAATTCTAATGGATAAATTTTAAATAATCTTATTGGATCCATACATCTAATAAATTCAACATAATTAACTCTTTATTCATTTCATTTATTTTTGACCAATTATCTATTTTAATTTTTCAAATTCATATTTCATTACCAATAGTCTGGTTCATTTTTACAGTGTTGTTCGTATGTGTGATTATTCTATGGGATTGAGTTGAAGAATATTTTTTTTATTGTTTTCTAATTTTATATTTTTTCCATATAAATAAATTCAATTATTATGGCCATATTTTTTCTCTAGATGATGTTAATGAATTAATATAATAACATTCTGTTTCACTATCTTGTGATATATGTGTTATATATTATAATATTAATATGAATGATGAAATTACAAATTCATAAGGAACATTCAATTGATAAAATTCAGGGACATTGCATTACTCTATCCTTAATATGTTTCATCCTATAAATTTCATTTCATAAATTGAGGTGAAAACATGTGTGGGTGATTTCTCTACATGGGATAATTAGATTCCCATTTATCATCTTCTAATAGATATTTTTCAGAATAATAATTACATTGGCTGAGTTTACTTACTACATTTAACATTATCTCTTTCATCTAACATCATCATTGGAAGCTTTTATTAAGTTATTTCATTTCAAATTGTATGAAATTTAAGATCAGAATATGCGAGGGATTGGTTATGATCTTCATCAATTGTTATAATTGGAACACATCAAATACTTCATAATGGATTTGTGTGAGTTTTAGTTGATAAATAATGGCACTGTTGTGATGAAAAATCTCAAATGGGATGATATAACCCCTTATAAAATTACAAAATTATAACATTATATTTGAAAACATAACTTATAAGTAATAGTACGATTATCATTAATTTCACATAAAAAATATTAATTTCTACTACATGAATAAATGAGTTATTTCAATAGTTTTTCTTATAATTGAGAGCAAGTATTATGAAATATTAATATGCTATTAATGTTAAAATTATTTTGGATACATAGCTAACATCCATTGAAATGGAAGTAATGAATAAGATAAAATAGCTAATGAAAACATGTAGATTTCAATTTTTAATTAGTTAATTATTTATCATAAATAAAAAATTCATTTAAAAGAAACATTAATGTTTTCTAAAAACCATTATTTTTCCCGAAAAGATGCGTTTAACATGTTTGGTGTTCCTAATTTTAATTTTAATATATAATTTTAAAATTTATATTAATGTTAGTTTATAATAAATGTTATTATATAAAGTGATTTAAAATTAATAAAATTCAACATTCTATTAATATATTTTTAAATTATTATATATATCATATATGGTTCATTAATGAAACACGTTTTTTTATTATTAACATATTGTATCCTAAATAGGAAAAACATTTTTTGCACGATTAGGGTTCATGTATGGTTTTTTAATCATTTGAACATATATTTAAATTAAACTACAAGATACATAAGATTTTTCTATTATTAAATTCATATCATATTTATAATCAGTTTTTAAAATGTCTCTAATATTTATCACATTCATTTAATCATGAAAGATAAATTAATTTGGTAATAAACATAGTTACCATTGTGAAAATCAAACATCGAAGAGAAAAATTGGAATGTAGATGTTAAGGATGAAAATTTTATAATATATTTATTTTTTATTTTTTGATGCATTTATCCACCTCATGTACCCTCTCAACAAATATAATTCAATTTTGGATCCCAATGATGTACCAGAGACCTACCAATAGTGAGGACTTTTGGGTATTTACATGAATTACATTCATCCTCCACTATAAATGGGAACACAATCTCTTCCATTATAGAACCTATAACGAATTATAGATTATAAGAACATGTTGAAATAAAACCACAAAATTACACCCTTTATAATAGAATCCTTATATTATTCATAAGTCTATCTTAAGGTGTGTTCAGTGAAATCCAAACAAAGATACCAAAAAAATGTAAAGTTATTCAATAAGAATCATTATTTTATTTTCATCGACACCTATTTAATATTAAATTATACAATAATTATATAATAAATTTAGTAACATTGATATACTTTTTTTTCTTAATGTTATGGGTTAAAACAAAAAATTCACAAACATCCATCAAATGGGTTAGGAAATAATCATTTGTGTGTATAGAGGGATACTTCCTTGTGAACCGAAGATATTAATTTTTTAATCACCACATCTAAATGATAGAAATAATTATAAAAATATTTTTATATATTATATAAATGATATTTGTTATATTATTATGATTATGAAAATAATATATTCTATATACCTCCATTCTTTCAATTTTTTTGAATAAGATAACCCCACTTTTGTGTTTGTTGAAATACCACCTCACGAAGTAATTTGATTCATTCACACTATAAAATTAATGGATTAAGTATATGAGTTATGTAAATAGGTGATATATATAATATAAAAATGATTCAATAAAGATCGTATATATATATATTTTTTTCTTTTCTTTTAATATGGAATGAAAATTGAAACAACGTTCATGCATATGTATGACCTACCATCTCAATGAATGTTGTATTTCATTTCATATAACAAAATAAAAAGGTTTAAAAAATGAATATATAATGAATATATATTATATTTATTTCATTTCTTTATTTTTTATATGATATAACATAATAATATTTGATTGAACCAGAATTTCCAAGAGAATGAACGCATTATAAAAATGGGAAATTTAAACCTAATACAATGAATATAATGAAAAAATATGAATGAAATGTTAATAAGATGTTAAAATAAGATCAATTATTAGGTCATAAATATTAATACATTTATGGAATAAGTTAATAACATTTATAAACAACTATATTTATTGTTAATGAACATTTAACCAAAATAAAGCATGTGGTAAGGGATTCCTTACAAATACACATTCCATTGAGACATATCTATTATTATACACAAATTCGATTTTTTGATGGTGTATATAATACCCATTGACATGTATTTCACTGATTACATCATTCTTCATGCATATTTAAAATTTATTTTGAATTATTTATTATTAGGAGATTTTAATTGAAAATTATCATGTCAGAAGAATTATTAATCTATCTCACATTCATTTATGATTGTTAAAAATCTCACTGAGTAGTCACTTTAATGTAATCATTTTTATATGGACATTAAATTTCACATAAACATCCACATATTAAATTTATGGACATGAATATTTTATAAATTTTATACCATTATTACATATTGTTTTTACATTGAATGTTTTATGATTAACTTGGGAAATTTTGATTTGTCTTTTTTCTTTACACAACATGAATAGTTGATGATAAGTAACATTTTGTATGAAATAAATTTTAAAATAGACTTATAATGAAATACATTGAATTATAGTGATGGGTGGGATCCAATCATTATATAGATCCTCAATGCATTAACAAGATTCTTATGAAAAATCAGTTATCCAAATTATATAGGTTTCTACTTTTAGTTTTAACCCATATTGGGAATGGTCTTTATGGTATAGGTTTTCAAATAGCCTGAAAATGACATTGAAAAAATAATAATTAAATTCATTAATAATTAAATAATTATTATCCACTGTATTTTCTCTATGATATTATCTATATGATCGTTTAATTCATAGTTTATTTGTAGAGTGGAATGTTTTTATGTTATTTACCTTCAATATTTATTATAAATTATTTATTCTTGTAGTCAAATTATTTAAATGAAGTTTTTTATATCATCTACATTTCCATGTTGATTATTCTTTATTTATTATTGATATATTCCATTGTACTGTTTCTAGAGAAATATTTATTCTCTCCCTTATTTTGTTTCATTTCATCATGTTATAGATAAAGGATCCTTAAATGGTTTTTCAAGGATGTAGTCTATTACTTTTTAATGTATTATGTTTTATCTTCTATTCAAAATGTAAAAAATGGATATCATGTAGATATTATGGTATCCAAATGTACTAAACTAGTCTTCCCATTAGTATTTGATTCCATAAAATCATTCCCATGTAGTAATGTATGGAACCGACTCCATGATATACCGTTCGTGTATGTTATAGTTTGTATCAATGGAAGTATAAAAGAATCATTTGGAACAAGATTAAGGAAAATATAGATTGTGGAACAGAACCAAATTATAGAAATTGATTATTAATATAGGATCTCATCCTAATGTTTTGGTAGTGAGGGGATTATGTTGGACTTCCATGAAATGAATCCCTTTTAGGATAATAAAAGTGGATGCGGTTCTAGTATAAAGGTATATAGGGAAAATTATTACACAAAAGGTGTGTTAGGATTGACCATATCAGAACTTTGTAAAATATAAAAAGATTTACCATACACCTTTTTTTACACTCCTATTGTATGTTCTAAGGATAATTTAAGTTTTATTTACAAACCATTATGAAGAATATAAAATTTTTTTATCCCCAAGAAATAGATATTTATGAATAAGAAATAAGATGTGAATTATTATTTCAATTTATCTTTCACTATTTAGAGAATTATTTAATATTTTTCGTAATGATTTGATCTAACTGGGTGTATCCTATTATTTTTTAAAGTACCATTGAATAATTAATGGGAGTGTTATCAATGAACCTAATCCAAGGCTAAGAGTGATTGTTTCATTGATTATATTACGAGAATATTTCAAAGGGCACTAGTAGCACAAACATTGACATCATTTGAAGAAATAATATAATGTTCAAAAATATATTGATATAACTATAACTGTCTTATGGCTTCAATGGGTTGTAATAGAAGAACATAAAAACCAATAAAATGTTGTATAAATTAATGAAGGGATAGAAGAAATTTTTCTCCTATAAAAATTTTTGAAGTAAACACTGTCGTATATGCTTATGATGAATTCAACTATATATAAATCCATAGATCAAGGAATATATAATTCTATTACAAAATATGAAGATGAATGGTTAATGTTATTTTTTGGATTCAAGAAATATATATTCTGATTGGATTATGAAATATATTATCATTTTACTACAACAATATTTATTTAAGGACTGGAGAGAATATGATTAATGTCAAATGAATCTTGATTTAATTATAGGTAGAAAATTTTGGAAGAGACATGGTTGAGTGAATGATAACCATTAATATGATCTTGAAGATAAGATAAATAAATTTGGATAAATAGATGATTAATATGGATAAAGTAAATTGAATAAGACGAACAATTTGATAACTGAATAATGTTACGATAATTAATGAAATTAATTACAATTTTTTATTATATTCTTCCTCATAATAATATGATAATGGTAACTAGTTATAGATTTGTTTCTGTTATAATTTTGATGATGTTTGAGATATTAATTTATTAATTTTGTATATGATAAATCATGTGCTAAGAGATGAAAAGGAAATATTATAGGGCACAAAAAAAATTATGATATTCTTTCTATGAAATAGAAATGTATCTTGTAATAAAATTTCTGTATATACATAGAGAGTTAATGTATTCCACTTCTCTAGAAAAAGAGTATCGAATCAAAACTGTTGTCCAATTATCACTAAGGGAAAAAATATATTTTTGCGGTGGGCTATTTTTGACGAGAATAAATCTCATCGAAAATTTTCTATCAAAGAGGTTATTTATGTAACGACCCAATGTTTCATTAATGGAAATCCCTCTTGACCTAATTAAATGTCTCTTTATGTTTAAATAATGTGTAAACTTCATTGGTTTTATGTTAACAATTTTTACAGTTTCTAGTATAGCCGTTGAGCAGTGATCACATGATTAGTATAAATATTGGACATTAACAAATCCATTTTACTCAAACAGAAGAAGCGATGGACTGGTACAGAAGAATTGATCCATACAAAGCCCATTTTTCAAGGATCGGAAAATAGGTGGCATCCTTAGGCTTCGCTCTTGACCAAGCCCAAACTGAGCTTCATCATGTCAAGCTCGAACGTGACCATCTACGGGAAAAGTGGAAGATGATTGAAATTACCACTCGAGTGATGTTATCTGTGCCACCCCAAGAGTCTGTCAACATCGCACACCTTACCCTTAGGTCTTATGAGGCTTTTTTAAGGGGTAATATAAAAAATACATAGTACTTTGTTCATGTACATTATTTTTTGTATGTAATAATGAATATTATTTGTAGTCATTTTTGATACATTGTAAATAGTTTTTAAAGTACAAATGGTGTTTTTAGTTATTATTTAATTAAGAAATCTATTTTATTAAATTAAGGGATTTTTTAATTAAATAATATTTTAATAAAATAATAATAATATTATTAAATTAATTTTTATTAAATATAAATGATCTTATAATTTTATGAATGCAATTAAAATTTTTATTAAGGTTTGAAAGCCATTTCTGTCAAAACTCGTGAATTTTCGATAAATGTCAGTTTTTATTTTAAAAGTGAAAATTAACATATTTAGAAATTTATTTAGATAATATAAATGTTATTTTTGGAATCAGGATGTCAAAATTATCCAGCGGTGAATTTTTCATAATTTTTTCAGACATTCAAATTTTTGTGTAAAAATTAAATACCGTTTAAATATATAATGTGTTTTATGACATCATAATGACCCAATAGTGATGTAATAAAATACTATAATCTGTAAGTTCGCCCAATATATGTTTTAACATTAAAATAATGTGATTTTGGGTTTTTTTGAATTACTTTTCAACGCATTAATGGACCCCTCAAGACTTATTCAACACTTTTCCTTTTTAAATTAATTTCCATGGGAGTTTGGCTCACCTCCACATAAGAAACATTATTCTTTTTAGAAGTTCGGACATGGGCATTATAAAATATTTTTTTCCTCTTCCCTTTTCCAAAAACCATGGGAATATACCATGGGATGGTTTGTGGTTTGGATTAATTTAATATAAGGTGTCCCAAACCTAAATAATAAAGAATCCCCTCACCTTTCCTATATAAACCCACCCAAGATCCCACTTCCTCCTCACTCAAAGCCCTTATAGTTCGTCCAACCTCTTCTCTACTCTCTCAATAATCCTCCCAATGTGCCCCAATCACACAATAAGCCTCTCACAAGCCTCTCTCAATCCTTTGGAGGCACACATCCAAGTAAGGGTTTTTTCTTCCATTCTCATTTATGTCAATTTGCATTAAGTTGTATTTCCATTTTAGTTTCAATTATAAATGTTGGGGTATGGTTTCACACACCCCTCATACTGCCCTCTTTATGTTTGAATGATGGGAGACCCTTTCCCTCTCATTAAATGCCTCCCATGTACGCCCGTTACTATGCTGAAATTCCGAAAGGAACGTCTCTCTCTTATTTTACATTCAAGAAATACTTTTGTATCATGAATCTAAATTCCATTACAATTGTTGGGACATGTATCTATATGACCTCGTTACATTACATTACATTTAAATATTACAATTATCAATTTTCTCTCTAATCAACCATTTTTATGAATTCTTATGTCACGCTGTTACGATGCTGAAATCGCACCGATTATCTAAGCCAATGTCATTGTGTAGTGAATACCATGCCCAATTCTCCATCAAGGGTATTCACCTTTATGCACATTTACATATTGATTTTAATGTTTCATTTATTAATTCCACATTCCTTTATCGTGGAATAAATGGATATGTTTTATGAATCCATGTTTTATGATTCATGTGGCACACTTAAGCATGAAATGAAATGTTTTAGAAGGGTGCCCCCTTACAGCACTCCAATGCATTGGTTAAAGTATAATATCATGATACTTCTTTTGAAATGAATGTTGACTCATGATAATTCATGTGCAATAAGGTTTTATTCATGCTTTATGTGGATTGAGGATTTACTCATGCCCCATGTGCAATGGGTCTTGGCTCATGAAAATTCCATGTTAAGTGTTGTTGCCACATTTCCATGTTATGATTATCATGATTTATCATGAATTTATGTTCATGTTTTTATTACGCTCTATTGATATGCCTATTGTCTAACATGTATTGAATTACTCATGTTATTCCATGTGTACTCCCTTACTAGGCTTTATGGCTCACCCTTTTCTTATGCATGTCCTCAGGTTATCCCATGCAATGCTAAGTACGAGCGAATGTAGTGGTAATGTAAAGGAATTTTTCAATAAATATGTTGAATTTAATGTTTTATTTTTTTATGTAATGATATTAATCCCCAAAGACACTAAATCTCTTGATCTTCTATTTTGTATCAAGTAAAGTTTTATGAAAAAAATCATGTTTAAGTTGTAATAAAAAGCAGGGTTGTCATAGTTGGTATCGGAGGATAAGTTTAGTTATTTTTGGGATTAGGAAACCCTAGTAACGCCCTAGAGACAAGACTAAGTATAATAAAAATATCCCTAAGTTTTGGTAAGTACTCAGTAAGTGGTTTATCAGACAAATACATCTCTATCTGGATACGAGCAGGTAGAGGCGTCTCTGGTACAGATGTATCCTAGGGGTAAAACCTGAAAACACCACTGTGAGGTAGACTCAAACGGGAACTGGTGCATGAAAATGGGCATTGATGCACTCTTGGTTATGACACTCTCAGGGGATATGTTTTTATAAATTCACAAGCTTATTATGAACCCTTATTAAGGGAATTAAAAAAAATGCCCCTATAAATATATGTTAGAATGTAGATCATGATAATCCTAGATTGAAGCCTATAGACTCATGAGTTAAGGAAATGAAAGTTTATTTATAATTCATAAACTTTTGTATTTGTATTAACCTTTATGTGATACCCCTATATTTCATTTTATTCCAGCCAATGGCTGTTAATAGGAGGATCGGGCTAACAACCGTTGTGAAGATCAGTGTGATGACTGTACTAATGAGATGCCAAATACAATGGGAGCGGGAATCACGAACTTTGTCACACATCTCTCTCAGCTAACTCACGTTTTGAATAGAAACCCGGGTTAAGAGGAACGTTCAACCACCCTAAGAAAGAACAAGTCGCTATCGAGAGCTTCATGAGAAAAAGGCCTCCTACTTTTATTGGTTCATCTGATCCCACGATTGCTGAAAAATGGATCAACTCCATTGAAAAGATATTCTCCATCCTCTAATGTTCTGACAAGAGAAGGTTCTTCTAGCGGCTAATCGTATGGAGGGTGAAGCTGGTCAATGGTGGACGTTGATAAAAAATACGAAGCCTGAGGGTGATATCGAGGCATTGGAATGGAAGGATTTTCAGAAGATGTTTTTCGATAAATATTTTCCATCTACCCTCCAGCATAATATGGAATGGGTCTTCGTTTCCCTCAAGCAAAAAGATGAATAATCTATTGGATCGTATGAGGAAAACATTACAAGGCTTGCATGATACGCTTCCAGCTTTGTCGTTACCCCCAAATGCAAGGTTGGCCACTTCTTTGGTGGGCTGAAGCCTATCTTTCGGAAAGCATTAGAGATCCGTGAATTCAACAGCTATGAGGAAATTGACCGATGATCCCTCAAGGTCAAAATGGAGAATGAGGAATCACAGGGGTATCATGGGGACAAGAAGCATAAGGTGGACTTCAATGCTGGTGGTCCGATGGATAAATCCAATGGTACTAAGAAGATCCAGCACCCCACTTGCCAAAAGTGCAGAAAGAATCACCCTAGAAATGGCCATAAGGGGATGAGAAAATGCTACAGGTGTGGAAGAGACGGGCACCTAGCTGTTAACTATCGGCAAGAAGGACCCGCGACTGCGATAGAAGAGAGGAACACTCCGTTCGAACCTCAACGCGTTGTTAAATGGTATAAATGAAAATAACCGGGTCGTTTTGCAAATTAGTTCCCTAATACAAGGGTTTTCAGAGGCATCCAACAACCTCCAAGACAGCAAGGATGATATTTTTCCATCACTTCTGTTGAAGTGAACCCCGAAAAAGAAGTGGTGATAGGTATTCTAGTTATTCATTAATTAATTGCGAACATTCTTTTTCATTCAGGTTCTATACATTCTTTTATATCTTGAACGTTTATTAGAAAAATCCCATCACCACCACAAATCATGGAAGTAAAGATGTCGGTGAGTTTGGAAAATGGGGGTATCATTGCATCCCATGAAAATTAATCCACCCCTATTATAATCTGTGGATTGAATTTCCTGGAGAACCTCTTCATACTCCCTCTGGTGTAATTTGATGCATTTCTTGGCATGGATTGCCTTTCCTTATATAGAGCCAACATAAATTGTCAGGAGAGGGAAATAACACTCCATATGGAGAATCGACCCCCGATTCTTTACAAGTGTCAAGAGGAAGATGAATCTCCTTTAGCTCCATCATCTCAAGCATGGATATTACTTCCCTATGAGCATGCGTTTCTGGATCAGATGATTCAGTTCAAAGTTGAAACCATCCTTGAAGAAATTCCTATTGTGAGGGAATTCGCAGAAGTGTTTCCCGATGAACTACCTGGTTTTCCTCCTAGAAGAGATGTTGAGTTCTCAATTGAACATATACCTGGGGCACTACCAATATCCAAGACTCTGTATAGATTGGTTGTTGTAGAGCATGAATAGATGAAGAAAAAACAACTATAGTAGAATCTGTATAAAGGGATTATACGCCCAAGTGCTTCACCATGGGGTACACCATTCCTCTTCATCAAGATGAAGGATGGGTAAATGTGGCTTTGTATAGATTATCGTGAAATTAACAAAATCATGATAAAGAACAATTACCTCACCCAAGAATCGACTACATGTTTGATCAGCTGCGTGGAGCACAATACTTCTCCATGGTGGACTTTCAGTCGGGATATTATCATGTAAGGGTGAAGAAGGAAGATATCCCCAAGACTGCTTTTCGTACAATGTACGAGCACTATGATTTCATAGTAATGCCTTTCGGACTCACCATTGATCCATCAATATTCATGGACTTGATGAATAGAGTCTTTAGAGATTACATTGACAAATTTGTTGTAGTCTTTATAGATGATATTCTAATATACTCTAAAACCAAGGAGGATCATGAGGAGCATTTAAAAACTGTACTAGGGACTTTTCGCAATGAGAAGCTCTATCCAAAGTACATAAAGTGTGATTTCTGGTTGAAGGAGGTCTCATTCATGGGTCATATCATCACAAGAAATGGGATATCTCTAGACCCCTCCAAAACATATGCAATTCAGGGATGGCCGAGGCCAACATCGGTAAAGGATATCTGTAGTTTCTTGGGGTTTTCTGGATATTATCGACGATTTGTGAGAAATTTTTCATGATTTTCCAACCCTATTACCAAGCTAACTCAAAAGGGAGTATTGTTTTCTTGGAGTGATGAATGCGAAGAAAGCTTCAAGGAGTTAAAAATGAGGCTTATCACTGCACCCGTGCTCACTTTTCCCACATGTGGGGAGCTTTTTGTGGTATTCATTGATGCTTAGAGGAAGGGAATATTATGTGTGCTGATGCAGAAGTATAATGTGATATCCTATGCCTCAAGGTAGTTGAAAATCCATTAGCGAAACTATCCAACGCATGATCTGGAGTTGGCGGCGGTGATCTTTGCATTGAAAATCTGGCAGCATTATCTCTAGGGAGATAAATGTGAGATATATACTGACCACAAGAGTATTAAATATATATTCACACAAAAAGAGCTTAATATGCTCCAGAGAAGATGGATAGAGATCATCAAGGATTATGACTGTTCAATCCATTACCACCCTGTGAATTCGAACAAGGTGGAAGATTCTCTAACTAGAAAGGATCCAATGATTCTATCAATGATGAGAATTGAGAAGGATCCAATCTTATTAGACATGATGAAGATGGACATGGGAATCATAGAGAAGGTAACATCATCAATCCTTTCACAAATGATATCTCAATGTCTCTTTTGGAAAAGTTGAAGGTGGCTCTAAAGGATGATGTGGGAATTCAGGAAAAAGTCAAAGCTATCAAAAAAGGGAAATCCTCATAGTTTAATGTTAATGAAGAAAGAATTGTGCGGTTTGGGAAAAGACTATGTGTTCCATCAAGTCCGGAGATGAAGAAGGAACTTTTTGATGATGCACATAGTTCAAATTTTTCTATTCACCCAGGGAGCACAAAGATGTATCGAGATATCCAAGAAAACTTTTTGTGGGATAATATGAAGAAGCAGATCACTGAATATACATCAAAGTGCCTGGTGTGTTAGCAAGTGAAGGCAGAGAGGCAGATGTCTAAGGGGATGATGCAACCATTGCCCATACCCGAATGGAAATGGGAGAACCTCACCATGGACATTGTCACCGGACTTCCGAGGACATCCAAAGGCACCAATGCATTCTTGGTTGTTGGGGATCATCTTACAAATATTGCACACTTCGTTTCTATTTGGGAGGATATGTATCAGGGAAGTGGTACGGTTGCATGGAGTACCACTGTCTATTGTGTATGACCGAGATCCAATATTAAACTCTATGTTTTGTAAGAGTCTTCAACATGCTCTGAATACTAAACTGAACTTTAGTACGGCCTATCATCCTCAGAATGATGGCCAATCCGAGTGGACTATCCAAACACTTGAGGATATGTTGAGAGTGTTATCAATGAACGTTAAAGGAGGATGGGATCAACATCTTCCTTTGGTTGAGTTCTCTTATAATTACAGTTTCCACTCGAGTATCCAAATGGCAACATATGAAGCTCTGTATGGGAAAAGGTGCAGAACACCGGCATGTTGGGATGAGGTTGGTGAACGTAAGCTGCTTGGACCAGAAATGGTCAAAGAAATAGTGGAGAATGTGAAAACCATTCAACAGCATATCAAGGCATCAAAGAGTCGACAGAAAAGTTATGAAGACAATTGTCGACGAGACCTTGAGTTTAAAGTTGGAGACATGGTGTTTCTATGCATATCACTGTGGAAAAAGGTCATGAGGTTTGGAAAGAAAGGGAAGTAAAGTCCAAGGTACATCGGCCCCTTCGAGATTCTTGATCATGTTGGGGTTTTGGCCTATTGACTAGCACCTCCACCTACCATGGACATGGTGCATGATGTATTTCATGTATCCCTCTTAAGGAAGTACATACTGGACCCTTCACAAGTACTTTCTTATGAGGTGGTACAATTGGATGATGATCTTTCTTATGAGGAGCAACCAGTGAAGATCTTAGATCGTAGATAAAAAGTTCTACGAAATAAGACAATACCCCTCATTAAGGTGTTGTGGAGAAACCACAAGATTGAAGAATAAACTTGCGAATCAGAGTATATGATGAAGCTGAGTTACACACATTTGTTTTACTGTGACAAAAGGAAAATTTCTAGGGCGAAATTTCTTAAGGGGGAATATTGTAACGACCCAAAGTTTCATTAATGGAAATCCCGCATGACCTAATTAAATGTCTCTTTATATTTATATAATGTTTCAACTTCATTGGTTTTATGTTAAAAATTTTGACCGTTGCTAATATAGTTGTTGAGTTGTGATCACATGATTAGTATAAATATAGGACTTTAACAAATCCAATTTACTCAGAAAAAAGAAGCGATGGCCTCGTCCAGTAGAATTGCTCCATTCAAAGCCCATTTGATGGATCTTGGAAAAGAGGTGGCATCCTTGAGATTCATTCTTGACCAAGCCCATGCTGAGCTTCATCATGTCAAGCACGAACGTTACCATCTACAGGAAAAGTGGAAGTTGATTGAAATTACCACTCAAGCGATGTTATCTGAGCCCCCCCCCCCAAGAGTCTGTCACCATCGCACACCTTACCCATAGGTCTTATGCAGCTATTTTAAGGGGTTATGAGAAAAATAAGTAGTACTATGTTCATGTACATTATTTATTGTATATAAAAATGAATATAATTTCTAGTCATTTTTTATACATTGTAATTAGTTTTTAAAGTACAAATAGAGTTTTTAGTTATTATTTAATTAAGAAATATTAATTATTAAATTAAGGGATGTTTGAATTAAATAATATTTTAATAAAATAATAATATTATTATTAAATTAATTTTTATTAATTATAAATGATTTTATAATTTTATGAATGCAATTATATTTTTTATTAAGGTTTGAAATCCATTGCTGTCAAAACTCGTGAATTTTCGATAAATGTAGGTTTCTAGTTTAAAAGTGAAAATTAATATCTTTAGAAAATTATTTAGATAAAATAATTGTTATTTTTGGAATCAGGACGTTGAAATTATCCAACGGTGAATTTTTCATAATTTTCTGAGATAGTCAAATTTTTGGGTAAAAATTAAATACTATTTAAATATATAATGTGTTTTATGACATCATAATGACCCAATAGTGATGTAATAAAATACTATAATATTTATTTTCTTCCAATATATGATTTAAAATTAAAATAATTTGATTTTGGGTTTGTTTGACTTACTTTTCAAAGCATTAATGGACCCCTCAAGACTTGTTCCACACTTTGCCTTTTTAAATTAATTTCCATGGGAGTGTGACTCACCTCCACATAAGCAAACTTATTATTTTAAGATGTTCAGACTTTGGAATTATAAAATTTTCTTTTCCTCTTCTCTTTTCTAAAAACCATGGCCAAAAACCATGGGATGGTTTGTGGTTTGTATTAATTTAATATAAGGGGTCCCAAACCTAAATAATAAAGAATTCTCTCACCTTTCCTATATAAACCCACCCAAGCTCGCACTTATTCCTCACTCAAAGCCCTGGTAGTTAGTCCATCCTCTGTCATACTATCTCTAGAATCCTCCCAATGTGCCCAAAGCTCCCAAGAAGCCTCTCACAAGACTCTCTCTTTCCTTTCGAAGCACACTTCCAAGTAAGGGTTTTTTCCTTTCTCATTTTTTTCAATTTTTTTAAGTTGTATGGCCCTTTTAATTTCAATTATAAATGTTGGGGTATGGTTTCTCACCTCCCTCATACTGAAATCTTTATTTTTTAATGATGGGAGACCCTTTCTCTCTCATTAGATTCCTCCCATGTACACCCGTTACCATGATGAAATTCCAAAAGGAACTTCTCTCTCCTCTTTTACATTCAAGAAGTACTTTTGTATCATGAATATAAATTCCATTACAATTAATGGAACATGTATCCATATGACCTCCTTACTTTCCATTATATGTAAATATTATGAGGAACCCTTTTGTCTCTCATCAACCATTTTTATGAATTCTTATGTCACGCCGTTATGCTTCCGAAATCGCACCGATTTTCTAAGCCAATGTCATTGGGTAGTGAATACCATGCCCATTTCTCCATCAAGGGTATTCACCTTTATGCACATTTAATTATTGATTTTAAAGTTTAATGTATGAATTACACATTCCTTTATCATAAAATAAATGGTTATGTTTTAAGAATCCATATTTTATGATCCATGTGGCACACTTATGCATGAAATGAAATGTTTAAGAAGGGTGAGCCCTTATAGCGCTCCAATGCATTGGGTAAACTATTGTATCATGATACGTCATGTGCAATGAGTGTTGAATCATTATAATTCACGTGTAACAAGGTTTTACTCGTGATTTATGTGCAATGAGTATTTAATCATGCTCCATGTGCAATGGGCCTTGGCTCATGTTAATTCCATGTTAAGTGTTGTTGCCACATTTCCATGTTTTGATTATCATGATTTATCATGACTTTATGTTCATGTTTTTATTAAGCTCTATTGATATTCCTATTATCTAACATATATTTTACTCCTCGTGTTATTCCATGTGTACTCCCATACTGGGATTTATAGCTCACCCTTTTCTTATGGATGTCCTCAGGTTATCCCATGCAATGCAAAGTACGAGGGAATGTAGTGGTCATGTAAAGGATGTTTTCAATAAAGATATTGTATTTCATTTTTTATGTTTTTATGTAATGATCCTAAGCCCCAATGACACTAATCCTCTCAATCTTCATTGTTGTATCATGTGAAGTTTTATTTAATAAATCATGTTTATGTTGTAATAAAAAGCAGGGTTGTCATAATTTACGACAAGTTGATTTTCCTAACACAAATAGCTAATTATTTTCGATGGGTCTATGCATCTGGTCACAGAAACATATAGGTGGATTGGCATAATTTGCATGCCAAACTGCTCGAAAGGGTATTTGAGATGTGTAGGCAATGCTCGTCATGAATACCAGGAGGGGTAATAGACTAGTTGTGATGAGGGATCCCCCATCGTGACTAGTTTGACCCTCGTAGGGTATTTATGATGGGACACATCACAAATAACAGGCGGCAGAAAAAACCTATTTGTGATGAGATGTTCTCCCATCACAAATAGTGTCTTAGCAAGATCAATTTTGCAATGGGTAACATTGCTAATAACCTTTTTACTACCGATAGTAATTTATGCAGCTGATGATTTTTGCGATGGTATTCCCATTACAGAAAAGTCTTGTCGCATTAATCTAACCTATATATACCCCCATAGGTTTTTCCTTCCTCCTACTCAGTTCCTGCTTTCTCTAAATCATTAAAAACTAATTTCAAGGTGAATATTTTTCAAATATATTTTTTTTATGAAGAAGTTTTAAATCCATCTACCATTCTAAGTGATCAAGAATAAGGGTATTTTTGTTTTACTAAATTTAATATTTATTAAATTTATTTACATTAATTGTAATTATTGTTGATTAGTTTTAATTAAGTTAGATTGAAATTGTTTTTTCATCAGTATATATTTTTAATATTAAAATTATATTATTAGTACTGATTCTTAGTAATTAGTAAAAATTTATAATTATTAACAATAATTAGTAATGAATACAAACAATTAGCTGTAATTAGTAATTAGTAGCTTTATTTTGAAGAAATTAAAAGTAATTAATAGTAATTAGTAATAATTAGAAAAAAGTGTAATAAAAAAAGATAATAGAAATAAGTATTTACAATTCATATTAAATACAAATAATTAGTAATAAATTCCAATATTTAGTAATAATTAGTAATAATTAGTAATAATTAGTAATAACTATTAATAATTAGTAATAGACAGTGATAAATACTTATAAATTCTAATAATTAGTAATAAATCGAAATAAAAAAAAATATTTTTTTAATAATTAATAATAATTATTAATAATTAGTAATAATTAGTAATTAATAGTAATAATTTGAATCACATACCAACGATTATTAATAAAAACTAATAATTAGTGATAATTAATAATTAATACTAATATATAGTAATAAATAGTAATAAATAATAATAAAATGTAATTATTACTAATAATTATTAATAACTAGTATTAAATTCGTAGAATTAGTAATAAACAGTAATAATTTGAAATAAATGCTATAATTAGTCATAAATACTAATATATATAAATAAATACAAATAATTAGTAATAATTACTAATAATATGTTATAAATAGTAATAAATAGTAATATATATTAATAATTAGTAATAAATACTAATAATTAGTAATAATTAGAATTAATTAGTAACAAATAATAATAAATAATAATTATTTATAATTAGTAAGAAATTTCAATTTTTAGTAATAAATAGTAATAATTTTTATTAATTTTTAATAATTAGTAATAAATAATAATAACTAGTACTTTTCCATGCTATTTCACATCATATTTGACTACAAGTTTTTATTTTAACAGGGAAACATTAAATATAATAGTTGATAAGAAACAATAATGTCGAATAATTTTTAATTATAATGTAATTTTTCATGATAATAGAATATTAGTGTATAGAATTTGGAGACACCATTTAAATTATTGACATAAAAAAGGATATAATAAATATATATGAATTTATAAATTTTTAGAATTGAAATTTTAATTCATTTTCAACGTCAATCACAATAACTATAATGTGTGCATTGATGAAAAATTTAAAGATAAAAAATAAAAGAGATATGCAGACTATTTATGATGTATATGGAATAATATGGAATGAGGGTGTTGGAGATCAGAGACAAAGATGAAACAAAATATGCAATTGAATTAAACAATTATATGAATAAAGAGAGCTGACAACCACATGAAAATCCTTGAAAACTTGAAATTGAATAAAAAATAGATGGGGACATATTGAATCTAGTTTTTTCTTCACTCAATGAAAAGAGTGTTTGGTTGATGTTTTTAAAAGATCTATTGAATATATTCCTTTTCTAGGTAAGTAGAGGAGCATCCATATTTTTTGTTCCCCAAGTGGATTCCTTCACCCATACAGTGCGACTTCAATAGAGATCCATCAATCACATTAAAAGACTAGACAACATGAAATTTAAGAAAAATTTAGATGAGGACAGATTGAATCTTGATGTAGCACGAGAATTTTACCACAATTCTATAAATAGTTGTAGTTTTATAAATTATAAGTGAATATAGAATATTTAAACACATATTAGTGCATTCTATTTGAGAAATAAAAAAATTTCATTACCATATCATTTCTGCCATCACTTCTTGTGAAGAATGGATCTACAATGAGTGGAAACATTGCCTTTCTTAATGGTTAATAATGACTTATGAGAAAAAACACAATAAAATGACCATATTTCCAATACTTATCAATAACATGAATTTTTGAAATTAATATTAGTAATTTTGTATGTTTCCAATAGTTAATAAATTATCATCTGTTCATATGCAAGTAATATTATTCATGAAAGAAACTAATGTAGTGATTTGAATTCCATAATACGATGTGGTACCAAAGAATTATTTATTTTGGAACATAGTGCTGACATGTAACTGAATCAAACCACATATGAAAAATATGTCAATCCAAAATTGATCCACCACCCTAAAGAAATGATACATCCTCAATACAGTATAAATGAGTAGATATGAACAACTAAAATATTTGAAAAATTAGTAGGTTTGAACAGATACAATGTCTGGTATGAACAAGTACAAATAAGTACAATAATACCCAAAAAAATCATATACTAATCATAAAAAATGAATTCAAATTAAGCCTTCCAAATATAGAAAAATCACACATATATCGTACCCTTGAAAAAGGCTATGAATTTTCTAACTCGAAGTCAAATTGGACACAACACTCAGGAAGGTATTAATGTCATCACCCAACATAGGTTCCTCTAATAACTGGATCAAAATACTACTCCATAAATTATAAGTAAATTAACAATTAATGAAAATATGCTTATAACATTATGGTTGTTTCATATTGAGGAATACTATTGAAGGAAATTGTATACCAGATCATCAGTAAGAACTTGGTTATGCCAAACAATCTAAAATATGATATTCCTTGAGGGAAGAATAAAACTAAATTAAAAATTAAAAATCCTCTTATGAGTTAAATAATTTAATCTACACAAGTATGCATGAAAGAGTGTAGAGATAGAATAATATTCGTTCCAAGATCAAAAGGTATCTCAGAAATTTGTCCATAAGATAAGGGGGAATGTTCTTTTCAATCGGGTGTAAGTGTGCAACTATAAAACCAATAATTAGGTGTCCCAAACCATGTGAAACCATGCTACAACTATCATTCAAGAAGACCAGAAAATTAATACAATTGAAATTTATATCAGATTGTCATGTAGGTACCCAAATCACCTACTGCATTATAGATTTTTTGACCAAAAAGTGAAACAACAAAAATAAACATTTATTGTGGTTTTTATGTTTTTCTGAGATAGTGGAGACGTGGGGAGGAAGGAACTAAACCTATCAGATGTGAATAAATAACATATTTTTTTATCAAAATCCTAACACACATGTTTCAATAATTCCTAGTCAGTAACTATTAATAGACATAGCCTAGAATGTAAAGTTTATATTGCATCACTCCCCTGAAAAAAAAATTATTTCCCAAATATTGTCTTTGAGATGAAATGCAATGCATGGGGAGGATATTGACTATGGAGATAATAAAAAAATCATAAAAAATCAACACAGTTTTAAATTATAAATGTATCGACATCCTTTAAGAAGAGGTGTAATTAAATCTTGATAATGTATATAATTAACAAACTCTTATAACTCCTCTTCTCCATTGTTTTCTTCTACCACACTAATGCTTCAGGAATCATAATATTGAATAAAATCAAGAAGAGAACATCTATAGAATCTGATTATATGCATGGAAAATGATACCAAAGTTAAAAACACATGTATCACTAAATATTAAATATAAACACAGAGAGTAAGAAACCCTCTAAATAAAACATCACACCTATCAATAAAAATATTCTACTTCTCGTTCAATGGTATTATATAATGGAACAGATAAAATAAGAAGATTTCACTGAAATTTCATTCATCCTTTTAATAAGAAATGTGAATGAACCAAGTCATAATGAAAAAGGTGAAAAGTGTGAGTTTATCCTCTCCCGTACCCCTAATGAAATTAGTTCCTGGTGAAATAATACATAATTCTGAACCATCAAGACATGAATTAAAATACATGCTGTAAAAAAATTTTCTACAGTGAAAATATTGGAGTTCTGAGATTTACTGGGATTTGATGCAGGCCAGAAAATTTAGATAAAAATATAACTAGATATGAAGATAAAATGTGAATAATAATACAAAAGGGAAGATGAAGAAGGAATAAGAGGAAAAGGGAACGTATAAGTATTAAAGGAAGAAAAAATAATGATTCTGGTATCTATAGTTGATACCAAAGAAAACCAACAATCTGGAATTCATTGAAAAAAAGATAGAATTTTAAAACCCCAAACACATGATCATATTAGAATTACATATTTAATCCATGACAAAGATAAATACAACTCCAAGATGAATAACATTGTCATAGTTAACTCAATATGATATGAATGATAAATATATATACAAAAACACCAAAAACCGGAATAAAGATAAATGATATAGAATTATTGACATAGTTTATATGTATATAAATTCATAGAAAAACAATAATTTACCTAAATAAATAGAAATGATGATTATAGATATCTGAGTATTCACCTGAGATATTAAGAGTAATGATACAAAAATCATATTAGAGTTATTAAATATCTGAAATTATAGATGAAAAATTATTTACCTGAATCAATTGAAATGAAGATTATAGAGAACTGGTTATTCACCTGAGATGGTAAGAATAATATACACTTAAAAGTGAATCACATTATAACATGGTGTGAAAACGTGTTATTTAAAGTATAAAGGATTGAAAATCCAAAATGAATTAATGAACATGTTTAATGATTATGTGTTCTTCCAAGGAATCTTAAATAAACCTATTATATTAAAATCAGTGCACGAATATGATTATATTTGGATGGGAATTTTTGGAATCTGAATATAACATTAAAAAATTAAGAGTATCATTTAGTGAGATGTTATGCTACATAAATGGTTTCAGGTGTATAAAATAACATGTTTAGTGAAGTCCTCTAGTCAGTGCAAATAAAATCCTATAAAAACAACATTTATTAGGTTTAAAAACAGCATGTGATCACTTAATGATGTATCATAACTTTTGGTAATGGAAAAATTTAATTGATTAACTATAAAATAATAATTACCTTATAATAATTTCATATTATGTGGTAACTTTATTGACCATGAGGTAGATATAGCGTGCAGAAACTTTATTTAACAATGTGTGTGTATACTAAACTTGAATACATGTTTAGTAGAAAAAATCAACATATAGTAACTATAGATACCTTGATTCTCTAATGAATCTTCAACCATTGCATGCACATTTGGATTTTCATGATTAATCATAAGGCTCATAATAATCTAAAAAGGTATACTGATTGAAATATATTTTAACTCATAATATATGTAAAATCTCTTCTATTTCTGTATAGTATGAGAGGACACCTATATTATTTAATGTAATCTTTAGAGGGTTTTCATGATCTAAGTTTGTGAATCCATGGAAGGGGATAAGAAATTCTTTATAAATGTTTGTAGGTGGAGCCCATTTCATGTTTAGTGAAGGCCTCCTCTCACTACAATTATCATCCTATAAAAAAATATTCAATATGTTTAAAATAACTTGTGCTCCCTTCAAGAAGTATAATGACTCCTATTAACATAAAAACAATAATTAAATAACAATAAAATGATAACTAAATTGTATAAAATCATAATTTTAGGTAACTATATTGGCCATGAGGTGGACATAGTTCATGGAAACTTGATTTAAAATGGAGTGGGTATACTAACATTGAATGCATTGTTAGTAGATAATATCATCATAATCTAACTCTACATACCGTGATTTAAAATTAAATCTTCAACCATTGCATGTGAATTTTATTTTATATGAATAAACATCAGTAGAAATACAATCTAATGAAATGAAACTGATTGAAATATATTGGAATGCATAATATATATCAAATCATCTATATTGGTGTACAATATTAGAGGATACAAATCATACTTCATGAATTCTTTAGAGTTTTTTCATGATATGAGCAGGTGAAGCCATGGAAGGGGATTAATCATACTACATAAATTGTTTTAGGTGTAGCCAATAACATATTCAGTGAAGGCCTCCACTCAATGCACTTATAAGCCTATAAAAACAATATAAATTAGGTTTAAAAACAACGTTTTCTAACTTCATGAAGTTACATAACTCCTATTAACTAAAAAACATCAATTCATTACCAATAAAATTATAATGCGACCATCTTGGTTAAGATAAAACACATCACATTAGGTATAATGAAGTTACTTTCAAATTAAATAGGGTTCAATGTATTTATAAAAACCCATAATATCATAAATTTTTTGGTGATTTTTTAGTCCTCAATAATAAAAACATCAAATTGTCAATTTTTTGTAAATATAAAAAAACTCATGAGATTTATAATAAAATATGTAAAACATTAGTATGTATTCTATATAATTATATATCATAAATAAATAGTGAAATAAATATACAAAACCCATATAAGAAAATAATCGAAATGTCTAAGAACTCCATCCATTTTCTAAGGCGTCTAAATAGAAATTTCATATTTTTGAGCTATTGAATGAAATATAGATTACAATATTATATTTCTATTAAAAAAACATCCTAATATTATTATGTGTATCATGAGAATTATCTTGAAAATATATATATATATATATATGGAATTCTGGATTTCTGTAACAATTGAAGTGAAATTAGAGGAACTTTTAGACCACTTAAACAGGAATCTCAAAAATCAACATAGTTAAATGCAATATAAAAAATTTTATTATCTAAAAAACCAATAACATTTAATTATAATTTGAACAATATAATTAATATTATAATATAATACCTCAAACAACTATGAATCACTATAAAAAACAATTAATTATGGAACAAGAATCATTGAAACAAGAAACACAAATAGTGATTACAACAGACTAACAGTGAAGATGGTATATAAATTGTGACTAGATGTAGATATTGTTAGAATAATCTTAATGAAAATGAATATATTATAATAAATAATGTGATGCATATTTTTATGTAAATAATAATGTTTTGGTACTTATGATTTTCTATGGATCTCTGATGATACTCATTGAAATATGATCTATTAAGTGATTCATACTGTTATTGATTTGGCTGATATCATGGAATCCATCACAGTGACAAGTATGAAATTCACTATTAACTAAAACCATATATTATTCAATGGTTATATAAAAAAACACTAAAAATTATTACATGTGAAAATAAAGGTATAGTAACATAAAGACGTATAGTTGATCTTCAATGGTTGAAGTTACTCATATCATTACTGGGATGTCATCCTCAATTGAATAAAAAATATTTGAATGTATTTTTTCAAATGATGTGAGGGAAAATAAAAATGGTATGTAAAATAAAAATCGAATTATAAAGAATATTCTACAACCATTAATTTATAATAAAAAAATAAATATGTTCGGAATAAAGAATTATATATTTCAATCATATATAATTTAATACAATTACTGAGGAGCCTACAAAATAACAGGTGTTGACCATGCCAAAATATGTGACCTCAGTCATATATTATTTCCTAGAATAAAAAGAAAACATCATTAATCAAGCCAAGAAGTATGGGGCATGATGTTGTCAATAATAATATAAAATAGGAATAAACTCATACTTTACCTCCAACAAAAAAACGTCAATGATCTTCTGTGATGTAGATGAAGTATGACTGTAGGGAAGAGAACAAAATCATAAAAAATGAAATGAAGGAAAATGAAAATAAATGGAAGATGATTAGTGAAATAGTGATATATATGACAAATAAAAAGTAAGGGTACCTTGGATTAGTATAGTTAGTATAGTACATGTACAATTGATAATACAAGTAATACACATATCATACCTCAAATTAACAATAACAATACCTGATCATTTCATTTCCTTGTATGTATCATCATATGGTCCCAGAAGATGGCACGATTAGTTTAGAGTAGGCCACCTATACATGGTGGTTTGATTACTCTGAAACATCATCTAGCTATAACTCATATGAATGTGAATGAGATGCGAGAACTGAAGGGTTGAAAAAGAATGATGTTTTTTGGGTGACATGTAACATTATAGAGGTGACACATCTAGAATGAGGTACCCATCAATAGAATAAATAATATAATAATATATAATAGATTAGAATAGTAAATGATTTCATAGATGTCAAAAAGTGATTTACAAATTTAGTATATAAACATACCATTATTTTCATCTTCTAAATGAAAACTCTTATTTTATCATGTTGTGTATGTGATAATATATATCAGTTTCCATTATGTAAATCAGTCTTGGTGTGGTGTGTAGTAGCTGGGACAAAAAAACAGTAGACAATATAAATTATCAGTATAGATGAGGTATTTCATGTCACATTCCCGAGTAAGCAGTATTGGTAGAAAAAATTTAGATTAGAATAAATACAAAAATATATTTGGATATGTAAGAAAAAATAATCAACATAGTGCATGTTTATAAAAAATTGATGAAAATGATAAAATTACTTTCACACCTTTGGATATCTGACAAAAATAGATGTATGTTAATCGCTGTGAAAAGAATGGATTGAAATATTAATACTATTTGCAAGAAAAGAAACCTCATAAATTTATGAATATAGAATTAGAAATGAATAATTGATTCGAAGAAAAATTAACTTCAATTATTATTACAATATCATTAAAAATAGAAGATGCTGATAAAGATAAGTGAATAGAAACCTGATAAATAGGTATGGAGATGATTGGGTAGTTAATGTTCAAACAAGAACCTGAATATTATATGATTTCTGCATCCACCAAAGAAATATCTAATAAACCCTATAGAACAAGTATATGAATGCCGAAAAACAAATATACAATTTGTGAAACAAAACTACATGGAAGAAAATATCTCCTGAAGTCCATAACTGATACCCAAATTCCATTAACTTCATACATTTATGACACCAAACCAAATAAAATCTCTATTCATATATTAGCTCAAAACATTTTAATGAACACATAGTTACTTATCCAAAAAACAACAAAACAAAAATCCTATAAACGCTCTAAGAATAAATTTACAACATGGTGAATGCTTTTAAAAAATTGATGACAATGAAAAAATGACATTCTCACAATTGCATGTTTTAACAAAATAGTGGAACGTTTATCCCTATGAAAATAATAGTTTGATATATTAATAGTATTTGGGATAAAAGTCACCTCATTATTTTATGAAAATAGTAATAAGAATGATATAATTGTGTCTATGAAAAAATGAGAAGAATCATTGTTACCATTGCTTTAAAAAACTAGAGATACTATTAATGAAACCTATGTAGAAGAAGAAATGTAAGATCATTGGGAACAGTTATAATGATAATTCAATGTGGAATCAATTTAAAAGTCATTAATAAACATTCATTTTTATGAACATGCATAAAAAAATAAATATTGACATAATAGTAAAAGAATAATAAATATGGACATAACAAGGAACAAAAATTAATAAAACTACTCATTATGAAAAAATGAATAGACATCACACATAAAGGGAAACTGGATGTGAGCAAAGAGTTTGAAGATGAGCTGCTGACATTTGAATCACCACCACAAATTGATGTCAAATCCTCAATTGAAATCGAAACATAATAACTTGATCGAAAAAAATTCATTCAATGAGAACTATGTCATGAATCAAAAAACCTAATCAAAAAATAAATATAAGATGATCAAAAACCATTATAATGATAATGCAATTTAGAATCATTGTACAAGTCATTAATAAAATTGAATTTGTAGAATTTGAATCAAATAATGAATATTGAAATAATATTAAATGAATATTCAATAAAGATATAACATTGAACAAAAATTAATATGATTTCACATTATGAAAAAAAATGAATGGACTTATCACACTAATGGAAACTAGAAGTGAACATATAGTTTGATGTTGATCTACTGACATTCGAAGCACCACCAGAAATTCATCATGAATCCTAAATTAAAATAAAATCCTATGAACTGGGTGCAAAAAAATAATTTTCATTGAACCAAATATAATCCAAGCAACAAAAAAAATAATTGATGAAGACGAGTCACCGATGTTCGATGGTCCATCCTTGTACTGATCTAAACCCAATGATGCATTTCCAGGTTTAGGAAGAACATTTCAAAGAAAACCTTGTTCACATCCAAGAATCAAGTTGAAGATATAGATATAAGGATATCATGAGGTGGGAGGAATTGTGAGACTGGGATGCAGATGGATGGGGTAACAGAGCCATAGTGGGACTAGACAAAGTCAAACATGGTAGAGTCAGAGCAGCCATAGCTGTAGTTACAGTAAGCGGATAAGCCTTACCTGGATTAGGTGTTGTCGGAGAAGCTGAATTTAAAGGATCTAGAGTAAAATCACTCAGTGGAGAACGATATGTATGCTGAGTAGACCAAAAAGAACTACTGAAAAAACATCCTATACCCACGATTCAAAGCCGTGGGTATAGCCACCAAAACCGTGGGTATAGGCTATACCCACGATTTTGGGAAGTGTGGGCTGCAACGACGTTGGTATAGGTCCCCAGACTATACCCACGGTTTTACAAAACGGTGGGTATAGGTGTTCTACCACCGTGTCAACGAAACATACACAATTTCTACGGTGTCAAAGGCATTTCCCTACAGTTTCAAAATCTTGGGTATAGGTCCTAAAATAATACGGCCGGTGGGTTTCGAACCGCAACCTCTCCACTACAGTCGAAGCACCTAACCACTACCCCAACACTGATTTTATGTATATATATTTATATTAAGTTAAATATATTTATATTAACCGTGGCTATAGAGGGAGGAACTGTGGGTATAGGGATCCCTCCAAAAAAATTTCCTTCCCGCGGGAAAAAAAAATTCCCGCGCAGACACGGGAAAACCTATACCCACGATTTTTCATAACCATGGGTATAGATATTTTAACCCAGACCTATCCCCACGGTTTTCATCAAAACCGTGGGGATAGGTAACCCTATACCCACGATTTTGGAAAACCCTGTATATAGGTGAATTTTCAAGACCTATCCCCATGGTTTTGGAAAACGGTGGGGATATACTCCCCTATACCGACGATTTTCCAAAATCGTGGGGATAGGTCCATTTTCCAGTAGTGAAAGAGTTGGTGGAGGTGGAAGATCTAGTGAGATGGAGGGAGAAGAGAGGGAACCGTATGAGCGAAGAGAAAAGATGAGAGTAGGATCCAAAAGAAATAATATTATATGAGAGAAATTTTGTGAGTGGGAGAGGTAGAGGGAGGCAGGAGGCGAAGAAAGTTTGAGTAACCGAGATTAGGTGAGACCTAGAGTGTAAGAGAAAGGGCACATATGAAAAAATGTAGTGCATGAATGTGAGAGTGACATGTGGCAGTTGGAAAGCCATGATTCTTATATATAATAGATTAATATTAATTTGTAATAATCAGTAATAAAAGGTAATAAATTGTAATAAATTGTAATAAATAGTAATGAATAGTACTAAATAGTAATAAATAGTAATAAATTGTAAAAATAGTAGTAATTACTAATAATTATTAAAAATTATTGATAACTAGTAAAAATTAGTCAAAATTAGAAATAATTAGAAATAATTCGTAATAATTAGAAATAAATATTAATTATTAGTAATAAATAAGAAAAAATAGTAATAATTAGTAATAATTAGGAATAAATAGAAATAAAAAGGAATAAATAGAAATAAATACGTATGAATAATTAGGAATAAATAGTAATAATTAGTAATAATTAGTAATAATCAGTAATAAATATAAATAACTAATAATAAATATTAATAATTAGTAATAAATAGTAATAAATAGTTATAAATAGTAATAATTATGATTAAACAGTAATAAGTCGGACTAAATAGTAATATTTAGGAAAAAGTATTAATAATAAAGAATAAATACTAATAAATAGAATAAATAGGAATAAATCGAAATAAATAGAAATAAATTTGAATAAATAGGAATAAATAGTAATAAGTAAGAATAAATAGTAATAAATATGAAAAATTTGGTATAAATAAAAATAATTAGATATAAATTATAATAAATAAGAATAAATAGGAATCATTAGGAATAATTATGAATAAATAGGAATAATTAGTAATAATTAATAATAATAACAAATAATTATCAATAATTAGTAATAATTATCAATAATTAGCAAAAAGTAACAATAATTTGGATTAATTATATTTATTTAGTAATAATTAGGATTAATTAGTATTAATTAGGATTAATTAGGAATAATTAATTATAATTAGGAATAATTGGGAACAATTAGTAATAATTAGGAATAATTAGGAATAATTAGTAACAATTAGGAATAAAATCAATTGTGATAACTTGGCATAATTTTCAGTGCATTGGATGCATTCCTTTTTCTCAATGACACTTCTCCTTTCAAATCTCACCAACTCAAAAAATTATGAAAAATATGCTTCTATGTTTGTATATCAAATCTCGTATGCATGAGTTTGAATATGAAATCGTAGTACTATATTCATCCCAATGTTTTCAGGCATGGATAATTAAAAGAAGACGATTTATCAACGAAAGGGGGGCTCTTTTATCATACAGCTCATTTACTTGTATCATTCTCACACTGAAATCTCAACGAAGAATCTCCTCGGAGGTACAATTATACATTTTCATATCCATGGGATTGGATATGTGTGCCTCAGAGTAGATTATTCATTTTGATTTCAATTTGATAATGTTATATGTAATTGAGCCGTTAGACAAACAAGTATCTGTCAATCCATTAGAAATTTTGTCGCCCGTAATTAATTGTTAGTTATAAGAAGTAGTTGTAATTAATTATTTTTTCATGGATAGTGTTTTTTTAATATAAAATTATTACACAATATTATTGATTTTATATTTTGTAGAAAAATATTGAACAAGGAAGTTGACAACATTCATTACTAGATGATCGTGCTTGGATAAACCAGCGTAGAATTTCAAATGATTTCGGTTTAAATCCTGTATATATTTAGGGTGTTGATTATTTATTTTAATTTCAATCATCAAAGCAATTATTTATTTCAAAAGGACCATTTAAGTGTCCTTGTAAAAAATGTTCTCTAAAAACGTTTGACACATTTGATTGGTTTTGAGGATATCTCTTATGGTTTGGTTTTTAAATAGATTATGTTTTTTTGGTATTAACACAGTGAGCATAGTTGCATTGAAGCTACTATTATGATGATTCCAGATTGATCACAGTTCCGAAATTTTGTAAATTAGGTTTCATGTCCATTGGTTTAATAAACATATACTCATGGTGATATTTATTTAACCCTAAAGTTGGAACTATTTGAATTTTATGAGTTATTGAGGTATGGAAAGGATTCCATATATCCTGTTTTGAAAAGAAGAAAATTAGATGTGGTTGAAAAATTTATTTCATTAAAATCAGATAATGCAATTCCAATCAATTGTTTTGATATGATATTTTCTTGGGTTAAAAATCTATTACCTAAGGAAAATATTTTTCTATCAAATTACTATTAGAGAATCTGGTTGGTTTGTAATATGGGCCTGAGTGATTTTATGATTAATACCTGTGAAAATGATTTCTTCTTATATTTTGGTGAAAATGAGTCATCCGATAGTCATCCAACATGTGGAAAAGTGAGGTGTAATGAATTTCAACTGAGGAAGTCCGGATAAATTCCTTTAAAATAGTTGAAATATTTCTCTCTTAAACCATGTTTGTAGCATTTATTTATGTCTCAGAACACAGTTTTTATGATTTCATTGAACAAAATCAAGATTTCAACAGAAAAAATCATGAATCGTCCATCTAATGGTGATTCATGGAATCATTTTGACCAACTGCATTTGTCTTTTCCATTAGAATCCTGGAACGTGTGATTGGTTCATTCTATTGATTGTTTTTTATCTGTTTGGTTTTATTGGAATCAATATTTATTTTGGAAGTCCATTATAACTCCGTACAACATACCTCTATGGATTTTGATGATGTATTCATATATCTTTATGAAATTATTAATCTAATGACATACAAAAATGAATAATGATGTTTATTTAAAACCATTTATTGATGAATTAAATTAATTGCAGAGTAATGGTGTTAGTATATATGATGTTTCTTTGAAAAAAAATCATATTAAAAGCTACATTGATGTGGATGATTAGTGACTTCCTGACATATGAAATGTTATCTACTTGGAGTACACATGGTCTAATATGATACCTTTACTGTATGAATGAAAACAAATCCATTATTCTAGTGTAGGGAAAAAAATTATATTTTAACATTTATCACTGATTTATTCCAACTAATCACCCTTTTCGGAGGAAAAAATATAATTTTAGAAAAGGCACAATTTAAAGGGTTAATACTACAAAAATGATCATTGATAGAGATTTTAAATCTATTGTATTTTTATTAACTCTCATCACATATGGGCAAAATGTAAACCAATAAAAAAATCAAGGCATTGGGAAATAACAGTATTGGATAGAAGATATAATTTTTATGGGATATTCCATATTGTTTGGATTTATCGGTCCACCACATGTTGGATGTCATTCATATTGAGATGAACTATTTTGATAATTTATTTCATACAGTTCAGGATACACCAGGTAAGAACAAAGATAATGTAAATGCATAATTACGTCTTGCCTAAATTTTCAGGCGACTGGAACTTGAAATATTTTAAAATGTCAAGTTATATGGGTTAATAAAGCCAAAATAATCTTATACACTATATATTTTTGAGACATTTGTGCAATGAAAAAAATACTACGTTGCATTAAGAAAACTGGAAGAAGATGTTGTTGTAATTATATGTAAATTAGAAAAAAATTCCCGCTGACTTTCTTTGACTCAATGGAATATCTGATATTAAATTTTCCACATGAAGCTAAATGTAGTGGTTTGAAACGGTTTTGATCAATGTACCCATTCCAGATAATCATTACTAAATTGAGGAAAAAATAATGTAACAAAGCATTAGTTGAAAACTAAATTGCTGAATTTAATTTGCAAGATGAAATTTATTTTTTCTGCCGTACTTATTTTGAATCCGTATATCCCTCAAAACAAAACCCCATGGTGTTGAATGAGTGTAATGTTGATGATGAAATGAGAAATCAATTATCAGTTTTTAATAAGAATGAATTTGGCATCATTGGAGCACTTGAACGATGGATTTCAGATGTTGAACATCATAGAGCTCATACATATGTGCTGCTCAACTGTGAACAAATGACATCATTTTATTTTGAGTGTTTCTTTCTCTTATTCTATAATTAATGTTATATTAAAAAAATGTATCATATTTTTAGGTTATATGACAATTATATAATGAAATAACTTCCATAAATTACAATAGCAGCACTTGAAGAATGAAAAAAAAACATTTTTTGAAATTGTTTCAAAACCTGGAAACAAATATTATTGATGGTTTAACATATCAATTGAGTTTATTATTTATTCAATTGATAATTGTTTTAAAAATTATCAGACTCTCATAATGCTGATAAAATTGATAAGAGACTATCTATATTGAGTACCCCCCATCCAAAATGGTTAAATCTTATAATTCTTATGTCGTGAAGAGTACTAAATTTCGAACACGTTCTTATGAGGAATAAATTAAAAATGAAAAATAGAGTTTTCGTGAGAGGGTCACATCATAGAGAAATATAATTTTAGTTTTAAGGCATACTGGATGAAATTATAGAACATTGTTATCTTGGAAAAAATTACATAACAATTTTTAAATATTGGTGGTTGGATACTTAGAAAGGCTTTTGTGTTCATCCAATTCATGGAATCAACAACATTAAATATAAATGTATTCTTACATTAAATAAACCAATTTTATTGCCTTAGTAGACACATCAAATATATTACAAAATGTACTATGCTACTTTAGGAGACCTGAAGGTTTGGTGGACCATAATAAAAATGAAATCTCAAAAAACTCAGTTTACTCAAACTGAATGTTGTTCAAATGAAGTACAAAGAACCCATAATTTTCAAGAGACTAATTAAAATACTCCTTTTCACTATGAGATATGAATATTGTTGATAAAACATCACAATTATGGTTCAATAGTGATGATGATGTTAATGTTGTTATAAATGAAATATAAATGGAATGTGATAATTAAACTGAAACTCATATAGATATAGGTGATGAAGAAGATAAATATGAAGTCATTTTCATCGTCATGTATGAAGAAGATGATGAATGTGAAAATTGACACAGTTAAATTATGGTTATACTCATAAATATTATATATTTATATGTAATATTTATTTTTAAAAATCTTCTAACAACCATCTTTTTTATTTTAAAGTTGGACCCTGATCTATTTCTCTATTTGGAGGCCGCTGAGCTACAATTAGAAGAGGACGATTTAGGTTCATCTGAGCTCCATCCTATTGGCATTTTAGGGGGTATGCGGAGGGGGAATTGTCTTGCTCGACTGATGATTTTTGACCATATCCCTGATCGACGTCCACATCATGGCTTCGATCCACACAAGTGTTTGTTTGCTAACCTTTATATTTTAGTTTTTATTAATTAATTTATTCCTATACTGATTTTTCATATATTAATTATTTTTTTCACAGTTTTTCCCATGTTGTTTTTGGGACATGGGAGCACTATCCAGCACAATTATTTGTTTCACCCATGAATCACATTGGAACAGATTCCCGTTGAAGTGTAGCTTGGACTGTTCAATCATTTTACTGTTTGTTAATAAATAATATTTATTTCAAAATTTATTTCATTAATAAATTGATATTATAATTTATTTTTAGGTTTTATGGTATCCCCTGGATGATAGCAAGAATAGAGATTTCCACGAGTCATGGGAGGTGTCTTTGTAAGAGCGTTTCCATCAGTTTTTCCACAATTTTAGAAGGACAGCCATTAATAATGGATTAGGGGTTTTATTTGATGTATCATGTAGAGACCATTAACCATAGTAAATTTATTCTCACATTACTTATTGATTATGTTCACATTTGTTGAGTGGTGGATTTCCGAGGAGATCTTCCTTGGGCCAGCAGAAACTGAGGAGACAGGAGGTGACACATCGAGCTGGTATTTGTACATTCAGTATGCATATAGGGAATCTGATAAGTATATTTTTTAAAATATTTTATATAAAATTAAATATAAAAAGTATATTTTATATTCACATAGGCAGTTAAGAATCCCGATATTATGATGTATTACGCCTATTAGTGGATGTACAATGATCCAACCATTGGAGAGATTTGAGGTGATCACCAACGCTACATTGTGGTCTGTATTATTATTTTTTCAATTCGAAAATTTAATTCATATAATATTTTCACTATTTTAATTTCACAATGGAACTCAAGAAGTCTTATGAGGCTGAAACCTCTTAGACACAGGTTGAGAGTCAGGCTGAGACTGCTTATCAAACTAGTGCCCATCATTTTGATGAGGTGGATTGGACACAGGCGCCCCAATATGCATTCGAGAATTCTCAGGAAGTTGTTATCAACTCTCATTTGACTTTTGTGACTTATTGTGGTGCTATTAAGATGTCGTTGTCCAACATGAGAGGATCTTGAAGAGAGGAATAATCTTCTAGATCAAAGTATTAGGAGTAGTTACGAGCTCAAACAGAGCATACAGAGAGTCTGTAGAAGCAGCAAGAAGAGATGTGTCAGAAGCATCAACAGATGCAGGAAGAGAAGTGTAAATAGCAGCAGCAAGAAGTATGAGTAGAATAAGTTTCAATTGCAGTCGATGCAGTCGTAGTATCATGAGGAGGATATGTGTCGATGGCAGTAGCATCAACACGAGATAGAAATTCATCGATGACAACAACAGTAGCACGAGCAGATGGAGTACATGAACCGTCTGACTTGAAGTTTAGGGATGGATTTTCTCCACCATCTCCTCCATCTCCTCCATCCTTTTCAGAAGACTATCCCTCCTAGTACGTATTTGTTAATGTTAAAAACAATTTAGTTGATCATTTTATATAATATGAACTTTTTATAGTTTGTGTCCTTTATATTGGTTTGAATATAGTGTAATTTATTTATTTTATTATATTTTTTATTAATTATTAGTATTATACATTTTAATGTTGTATAATAATAATAATAATTATTATTTTTTATATTTTGTATTTTTTTTAATATTGATAATTGTAATTTTTTTAATAATTTTTTATTTTAATAATATTTATATTATTTTATCATTATTATTCTTTTATTTTATTAAATATTTGTGATGGGGCCTTTCGTGATGGGACCCCATTAAAAATATATTATATATATATATAAACTTATTTGAGATGGTTTACTTTACCATCATAAATAAGTTTTGCGATGGAGTCGTCGCAAACAAAATAGGTATATATAACATGTATAAATGGATGACTAATTTTGACGGTTCGATAGGCCCATCACAACTACATTATTTTGAAGGTCCCATTGCAATAGGTTATTTAATATATAATGTATTTAATCTGAGATATCTTTGCAATGGGGCCGCTTCCCGCCGCAATTAGTATTTTTTTACCATGGGTCTATTGCAACTACTTTTTGCGATGAGTACATCACAACATGTTCTTGAATATATAATATACATAATCGGAGATCTATTTGAAATGAGACCACTTCCCATCACAAAAAATACAATGTGCGACACCATTTTCTATAATAGTATTTTGAGAGTGGACCCCTTCGCAAAAGAGTTTTTGCGACAGGATCCCGTCCCAAATAAGTTGTTGTAAAAAACCAAAATTATAGCAGTTTATCATCAATTATGATGATATAAAAAACACTTTTCTCACCTATTTGATATATATCTTTATAGTTATCAACCTTATTTATATCACTCTGTTTATTTTGATCAATGTTCTATAACACAATCAATCAAAAAATGGTGTTTGTTTTTTTAATCAATGTCCTTATATTCATTTCCCACGAATGATCTCCTAGTGGGAAACCTAGTTTTGTTGTAAGTCTAGATGACATTCGTACATCATTTTTTATCTAACAAAATGTTTATTTTAATATCCATGTTACTATGTGGTTCTTTCAACAATGTAATTTTTAAAATATCATTAAATTGATAGTCGAGATCGAGTTCTAGTTGTGAGGACGCAATTTATTAATAGTGGGAAGAATGTAACACCCCAATAATTAAAATAAATTAAAATGATATTTGATAATTTTGGTTAGATGTAAATATTATTTTAGTAAGTGTTACTAAAAAATGATTTTATCATGTGTTAGAACTCATAAAGGGATACATTGATAGCATTAATTGCACAAAAGAATGAGTTTTACCAAACAACAATACACTACTCATATTTTTATTTAATATGATAATTATTTCCTTACCATTGGATTGGAAGGAGTAAATGTGACAAAATATATTATGAAAATATGTACTTTTATATGTTTGTTAGTAACATTTTTATTATATATAAAATAACAGTCATCAAAATTAAAATGAAATTTATGCTGAAAAAATAATAGTATTCTCTAAAAAATGTTTAATCATACATCAATCAAAAAATTTACAATAAAAGGTTACCAATTTTTGAAAATAAATTTTAAAAAATAGAAAATATTAAGGAATATGGTCTACCAAAATATTAATTAGGTGATTTTTTTTGGATTTATATGAGAAGGTTCATTTTTTTATAAATAGTGAATAATATTAAATTATAATTATAAACTAACTTCTCAAATAAAATATTCATAATGTAAAAATATATTTTTAATTCTATTTATATTAAAATTAGTTAAATGTGGTATCAATTAAACGAATTTAGGTATTTTGAATCATTTTTAATATAACTTAGATTTAAAAACATTGCATTCTTTAGAACATTTTCACTTCTATACCACACATCCTCGTCACATCTACTGCATTAAAATTATATTAAATTCCACCAATTATATAAAATTAGTGTGGAGAATGGGATTTTATATTTAATATTAGAATAATTTATATTATCTAAAATATTCAAATTAATTTTTTCCCATAATTAATGTAGAAAATGTTATTATAGTATACAATGATTATGGTAAAACATAATTTCATTGTCGTCAAACATAGAATATAATGTGTAAATGACCTACCAACTTGTATAAACCCCATTTTATAGACATAATTAGACAATAAACATCATAGTATGTATTTTTAAGAGTTATTGTGATCCTATTTCATAAATGTGACCTATATAACTAGCTATGTGAAGAAGAATACAATAAAGGAATATTTCTTTCTTTTAATATTTATGATGCTTTTGGATATGAAAAAAATAATATTTTTGGTTAAAAATAGATTATTAACGATAAATATATTAATTTTATCACATTGTTATATTTTAATTTTTAGAGCTAAATAATTTCTTTTAATAATCGTTAAACAAAAGCGTATGAAATACTTAGTAAATAATTATCTAAAATAAATTATTCTAAAAATATAAAAAGTGAGGTCAATTGATTTAATTTCTATCTTAAATTAATTTTCAAGACGAATATATCACTATAAATATCCTTAAAATTTATAGAAATAGTTTCAATGATTTTTATTATATTTTATTTTTTATATTAATGTAATAATGTCAAAATTGACATTAAAATTATTTTATAATTAATTATATTTTATTAAAAAATTTAAATTTTCAAAAACTCCTTTCTATTTTTTAAATTAATTTCAAATTATATAAAATATCAATGAATTTTCATTTATGTACAAATCTATATTCTATAGGTAATATATTGACCCACAGATTCTATTAACCATTTTAGCATAGTTAGGTTCAAATTAGTGTACTTTGCATTACATATAATTCTGTTAAAATGTATTTCTATCACAAATAATAATTTTATATTGTAAATTAAATATAATATTTTTAATAAATGATAGTATTTTATTAATTATCACTAAAATTTAGTCATAAAGGGTAAATTACATAGTATCGAAAACCAGTCACCATAGTGAGAATCCTAAAATAGTTAATGTTTGGAATCATAGAAGTCAAGGAAAAAAGTATGTAAAAATAATATATTTTTGTTTAGTGGTTGTGTTTATAAATTTCATCTATACCAAAATGAAAAAATATTAAAATATGGAGCAACATGATTTTAGGGAAACCACTAAATATTGAATACTTTTGTGTATGTACATTAATGACACTCAGTTTTCCTCTTTTTGTGATGAATGAAGCTCCTCCATAACTATAAATGGTCTTCACTCTCTCCCTTATTCACACATCTCAAGAAATATGAAATGTTAAAATCCGACTCAAATGATTCTCCAAATTCCCAGACATCACCGAAGAATCCTCAATTTGGGAATAAATCCAACATTGGAAGTGTTTAGTGAAATCCAAATGAAGATACTTGAAAAATATGTAATGTACCTAATCTGGCATCTTTACTTTATTTTTCATCTCCAGAAACATAAATTTCTTTTATACCATGATTATATAATAATTGTAGAACATTCTATTTAATGAATTTTTTTAGGTTATTTTTATGACCTACACATTTTAACACTTCTATAAAATGGGTTATTGAATCATTATTTGTTTATGTTGTTGGACAATGCCTTAATAACATATATCATTAATTTTATAGATCACATCCTCTAACAGTTTGGAATAATTAATCGAATACTATTAATATAATAATTATATTATATTTATGATATTATTATAATTCATCAATTATTAAATTAAACATATAACCATGACTTACATTTTTTGGGAATATTATAACTTCAATGATGTGTATGGAAGACTATAGACTCACGAAGTGATATGTTTCATTCACACATTATATGTATTGAGTTAAAGAATAGTTTAATAAATATACGTGTCATATATGAAGTAAAAATGATATAGTTATGATAATATACATATTTATAATTTAATTTTTTTATTAATGTGATAAGATAGTGAAACTATAGTTCATGCATATGTATGGACTACCCTCTTCGTGAATGAAATATTTAATTTCATATCACTAAATATTATAGATTACTATAAATATAAATACACTGAATATTATATATATATATAATTATTATTAATATTGAAACTATCTTACTACAAAATATGCTAAATAATCAAAAATTTCATGACAAATAATGAATAATAAAACAAGTAACATAACACCCAAAATAATCAAAATAATTAATGATTATTAAGAAAGGGTTGAAAAGATGTTACAAAATCATATATGATATAATAAATTCTAATATTGTTTTGTATTATTTTATATCATGTTTTAACTACTATATAGTTGGTTAAAACATGTTTAAAAAAATTCTTTGTGAGGTAAATGATTTCATGTCAATTTACATTCTTCTTTGATTTATTTGTTAATATCATTCAATTATATTTTATATGTTTTATATACTACATTGTGAAATTATTATAATTAATAAATCAATCATAGTGATGTTTAATGTTTAAATTCAAATTAGTTAATGCTATGGGATTTTACAATAACATTACCAAGTGGTAAAAGTTAATTAAAATTTTGACATTATTTTATGATCATTCACGTTATCTTGAAACAATAATTTTCGTGTGGTCATTTATCATTAGACAATAAATATAAAATAAATATCCATAAAATTACAAGATTAATATGGTCATATCTAAAATTGAACCTTTTCATATAGTGTTTATCTTGAATGTTGTATTAATATCTTTGTAAATTTTAATATATCCATATCATTTAATAAATATGAATATTTGATAATATGAAACAATATATAGGAAGTAAATAAACTCTTATTAAAATAAGTAAATATTTAAACTAGTTTTAAATGATGGTTCATAGAATTTATATGTACCTTGAATCATTGACCTATCTCAATAGAAAAATTAGTTGGGAAAATTAAATGGGTACTACAATTTTCTTAAAGTTTATTATGCAGGAAGGTTATGGTATTTCTTTTCACTATCAATAGAAATGACATCAAAAAATTATTCATTTCCTTTAGTAAATTTTTTTATTATTATTCTTATGTGTTTCATTGTGATTTATATATTGATGATTTTTAATCATAGTTTATTGATTAAAGGGAATGTGTATTTAGATATTTCTTTTAAAATATTTATTATGAAATAAATTTTCATCCAGTCATGTTATTTTAATGGAATGTCTATTAAGTTATTTCATTTACCATATTGACTATTATTTATTTATTCATGATCTATTTCAATATACTTAATAAATAATCAGAATTTGAACTCACACTTATTTTGTTTCTTTTCCTCATGAAATAAAGAAGATATATTTGAGTGAGTTTTCTAGGATTCAATTAATAATATTTTTTAGTTATTATGTTTTATTTTATTTTTCCATTGTTATGTGGGTATCATATAGGTATTGGGGTCTTCAAAACTATAAAACAATTTGGTCCTTTGAGATTTCATGAATTCTAATCGTGATAATGTAATAACCTAAAGAATTATCTCTGAAATAGTGGTGTTATTGTCACTATAGTTGGTATTAATAGAATTTTAGTAAAACCTCGTATTTAGATTAATGGAAACACATATTACATAACTAAACTATATAATATAATTTCAAAATTAATATATGAAAACTTATTAATCCATTGGTAAGGTTGATATTAAAATGGTATTCCTAAAAATTCTTATCTATCTAGATTATAAAACTGGTAATGGTTCTTGAACAGAGGTATCTAGAGGTTATAACTATGGAACCATTGTGTCAGGAATGAATCAAGCATTACCCAGTACTTGAAAATGGGCCATACTATACAAATTTTCTAACAATCACATGTCATATAATATGTAAAAAATAAAATTTCTTTAAAAACCATCATGTTTAATTTTAAAGAGAGATATTTCAAATAGAATCCTTGTTTATGAATATGAGATTAACTACGTATATGTTTTTAAATTTTTTTCACTATTTTTGTGGATTATAATTTTTTTCATAATTATATGATCTAATAAATCATATAATAAAAAAATATAAGAAGATGGAATGGGAGCCAAATTAATTCACATAATCCTATGGATAATAATGATCATTTCATTTATTGTGTTAAACTACTATTCTGTTGGGTAGTAGTATCCAAAACATTATCATAATATTAAAACATGGTATCATGTTATAACAAGAAATATAAATAATTATCAAAGTCCTATGTATTTAAATGTAATAATGGGAAGAAAAGGATGATTGAGAAAAATATGGATAATGGGACGATGGGAATGAATGGTTTTCCACGTGTTAGAATTATGGAATGAAACACATTGGTGTATGATTAAGATGAAAACAACATTTCATAATGTGTGGAGAGGAAGTCCCCAATGGTCATTATTTTTTATGAAATTAATAATTTTCTAATGATAAATTTGTAATAATTATGGATATGGTTCATTATAAAAATAAACCCCCATGTGTCGATGGAATACACCTCCAGAAACGTTTATGGGTCATTGTCAATCATATTTTATTACAAAATTTGAAAATGAATTATTAATGTTCTTTTATTTTATTCAATAATTATTTTATTTTAGTATTATATAGATGATATACTAGTTACATGCATTATGGAAAGTATTAGTATATTAATGTTATACTATTTATTTGTGGATGTGATGTCTATTTTGAATGGTACCAAGAGAAATGATTTATTACCTTGTCGATATTTATGGAAAACATCGAATTGATTGAAAGATGAAAAATACATATGATTATGAAGTTGTGATATTTATTCATAAGTAAATATGTTATTTTATTAAAAAAAGATGTTGAATAATACTAACTAAAATAAATTTAATTAATGAGACGTTCATATTTTTAAAATCCACTACATTTTTCTAAATATAGTGGAATATAATTATTTTTAAAGGTTAACCATATGTGGAATGATTTAAGATTATATTTGGATGAGTTTTTTGAGATTAATAAGTTACATAACTGTAAAATAAAATATATGATAAGATATTAATGGTAAAAAATAAATGTAAAAAAGGATGAGGTTATAGTTGTGAAATAGATATATATCAGGAATGCATGTTTTTATTTATACCTAAAATGACAAATAATCCCTAAACTATAAAAATATAGTCTTAAAGTAGAAATTATCTTCTTATTTTCATTATAATTGATTAAATTAATGAACCTTTTCACACTTATTTGTTTTAAGGACATGTAGTAATTAACAATCTATCTATCACCCACTTCATTGTGAAAAATGTTCTCTATCACCCTACATCATTTTTTGGAAGTTAGTGTTCTCTTCCATGTCTTTGTTTTCATTTCCTACCTACATTATCCTAATAATTGCTTTTAATGTGAACATTACTGATGAATTTCATCCTTCATTTTCTATTTTATTACAACGATATTTTATGGACTCATTTATGAAGTTGTATTTTAACTAAAGAATTTTTAAATTTCAAACTGAGGATTTCTATAAAAAATGTAAATCTCAAGGATACAATTTATTTATGTTGGGGAGAATATAACACTTTTAAAATTTTAAATTTTATTAATATTTTCAAAATATTATGTTAGATAGAATGTTATATTATCTTTTGTTACACACAACAATGATTTGAAATTTCCCCAAACACAACAATGATTTCTTTTGATTACATTCATTACATGCATGGCCAAGTTTTACTGATAAAAAATATATTATTAATATAATTATTGAGTATAATAGTTATTTCCTAGACATTGTAATGTCTATAATGATAAATACTAATATAAATTAATATTATATATGATTTTGAAATGTTTTTTTAGTAATATATCAACTATAAATTAAATTTTAAAAGGATGAATGAAATCATTAACAAAACATGTTCTCATCAAGATTGACTAATTGCGATTAGTGAAAATAATTTAAAATAACTTTTTTAATTTTTTGGAAACATTAATGTAAAAAAAATTATTTTCAATGCAGATTACCAAAAATTACATTTTATTGAATTTTCCCTATCTTTCGGAGAAGTTTAAATTTATAATTAAAAGAAAAAAAATCTTAAATATTAATTTCAATCATCAATATCAAATTATAATATTCTAATGATAAATTTCATATTAAATTTGTTTAAATATAATTTTTTTAGAAAACATAATTAAATTAATATATTTTGGGTAATTTTATTCATTAGAATATTCAATTTTTCTATAAAAATACAATAAAATTTTAAATTTTTTTCCTTTTAAAATGTATTTTTTAACATGTATTCATGAAAAATATTATATTATATTATTCCATATATGTTAAATGAATTTGATCTAATGGGTTCTATATTTTGAATTAGAAAAACATATATTACCAAATAATACCAATCTAATTTTACTAGAATTATTCATCAATGTATTTAATAATTATTACAAATATTATGGTAAAAAATATTTAACATTTTTCTTAAACACAAAACATATAGTGTTAAATAAACATTCCAATTTTTTATAATATTTTATTATTAAATATTTTTACATCTAATACCATAGTATATATTAAATATGAATTTTTAATACTATTACATGTATCTCACATATTAGAAAATTTAATTTCATAAATATTTGAGAAAAAAATATTTCGTGCCTTTAATATTCATGAAGATCATAGATAGGGGAAACAATATATTTTAAGTTATAAAAATTATTTTGAGTGGTATATATGTCTATTTTATAAAGATTATTTTATATTATTTCTTATATATAATACTATTAATTTAAATGTCAATGAAACCCCAACACAATATTTTTTAGGTATTAATAAACAAAAATAAATGATACAAAAAATAATAGAACTGGGGTAAATTGAGGAAATAATAAAATAACTTTAGTTTTTTAGTTGAATATATCATGTTAACTTGGTTTAATGTACATATATTGAAATAAATTTATTCTATTGATAAAGTAATATTTAAATATAATAAATAATTTCAAAATTAAAATTAATATTATTATATAATAAATTGTATTTTATTAAATGAATTAATATTTTTATAAATCATATAAGATAATAATTTATTTTTAAATGTTAAAAAATATAAATTATGGTCTATTAATGGTGAAATTTTTCTTTAACAATGATCATATTGACTTATAAATAGTAAACATAGTGTGAGCATAATTTGTGTTAAGTCAGTGTTTTTTGTGCATTACATGCTCTTATGTTAAAATTAATTTCCAAACATATATGATATTTTAATATTATAAATTAGACATAATATTTATAATCAATGGTTCTATATTTTTATTAACAACTATCACATTAATTAAGTTGTAATGGATAAATTAACATGGTTATAAAGCTACTTACCACAGTGAGAACCAAAATAGTAAAATTATTGGAATATATAAGTTAAAGAATATTTTTATAAAAATGTATTTATATTTCTATGGTGGATGAGTTTCTCGACCACATGAGACATCTCTTACATTATTATTAAATTTTGGATCCACATTGGATATAGATGACCTACCAATAGGGAATACATTTTAGTATTAAATTAATGCCACTCCTAAATTATTAATGGGTAGTGACTCCACCACAAAATCCACACATATGAATTTATTTTGACCATATTAATCCCATATAAATAATTCAATAAATTCTTTCCCATCTATAATAGAATCCTTTTTATAAAAAATACAACACATGAAGGTTTTAGTGAAACTAAAGTAAAATAATCTAAGAGGAAATGTTCTTCAATAAGTGTATTTATTTTATTTCTTTCTCTACATCCATTAATTTATATTATTAAAAAATTAGATAATAAAAATAGTTAAATAAAAATATTTAAATATTTTTTGTAATGTTTTAAATTTATAACTTCACAAACATCTATAAAATTGGTCATGAAACCATTGTCCATGTATACAGTAGACTACTGGCCCATAAACCGATATTGTTCATTTTTATATTTGTACATATAATGGTATGAAATATTGACATGCATAAAATATTTATATAAGATCAATGATACTTATGATATTTTTATGATTCTAAAATTATTATACTAAACACACCATCAAAGTTTATATTTTTTGGGAATACGATAATGTAACTCTTGTGTACGGAAGACTACCGCCTGAAAATCTAACGAGATTTGTTCAGGCTTTACAAAAGATTTATTAATTATGATTTTATTGAAAATATTTGATATATATAACCCAAAATTGATATAGTAATTAAAATAATGATATATATAATTTATTTTTTTATTATTTCAATACAACAGGGTATTGGAAACACCATTCATGTGTTTGTAAAGCCTACCATCTCCCTAAATGGTTTATTTCATTTCCTATCACTATAAAATTATGGATTAGTATAAATACATATACATATGTGTATATAAATATAAAATATGTAATATGTATCATTTTTTGTATTTGGGATTTGATATAACAAAAAAATATTCGTAAGAACTTGACCTTTCATGACAAATAATGAAAGTGAAAACAATGAAATAAACACTTATAACCATTAAAATTAAAATTTATTATTATTAAACCATTGAAAACTTTCTATAAAAGGGTAATATAAGATATCAAAAATTTTAATATGTTTCTATTATAATTTAATTACTTGTTTAAATCTCTATACAGTAGTTTAATTAATGATAAACAATAAAGAAGTGTGAGGTGAAGTATTTTTATTAATATACATTCTGTTTAGATTTATGTTTCATTATGTACTAATTCTATTTTATATGATGTATATACTAAAATGACATATTACCTTGATCATGTACATTTCCCCTTTTTCTAAGGTACGTTCTCGTTTTAAAATCCTTTTATGTGACTTTTCTGGGATTATTGTAGATTATAGAAAAGGTACACATTGTGTACCTAAATTAAACATTATGTACATGGTTTAGTTGCATATCATGGACTGGGAGATCACATTGTGATGAGGAGATCATACATTAAGCTGGTACATGCATTATATCTGAGGAACGTGTCGTGTAGGGGTTAAATAGATGATTTTATACCAGAGGTGACTAGTTTTTCAGCGTAACATAACAAGTATGGGCTACAAGTCATGACAACGGGGTAAAGATCATGAACCAGAACACACCCTGGTAAAATTCACACATTTTTCAACTTATCTCAACCATTCATTCCATATCTCTATTTTATGAGACCAGAGCTATCCCTGTCCTATTTTTAGTGGTCTCGCACATTCCAGATCAATCCAGTCGGAGTTGTAGCCTCATTGCGTTTGTAGTGCATGTCTCCAGTTAAGTGTTCCCCTAAATTTTTCCTTTTGATTGATCATGGTAGCACTATATCATTGGGTTAATATATCTTTCAATCCATGATGGTTGGTCCTTGTCATCATTTTCCAGATCTATTATGAGATCTTGCCTCGAAGTTCATTACATGGCTAGTTGTGGTGAGGTGGACCTTTTTTCTTGAGGTATTAGGGCTTTGTTCAACCATTCTGACACTTTTATTTTATTTATAATCCATCGTTTGAAGTTTAGGTTTGATTATAGAGCCTATTTTGATAGATTTGTTGGATTTTGTTTGTTTTGGATTCAGTTGTGGGCATGTGTGACCCGATACTTGAGGTGTGTGGTTCTGTGTCTAGTCTATAATAACGAACCTTCTTGTTTTAGTTTTCAAATTTCCTCATAAATTTATTTATGAAATATTCAGGGTAGTTAGAGTGTGTTACAAATGGGTTTTCTAATAATTTTGTAAACCTAGATATTGATAAATGTATAATTAATGGGTTTGTGAAAAAGAGAACATGGGACACCTTGGGAACATAGGTGGACAGTTTATCAGGAGTCTATTGTCGATTGATTTTTTATTATCAAATAACATTCTCTTGTGTATTTACTCCATTTCATTGGATTCTTGTTCGAGGGGACCGATATAGACATTTTGGGGGGATTAATCTTGCGAGTTTTCTCTTCTTCCAAGGCATGTTGTTCTATCATCAGTTTTACGCACGTGATTATTTTCGAAGAAGGAATTTTATTCATAGACCTATTCCATTATTTGGTGTTGTGATACCTATGATTCTAGTTTGTATTTATTGTCTTTCTGAGTAATCCTAGATATACATGTTGATGCATGTGGGAAATGATATGGAAAATTATCATTGAAACCGATATACATGAATTAATTTAGAAATGTGTAAAATGGAATGTTTACCATGTTTTCTCTAAAACTGCTTCACAGTTTTCCATTCCAGGTTTTACATTTTCAATAATCATAGAATAATTATTATACAGATACTTGATATGGAACACTTGGTTGGGATCCCACTAAGCATGTTTTCTCATACCCTACACACTACATTGGTGGGGGTAGACCTTTGCTTGTCTACCAGTGTAAGGAATGGAAAGGTGTCATAGTGTGGGGGTGAGGTTCATGTCATTTGAGATGGGTAGATAGTTGTGAGATGGTTGTAGTTCGTCCATTCAATTGTAGGAGTAGCTGTTTTATTATTGAGTATCTTATATCCTGACTGGTCTTTTGGAGTTTTTAGAAACTATTTATGTTATTCTATTTCCTCTATTATCTTTATAGTTTTGATGTATATATTTGTTAGTATTTTACTATTTCTTCTTTCCCTTTATATATGTTGTGTGGTCATTCAGGATGAGAGAAAGTGTTCCATCGGTTATGTCATTTGATGCCATGGTGCTTGTTGCAAACCTGTGGAGATAGAGAACTCAATTTGGGTATGTGACACATTGGGTTTGGTGCTAGTATTCTAGGAATCCTAGGTCATTTTGATATAGTTTGGTATCAAATGGAACTGTTTTCCTCATGAATCTTTTCTTGGGATGTTGGTTAGACTGGACATAGGATTGTCGGGACTTGTCTGGTATGTTGCGTTGAGTGTTTTTTAATCTCTTGTCATAACGAGTCTATAGTCTCCATTTGATTTCAGGATACGTGTCTCTAGTGATGGTTTTGGTTTTTAAAATCTATTTTTTATGGGTTTACTAGTTTTAACTGGGAATTTTTCAGTGTATAATCATTCTTTTGTTTCGGGGTGAAACAATATGCCTATGAGACATATTTCCCAATTTCTTCATGAAGGTGCAACTGATTCTTCTATAGGGAATTCACTTATGGATCATAATATAATTGAGAAAATTGTATGGGTCATCCATTCTATTAATCAAGATGTTCCATGAGTTCACAATGTAGTGTTTGGAGTACAAACATGATCTAGATGAGATATAGTTTGATTGCGTGAGTATTTGGGCAGGAATATACCATCCTTTATAGGGATTAATGAACCAAAAGAGGTGGAGTATTGTCTAGGAAGGATTGATAAAATATTCTTCTTCATGGAGACACCTTATAATATCAGGGTGATGTGCACATTGTTCAGAAATGAGGGTTCCAGAAAATGTTGGCGGGACTCTATAGTCATGGAAGTTAGACATGTGGGCTTGGATTTGAAGTGTTTCAAAACCCATTTCCCTAAGTAGTTTTTTCTAAAGTCATTGATATTAGAAAAATCACTGGTGTTACTATCATTTTATTAGTAAGAGCATTTGACTTTTTCCTACATCAACCTGTTTGCTGAGCTAGTCCGTTTTCTTTGGACTAGGTGAAGAATGACTTTTTGACACCACATAAGAACCTATAGGGTCTGTGACCAGACATTATGTCATAGGGGTTAATGTTGAAGCTTTCTTCATATTATGTGATGGTGGAAAAATATATCATTGAAGAGATGGACAGGTATATAAATGATGGATTTACTGTCTTTTCTTATTGAACTAGAGATAACTTTAGTGGTGTACATGGGAAGAAGAGGAAGTGGCAGGACCATCACATGAGTGTTGGAGGTGGGTATGAGTATAAATCCTTCTTTGAATTATCTTTGTTATCTGGTAGTGTGCCTCTTACCTACTACGAGTGTGGAAAGGGGGGTCACACCAGATGGTATTTCCCTATTCCCACAAAGATGTGCAATTGATGTGGAAGTGTTGGTCATCTAAAACAAAATTTGTCAGACTATGAATAAGCCTTCTTATGGCCACAGTTCCTCATCTTGAAATGCTAATATATGGAATTCAGAATCATCAAACACTATATGGCTCCGGAAATAGGCCTCATCTGTGAAGCATTTACATATAGTAGATGAGTGTCCAATGGAAGTTGATACAGGCCTGACAATAGTGAGTGGTACACTCTTTATTACAACATTAGTAGCTACTAAATTATTTGATACAAGTGCCTCCCACTAATTTATATTTACAATATCTTTTGATATTCTTAAACACTCAATGGAACTCATTCCATTTACAATAGTTTTAGTGGATCCTTTTGGTAAGAGGAATGAACATGGGTACTATTGTACTTATTGTTTGTTCACAATTGTTGACCTAGAGTTTGTTTGGGATTTTCTGGTTCTTGATATTGATCTTCTCGACATCATCATCTATATGTATTGTATTGTTTCTTATTAATATGAGGTTGATTTTTATCATCAGCATGTTTCTTTTCTTGTTTCCAAGGGGTGATCTCATGTGATTTCAGGAAAGTGGGACACGATGTCATATAGTTCAAGACCATCCCTCAAAAAGATGAAGAGTTTTTTTGGAAGTTGTTGCATTTGAGCCTGATGATGTTTCTTCTGTTGAGGATCTTTTTGTGGTTTTCTAAGGCATTCCTGAAGTTTTACAATTTTATATCATTGGTATTTCTCCAAAGAGATCGGTAGATTTTACAATTGAACTTGTGAGCGGTAATCAGCCGATATAGATGCCTTTATATCATATGGAACCATTGGAGTTGAAAGATCTCAATAATGAATTATAAAACCTTTTAAAAATGGTTTTTTCACCATATTATTTCTCCTTGGGGACCCCCAATTCACTCTTCCAAAAAATAAGTTTTTTCATTGTAGTTTTGTGTGTACAATCAAATGTTAAATAGGGTAACGGTAAAGAAAAAATATTTCGTTCCTTATGTGGATGATTTTTATTATCAGTTGAAGGGTGAAAAGTGGTTTCAATGATTTATCATGTTTTGGGTTATCATCATATAAATGTCTAGAAATATGATATATCAATATCGCCCTTTAAGAACATGTATGACCATTAGGAATATCTTGTGTTGCATTTCGGTCTGACTAATGCTCTTATAGTTTTTATGGCCTTCATGAATGAGAAATTCCACCAATTTCATGAATCATTCTTGGTAGTGTTTGTGGATGGTATTATTTTTTATTTAATACCCAAGAGTGAGAACGATTGCCATTTGATTTAGGTCATTGAGATTATAAGAATTCGATATATGTATAGAAAGCTTTCAAAATGCAATTTCTATATTCGGCAAGTGTAATTATTGGAACACAAAATTGGTAATCATAGATTTTTAGTTGATCTGGATAAGGTAAAAGTTATTTAATCATGGAAGAAACCACAAAATGACATTCAAATTTGATTTATCCTTGGACTTTCTTGATACTAACAATGGTTAGTTAATGATTTATCTAATATTGAATCACCTTTGACTAATCTTACCATGAAGGCTGTGATGTTTTCATCGGATGAAAATTGTCACTCATTCATTGATGAACTAAATGTCCTTTAACATCCGCACCTATTCTGTTCTTACCTGAGACTATTAAGGGGTATGTGATGTTCTGTGATGCTTCAAGTGCTGTTTCGGGATGTGTGAATATGCTATATGATCATGTGGTGGATTGTGGATCTCTTCATCTCGGACCACATGAGAAGAACTACCCCACTCATGATTTAGAGGTTGTGGTAGTGATGTACATGATTAAGGGTTGGCGGTAGTATCTATTTGGGGCGTGGTTCACAGTTTTAAATGATCATAAGAGTCTTAGAATTTTTTTCCTAGAACGACATGAATCTTAGAGAGATATAATGGGTAGAATACTATTAATCATTTGGATTTAACCCCACCTAGACTCTAGGTAAAGAAATGTAGTTGCATAAGATTTTAGAATTGATGTACCATCAATGGCTATTTTGGAATCAATAAGAGAGTGGAATCGTATTACAATTTTCTCTCTGTTTCACTTGGATGCATTGGAGGATGATTTTGGGATTTTTTTGACTTGTTTTTAGTTATCATCATCTCACCTATAGTATATCATGAAATATCAATATAAATATGGTGAGTTTAACATGATTTGGGAAAAACATTATGTTGTGGAGAGAGTTTCAGATTTGTCTCTTTCTTAAGATGGAATACATCACTTCAAATATAGAGTTACCATACCAACAAATATGAGAATATCATTTTTGTTTGATTGTTATAGCACTTCATGGGTCATTCATCCAAGATCATAAAATATTTATTTTGAAATTAAAATATAGTTCTCGTGGTCAGGTAAGAATCATGACATTGCAGATTATGTGTCGTACTATTACACCTGCCAACAAATAATGGTAGAGCACATGAGGACCTTTGTCTTGCTTCATCCTCTTCCAGTGCTAGTTTGTAAGTGGCATTTTGTATCCCTGGATTTTTTGTGGGGTTTTCATAGACATATCAAGAGAAAAATTCTACCAGTGAGGTTGTTGATTGGTTGTCAATGTCTTCCATTTCATTTCGATCAATGGCACCACAATAGATTATGGTGTATGTATGATGTATTTTCATGATATTGTGAGGTTACATGGGATAGAATTGGCCCTTTTTTCAGATAGGGATGAAAGGATAACATCAAGGATTAGGAGGAGTCTTCAAGAGGTGATAAGAAGGACCTCAGTCAAGTTAAAGAAAAACATACCATCCATAAAGTCTTGGACTGAAAGAACATGTATTTCAAATCCTATAGGATATGCATCATGCGTTCATTATGGATTTTGGTGGATCGTGGGATAGCTAGATGGGACAAGCTATTTTTGTTTACAACCATAGTTAATTGTCATCAATATGAATGGACCCTATTGAGGTTTTGTATGCCTATTTATTCATATCACCAATTTTTTCTTAATATGTGGGTGAAGTATCCTTGGTTGGACCATGTGTGGTTCATGAGGAATCGATAATGATTTAGTAAGTGAGAAAACATCTGTATACAACCAATATCTGACATAAATCATATGGAAGTCCACAAAATCATTTTTTGGAGATGATTGTGTTATCATGAGTGTTTCTCCCAAGTTGGGATACCTTCAACTTGGAAAATAGGGGAAGTCAGAGGGATGATATGTTTGACCATTTGAGATCAATGAATGTATTGGGATTGTTTTATATTGGGTTTCTCTTCTGGTTTACCAGAAAAACATTCATGACATTTTCTACATATCTTATCTTAAGAAGTATCATCCTAACCCTTCTCATGTTCTTTGTTGGGAAGAAAAAAAGTTAGAGATACATTATTCTATTTCGAAGAATCAAGTTGAGATCATTGACTACTAGATGAAAGTCTTTCATGGGAAGTTGATTCTGTTTTTTATAGTTCTATGGAAACAAGGATTATAATACCATGAAACTTGGAAAAATTATTACTTAATTAGGGAGTAGTGGCCTCATCACTTTCTTGATGTTACATATTTTTCATGAATTCCCAGGGATGGAAAGTAATTATGGTGGGGAGATTGTAACATCTCTTTGCTTGGATCCGGTTTGTTTCCCATTTTCCAATTTTTCCTTTTTGTTTTAAAATCCTTTTTTGTGATTTTTTAGGGTTTACTACTTACAAAAGAGAAGGTACATGTCGTGTACTTTAAATACATGGCATTTACATGGTGCTTGTTTCATATCATGGAAGGGGAGATCACACCATGAATGATGAGATCATGTTTTGAGATGGTATATTATTAGTACCTTAGGTACACAACATTTATGGGTTAGATAGTGGTTTTTTAACTAAAGGAAAAGGGGTTTTCAAGGTAAATTATTTAGAATGGACTACATATAGTGACCAAGGGGTACATGTCATGACTTGGTCCGCTCCTAGGTGAAATTCTTGTATTTAGTAGTTTCACTTTGTTATTTATTACAGAACTAATGGATCTTAGACTAAATCTCTATATAGGAAATTTTCAGATGACTCTCACCATTCAGAATGATCTGATCAGTGTTGGATCTTCTTTTCATTTATATTGCATCTCACCGTGTAAGTGTTCTGATTGATTCTTCATTATGATTGAACAAGTTAGTTCCCTATCCTTGTGTTATAAGATCTGTTGATTAATGTCTGTTTATCATTTTCATCTTCTTCACGATCCATTGTTAGATCTTTTCATTATGGTCATTCCTTTTCTAATTGTGGTGATGTTGATGTTCGTTCTTGAGGTATATGGACTTTCTTCTATCTTCTAAACCTTTGTCTTCAATTTGGAATCAATCCTTTGAAGTGTGGGTTTTATTTTTGGGCCAACATTGATGACGTTTTTGGGATTCATTGCTTTTGGATTTTGTTGTGGGCATGTGTGACTCGAACCTAGAGGTAGGTGGTTTCATTTCAATTATATTATAATGTACCTCATTTTTTTGGTTTTAAAATTTATTTTAAAATGAATTTATGAAATTTTTATGATTGTTTATGTGTGGTAAAAAAGGGTTTTCAAAAGAAAAAGATTTCCATAGATTTTAATTAATAGATTATAAATGGTTTTGAATGGTTTTTCATGGCATTGAAATGGGTTAGTAAAAAAATATAACATAAGATACCATGGGTACTAAGATGGAATGTTTGTTATGAGGCCATCATACATTTCTTTGTGATTATCATGGGTATTTTCCTTGGGTATTTCCATTGTATCAGAGTCATGTTGTTCTAGAAAAACTATATTGACATATTAGGGGGATTACTATTGGGGTTTTCCTTTTCTTCCATGGAAATTTCTTAACGGATTAGTTTTGTGAAAGTGATTATTTTGGTATGAGTAGTCATCTTCCAAGACCTATAGTATTCCATGGTGTTGAAATAACTATGGTTCTTTTTTGTATTATGTGCCATTTAGTGTTATCCTGGACATTCAAGTTTGTTCTTGTGTAAAATGATATAGAAAATGGTCATTGAAACATACATACATAAATTTTCTATAAATGTGTAAAATGGAATGTTTACAATATTTTATATAACAAATATTTAATTATCATTACTTTTTTAAAATTTTTAATTACCATTCATGAGTTATAATACACAGACATTCTATGGAACAATAGTGTGGGATCTTACTAATCCTATTAGCACACACACTGTGCACTACTACGATGGTGAATAGAAAATTATTTGTCTTTTAGTGCCTGGAATGGAAAGGCCCCATAGTGAGGTGGTGAGGATCATATTAGCTATGATGGGTACCATGTGGCTATATTCATAGAGTTCATCCATGTTGTCCTTGGAGTAGTTGTTTGGTTTTGAGTATCTAACTGTCATATTGGTCATTTGGTTTTTTATCTACTATTTCAGTTGTTCAATTTCCCCATTATCCATATAGTTATTGAATATATATTGTTTATTCATCTACTATTTAGTCCTGAATGATATATTTATTGTGTGTTCGTTCTATTAAGGAAAAATTGTTCCCTTTGTTTAGTCATATGATGCCTGAGTGCTTGTCGCAAGCCCGTCGGGTTCAGGAACACCCTTCTAGTAGGTTATAGATCACGTCAGGTACTGAGTTTCCGGGATTCCCAGTTTGGTTCATTACATATAACACACCTTCAAATTTATTATCATTAATAATTAACTATTTTTTTATTTTAAATTTTTATATTATTTGTTTAATCCATGTGAATTATAATTGTAAACTACAAGTGATATATTTAATTGAACAATCTCACTCTCTTTTGTGATTGATAACTATTTCATGAAACAATCATTTTCATGACATCATTTTTCATTGAAAATTAAATATCTTTTAAATATGCACATATTTTTTGGAAACATATTATTATTTCATAAAACATATTATATTTTTAAAAATGTTTGTTACTTTTAATAACATCTTACTAGAAAAAAATATACTAATAATCATATATCATTTATTCAATATGGGTATTTGATGATAAGATACATTTTTTATAGATTAAATCAACTATTCAAAACATTATAAATGTTTTAAAATGATAGTGATGGGTGGGTCCCAGACCTTATATAGCCACCTGATTGCTCGATTGGTCTCATGACACAAATATGTTGGCCAAATTAAACAGGGTTATACATGATATTTTTAACCATCTTTTTAATGGCATTGATGGTATTGAATTTTGATTATCATTGAGATAACAACAAAATATTGATACTTTAATTAATTAATAATTTAATTACTATTATACATGAAATTTTAATTATTATATTATCTATGGAAGCATTTCATTCATTTTTATTGAGTACATGGAATATTTAATATATCATATAGTTATCAATATTGAGTATTCCTTAAATATTCATGTATTAATGTTAATTTATTGGAATATATTTTTATTCCTTTACCTATACTTTTTGGATATTTATTATTTATTGGTGATTGATTCCACTATAAATTACTATTATAGATAATTATTCCTCACCCTAATTTAGTTCCCTTTCCATAATTTTTAATGAAGTTATTTTTCAATGACTTATTAAAGATTCATTTTATTATGATTTGTTATGTGTTATGTTTTATTTTATATTACTAATGGATAATTTTTTTGGTGTATGTATATAGTTATCTTAAACATCCAGTGTAGTTGGCCCTTTTATATATCGTATCTATCAATATATAGATTACATTATGTGTTGTTAATTTTTGTTGACATTTTGTTCAATTTCAGTGACCATTTCAGGCCTAAAAAGATTTTTTATTCTTCTTTGTTCTAACAGAATAGTTTTATACATTTTTTTGAATAATGATCACCAAATTGTGCCAGTTTTCTAATTAAGTGGGTACACTTTCTGAATTAAAGCATGACTAGAGAAAGTTGTTGACCCCATCGTTCTTTGAAGTTAATCAAGCATAATCACAATATGTGATACAATTTCCAAATAGTACTATAATATTGGAAATCCATTTGGGTGTTAAAATTTATATTAATTCTCAAAACAATATTTAGAGTATGTTGCAGATTATTCATATTGTTTTAGGTTAAAAAATATATTAATTAGATAAAATCGATAATGTTTGTTCCATGTAGCCCCACAACATATTAATTGAATATCTGTATGAGTTGATTGAGTGATATATCCTCTATAATAATAATAATGTGAGAAAACATTATAAAATTATCCAAAAAGACTAATACAGAATGATTTCCTCTTGATATATTTAAAATACAAGGAAAATGTCCAATGTTCTGTTATCCCATTTAAATTTTCTTATAGATAATAGTTTTCCCATCCTATTAATAATTTTAATTTCAACCTTAACATTCTAACTGAACAATAATTTCCATTAAAAAACAATGTTCTCTTACATCATATTGTACAACCAATAGTGAGAATATATATTTCATTACATTTTAACCCTCCATTGGTGGATGGAGAATTTTTAGTATTGTACATCACTCATCATCTTCTTATATAACTTAGTATTTAATGGTATATATTGTCATGGAAAAAATCATACAAATCCTTCCACATAAATTTTAATATATTAGTATTTATATATTCATATATATTACATATTATTCTATATTTAGGTATAATATCTTGGATAATTTTATTTCATCTCGAGAATGGATGGTTTTCAAATCATTTTTGAAAGGAAGGATGATGTTACATTCATTATAATACCCGTACCCTATCTTTTAATGATTAATATGATTGGACCATTCTCAATTATAGTCATTAATTTTGTTAGATGTAGTTTTCTACACAATGAATCAACAAAAAATTTCTTCTTCCCATGATAGTAATGGATAGTTCAGTCGTTGACCTTAATCAACTCTAATAATCATTGAAGGGAAATATTATTTTTTTTGTGAATATATACCTGATGATATTATGATCCATATGTATATCCCACTTCCCCAATAGAGATAATTATTCCTTATTTTTAATTTTGGGATTACTATCTTCAAATATATATCATGTTTTCGATAATGAATCTCATGAAATTTATGTTCACAATAGGCATAGGCTATAATATTTTCATTCAACACTAGTGCATAGACTTTTAACATAACTAAACTATCTATGTAAACCAAAATAAGTTCAACAAATCTGGACAATGTTTTTGGGACCATGTTTTATGGACAAGGAAGTAAGAATATATTCTATTACAGAGTGTTGTCCTTTATTGTCAAAAAGCTAAATAAATTAACTTTGGAAAGGAATTGGAAATATGACAATTATTTTATGATTTCTATTTCACATATATGATTATTTAATAGAAATTATGATGAAACCTTATGAATGAAAGGCGAAGTGAAGCTTCTTTCAGTCATATAGATTTCGGATTGGATGGAAATATACTATTGTAAGGTAGGGATGTTATAAAACATTCCTTGGAAACTCTGATGATGCAAAATTTGATCTATCAAGGGATATATATCTCAATAGTGGAGTTCGAGATTGAAGCATAAGAATGATTAATGAATATAGTAAATATATAAATGACAAGGGAATGTACAATCTGTAGGTGATAAAAAAACATTTTAACACATGCATGTTTGATTATTTCTTGGTATTTAGCAAGCAAGTGGAATCCCAAGATCAGAACAAAAAAAATGTAAAAGGAGATTATTGCATGAAATAATATTTTTTTCACACATGATTGATGTTAGTTTGGAATGTTGCATACAAGGCATGATTCGAGATCCAAACATAAAAAAATGGAATAGGCATAAACTGCTTGAAAGATTACAAAAAATTGAGAAAGATAAGGGTGGTGTGAAAGAGACTTGTGCACACAATGCGATGTCAAATTGGTTTTTTCAAGACACATTAGAATCATGCACGACACATTGGGGTTTTTGTGCGTAGGTGTCTACATGGTCTATAAATAAGAGGTAACCTCCTAATATTTTTAATGATCGACACTTAGAGAAATCCCAAGCACTGAGGTGAAATAGAATTTTATATAGAGTGGAGTATGTGAATAAAATAGTGACGCACACAGGAATGAGAATCTACATGCATGAAGGGAGTTGCGTGAAAGATTGAAGTTGTTCACAAAGGGTGTATCACTACAAATGTAAACTCTTTTTCTTGGGGAAAAAATGTTTTGCGCAACAAACCTAAAATGGTGCATGAAATATTTGGGGTATTCACACTTATTAAGTTGTGTGAAAGGGAGTTCGTACTGGCTTCTGTGTAGGAAAGTGATGATTTTTTACATCAGATAAAACTTTTAATGAATTGTAAAGAATGACTGAAACATTGTATTTTAGAATTTGTGCTAATAGGGTTAACATACTCTTTATGACTATCTTCAATGTGCAACATGAGTGTAAGGGTATATCCTACTCGTTGTATTCCACAATAATGGATTGTTTGTAGTGAATTTTGTGGAATTAGATTATTTCTGTACCATATCAAGGATTTAACTACTCTTGATGAGTAGTTAACCTTGTACATATTGTGTTCTATTGGTGGTGTGTGTTCTACATGGAAAAAAATCCTTAACAGTAGTCGAAGGATTTTTTCAAAAGGAATGGACACATAAAAGAAAAATATATCACTTATTCACCACCTCCCCCTATAAATTTTAATTGGATCTTGATGTAGTAACTTAAAATGTGAGGGAAGGTGTATTAGTAGGCCTCTTTTCCAATTACTTGAATGACCCATCAAACTCTTAATTCCATGGAAACTAAGAACATTTTCGATTTTTATTAGTTATCTAGTTTTAAAATAGTGACTAGTTTCTGAAAAATTATCAGTAATACCTTTCCTATAGTGACTCGAACCAATTAGCACATATTCTGTGTCAATTTTTTTTAATTTTAATAATATTAAATGAATCAAATCTTATTAAATAAAGCATTTATTTATCTTTCTAATCAAGGTACATAGTGGAAAGAATTCATACAATTGAGAACCTGAAATTTAGAATAAATTTTCATTGACAAATCCTTTAATAACCTTAGTGTATCCCTTCATATCAATCACAAAATTGTTTTTATTATATAAGTGAAAACATCACATAAAAATTAGCGAGGTTATATAGTTGGTAATGGTATGTTTATAATGGATGTTATGAAAAATTCGACATAATTCGAATAAAAATGTGGAATAACTGAAACATGGGACATTTAATCAATAAATTAAGCAGTATATTTCCTGAATAAATGACTATCAAATAATAAAATATTATAAATTTAAATATCTTGAAACCAATCCTTATATATTGTAAATAATTAAATATTCAATTGTGATATCAATAACTGAACATGTTGTAATGGAATGCATAATGTAAGACATCTAAAACATGTTGTTGTGGCCCTTTTAAAATACATCTAAATATTATCTAGGCCTTGTGCAATGAAATATTTGTAAATTGGTAACACCGTGTCCAAAATACAATCTAGATTGTCTATTAAAACCTACCAATGTATCGAGGGTCTATATCTGCAACACCCCGAGCTTCCACGATACGCTTCTCATTCAACAATGCAAAAGCTTGCATTGTACGCAAGTTCGAGTTCTAACACACCGCGACTAATCAAAGTAGCCATTATGAATAGTAATAACCACTTTTTAAAATTATAGAATTTTTATATTTCAAAATGTACTTCATTTTTGTATTTGTAATATTGAAATTATCCTAAGTTGATTTTTTTGTAACTTTCTGAGAACTTCCAATTTTTTTATAAATAGTGAAAAATACTTAAAACAACTTTTTTAATCAAAAAAATTTATTGTGATAAATTATACTATTTAGTGGTGTTAAAGTATAATTAGAATATATTTTTACCATTTTATCCAATGGTGGTCATTAGAATTAATTTAACATTGAAATTGGACATAAACAATTGCCAATCTTTTGATATAAATTGTTTCTTAAAAACACGCTATTTGTTGTGACAACGAGAATTAATTACAAAATTAATTAATGCAACTTAAATGTTTGGAATTTTGTAAAATGGACATCATTTTTGAATTCGGAATATCAATTATAGCTTAGGGTGAAATTTTATCATTGTTCTGAAAAACATAAATTTTTGATGAATTGTGAAACCACTAAGTGGTAGTTAAATAACTAATTTTTCATTTAAATGAAATATTACCACTTCTTTGATTTGATTTTCAAAAATCCGACATACATGGTTGTCATTAAGAAGTAAAATGTGGTTCAATGAGATTAAAATAATTTTTTGGTGAATAGTAACTTTTAAGTTCTTAATCGCGATTAGAGGTAATTAGTGTAGTTTAAGGTAAAAATAATGTTTTAATAATATTAAATGATATTGACACTTGTTATACTCCTATTGGATGAGTCATGGCCGACCAAGAAAATCCATGGGTCAACTTGGGGACCCCATGGTGCCACTTTAGTAGGAAAATGACATAAATACCTTTTATTTAATGTTAATGTAAAAATGACACAAACATGAAATGTTTTACTAAAACAATTTTTACATGAGGTTATACAAGTCATATTTTTTACTATAAAAATTAATTGGAAAGATAAAAAGATTTCCTATATCATAGTATTTTTTCTATAACTTTTAGACATTAAATAAATTAAATTATTTATGACATCATGATGATGCAGCGATGACCTCATTATTTAGCTATTTAAATAAAATGAGAATATAATGTAAAATCCAAGGATTACACTTGTCAAAAGCCTATTGGATGAGGATATTTCGAACCCTTATCACCTTATCCTCTAATTATACAAGTTTGGGAACTTTAGAATCTGAAAAGCATTGTATAATAGAATAACATTTCATTACTTTGCAAAAGTGCCCCTCCTCTCCACTTATAAAAGGCCCCCACCACTCCCACCTTATTCACACCTTCAAGCCATTTTTCTCAGCCAACCTCTGCCCAAATCCTCTCCCAACATCCCTCACTTACTCGTAGAAGCCTCACTTTGGGAAGAATTCTTCCCAAGGAAGCCTTTGTCTCAAATCAAAAAGAGTTACCCGATTTTTTAGGTAATGTCTTCTCTATTGTTGTTTTGTTTTATTTTTCTTCTCCAACCCCCTAAACACTTTTTATTCATTTATATTGAAACAAATAAAGTATCCTCAATAAACTAGGATGTTGTTATAAGAATTATTCGAGCTATACTTACACACACCTACATCTAATGGTTAAAGAACATACGGTTTCTGTGGATGGCGAATTTCTGCCTCACGAAACGCTGATTGTTCAACACTTAGATAACACCTTCAAAGGTGGCCATTAGAATGTCACTATATTTATATTTGATATATAATATTTTTATGTTTTACTTATGCTTCTGTATTTCTCATTTATGGAATACATAATGATTTCTATTATGGGTAAACGCGATAATTTCATTTTAGGAAGTGCGGACTACCGCCCCCTCAAAGTGATGTGAATCGTTAATGCCATATGTGGGATGTATAAAGGATGGATTAAAAGATGTTATATATGATGTTATACTGGAACTATATTATACCTTTATATAATTAAGATTTCATTACATTAAATACGAAATAGAAATGAAAGTAGCGTTCATGCGTATGTACGGCTTACCGTCTCCATGAACTGTGCATTTCATTTATTACCTCTAAATGTTATGTAATATTATGAATGAATGTATATACTGGATATATATGATATATATGATATCTACATCATGAATATAATTCTGGATATAATGGATATTTCACCACATGAACTACTTGTAATTATAAGAATGTTATTGTTGACACAAGTACCAAAATCGACAAAACGACCGTTATTAACTTAAATAATTACAAAAGGTTCATAACATTGTAATAAGTGATATAAAAAGGATAATGATATGGAAAATGGTTCTTAATAAGGTAGATATTAACTCTAGTTTATTATTCAGGAGGTTAAAGAACGGTTGAGTCAAGTTGGACACGAGGTAAGGGAACTTCTTAAACCAATTTCCATTCTTTGGGTTAATCTCTTACTTTCAAATTACGTCATTATATTATTATGTCCTATCTTTTATTTGTAATTTATTTATGTGTACTTATAGTGAATACACATAATAGATCTACTTTATTTAAAAAATGATCTTTGTAAGGGAACTTCTTAACCCAATTTCTATTCTTTGGGTTAATCTCCTACTTTCAAATTATGTCATGATATTATTATGTCCAATCTTGTATTTTTTTCATTATTTATGTGTTCTTATAGTGAATACACATTATAGATGTACTTTATTTAAAAAAAATTATCTTTTTAAGGACTTCGTCTCAATCCCTTTCATTGAGGCATATTTGGGTTTATACACAACATTCTTTTATACGGTGTATAAACCCCTTTGTCTTTTACGTTTATTTAAAAGGAATCTTTTTTATACGAAGCATTTTGCTAAACGACAAAAGGGAATGTTTTTCTTTTCGTACTTATGTGGCGAGAACGACTTCTCCGCCGTCGTGACCATTATTTGAGTTTCGGCTTCCTCTACAAGCCATCATTTTTTTTAATGATAAATAAATACAAAGTTTTAACTTTCTTTTATTTTGGTATTGAAAATGGTTTTGAAAGTGTTTTTATTATAACAATGTGTTGTATTGATATATTGTGATTGAAATGTGAAATGTTAAGTTTCCTTTATGCATGTTTTATGTGATACGATTATGTTATGGTTTATGATATGTTTAAACCTATTCATATGAGGAATGTATTGGACTTAATACGTGACGGGTGGATCCCGCTATAGCTCCTCGATGCATCGGTAGGTCTCATGAGACAACTAGACGTGGAATTGGCCGAGGCCCTTTCCCAATTTGATTAATGGTTTTGGCCGAGGCCTTAATCATTTTTGACGTCTTGGCTGAGGCCTTTAAAAAATGTTTCAGAATGTCTGGCATTATGCATTCCAGCATTATGAAAGTAGTTATTGATATTGCATGTGATTATTCGACCAGTAGAATATCCATGTGAATAAGTGAATGGCATTATCTCATTTTACTTTTGCCATATTATGTTGATGTTCAAGTTTAAAAGGCTTTTGTTTTAGTTATACATTGCCTTAAATGTTTATGTTTATTTATGAAAGCTTCCACAATATTGTTATCCTTACTGAGCATCTGAGCTCACCCCTTTCAATGTTTTAATATTTTCCAGGATGTGAAGAAGTATTTTATGAATGACCTGCAGGGATAGTCAGAAGAGGATATGAGTGTGGACTATGAAGACTTTGTTATTACTTTTTCACATTATGATGTAATGTTACATTTATGAATGTATGTAGTGTTTCCAAGGCTACTAAACTAATCGGTCTTTCGAGACATGATCTTTTGTGATCATGCCAATGTTCCGAAGTAATGCACCGACTCTGGGTAGCTGGGGTCGGGGCGTTACAGTTGGTATCAGAGGAAGTTTATTACTAACCTTCGAAGCTAGATTTAGATAAACTCTGATTAGAGCACATAGCCCAATGATTGACTTGGAGGATTAGTATAGAAGAACTTCTAAAATTTTGTTATTGTAGAGATTTTGTGAGTTTTCCGAGCAATACATCCCGGTCTGGATACGAGCAGGTAGAGGCAGCTTTGGCACAGATGTACCTAGGGGTAAAACCTGAAAACACCGCTTTGAACTAGACTCGAACGGGAACTGGATCACGACAACGGGCCTTGCTGCACTCTTGGTTACGAGACTCCAGGGGGATATTCTTAGGTTAATTCTCATTTTCTTTACAAACCACAATGAACTGTTATGAGTATATACCTCCTCAAATAAATCCTTTTTATGATAATGGATTATATCCATAAATAGTTCAATTTATGTTAAGTATTTTACAAGTATGGAATTATTTATTTTGATTCATAAACAAATCTAGTTTATGCCAATGTTTAGAAATGGCGCCTAGTGGAAGTAATGGAAACCGTATCAATGCACGCACTCCGTTTAGGGATTTCCCTCCTGCTCAAGATAATTATTGTGGATCTAGAGATACAACTGGTGCTGATAAACTTATTACCATACTAGGACAACTCACTCAGGTTATGAATAATAACCTTACTCGTATGGAGCACCCTGATCTGCAACGTGGAGGATCAATGTTAGACCGCTTCATGAGGCAACAACCACCAGCATTTAATGGGTGTACAAATCCATTAGTAGCTGAGCAATGGATAAACTCCTTAGAGAAATTATTCCACTTCTTGGGGAGTAGTGAAAGGGAAAAGGTTATCATGCAGTTTACCACCTCACTGGAGATGCTGATCAATGGTGGTCATTGATTCAAAACACAAAGGAAGATGATGACGTATCGAATATGGAATGAAGGGAGTTCAAAGAGTTTTTCCTAGAAAAATACTATCCTCATGACCATCGAGCAGATATGGAAAGACAATTTTTGAGTCTGAGACAAAAGGAGGATGAGAATGTCGTAAAGTTTGAGGCAAACTTTACAAGGTTAGCGAGGCATTCTGCAAATTATATACATAACCCAAGGAGTAAGATTGATCGTTTCCTTGATGGGTTAAAACCATTTCTCCATCGAGCTTTAGTATCACAATCCTTCTCATCATACGAAGATATTTTCTCGTGTGCTATCAAGACAGAAAAGGAATTCTCTAAGTCTTATGACAACAAAGTAAAGCAAGAGAAGAAGAGAACAGTGGAACAAGAGACAGATAAAGGGAAAAAGGGAAAGAAGGATTTTCAATTATGTGATAATTGTGGGAAGAATCACCCTGGTACATGCCTAAAAGGAATGGGAGTTTGTTATAAATGTGGAGAAAAGGTTCACCAGGATCGTGATTGAAAGGGAAAGAAAGAGGCTATCAAAGTTGAATGTTATAATTGTAGAGATATGGGTTATTATGCAAATGAATGTCCTAAGCGTCAGGGAAACATACCTCAGAAAAGGCCAAGGGATCAAGGAAAATCTTATACTGTTACTACAGTTGAAGCAGAATAACTAATGTAATGGTGCTTTTGGACTAATGGATTATATTCTGGTTATTAGAATAATGTGATATATATATAAGGATTGTACTACAGTACTTTTTTATTTCAGTAAGGTTTTAATATGATGAAGGTAATTATATTTTTAGTATTTGACAATAAGAGAAACTTTACTTTGTTTGGGGAATCTGATAAATTGATTTTGGAATTAAGAGACCTTTTAGAGAAAGTCTGGACAGAGGTATATTGGATAATTATAAAGGTTGGAGTGGATTAAGTTGATCTTTGGATAGTATTGTTTAAGAATAAAAAATTTATTAAGATTATTTTTGGAAAATTATGATACTACAGTTTTAGGAATAGGACAACCTGCAGGGTGGGGCATAACCCGTCGCGTCGGACAAAGCTGCAGAAATCGAACCCACAATCATGGTGCGAAAGGCCTTTATTTCCTACCACTAGCCTACAGGAAGTCCCTGGTTATTACAAAATAATTTTACCAATCTAAATGGTATGTGTTAACATTTTGAACCTTATAAAATTAGGATAAGTAAAATATTTTTGAGTTCTATTATCTTTTTGAGTGAAAGATGAGTTGAAGGTTGAAACTCTAAATGTCAAGATATATATATATATACCTATATCTTATTCAATGAATAAATTAATTCTTAAACTTTAGTAAAGGGATATTAAAATAGAAAAATGTGTTATCCTAATACCTTATGTCTCGTTGAACTGATGATATTTTAAATCAACATAGATTGAAGGCTTTGAGGCCCTCAATTTGACAGTTGATTGTGATTGATGACCTAAATAACTCCCTACAAATATTTACATTTTTCCTCCAATTATATGTCTCTAATTTCCACCAATTTTCTCCTAATAGAGATCATAATTGGGGGGTGACTTTTTCATTTCCTTTCCCTCTTATTAAGGCTAAATTTTATTAATCTTATTTCCGATGTGGGTTTTCCTCAAAGGTATTTTCTCTTTTCAACCTTTATTTTCAATGAAAAATTTCAAATTGCGAGGATGCAATTTAATGAAGGAGGGGATAATGTAACACCTCGAGCTTCCACGATACGCTTCTCAATCAATAATGCAATAGCTTGCATTGTACGCAAGTTCGAGTTCTAACACACCGGGACTAATCATAGTAGCCGTTATGAATAGTAATAACCACTTTTTAAAATTATAGAAATTTTATATTTCAAAATGGACTTCATTTTTGTATTTGTAATATCGAAATTATCCTAAGTTGAATTTTTTGTAACTTTCTGAGAATTTCCAATTTTTTTTATGAATAGTGAAAAATACTTAAAAAAAACTTTTTTAATAAAAATAATTTATTGTGATAAATTATACTATTTAGTGGGTTAAGATTATAATTAGAATATATTTTTACCATTTTATCCAATGATGGTCATTAGAATTAATTTAACATTGAAATTGGACATAAACAATTGCCAATCTTTTGATATAAATTGTTTCATAAAAACACGCTATTTGTTGTGACAACGGGAGTTAATTATAAAATTAATTAATGCAACTTATATGTTTGGAATTTTGTAAAATAGACATCATTTTTGAATTCTGAATATCAATTATAGATTAGGGTGAAATTTTGGCATTGTTCTGAAAAACCTCAATTTTTGATGAATAGTGAATCCACTAAGTGGTAGTTAAATAACTGATTTTTCGTTTAAATGAAATATTACCACTTCTGTGATTTGATTTTCCAAAATCCGACATACCTGGTTGTCATTAAGAAGTAAAAATATGGTTCAATGAGATTAAAATAATTTTTTGGTGAATAGTATCTTTTAAGTTCTTAATCGCGATTAGAGGTAATTAGTGTAATTTATGGTAAAAATAATGTTTTAATAATATGACATGATCTAGAATCTTGTCCTACTCCTATTGGATGAGTCATGGCCAACCAAGACAATCCATGGGTCAACTTGGGGACCACATGGAGCCAATTTAGTTGGAAAATGACAAAAATACCTTTTATTTAATGTTAAAGTAAAAAATGACACAAACATGAAATGTTTTACTAAATAAATTTTTTACATGGGGTTATACAAGTATTATTTTTGACTATAAATAGTAATTTAAAATTTAAAAAGATTTCCTACATCATAGTATTTTTTTTATAATTTTTAGACATTAAATAAATTAAGTTATTTATGACATCATATTGATGCAGCGATGACCTCATTATTTAGCGATTTAAATAAAATGAGAAGATAATGTAAAATACAAGGCTTACACTTCAAAAAAGCCTATTGGATGAGCATATTTCGAACCCTTATCACCTTATCCTCGAATTATACATGTGTGGGACCTTTAGAATCCGAAAATCATTGTATAATAGAATAACATTTCATTACTTTCCAAAAGTGCCCCTCCTCTCCACTTATAAAAGGCCCCCACCACTCCCACCTTATTCACACCATCAAGCCATTTGGATCGGCCATCCTCTGACCAAATAATCTCCCAACATCCCTCAATTACTCCTATAAGCCTCACTTTGGGCATAATTCTTCCCAAGGAAGCCTTTGTCTCTAATCAAAAAGAGTTACCCGATTTTTTAGGTAATGTCTTCTCTAATGTTGTTTTGTTTTATTTTTCTTCTCCAACCCCCTAAACTCTTTTTATTAATTTCATTGGTAACAACACCAGTATCCTAAATATACTAGTATGTTGTTATAAGAAGTATTCGAGCTACACTTACACGCACCTACATCTAATGGTTAAAGAACATACGGTTTCTGTGGATGGCGAATTTCTGCCTCACGAAACGATGATTGTTCAACACTCATATAACACCTTCAAAGGTGGCCATTAAGATGTCACTATATTTATATATGATATATAATATTTTTATGTTTTACTTATGCTTCTGTATCTCTCATTCATGGCATACTTTATGATTTCCATTATGGGTAAACGCGATAATTTCATTTTAGGAAGTGCGGACTACCGCCCCCTCAAAGTGATGTAAATTGTTAATGCCATATTTGGGATGTATAAAGGATGGAGTAAATGATATTATATATGATATTATACTGGAAATATATTATACGTTTATATAATTATTATTTCATTACATTAAATACGAAATAGAAATGAACGTAGCGTTCATGCGTACGTACGACTTACCATCTAAATGAACGGTGCATTTCATTTCTTACCTCTAAATGTTACGTAATATTATGAATGAATGTATATACTAGATATATATGATATATATGATATCTACATCATGAATATAATTCTGGATATAAGGGATATTTCACCACATGAACAACTTGTAATTATAAGAAGGTTATTGTTGACACAAGTACCAAAGATCGACAAAACGACCGTTATTAACTTAAATAACTACATAACATTCATAACATTGTAATAAGTGATATAAAAAGGATAATGAATTTGAAAATGGTTCTTAATAAGGTAGATATTAACTCTAGTTTATTATTCAGGAGGTTAAAGAACGGTTGAGTCAAGTCGGACACGAGGTATGGGAACTTCTTAACCCAATTTCCTTTCTTTGGGTTAATCTCCTACTTTTAAATTACCTCATGATATTATTATGTATTATCTTGTATTTGTAACTTATTTATGTGTACTTATAGTGAATACACATAATAGATCTACTTTATTTAAAAAAATGATCTTTGTAAGGGAACTTCTTAACCCAATTTCTATTCTTTGTGTTAATCTCCTACTTTCAAATTAAGTCATGATATTATTATGTCATATATTGTATTTTTACATTATTTATGTGTACTTATAGTGAATACACATTATAGATGTACTTTATTTAAAAAATGATCATTTTAAGGACTTCGTCTCAATCCCTGTCATTGAGGAATATTTGGTTTTATACACAACTTTTTTTTATACGGTGTATAAACACCTTTGACTTTTACGTTTATTCAAAAGGAATCTTTTTTATACGAAGCGTTTTGCTAAATGACAAAAGGGAATGTTTTTCTTTCTGTACTTATGTAGCGACAACGACTTCTCCGCCGCCATGACCGTTATTTGAGTTTCGGCTTCCTCTACAAGCCATCGTTTTTTTAATGAAAAATAAATACAATGTTTGAACTTTCTTTTATTTTGGTATTGAAAATGGTTTTGAAAGCGTTTTTATTATAACAATGTGTTGTATTGATATCTTGTGATTGAAATATGGAAATGTTATGTTTCCTTTATGCATGTTTTATGTGATACGATTATGTTATGGTTTATGATATGTTTAAACCTATTCATATGAGGAATGTATTGGACTTAATAAGTGACGGGTGGAGCCCGCTATAGCTCCTCGATGCATCGGTAGGTATCATGGGACAACTAGATGTGTAATTGGCCGAGGCCCTTTCCCAATTTGATTTATGGTTTTGGCCGAGGCCTTAATAATTTTAGACGTCTTGGCCGAGGCCTTGACAAAATGTTTCAGAATGTCTGGCATTATGCATTCCATCATTATGAAAGTGGTTATTGATATTTCATGTGATTATTAGACCAGTAGAATATCCATGTGAAGAAGTGAATGGCATTATCTCATTTTACTTTTGCCATATTATGTTTATGTTCAAGTTTAAAAGGCTTTTGTTTTAGTTATACATTTCCTTAAATGTTTATGTTTATTTATTAAAGGTTCCGCAATATTGTTATCCTTACTGAGCATCTGAGCTCACCCCTTTCAATGTTTTAATATTTTCCAGGATGTGAAGAAGTATTTTATGAATGACCTGCAGGGATAGTCAGAAGAGGATATGAGTGTGGACTATGAAGACTTTGTTATTAGTTTTTCACTTTATGATGTAATGTGACATTTATGAATGTATCTAGTGTTTCCAAGGCTACTAAACTAATCGGTCTTTCGAGACTTGATCTTTTGTGATCATGCCAATGTTACGAAGTAATTCAACGACTCTGGGTAGCTGGTGTCGGGGCGTTATAATATCGGCCTCTATCAACACTTAAGTAGTCCAATATATGTATCATATGAACAGATTAAAAAAAATTGACATAAAAATTAATATTTAATCTATAATATGAAATTTAAAAACATTAGATAAAAAATAATAACGACAGTGAACCATATATTGTACAATGAATTGTGTCAACATAGTACATCCCTAATATTATTAATCATATTCTATCAATAAGAATAATAAGTTTGATATCATTGTATTATATCCCCATTTAGTCATATGTAATTTTTAAAAAAATATTATATGATGGAAATTGATTTTGAATGATCACATAGAACATTTTTAATGAAAAATTAATTTTCAATAAAAATTACCATTTTAAATATTAATCAAGAAAAAACATTCAATTTGTGAATAACTTATTCATTGAAAATAAATGTTAAAAACTCATAATTTTAAGAACATTAGGAAATGAGTTTTTATATAAAAAACCAAAACAAGAAATGCATTCATCATAAAACTATAGTCATTATGGTGAGTAATTTGATACATGTAGTATAAGTTAAAAATTATATCATTTTTTTCATCATACAAATTTTAGACAACTTCATCATTATAAAAATAAAAAAAATCACTAAAAATACATTAAAAAAGATAAAAAGTGGTAAAAATTTATACATTAAATAATTTTTAGAATTCTAAAACATTTTTTAATATTTATAGAAAACAAGGTTTTGGAAGAAGAAATATTTTTTGGTCGAAGGTAGAATTAAATTTGGATAGTTTGAAAAACATTTTTTTAGACATTTTAAGTATAAATGAGAGAGTAAATGATTCAGATATATGAAAAATATCACTAATAATTAGGGTAGAAAATATTTAATGATTCAATGATATAAAATTTAAATAATTATATAAATTAATTATTAAAAAACATTATTGAATAATGAAGAAATTGTGAAATAAAGCCCTACTACTTTAGTAACATTTGAATAATAGGAACATTAAAAGAAAAGAAATTAAATGAAATGATAAATTAAATAATGATTAACGAATTAATGATATGAACTAAAAATAGGACATTATATAATAAACAAACAAGAAATAAGTGGTGGATATGGAATATGTCTTATAAGATATAAGTGAGATGAGAAACAATTACCATGAGTTTTACATTTCACATATTTTTATAATCTTCCTGAATAATTAAAAAAATTATTTAATTACATGATGAAGAATAGATATTCAGGTTTATTATTCATTTAAATTAACTTATTACCATGTTATATATGATTTCCCAATCAATAATTTTTATGTTTAATATTTTGATTATTTTTTTTAAATATGTCAAAAACGAATTTTTATGTTTGACAATGTTCAAAGGGAACACAATTTAAAAAACAACAATAAATAAATATTTACCATATTTATACCAAAATTATAATTTTATATCAAAAAATTAATATTTTATGAAAGATGAACTATGTTACAATCAAGTAGGCTATAAGAAAAATGTACACATGAGTAACATTTCCATGTTTCATAGATCATTCTTGAAAAGGTTGTTAGTAATATTTTATATATCCATAATAATCATAATATAATATCTAAAGTATTATTTATTTAAATATAATTATATATATCATTTATATGGTGTAGTGATGAAAATATATTATTATCACATTTCGTAGGCGTTAATCCACATTTACATGAATGACATTAAAATTTTATTATGTAAGAAATAAAATTATATATATTGTATTTTAAATATAAAAATATTTCATTAATATAATAATTATGTAATATATGTCTTATATATTCATTAAATTTATCATTCCATCCATTTATTTTGTTAGTGGAAAATGAACCATATCACTTCTTGTGGTGGTAGTACGCTGTAAACATGAGTTATGTTATTGTATCCCATGTGGAATGTGAGGTAAAAAATATACTTTTTAAATAATGAATCTAATTGTATTCTTCTACGGTTTATATATAAAATAATAATTCCAAATGATAATCTTGACCATCTATTAGAGCTGTTGATGAAAAATGTGTCCCATCTTTTCAGGAGGCAGAAGTTTGTGGTACACACAAGGGACACAATAATTTCCCATTTGAGGGAAGTGGATTTGGAAAAAATTCATTCCCATTAAATAATTATATCCAATTATTTTTTTACACATTTTTTAGAATAATAAACTAATTATATATAAAGGACATGGAAGAATGAATAAATTAAAAATTAATTGTTGTGAAATTTATATCTTATCAGAACACCACTTTTGGGTTATACCTATAGTATTATTTATAGGTATTATGATCAAAAAAATGATTCTTGGATGTGGGGTTAATAATTGAGAATTTATTTGTGTATTTAATGGAAGAACCCAAATGGGATGAAGGTGTTAATAAGAGAAGATAACATGTAGCCTTTTATAGGTGAGGTGAGTGGTATACTAGTAATTTTTTAATGTAAAAGGAATACATAAATTTTTTACATACTAATGTGGGGAAAATTTGTTATTATGGATCATTAACCTAGTGATGTTATAAATATCTAAATATAATAGGTTTTAGATATGTTTTTTTACTTTACTCTTATGTTTTTATTTTAACTCTAATTAAAAAAAAATTATTTAACCATGGTAATTAATTTCTACTATTTTCAATATTAATTTTTGTTAAAAATATTATAACCTCATTATGTAATATATAAAATTATTTTTATAAATATAACATCTTTTTTTGGAAAATTCTATTTTTCTAAGTGGAAAAATCAATTTAAAACTAATCTCAAATAGCTGACGAGAAAGTGTGTTTTCAAATAACAAATGCTAAAAAATACTCATTGTTTCTATGTCTAAAATTAATATAGTAATTATTAAAAGTACGAAAATAGAAATAATTTATATATAATATAAATAATTGAAGTTTTAATATATTTTAAATTATAATTTACTACTATAAATAAATTAAATAAAAAAAATGTTTCCAATTGATGTTTCTTATTTTTTATTATTCCTAAAAATCAAAAAATTATTAAAATTCAAACTATAATTATATTGATATTATGAATTTAAAAAAATGATGAATATTTTTTAAAATTTATATTATAAAATATCTAAAAATTAATTGTAATTTTTTTTCACAATTCATGGCTAAAACAATATACCAAAAAGTGTATTTTGTGAGGAAACATTTCCACCCGATTAAAATCATATTCATATAATTTACTATAATTAGATAAAAATTTAATTTATTTTACGAATATTTAAAAAATATAATTTACATAATATATTAATAATAATTCATAGCCACCATATTAATGGCACAGTTATATTGGTCATGGTTGAATAATAATATTTTAATAGTGTATCGTGTATCAAGAAGCTCGTTATATCAAAAGATACTGAATAGATTTAATTTAATTTAAAAGAAATATAATATAATTTTTGGGGGATTATACACTCTTTAAATATTGTTTTCTCATTCCACAAATTCAATATAATATGATGTTTCAATTTTTAGTATATTGTGATATTAAAAAACTTGTCCAAGGAAACATAAAATATCTACCACATATGCCAGTTAGAGCCATACCTTAGTTTCATATATTTTTAATTTGTAAATATATATAATTTTTCTAGTGATAAGATCCTATGGGAATGATATTTCCTCTATCTAAAACTCAAATTTTGTATAAATTTCAGGTAGTCATTTTTCTAAACATCATTATTATATAATTAAAACTATTCTCATGACCATCCATGAAATTAGAGTATATGAAAACATGATCAGTAATGAAGACCAAATTTTTTTAATGTGATATGTAGAGTCATTATTGAATAATGGTATAATTATTTCTTTATAATTAGTGAGTTTTAATGGAAAAACTATTAACTAATATTTTTCATTCCTTGTTAGGAAGGTAGTTTTGTGAATATATTCTTCCATCACATTTAAATGATGATATCCTGAATGAAGGGACATTATAGAGAAATACAGAGCCCCATATAGTCTATATAAATATTCATAATTCAATTATATGCGATGAATTTTATTTATTTATTTTTGAGTTATTTGTAACAAATATAGATATTCATTTAGAAATCATTTTTTATGATAAAGAGGACTCTTTAACCCTAATAGGATGTAATCAAATATGTAAAAATATTTCAAATATTCTTTTGGAAGAATTTATTATGTTAATAAAAAAATATGGTTTATATTATTTATGGACATGTGGATATGAGTAAATATATATGTATCCTTTTAATTGGGAACTCGACAACTTAGTCATAAGGGAGACGATGATACACATTTGTTAAAAAATAAATTTCCTTGCAGTTGATGTAATATTTATATAGGGTTTTTCATCCATTGCCAATATAGCATCCGACACAAATAATTGAAGTGAAACATGATTTTATGTGTTGTTAATCTCATAAAAATTGATCATGGAGGATTTATATACATTCGAGGAAAAAATTTCCCCATTTTTGTTCTCAAATAGTGCTCAACACCCATGTTTTGACCTGGTGTTAGAATAGTTATACTAATGATTCATGATATGAAATAATATATATAACCAGAAAAAAATATGTTCACAATCATCAAAAAAATTACAAAAATTCCAATCCTTATATAATTTTTGGGATCCACCACAGTTTTAGTGACATCATATTCATTTTTATTCTCAAAAGGAAATAAACTCAACTATTATTAATTTTCTCTGAAAACCCTAAACATATGGAATTATATCACATAATTTGTATGTTACTTGAATGTGATATAAAATATCTCATTTTTATTGTTGATGTAAAGTGGATTTTACAATAAATTTTATTTTCCTTTATATCTCTTTATAATTGAATAGTCTGATGCCCCTATTTTTCACAATTTTCAGATCTTCTGTTTACCTTGAGAATGTTTTACTAATTATTTTATCCAATTTATTTACATTAAGGATGTTTTATTTTTTGCACCATAAAATTTATTTGTTGATCCTACAAATGAAAAATAATCTTGACATTATTAATTCTATGTCATCAAGATATCTAATCGTTGCCTATATAAATATCTATTTTTAGGGAAATGAAAAGAATTACTTCATATCATTCAAAACCTCAAATTGAAAAATATTTATATAGATACATCTTTATCCCACTAATATAATATTCTTACTTAATTTCTAGTTTGATGATAATTTTTGTGGCATTACATGGATTCTTTTTGATTTTTTCCATATACTCACATATATAATCATCATCCATTTATATAAGTTTGATGCCCTCTATCAATATTTTATGAAAAAGTATGGGGAAAGAATTTATTGAAAGTAATTTCAATGAATCCTCCCTAATCCATGGAATCAATTTAATATTTGAACATTTTGTTATTTTTGAACATCCATAAATTATAATCATCCCATTTATTATGACGTATATAATGCATGAATTTATAATTTATGATAATTGGTGGATATTTAATATTTTCTCAATTAATTTTATCTATTCTTATATTATGAGGGGTTCAAAATATCAACTAATGTTAGTACTCCATTTTCATATAAATTAATTACATACAACTATATCATTTGTAGTAGAATGTGGGAGTTCCCTCAAATTCATGTTATTATGCATAACATGATTCAACTAATCCAGTACTACCCCGATGATCCTACCTTTTAGTCCCATATGGTTAGGCATATCATTATGTAAATCATTACATATCATATCATGAGGGGTTGTTGAATAGTTCCTCTTGTTTTCCACCAACATATAGAACAGAACAGTGATAAAATTACATTAAATAATGAACATAAAAACTACAAACCATGAAATAATACCTAATAACATTTAAATGAACAGTTTATACAATCTTATGAGACTCTAGGATTAAATCTATGTTATCTATTATAATTTCACATTTAGGTTTTGTAACCTATCAATCTATTCATTTCATTCAATAATGTTAATATATATTTTTTCAAATCATATCTTTCAAGAGTGTACAAATAGGGGTGGAATAAAGAATCATTACATCATCTGGTGACCTAGTTAATACAAATGGTTCCATTTTATTGGTTATCCACAATAGGTAATACAATGCCAGAGGAAAATTAATTTGTAGTACCCATATATGTATAAAATTTGTTACAAGACATATCCTTTATTTACCAGAAAAATTATAGGACATTTTTTCAACTCATATAAATATCTCTTGTTTTTATAGTACATTATTATAGTCCTAATATCCAAAAATTAGACCTTTCTTTGATTCTAACAGTAATTCCTCAATAATTTTACACATATTTCTAAATTATATTTATGATAAATTTCTAATAAATAAAAAACCATAGATTTCAAGGTATATTTTCATTTGATGAATATATTCCCAATACATGTAAAACAAACTAAAACATAATATATTTATATGATTCACCATAATAGAATAATTAACATGTTTGAGATACCAAAACTATATTTTACGACCTTGAGAATAAATTAACAAAAAGGGGTGAGAAAAGATTCCAAGTATATGAGTAAACATTAAAGAAAATAATAAGATATGAGTCAAAATTCTAAATGTGATATAATTAGAAAAATGAATCGTGAATTTTAGTAGTGAGGAAGAACATAACTGACATTGAATCATATCCACATGGATACCAAGAATAGTGGTACAGATATATAGAATGGCATAATCTTATGTGAAGGATAACTTCCAAAAAATATCTCATTTTAAATAGATTCCCATCATATATTAGTCTTACTTCATAATATCATATATAACATTTCATGAGTAAAAAAAATAACTAATTAATTATAACACAACCATTGGTAAACCATCATAACATATTCCTGTTTATGTGTGGAATAAAAGGATATAAATCATAACGAATGAACATACTAACAATACATGGAAATAAATGAGTTTCATAATCCTAGCTCGCATCATCATCAGATAATATTTTGAAAAAAATTCCAAAGATAAAAGGGATTACAATATTTGGACGTTCATAAATAGCTAAATAAATATATGTCTCAAAATAGATAGTTAATTTACAAAAAAAAATTATACTATAATATTATAGAAATATTAAACGAAAAAAATGTTTTCATATTACCTAATTTATTTTAATGATTGAATTTGAGAATTTACATTATGGAATGTATTCCCTCATTAATGGAAGAAATAATTAATTTAGTATGTAACACCGCAAGTTTTTAAGATATTTATTGATGGTTTTTGAAATGTTTCACTACATGAATCTATTTATTTATCTATATTTTAGGACGTTTCATGCAATACATTTAGTGTAGCATGAATCACATACAAGACCGAGTTTAAAAGAATTTATAAATAATAATAAAATATTTTTATTTAAATGAATGAAATCATATAGTATTTGGATAAACGGGTATGAAAAGGATTAACTATATTAGGAAAATATATGGTTTAATGTTTTATTACATTGAATATTTTGGGGCGTAATTATTTGTTAATGAAAATAAACACTATTATAAAAAACTAAATTATTTTATAAGAAAATATTTTGTATATTAATTAATACAAATTAGTAGTGGTGATATATTTTAATGTATTTTTTCTATTATAAATTAAACTAATTTTTATCATTCATTATATTTTATTTATAGTGAAGTGAAAATAACAATACCTATTATACAATGAATTTTTTAAAAAAACTATGTGGTCTCCTTTTTGACACATATTTTAAAATTTATTATTCCAATATTTTTAAAATTAATTTGAAAAAAAATATAAATTTTTTTAAATCAATATGTAAAAGTTATCATTTGTTGAGTTTTTCAAGATGTTATGATATAGATTTATTTATCATCGAATAGTCAATTATATTTTTCAGCAGTAAATTTAATATGTTTTATGGAATTTATTAACATCGATATTATTTTTAATAAGGTTATTAATGTAAAAATGTATCAATTATGTATCATTAAAACCAACAATGGTCATTAGAATGAATTTAATATTTATTATTGATTTAAAATATTTTTAAACTATTGAATCAAATCATTTTGAGAAACATTTTTTCATCCCCTCAATGAGGGTAATTTTAAATGAAAATTTCCCATTTCTATGAATTGAATTTAAAATAATTTATTGATAATTATTAATAAAAGTAATATATATTACGAAATATTTATATATAATGTTATAGCCAGAGTTTAGAGAAAAAATAGTAAAATTTATTTACCATGATTATAGTTAAAAAATGTTTACTGTGAGTAAACATAATATGATAAGGGTTAAAATAACATAAATATTATCTAAGACCCATTTTATAGAAAAATTTAATCATTTTCAGCTCAATTATTCAATATTATCCCATTTTTACTTTTATGGCATGTGGAAAACATGGTCACATATTTTTCATTAGAAAAATTATAGTTTTTCACACACTTAACTTATAAACTCCCACTCCACTCCTCTCCACATTAAATAATAATAAAAAAATGTATTAGAATATTCTATGAAAATTATTTTAATTAATTTTATACCCTCATTTTAGAGGCCTATGTTTTCTTAAGAAGACCTCATATGAAGCCTTTATTTTTAATCCTATAGTGGCTCTAGGAATAAAAGGTAGAATTCCAAAACATGTGTTTTCATTTTATTTCATCATCGTGTACAACTAATCATTTAAAAATATGAAAAAAATTATATACAATATACTATTTATTTTTAATTTCGTATTAACAATTTTTTATTTTATTTTTTGAAAAACTAAACATTTATAACAATAAATTTATTTCAATTTTTCTTCCAAATATTATGAACATAAATTTATATTTTGTTACAATCCCTAATTATTTTCTCTTTATATTGTGTCTCAAAAACAAATTACCCTTTTTTGATAACTCCTCTGGACAAACATCAAGGACATATAGAGGGACCCAAAAGTTTTAACTCATTTGAGGTCATATCCTAATGGCTCACACATAGTATGGTTAAATATTGAATTGTCCACACTACAAGAATATAAGACTGTTTATAAGGCCAATGTGGTGTGCGGACATACTTTGGTCTTAGGTTTCCTTAATGGTCTACAATCAGAGTGTGTGGGTAGTTTTTTTATTTTTCAGTCATATAAGGAATACTTTTTTATAAAACATTCAATCTAAATACATTCATTTTAACGTGGAGTCAAAATTTTAAATTGAAATTAATCATGACCATCAAATCACCTCTCTATTTTTATCTTCAATGTGATTTATCATATATCAAGTGTGATCTAACATTTCAAACTCTTGAAATATATTTACTCTACAGTGCTTAGTTTTTCCTCTACTTCCTATCATTTGTTAGTCCATTTGTATCTTTTACATCTATTGGAAAAAATGTTTCTTTTTCACGACTCGTCCTCGGGGCCCGTGCCGTGACTACCCCAAGCCTGCCTTCCATAGGCCAGGGGCTGGCGACTAGCACCAAAGGCATAAATACTGATAACTGGGAAGGCATTGCATTTATAAAAGTAAACAAAACACCACAGAGAAGATCTCAACAGATAACCTCTACTAAGGTATATGCCCATACATATACCTAAGTTATCAAGTAACCCATATCAATAATGAGGAAACACAAATATCATGAAATCAACAGATAACAACCACCCAGGTATATGCCCATACAAATACCTATGTTATCATGTGACCCATCTCAATCAAGAGGTAAACACAAAGATCATAGACTCAGCTGAAACCAGGATTTTTATTATCGAAACTATAACTACTGAAGAGCCCCGTCTCTAGAGAGTACAGTGGTCCAGTCATGACTCCGAGGTACTGCGCACTAACCTAAGACTGCTGAGGTACTCCTCATGTCGAGTACCGCGGGTCAGCCACCCAAACACAGTAGTGCTTCCCGCCGGGGTATGTCACCCAAACATAGTAGTGCACACCCCCTAGTAGCCTGATGAGGTACTCTCCGGATGAGTACTGCGGGTCTGCACTGTCACACAGGTAGTGCTCCGTCCACCATGGGTCTGCACCCAAACAAAGTAGTGCTCCGTCCACTAGACTAGTCGACTTACTCCAAGTCGAGTCGGTCAAGCAGTCGTCAGGTCTCAGTCAGCTACATGGTCTTCGTACTCCACACGCTCGTCTCTGGGAGGGTCCACTCCATGATCTACAGGTCGATACTCCAAGTATCTCAAAGTCACACAAATAATTATCTCAATGTACCGCCTCATCATAGGGGTCTCAACGCAACAGACGTCACGTCAATCAGACACCCGGTCTGTGAGTTATTAGCCTTTTCGTCCCAGGGGCCCGTTTGGTTTCGTGAGCGAACCAACCCGGTCGTATCTCAACTGTACCTCGAACTCTCATAGGGTATACTCATAGGGACCGTTTCTCAACGAGATCACCAATGCTGCTGTCGGTTCGTCAAACGGACGTCTGGTCTGAAAGATAACAGCTTTTCCGTTCCAAGGGACCGGTTGGATTTCGGCTACAATCCAACCAAGCCTCTATCCAACAGTAACCAAAACATGGGCGATGTATGCCAAATGTTCTGTCTCGTCAAGAGGATTTCAAGAAGATAGACGGCGCGTCAATCGGACGCCCGGTCTGTGAGTTATTTGCATTTTCGTTCCAGGGGCCCTGTTGGTTTCGTGAGCGAACCAACCCGACCGCACTCCGACAGCATCCAAACCTCGAGCAGAGTAAGGGAAAAGAACCTTCTCACTTAGAAGAATCCACCAAAGTCGACGACACATCAATCGGTAATCCGGACCTCACGATATAAGCGTTTCTGCTCCGAGGGCCTGGTTGGTTTCGTATCCGAACCAACCCGGATGAACCCAAAGTGTTCCGAAACTTTGAGTGCAATATACCGAAACGACCGTCTCGATCCAAGGATCGCATCTCCAATGATGGTGCATCGATGGGAGGTCTACCTCTCAAGATACGAGCGAAATACCATGAGGGGTCCGAAAATGGGGGTTTCGGGTCCGTACCGACCTGGCCCGAGACCCCCTGGGTCGGCCCGAACTAGGTCGACCCAACCCGGGTGCGGGTCCAGCCGGGCTAGCGCGGTCTGGCCTGGCTGGGTGCGGCCCGGCCTGGTCTACCCAAGCCGGACCGGCTCGGCCGGGGGTTAAGCCGAATGGCCGAACTGTGCGGGGGGGGGGGGGGGGGGCTGCCCCAACGTGAAGAGCCGCGACCCCGCGGTTGGCGCCACCCGTGCCAGCGGACGCGGCAACCGGCCACGTCCTGCCGATCCCCCCCGGTCCCGCGCGGTCGCGGAACCGTGCTCCGCCGCCGCGGCTTCAACCGCGGTGGATTCTTCCGGCAGCGCTCCAAGCACCGCCACCCCCGACCGTCGGTGCCGCCGCACCGGCGCGGCACGCCGGCAGGGGCTTCCGCGAACCACTGGACGCGCTCCTGTGGTCCAACTCACATGTGGCCTTCGCCATTTGTCACACCAGGATCCGACTTTCGCCGCAAAGGTCCCACAATGCCCGCTCTTCTTCGCTTGTCGTCGCCCGTCAATCCGCACGTCAATTACCAAAAGGCGTCGTCTTCGTGGTTCTCCGGCGCGACGCGAAGGAGCCGCGCCCCTTCGCCGTGGCCCGACTCCGTCCATGGATGTCATTGGGTTTCTCCGACATGGGGTGACGGCATCACATCCTTGTTCATTTTCATGGCGCGGCGTGACGGAGCCGCACATTCCTTGCCGAACGTTTCCGTGCGGTGCGACGACACTGCACCATTCCCATTTCAATCCACAAAAGGAACCCACAAGGATAAGGAGGAGGGTTGGCCATGTTTGTGCGGTCTAGCCCCCTCTCATTAAATTATAGAAAAAGGTCATATTTCACGAAACAAAATCAAGGTAATAATCACGAACAAATTAAATAATAATCCTCAACATCAATACGCATGAACGAACGATCCGTGGATCAACCTGGAATTGGTTTGTCCGCGCTCGTCGTTCGTTTCTCAAAAGGTAAGAGAACACCAAAAATAAAATTCCCCTACCTTGATAAAAGATGTCGCATGTCGGGCGTCGCGGAAAACGTCATCGCGAGGAAAGAATTTGTTGGTGATGTCGGAGTGCGTCTGATGCGGTATCTCCTCACTTGTCGCGAAGAAGAGAAAAGATGGCACATCTGTTGTTCTTCACGGAACCGGCATTCTTCGTCAAAGAATATTTCATTCTTCGTCGAGAAGGAAGTCCTCTTCTTCTTCACAAGAATTCTCTCCCAATCTTCCTTAGCACAACGAAAGCCCTACCAAAATAAAATAATAAGGTACCCTCGTTATTTTATTAACAGAAGCCATTTCAAATTTCAAAACTCAAAACACTAAATTAAGTAATTGAGTAGGTTCAATTTATTAATTTGTGTATGTTGGCAAGAGTTAAGGTAGGGAGAGATAAGGTCCTCTTAAATGTTGGGAGTGTTAAAGAGGGGTTTCTTTGAGAGTTACAAATTAAAGAGGGTGGAAAATGTTATGAGAGTTATGTGAAGTTGTAAGGTTGTGGCTCGTGTGGGCCCCACCTCACTATTATCCTCACATGTGTAGTTAGGTGCCCCTACCCAACTCCACAATGTAGGATATATCCACTTAGATACAAAAATAAAATTGTTCGACAATTTTATTCACTTCATATATAACCCACAAATTTTAACTTCTCATCCCGAGAAAACGCATCTGCGGTAAGGGTCCCCTTATGAAATTACCGGCGTTGCGAGTTCATCGGTGCCTTCAGATTTCAATTCCGAGCACCGGTTCAAATGTTATAAAAACTAGCTCGTTGGTTCACTAAACGTACCCGAGCTAAATTTCGGAAAGTGATTCTAGGCACACCGGGCCTCGGAATCAGGCGCCGTCAAAAACTGCGTTCTTGTAAAATTCAAAAGAAAATTAAGTAAAAATTTTCCATGAAATTTACGGGTCTTTAAATTACTCCCACCTCAGGGATTTACGTCCCCATAAAGCTTCAACACAAACTAGGGTCACAAAAGTGGTATTGAGCACGCATCTGAGCCTTCCGCTCCCATGTGCTTACCTAGAGATTCTGTACTGCCAAAGAAAGCACACCCGAGGAATCAACCGTCCTCATAGGATTTGCTCTTGTCGATCCTCGAATCCCACTGGAACCTCTGTGGAAGTAACAACATCGTCATCGTCCTGCTCCCCATGGTCGATGATATGCGAAGGGTCGAGCATCTATCTCCTCAGTTGAGATACTTGGAAAACGTCATGCACCTAGTGCAACTGAGGTGGATGGGTCAAGCGGTAAACCACCTCACATACCCAACTGAGGACCTCAAAATGTATGTTGAAACTCGGAGATAACTTGTCGCCTTGGCCATATATCCATAAACCTTGTCGTGGTGAGACCCGTATATGGATGTGATCATCATCCTCAAACACCAGAGGTCTCCAATTCCTGTTAGAATTGGAACTCAAAACGATTGCTTCCACGAAGGTACGGTTGACCGACTCATGATTGATCGGTTGCACCCTCCTGTGCATGAGTTACCCTGTACTGCCTGGGGTTTCCTTTTTCACTGACCAAGGAAAACCCATTTCGACGTCATAGTTAAACCAAAACATTTTTCCCTAATACCATCAATTTGTGTATGAACTGTGATTTCCTAGTCCATACTCAAACAAACGTCGTAAGTCCTCGACGCTGCCACCAAGAGATTTCAACTGAAACTCTCGCCTTGTGGGTCTGACCACACTGTCGGCATAAGTGTGATTATCGAGTCTCCTCCCAAGGTATCTCCAGACGTGAGTGTCATGTCCATGGCTTCCGAAAACTCAAGGTCTGGAACTAGATTTGCGAAAGCAAGGAATGGTTCATATCGACGTATGTAAATACAACAGCTAGTAGTGCATACATACTGTCCCTTGAATCATTTTTAGAGCCATTGGGTCACACTCCTTGACCGCATGCAGCCGAATTCTTCTTCCGCCTTCTAGCTCCCTGAGCCTGGCGGGGATAAATAAGGTGGGTGGTTGTAGCATATTAAGATGTACACTAACTCATACTGCTCTCCTAGCTCTGCCTCCACGTTTGCTGCTCCGCAAACTCATCTCCCCTTAAATCTTCCTCTTATTTAAACATTTAACACGCTTGAGTCTCTAAAACTGGAGCCGGTTTTCTGTTTCTTACTTCACTGTGCAGTCTTCATCCGCTCCTGCAAGAGCTGTACCTTCTTTGCATATGATCTGAAATAGCTGCTAAAATTTATCCTTTGCCGAAAAGAGAAACTCAGTCTCATCCCCTGGATGAACAACTCCCATTGCCTAATACAGTCAATCCTGACATGAGTGATGTATTCATGCCATGGATGACGTCGTAAGGCCTCGACGTAACTACCAAGAGATCCAACTGTCACTCTCGCCTCCAAGGGTCGAGTCACACTGTCGGCATCATTGTGAGGTCACCGGGTCTCCTCCCATAGAAATCTCTAAAGTGAGGGTCAAGTCAACAGTTTTAACTAGGACCACTCAGTATCAACCAAACAAAAGGACAGGAAAGCACACAATGATAAGTGTATTTTTTATTATTACAGCTCATAGTACAAAGACACAAATACAACAGAAACATGGAACTAGAATTAAAAGAGACGTATCCACTAGTTCCGCTCCTGTCTACCTGCTCCCGGAGCTCTACTGCCTTGTCCACTGCATGGCTATTGCTCAAGAACCCGCCGCTACTTCTGCCTTGGTGGCTCCTCCAAAGCCTACGGATCAACTATACGAGGAGTCAGACAGTCATGTTCCAGGTGACCCTTTCCACCGAATTAGTAACAATGTCTGTTTCTAGCACTCCTAGCTCTGTCCCCACCCCAGGTGCCCCGCACCACCGATCCTAAACCTCGAGATCACCCAACTGATGGTCTTGTCTTCCTAGACCTCTGCATCGTCTGTCTACTGCCCACAGATGACTCGTCTACTGATCGAAAAACACGCGGCAAAGGAATCAGCTCTTGAACACGCTCGGGGTGTAGAGCTACTGGAAAAAACTTCACCCTGAAGAAGGTCTCAAACTTCCCATGCGAAGGTCATCCCGTCGCAAAACTGGAACAAGTGGCTGCACCACATGCCTGCTGCTGCCTGAAGAAGGCTGGCAGCAAAGATCACCATGAAGTCTGCGTGCATCCCCACTAGCTTGAAGACTCTCACAACAGCCTCCAGCCAAACCTCATCTTCCTGCAGGTCTATCTCTTCCCAGAACCTGGGTGGCCTCTAGCGCTAGAACTTGTGCAGTGCACTCATGTGGAGTGCATCGCCTACTTCTAGGGCTGGTGGAATCGGTGGCCCAACGTATGGTAGTACCGCTGGTGCCTCCACTGGTGCCTCAACTACAAGATGGCCCTGTACCGAAGCCTCATCGCTCGACAGGCTGTCAGTACGCACATCCCTCTGGGCTCTAGCTGGTCGTCCGTGAAAAGGAATCCTGAAGGAAACAACGTGACAATATCAAATGATTATACCTGGTGAGCTGACCTGGTTTGAGCTGACATTTAAAAACTTCTAGAAACACACATTCAATCAGTGTTTTCGTGCATAAATTCAGAATTCAGTTTTCAGGGTCCTAGTGTATGGATACGTCGGCCACCCACACCAACACTGGACTCCCTAAACTGAAGACCACACTCAGTACCCTTAACACTATTTCTTAACAGAAAGAAAATATCAGAGTTATAAGTTCTACGTTAGAACTGACTCCTCTAATACCAATTTGTCATGACCCGTCCTCAGGGCCCATGTCATGACTACCCCAAACCCGCCTTCCATAGGCCAGGGGATGGAGACTATCACCAAAGGCGTAAATCCCGATAACTGGGAAGGCATTGCCTTTATAAAAGTAAACAAAACACCACAGAGAAAATATCAACAGATAACCTCTACTTAGGTATATGCCCATACATATACCTAAGTTATCAAGTAACCCATATCAATAATGAGGAAACACAAAGATCATGAAATCAATGGAGAACCACCACCCAGGTATATTCCCATACATATACCTAAGTTATCAAGTGACCCATCTCAATCAAGAGGTAAACACAAAGATCATAGACTCAACTCAAACTAGTATTTTTATTATCAAAACCGTAACTATTGAAGAGCCCCGTCTCTGGAGTGTACAGTGGTCCTGTCACGACTCCGAGGTACTACTCACTAACCTAAGACTGCTGAGATACTCCTCATGTCGAGTACTGAGGGTCAGTCACCCAAACACAGTAGTGCTTCCCACTAGGGTATGTCACCCAAACACAGTAGTGCACACCCACTAGTAGCCTGCTGAGATACTCTACGGACGAGTACTGCGGGTCTGCACTGTCACACAGGTAGTGCTTCGTCTGCCATGGGTCTGCACCCAAACAAAGTAGTTCTCCGTCCATTGGGCTAGTTGACTCACTACAAGTCGAGTCGGTCAAGCAGTCGTCAGGTCTCAGTCGGCTACACGGTCTCCGTACTCCGCACGCTCATCTCTCCGAGGGTCCACTCCACGAGCTACAGGTCGATACTTCATGTATCTCAAAGTCCCACAAAGATGTATCTCAAAGGACCGCCTCGTCATATGGGTCTCAAAGCAACAGACGGCGCGTCAATCGGATTCTCGGTCAGTGAGTTATTGGCGTTTTCGTCCTAGGGGCCCGGTTGGTTTTGTGAGCGAACCAACCCGACCATATCTCAATTGTACCCCGAACTCTCATAGGGTATACTCATAGGAACCGTTTCTCAATGAGATCACCAATGACGCTGACAGTTCGTCAAACAGATGTATGGTCTGAAAGATAAAAGCATTTCCGTTCCAAGGGCCCGGATGGATTTCGGGTACAATCCAACCCGGCCACTATCCAACAACAACCAAAACATGGGCGAAGAATGCCAAAAGTTCCGTCTCATCAAGTGGATTTCAACGAGACAGATGGTGCGTCAATCGGACGCCCGGTCTCTGAGTTATTTTGTTTTTTCGTTCCAGGGGCCCGGTTGGTTTCGTGAGCGAACCGACCCGACCACACTCCAACGACATCCAAACCTCGAGCGGAGTAAGTCAAAAGATCCATCTCATTTAGAGGAATCCACCAAAGTATATGGAACATCAATCGGATGTCCGGAGCTCATGATATAAGCGTTTTCGCTCCGAGGGCCCTGTTGGTTTCGTATCCAATCCAATCCAGCCGAACCCAATGTGTTCAGAAATTTTGAGTGCGATATATCGAAATGACCGTCTCGATCCAATGATCGCATCTCCCCTGACGGTGCGTCGATCAGAGGCATACAGCTCAAGATATGGGTGAAATACCATGATGGGTCCGAAAACGGGGGTTTTGGGCCCGAACCGACCCGGCCTGAGAACACCTGGGTCGGCCCGAACAGGGTCAACCCAACCTGGTTGCGGGTCCGGTCTAGCTGGTGCGGTCCGGCCCGGCTGGGAAAAGCCTGACCTGGTCTGCCCAAGCCGGCCTGGCTCGGCTGGGGGTTCGGCCGAATGGCCGAACCATCCGGGGGGGGCTGCACCCGCGTGAAGAGCCGCGACCCCGCGGTTGGGGCCACCCGTGCCAACGGATGCAGCCACCGGCCGCATCCCAATGCTCCCCTCTTGTCCCGCGCAGTCGCGAGGCTACGCTCCACCACCACGGCTTCTGCCGAGGCGTATTCTTCTGGCGGCGTTCCAAGCACCGCCTCCCCCAACCGCCGGCGCCGCCGTACCGGCGCGGCACACCGGCAGGGGATTTCGCGGACCACCAGACGTGCTCCGGTGGTCCTATTCGCATGTGGTCTTCACCAGTGGTCACCCCGGGATCCAAACTTCGCTGCAAAGTTCGCACAACACCCGCACGGCTTCACTTGTCATCGCTCGTCAATCCCCACGTCAATTAACATAACACACCGTCTTTGTGGTTCTCTGGCATGACGTGATGGCACCGCACCCCTTCGACATGGCCCGACTCTGTCCGCGGATGTCTTTGGGTTTCTCCGATGCGGAACGACAGCGTCGCGTCCTTGTTCATTTTCACGGCGCAGCGTGACGGCGCCGCACATTCCTTGCCGCATGTTACTACGCGGTGCGACGGCACTGCGCCATTCCCGTTTCAATCCACAAAAGGAACCCACAAGGATAAGGAGGAGGGTCGGGCCTGTTTTTGGGGACTGGCCCCCACTCATTAAATGATAGAAAAAGTTCATATTTCACGAAGAATGCCACGGTAATAATCATGATCAAATTAAATAATAATCCTCAACATCAATCTGCATGAATGAACGATCCGCGGATCAACCGAGAATTGGTTGGTCCGCGCTCGTCGTTCTTTTCTCAAAAGATTAGAGAACCCCAAAAATAAAATTCCCCTACCTTGATAAAAGATGTCGCACGTCAGGCGTCGCTGAAAATGGAATCACGAGGAAAGAATTCATAGGTGACTTCGGAGTACGTCTGATGCGGCGTCTCCTCACTTATCGCAGAGAAGGGAAAAGATGGCACGTCAATCATTCTTCACAGAACTGGCATTCTTCGTCGAAGAAGATGTCATTCTTCATCAAGAAGGAATTCCTCTTCTTCTTCACAAGAATTCTCTTCCAATCTTCCTTAGCACAATGAATGCCCTCCCAAAATAAAATAATAAGCTACCGTCGTTATTTTATTAACACAAGCCATTTCAAATTTCAAAACTCAAAACACTAAATTAATTAATTGAGTAGGAACAATTAATTAATTTTTGTATGTTGACAAGAGTTAAGAGAGGGATAGATAAGGTCCTCTTAAATGTGGGGAGAGTTAAAGATCTGTTTCTTTGAGAGTAACAAATTAAATAGGAGGGAAAAGGTTATGAGAGTAATGGGAAGTTGTAAGGTTGGGGCTCGTGTGGGCCCCACCTCACTATTATCCTCACATGGGTAGTTAGGTGCCCCACCCCAACTCCCCCATGTAGGATATAGCCACCTAGATACCAAAATAAAATTGTTCCACAATTTTATTCACTTCAAATATAACCCACAATTTTTAACTTCTCATCCCGAGCAAACGCATCTGCGGTAAGGGTCCCCTTAAGAAATTACTAGCGTTGCGAGTTCATCAGTGCCCTCAGATTTCAATTCCGAGCACCAGTTCAAAATTTAGAAAAAACCACTCGTTGGTTCACTGAACGTACCCGAGCTAAATTTCGGAAAGTGATTCTAGGCACACCGGGCCTCAGAATCAGGCGCCTTCAAAAACTGAATTCTTGTAAAATTCCAATGAAAAGTAAGTAAAAATTTTCCTTGAAATTTACATGTCTTTACATTACTCCCACCTCAGGGCTTTACGTCCCCATAAAGCTTTAACACAAACTAGGGTCACCAAAGCAGTATTGAGTATGCATCTGAGCCTTCCCTTCCCATGTGCTTACCTAGAGATTCCGTACTGCCCAAGAAAGCGCACCCGAGGAATCGTCCATCCTCGTAGGATCCGCTCCTATCGATCCTCGATTCCCACTAGAACCTCTATTGAAGTTACCCCATCGCCATTATCCTGCTCCTCATGGTCGATGATATGCGAAGGGTCAAGCACGTATCTCCTCAGTTGAGATACTTGGAAAATGTCGTGCACCTAGTAAAACTGAGGTGGATGGGTCAAGCGGTAAACCACCTCGCCTACCCACCCGAGGACCTAGAAAGGTCTGTTAAACCTCAGAGATAACTTGTCACCTTGGCCACATCTCCGTAAACCTTGTCATGGTGAGACCCTTATAAGGATTTGATCATCATCCTCGAACACCAGAGAACTCCAATTCCTGTTAGAACTGGAACTCAAAACGATTTCTGCCACGAGGGTATAGTTGACCGACTCAAGAGTGATCGGTCGCACCCTCCTATGCATGAGTTACGTTGTGCTTCCTGGGGTTCCCTTTTTCGCTGACAAAGGAAAACCCATTCCAACGTCGTAGTTAAACCAAAACCTTTTTGCCTAATACCATCAATTTTTGTATGAATTGTGATTGCCTAGTCCATACTCAAACAAACGTCGTAAGGCCTCGACGCTGCCACCAAGAGATTTCAACCGAAACTCTCATCTCGAGGGTCTGACTACACTGTCGGTGTAAGTGTGATTATCGAGTCTCCTCCCAAGGTATCTCCAGATGTGAGGGTCAAGTCCACGACATCCTAAAACTCTAGGTCTGGAACAAGATCTGCGAAATCAAGGAATGGTCCATATCGACGTCTGTTAATACAGCAGCTAGTAGTTGATACAGACTGTCCCTTGAATCATTTTTAGAGCCATTGGGTCACACTCCTTGACCCCATGCAGCCACATTCTTCCTCCGCCATCCAGCTCCCTGAGCCTGGCGGGGATAACTAAGGCGGGTGGTTATAGCATGGTAAGATGTTCACCACCTCATGCTGATCTCCTAGCTCTGCCTCCACATCTGCTGCTCTGTAGACACATCTCTCCTTAAATCTTCCTCTTATTTAAAAATTTAACACGCTCGAGTCTCTAAGACTGGAGACGGTTTCCTGTTTCTTACTGCACTATGCAGTCTTTATCCGCTCCTGGATGATCTGTACCTTCTTTGCATATGATCTGAATGAGCTGCTATAATTTCTCCTTTGCTGAAAAGAGAAACTTGCTCTCATACCCTGGATGAACCACGCCCATTGACTAATACAGTCAATCCTGACATAAATGATGTATTCATGTCGTGGATGACGTCGTAAGGCCTTGACGTAACTACCAAGAGATCCAACAATCACTCTCACCTCCAAGGGTCGAGTCACACTGTCGGCATTAATGTGAGGTCACCGGGTCTCCTCCCGTAGAAATCTTGAAAGTGAGGTTCAAGTCAATAGTTTTAACCGGGACCACTCAGTATCAACAAAAAAAAGGATAGGAAAGAAAACAATGATAAGTGTCTTTTTTATTATTGCATCTCATATTACAAAGACACAAATACAACATCAACATGGAACTATAATTACAGGAGACTTATCCACTAGTTCTACTCCTGTCTACCTGCTCCCGAAACTCTACTGCCTTGTCCACTGCTCGGCTGTTTCTCAGGCACCCGCCGCTACTTCTGCCTTGGTGGCTCCTCCAATTCCTGCGGATCAACTATACGAGGAGTCAGAAAGTAACGTTCCAGGTGACCCTTTCCACCACATGAGTAACATTGTCTGTTTCTGGCCCTCCTAGCTCTGTCCCCAACTCGGTTTCCCTGAACCACCGATCCTAAAACCCGAGATCACCCAACTGTTGGTCTGGTCTTATTGGACCTCTGCATCATCTCTCTACTGCCCACAGATGACTCGGCTACTGGTCTAAAAACATGCGGAAAAGGTAAAATCTCCTGAACACGCTCGGGGTGTAGAGCTACTGGAAAAAACTCCACCCTGAAGAAGGTCTCAACGTCTTCTTATGTGAAGGTCATCCCGTCGCAAAACTGGAACAAGTGGCTCCACCACCTGCCTGCTACTGCCTAAAGAAGGCTGACAGCAAAGATAACGATGAAGTCTGCAGGTGTCCCCACTAGCCTGATGACTCTCACAACAGCCTCCAGCCAAACCTTAGCTGCCTGCGGGTCCGTCTCTCCCCGGAACCTGGGTGGCCTCTAGCATTGGAACTCGTGAAGTGCACTCAAGTGGCGTGTATCGCCTATTGCTAGGGCTGGTGGAATCGGTGGCCCAACATATGGTAGTACCGCTAGTGCCTCCACTGGTGCCTCAACTGCAAGAGGGCCCTGTACCGAATCCTCATCACTTGACAGGCTGTGAGTACGCAATCCCTCTGGGCTCTAACTGGTCATCCGTGAAAAGGCATCCTGATAGAAACAACGTGACACAGTCAAATGATTATACCTGGTGAGCTGACCTGGTTTGAGCTGACATTTAAAAACATCTAGAAACACACATGAAATCAGTGTTTTCGTGCATAAATTTGGAATTCAGTTGTCAGGGTCCTAGTGTATGGATACGTCGGCCACCCACAACAACACTGGACTCCCTAAACTGAAGACCACACTCAGTACCCTTAACACTATTTCTTAACAGAAAGAAAATATCATAGTTATAAGTTCTACGGTAGAACCGACTCCTCTAATACCAATTTGTCATGACCCATCCTCGGGGCCCGTGTCGTGACTACCCCAAGCCCTCCTTCCATAGGCCAGGGGGTGGAGACTAGCGCCAAAGGCATAAATCCCGATAACTTGGAAGGAATTGCCTTTATAAAAGTAAACAAAACACCATAGACAAAATCTCAATAGATAATCTCTACTTAGGTATATGCCCATACATATACCTAAGTTATCAAGTAACTCATCTCAATCATGAGGAAACTCAAAGATCATGAAATCAACGGAGAACCACCACCCAGGTATATTCCCATACATATAACTATGTTATCAAGTGACCCATCTCAATCAAGTGGTAAACACAAAGATCATAGACTCAGCTCAAACCAGGATTTTTATTATCGAAACTGTAACTGCTGAAGAGCCCCGTCTCTGGAGTGTACAGTGGTCCTGTAACGACTCTGAGGTACTACTCACTAACCTACGACAGCTGAGGTACTCCTCCTGTCAAGTACCGCGGGTTAGTCACCCAAACACAATAGTGCTCCCAGCCGGGGAATGTCACCCAAACACAGTAGTGCACACCCACTAGTAGCCTGCTGAGGTACTCTTCGGACGAGTACCATGGGTCTGCACTGTCACACAAGTAGTGATTCGTCCGCCATAGGTATGCACCCAAACATAGTAGTTCTCTGCCCACTAGGCTAGTCGACTCAATCCAAGTCGAGTCGTTCAAGCAGTCCGCAGGTCTCAGTCGGCTACACGGTCTCCGTACACCGCATGCTCGTCTCTCACAGGGTCCACTCCATGAGCTACAGGTCGATACTCCATGTATCTCAAAGTCCCACGAAGAAGTATCTCAATGGACTACCTCTTTATATGGGTCTCAATGCAACAGACGACGCGTCAATCGAACGCCCGGTCTGTGAGTGATTAGCCTTTTCGTCCCAGGGGCCCGGTTGGTTTCGTGAGCGAACCAACTCGTCCGTATCTCAACTTTACCCCGAACTCTCATAGTGTATACTCATAGGGACCGTTTCTCAATGATATCACCAATGCCGCTGACTGTTCATCAAACGGACATCTGGTCTGAAATATAACAGCTTTTCCGTTCCAAGGGCCCGATTGGATTTCGGGTACAATCCAACCCGGCCACTATCCAACAGCAACAAAAACACAGGCGAAGTATGACAAAAGTTTTGTCTCATCAAGAGGATTTCAACAAGACGGATGATGCGTCAATCGGATGCCCGGTCTGTGAGTTATTGGCTTTTTCGTTCCAGGGGCCCGGTTTGTTTCGTGAGCGAACAAACCCAACCGAACTCCGACGACATCCAAACTTCGAGCGGAGTAAGCCAAAAAATCCGTCTCACTTAGAGGAATCCACCAATGTCTACAGAACGTCAATCGGATGTCCGGAGATCATGATATAAGCGTTTCTACTCTGAGGGCCCGGTTGGTTTCGTATCCGAACCAACCCGGCCGAACCCAAAGTGTTCCGAAATTTTGAGTGTGATATACCGAAACTACCGTCTCGATCCAAGTATCGCATCACCGCTAACGGTGCGTCGATCGGAGGTCTATGGCTCAAGATATGGGCGAAATACCATGAGGGGTCCGAAAACGGGGGTTTCGGGCCCTGACCGACCTGGCCCGAGACCCCCTGGGTCGGCTCGAACCGGGTCAACCCAACCTGTGTGCGGGTCCGGTCCGGCCCGGCTGGGCGCGGCCCGACCCGGTCTGCCCAAGCCGGCCCGAAATGGCTGGGGGACGACCGAACGGCCGAACCGTTGGGGGGGGGCTGCCTCCGCCTGAAGAGCCGCGACCCTGCGGTTGGTGCCGCCCATGCCAGCGAATGCGGCAGCCGGCTGCGTCCCGCTGCTCCCCTCCTGTCCCGCGTGATCGCGGGGCCCTGCTCCACCGCCGCGGCTTCAGCCACAGCAAATTCTTCTGGCGGTGCTCCATGCACCGCCGCCCCTGACCGCCGGCGCCGCCGCAAGGCGCGGCGCACCGATAGGGACTTCTGCGGACAACCGAACGCACTAAAGTGGTCCGATTCGCCCGTGGTCTTCGCCAGTGGTCACCACGGGATCCGACCTTTGCAGTAAAGATCCCACAATACCCGTGCGGCTTCACTTGTCGTCGCCCATCAATCCGCACACCAATTAACATAACGCGCCGTCTTCGTGGTTCTCCAGCGTGACGCGATGGTGCCGTGCCCCTTCACCGTGGCCCGACTCCGTCCGCAGATGTCTTCGGGTTTTTCTGACGCGGCGCGACGGCGTCGCATCCTTGTTCGTTTTCACGGCACGGCGCGGCGGCGCCGCGCATTCCTTGCCGCACGTTTCCGCGCAGTGCGACGACACCACGCCATTCCTGTTTCAATCCACAAAAGGAACCCACAAGGATAAGGAGGAGGGTCGGCCGTGTTTTTGGGGTCCGACCCCCTCTCATTAAATGATAGAAAAAGGTCATATTTCACAAATAACATCAAGGTAATAATCACGAACAAATTAAATAATAATCCTCAATATCAATCCGCATGAATGAATGATCCGCGGATCAACCTAGAATTGGTTGGTCCACGCTCGTCGTTCTTTTCTCAAAAGATAAGAGAACACAAAAAATAAAATTCCCCTACCTTGATTAAAGATGTCGCACGTCAGGGGTCGCTGAAAACGGCGTCACGAGGAAAGATTTCGTAGGCGACTTCGGAGTGCGTCTGATGCGGCGTCTCCTCACTTGTCGCGGAGAAGAGAAAATATGGCACGTCGATCGTTCTTCATGGAACCAGCATTCATCGTCGAGAAGGAATTCCTATTCTTCTTCACAATAATTCTCTCCCAATCTTCCTTAGCACAACGAAATCCCTCCCAAAATAAAATAATATGATACCCTCATTATTTTATTAACACAAGCCATTTCAAATTTCAAAACTCAAAAAACTAAATTAATTAATTGAGTAGGTTCAATTAAATAATTTTTGTATGCTGGAAAGAGTTAAGAAAGGGAGAGATAAGGTCCTCTTAAATGTTGGGATAGTTAAAGAGGGGTTTATTTGAGAGTTACAAATTAAAGAGGGGGGGGGGGAAAGGTTATGAGAGTTATGGGAAGTTGTAATGTTGGGGATCGTGTGGGCCCCATCTCACTATTATCCTCACATGGGTAGTTAGGTGACCCACCCCAACTCCCCCATGTAGGATATAGCCACTTAGATACAAAAATAAAATTGTTCCACTATTTTATTCACTTCATATATAACCCACAAATCTTAACTTCTCCTCCTGAGAAAATGCATCTGCGGTAAGGGTCCCCTTAAGAAATTACCGGCGTTGCGAGTTCAACGGTGCCCTCTGATTTCAATTCCGAGCACCGGTTCAAAATTTAGAAAAACCGGCTCATTGGTTCACTGAACGTACCCGAGCTAAATTTTGGAAAGTGATTCTAGGCACACCGGGCCTCGTAATCAGGCGCTGTCAGAAACTGCGTTCTTGGTAAATTACAAAGAAAATTAAGTAAAAATTTTCCTTGAAATTTCCCGGTATTTAAATTCTTCTTCATTGTTTACTATTTCTTATCAAACCTATAGTTTTATTTCTGCATTTACCCTAGTTTACCATTCTTCTTTCTTGATATAACCATGCATTGACCACCTCCAATTCATTAGATTTCTTCTTTCCCTCTATATTTTCAATGTCAATCTTTGTCGCTATCACTACTAACTAAATGTCTTCATGAAATATATTATATATCATTTTGTCAAAATAGATTCTTATTGATTGTGAACAACCTTTGTCTTGTTAGGATTCTTTCTCTGTTCATGTTATCAATGTCTTCAATCTCCATTTTATGTAGTTATAATCCATTCCTTATTCCCCTTCCTACTTTTTGATATTTTTCTCATATCCAATAATCTGTGTTGATAACCATTATCGAGTAGCTATTTTTTTACAATTATAGGTTTTTATTGCCACCGTTGAAAAAATTACAAGGATGAGTAATTATACTCAATACTGGAACCCAATAGTGGGTCACTGACCCTCCTCCAATACATCAACAGTGAGAAAATATACTTTTCCTTGGATTCAATAGTGTGTAAATTTACCTATCATTGATCCTCAAAAGAGACTTATATTTTCTCCCAACATTTGACATTTCCTTTCCAACATTATGTCATGGTCATCATAGGCTCATTCTCTAATTGTATTTTTTCCTTTTCTATTGAAATATAATTATATCTTTTTCTGTGATTGATTTATTTTATTCAATTAAATTTAGTTTTTCATAAAACAAATAAATATTTTATATCATAGTTACTATAATATTATTCACATATTTTATTCGTACAAGAGAATTGATGTATAGAATTATATTTTTTTTCCATTCATTCAATTATTCTATTATTTTATTATTATTAAATTTTCATAAATAATAATTAGCCTAATTTTGTTTTTTATTAGTATGACTTGAAAAAATAAGGTTATAGTCATATTATTTTATTAACAAACAACAAAAATATTTTTAATGAAATTGGGAATAGAAAATCTCTTATAAATATATTCTTTTATAATTTGCGTGATTTGATCAAGGTTAAAACACATGTACATGTGTAGATGATTTATTCGACAAGGATGCATTGATACATTTTTCTACTACACACATATTGAATAAGAAACTTCTTCAACCACCATTGTAATTTTATGATCACTAAGAATCTTCATCACAGTCATCTTTCTCTACTTATGTGTTAAAAACAACATTTATTTAATTTTATTTTATTTTATTTATCATGTGTAATAATTTATTCTTTCTTTTTTTCTCTAGAGTTTTGGTTTAAGATGTTCCCATCCAAAATATGTTAGTTGTTTATTAATCCGACCTAAAAAGAAGGTCATATTGATCTTCAGAGAGAAAAGGATGGTAGGTTGTGACAAATTAAATAGTATTTGGTTATACTGCTATGTTTAATAAAGGTACATTTTTATTTTCATTGTAAACAGGTTATCACTCTCATTTGAAGGTAAGGATTTATTTTATATGAGTATCCTTGGGGATTGGAGAAAATAGTGAGGAGGACTATTATATTGGTGATTCATTCCACTATCAAAATCTAATGTGTTAATAGTTTTATTTTATCACAATCATTTTAAAATTTTACAATGCTAATAAGTATGCATTGGTAATAATAAATTTAAAAGAACAATTCACCCCCTCAGTTCTTCACATCCCATGAAATGGACATTAAAATATGTATCAGAGAATGGTTCCATTTAAATGTTTTGTTTTTAGACATTTCATTATCTAATTTTGAACAATCCATTATCCAAGATTAAAATTTATATAGAATAAATCCACTATTTTTTATTATAAACCTTGACTTCTAGATGATGAATCCTATTATACCAAATCCCTTTAATTGTGATGATTATGTTTGTTGTAAAGAAAGAATGAAGAAATTTTTTATAAATATTGGTCATTATTATTTAAATCTAATGTAAAAGACTTATAAATTTAATGAGGTTGACCTCAAAAAACATATAATAAAGGATTCTTCAAATGGGTTGTGTAAACCATGTTATGAATTACTTATACCATTATCTAAATTGAAATATATATAGTCATATTTCATATAGTATAATTATTTCTAATCTTGGGATAACCTTTAATGCCACTCATCAAGTAACTGATAATTTGTATGTAACCAAGCTAGGTATACACATATTTGAGTTTCGAGAGTTCATGATGAATGATCATGAAATAATTAACGAGATGTATAAAAAATTAACAAAAAATATTCAAAATCATGGTTTCTCTTAGGGAGAGAATATTAATGAATCTCTAATTGAATTATGACATTGACATCTAACCAAAAGATGAAATTCATTGATGTTCTCTATTTATGAATGAAATTATATTTCTAAAAATTATATATATGACATGATAGGATAAATACTATAATACCAAATGGAAGTGAAGAATGAAGGTATCGAAGACTATGATAAAATTAAAGGTATAAAATTTAAATAAAATAAAAAATTTATTTGAAATTTATTTGATTCATAGATACAGAAAACTGACAAGACTAAACATATAAAATTCACTTAAGGTATTAAAATGTACAAGAAGTGTATGATAGGCTTTATGAAGCTCATTATAAGTGTTTTTAAAAATTATGAATAAATTTGTAGTAAAAAAAGTAAAAATACTTAATATAATGGTTCCATATTATTTTTTTATCACAAGAAAATGATCTATAAATATTTATAATGTTTTTAATTAAAACAATATAGAATGAAAAATAAATTAAATAAGGATAAAATAATGGAATATCATAAAGGATGGAGTTGTACATAAGTTTTAGAGTCATGTGATGATGGTTCTGAATGTGAAATAGAATCTTCAGTAGATTTATTATTGTATACTACATTTACTGAGATACACATAGTCAATTATTATAGTTCTTGCAATGAATATTATATTGATCATGAATTTAAAGAATTAACTAATCAAAATAAAAAATTTCAATGCAATATATTGAGAATTGTTGAATAGTATAGGGAACAACAATAAGAAAATAACAATATTTGAGAGGAAAATAAAAAATATAGTGATTTTTTATTTTTCAATATTGAATTGAAAAAGGATATTGATGTTTAATTATAAAAATTTAAATATGTTAAAATGATAGTAAAAGATATTGTGTCAAAAACTATTTAATTTCTAAATATGTTTTTATCATTATTTCTATATAGGTTTAGAAAAAATTGAAAAATAATGTAATAATCATATAAATAAACCTAAAAACAGAAAAATAATTGGATCATGCTCAAATATAAATGGTTACAATGACAGAAAAGTCAATTAGGAAGCAAATTAAAAAAAATGAAATTCTTGTTTTATAGGAATCCGTAATTTGTTTAATTCGATGATAAATTTGATTAAATAATTGTTATTATATGGACCCTACTATAAACATTACAAAATAATGAATTATTTTGATCATTTATATTGAAGATCTTTTTAGGATTTTCAATTTAGAGAATTAGGACTGAACTTATACAAATCATCTTAAAAATTTCTTATACACACTTCTTCCAGGAATCAATTTACTTCATAAAATTAAAACCATTAAATGATAATAAACATGTTAAGTTTAATGTTTTAAATAGCATTACATTTCCATGATCCCATCCTTGACCATATTTCACCTTATGCTTAATGAAAAACATATAAAAACATCGGATGTGTAAAAAAATCTCAGTAATGGATACACGAATAATGAAAGTTGTTATTTTTCAAAACAACATGAAAACAATGCATACATAATAATAATGTAATACTTATAATAGTAAAGAAGTATAAAAACACATAAACAAAAATAAACTCATTTCATATCCATTTACTAACCCAAATATTACCAAAAATCACATAGAAAACATCGTATATCATATAAAAGAAACTTGGTACATATAGATACTTAAATGAAATAATCATAAAACTAATCCTAACATATCACAAAATTGAATATCCATAAGTATGACTTTCATACCCAATTCATTAGAGGTTATAACATAACCACACTTCCATTGTTTATCACGAAACCAACCGTTATATATTTCATCACATAACCACCCATCAAATGTACTTGTATTGTTATATAATCATAAAACATAAAGTAGTGAAAATAATAATATTCTACTAATTCCATTTTATTATCAGTCACAAAAAATAATTTCAATGTATTAAAATAATCAATCCATTTCAAAAACAATTTTCAACATAAAAAATTCAAAAAACTGAATAAGGGGTTTATTTTTTTCCTTTAAAAAACATTAATTCTTATAGAGAAATACAAATAATTAATTTGGCATACGAGACGTCCATTTCGTGATGTAGGTTAAAAACATTAATTTTTTTATTTAGTAAAACCCTTTATATACAAAAATATTACCTTTGAATGAAATTAAAAGTCAAAGGGGTTTATTATACACCATGTAAAATAAATTCATGTATAAATAAAATATTCCTCAATGAATAGTGATTTAGACGATGTCCGTTACAAAAATTCAGTATCCTAACGACGTCACTTAAAAATGTTGAAAATGATTTGATGATAGAGAAAAGGATATATCATCACATGGGCCTAAACTTTATTGAAATATTGATATATAATATCATAACCTAATATAAGATAATATAAATTAAATGTCATAACATAAATGAAGTCTTTTAATGAAAGATTATGGAGAAAGGTTCCCTTACGAAGATCATTTTGTAAATTTAGTAGATCCATTAGGTGTATTCAATATAAATACACATAAATAATTTATAAATAAAATAAATAACAAAAAAATTTATTTATAACATTATTTCATCAGTACATAATAAATAATAAAATATTGATACAAGGAATGGAAATTAGGTTAAAGAAGTTCACTAACCTCAATTCCGATTTGTCTTCTATATTCCTTGGTCTTCCTAAATAATAAAAATAAGTTAATATATAGTTTATTATGAATATTTTTAATTTTTAAATTTTTTTATATCAATTATTACCTTGTAATAATAATTAGAAAATTATTTGTGTTCTTATCACTCATTTTGTTGATATTTGGAACATGAGTAAAAAATTAACTAGTTATAATATAAAATTGTACATGTGGTAAAACATCAATTATCTAAAGAATTATATTATTGATTTTGATATCATATATCACATATATATTAATTATATATGAATTAATAATATTCAATAACATTGTGATATAAGAAAATGAAATTCAATGTTTATGGGGACGGTAAACAGTATGTAAGGATGAACACTACATTCATTTCTTTTTTAATTTTTAAATGAATAAAAAAAATGATACATAGGTATATTTTAATTATATTATAATATATATGTTTTATATGTTACATATGTTCATTAATTCCATTATATATATGTTCCATTTATAACATGAATGAGTCATATCACATTGACGGGGCAGTAGTCCGCACTTCCTAAAATGAAATTATAGTATTTACACATTATAGAAAGCATAAAGTTTTGTTGTAAATGAAAAATTAATAAGAATAGAAAATATGTAAATATAATATATATAAAATATAAATATAGTTCCATAATAATGGCCACCATGTGAGGTGGTGTATGAAAATTGAACAATAATCATTTTGTGATGTAGTAGTTTGCTGTCCACAGAAAAAGTATATTCTCTACCCATTATATGAAGGTGTGGGTAAGTGTTGTTATAATACCTCTCATAAAAACATTCTAGTATAATTAGGATAATTTATCTGTTATGTAATCAAACAATGATACTATAATAGTGTGTGGATAAGGAAAATAAATTAAATGTACTTGAGAGAAGACATTACCTCTAAATCGGGTAACTTTGTTTGGATTGAACAAAAAGAATATCTTGAATATCATTAAACATTGGGTATGTATTTAAGGATTAATATGAAGATTTTCGGATATTATTGGTGTATATTTTTGATGATCCACAATGTTTGAGAGGTGTGAGTTATACGATAGATGTGGTGTCCTTTTATAAGAGGTATGAGGGGCAATTTAAAATATTTGAATGTATTATTTTATTAAAAACAAAATATAGATTTTTGAATGACCCAATGAAATTTAATTCAATGATTAGGTGATTATTTTTATAAAACCTCTCATAAAATGGGTTTCAGACATGTTTAGTGCATCAAAATAACCTTATGTTTTAGCATTAACATTTAGTTAACTAATATTACTTTTACAATGTCCTCATGTATCTTCATACTATACGGTTATTATATTTACAAAAATATGGAAAATGACCTAAAATGGATCACCATTGACATTTTTAACATCATATATATCATTTGGATGAATAATTGATTTTTAGGATTATTTAATCTTGCAATAAAATAGTATTTATTTTAAAAAAATCATTTATGTCATTTTATAAACTATTCATACCACACCATTTAAAAATTCTATAAAAACATTAATATAGAGATGGACAATAATTTATAAAAATATAACATGTTATAATCATCAATAAAATTTGTGGTCAAAATAAAAAGTGTAAAAATAAGTTTTTTTAATATTTATAATAACATTTCATTGAATCATTCATTAATATGGTAATCACTAAATCCTCATTGTGTCATAAATAATATTGTTGATTTTATTTCTAAAAATTATAAATAAAATACCATGATGTATTAAATCTTTTTACCTTTGTAATTAAAATTTATAGTGAAAATTATCACTTATATAACAACATATAAAAATTGGTTTACAAAAAGATATATGTTTATGTTACCTATTCCACAGTGTTAAATTAATTATTAAAAAAATATAATTTTCACATAAAAGTGGCTCAATGTGGTCCCAAAAATGACCCAAGGATTCCCATGGTCAGAAATGTATCATCCAATAGGTTTTTTTACATATGTTTGCATAATATAATATTATTATAATATTATTTTGTTACCCTTATTTTCTAGATTCACCCTTTCACCATGGTAAATAAAATATTTATTAAAGTTACTATTCATAATGTGTAAAAATATTAGCGACCTATATAAAAATTCTGGACATCATGATTCCAAATATGGAATCCATTTTCCCAATTAAAAACAAATTTTAACAGAAATTATTTTAAAATTTATTTCTATTGTAAAAAACAAATAGTGTGTTTATAGGAAATAATAACTATCAAAAGATTGACATGTTTTTATGTCCAATTTAAAAGTTAAATTACATAAAATGACCAAAATTAGATTAAATGATAAAAATATAATCCAATTATAGTTTCAAACCATTTAAGTGGATAATCTCATCATAAAAATAAATTATATTAAAAGCATGTTTTCATTTAAAATGCATTATTTTTCATTATTAATAAAAAAATGATCATTATCAAAACAAATACCAAAATTATGCCCAAAGTTATATTTGATGTATCGACTAGAAATAATGATTTTATATTTTCAAATGAACCATTTAAATGGGACAAAATATATATTTATAAAGGGATTGTTTTCAAAATATGATAAATCATCCTTTTAAAGAATATCAGAGTATTTCATAATTAAAATCAGATTCATTTTTCTTTGAAGCCTCTAAAAATTATTTGATAAAAGGAAAAACCTTTTAAAAACATGTGTAATTAAATTCTCGTTATTTCTGTTCATTCCCACCAATACAATGGCTAGATGTTAACTACCATATAAAATATTATTATTATTTGATATAACTCAATGTTATGAGCAACATAAGATTTTAAAAAATCATGTTGTTGCGTATTGAGTAAGCTATTGAAAAATGTGTCTGATTTAACAGAAAAATAATATCATATTCATAAATATTAATATATATGAAAAATTATTATTCTTAAAAAACCAGGTTTATTACAATAATGAAATAACGAAAACATTGTAAAAAAGGTAGTGTCTATAATTATAAGATTCAAAATATGTATAATAAAATATTTGATAAATGAATAAATGCAAATGTATTTAATATCACATGGCTGAATTGAATCTTGAAACTAAATTATGAATATGAATATAAATTAATTTATACTTTGTATCAATGATATTCTAAGACTTTTCTTTCTTACTATTTTTTTATATTATCATACAATAAATGTCTCAAATATTCATGGGTACCTAAATATTTTTCTATTAGTATAGTTCGACCCAATCTATTCTGGATAACAAAAAAATTGACTATGTTATTTATATTATAAGAAACCCACCTAAGGAGATTCAATGTAAAATGTTACATTGACTATGTATGATCAAGGAACAAGACTAATGTAATTTTTATCGTCATATATTTTAACCCATTTGATAGAGGCACTATCAATATCATTAAAATATATAATGGTATGATAAATGTATTTGGTAAAGTAGGTAGATTAGAATTTGTTATAAATTCTAATCTATTGTTTATAGAAGGATTAAAACAAATATTAATTACATTATCAAAACCTTTTGATGATATAATGAATGTTGAATATGAAGTTAATAAACTTCTTGTTTATAAAGATAATAATGTATTATTTTATGGTAGTAGAAAAGAAAATATATATTATATTTTTTTCTAAACTAACAAATATGATTTGGAAATGTACAAATGTTTTAGATAAAAATCACATATTGTGTCATAAGTGATTGGGACATGTCCACCTTTGACAACTATAAAATATGGATAAACATGGACATGTTATAGAATGTCCAAAATTCAATACATGTAAGTTTTACATTGGTGATTATTATTTAAAACGTATGTAGTATAAATAATATTTTATATCAGTAAATATGATTAATACTATTTGATTATTAGAACTACTAGATCATGTTTTTTAGACCCTTGAGAACTAATATTTTAGTTTCTAAAATACATTTTTTGTAAGTGGTTATGATTTAAATGGATATACATGGAATGTTTTTTTATCAAATATAAAATAAACACAAAAATAACTGTTATAATCCTTAAATAAATTCAATGTAAAATAGTCATTTAATTTATTCATTATGAATTGAAAAAATTAATGATATTTTTAATTTTTAATTTTTTAAATTATATGAGACTAAATGATATTTTTATTAATATTCCTCCCCATTTACATTATAACAATCAATTTTTATAGATAGGAACAATGAAACAATTAAAAATTTTAAAGAATAGTGCATAATGTATTCATAAATCCAAAATATATTTTGTATCACTCTATTAAGACTAGTTTCTATATATTAAATAATGTTTACATTAAAATATAATAGAATATATGTCACGACCCATTCTCGGGGCCCGTGTCGTGACTACCCCAAGCCCGCCTTCCATAGGCCAGGGGTTGGCGACTAGCACCAAGGTGTAAATCCTGGTAAAAAGGGAAGGCATTGACTTTGTAATGTAAACAAGTACCACATAGTAAGCAAGAGGAAAAGTAAACACTAAGTAAAAACAGAGTACAACTGAAAGTGCAGAAAAGTAAAAAGGGCCAGTATAGAAACCCAAAATGAAAGTAAAGTACAACTCGAAAGGGAAAACAACAACTGTAAAGTAAAAGCCGCTACACCGAGCTGTCTACTGGAAATCCCACCTTAAGGGTGGGTACAGATAGCTCCACTGCTCCTCAAGTCCCGTTGTCCACTTCGTGCACGTCCCGCCCAGTGGTCCACCTCCAAGTACCATCCTTCTCTGCAAGCCTCAACCACGATCAATGTTGTCCTTCGTCTGCAACCAACACAACGTAGTACGGGCATAGCCCGTGCAGGGGTGAGTATAAGCTACTCAGTAGGGACCCCGAGACCCCCGAAGGTCTCCCAAAATCCACAAAGGATAAACCACAATAGGAAGACACAAACACGAAGTAATAACTGACACTACTTAGGTATATATCCATACATATACCCATGTCATCAATTACAATACGCTCCAACCTCTGAGCCCATGTACAACTCAGTCCACACAGGAAAGTATACATATTTTACACAGGAAAGAAAAACGAAATCCACACAGGATAGCACAACACAATCCACACAGGAAAGCAACAGGATTCAGCTCACACAGGTATATTTTTTCGAGGACGATAGAGATGATCACTGATCCATCTTTGTCAATGGACCCACAAAGGATCGATAGGTACTAACCCCCACAAAGACCCACAAAGGATCGGACCCACACAGGATCTGTAGGCGTTGGTTCACACAGGACCGCTGAGCGCAGACCCACACAGGATCAGACCCATTCTGTATCGGGCACACACAGTACCTATAGCACTGATCCACGTAGGATCACTAAGTGCAGTAGTCATCGTCGTCGAATCCACTAAGGATCTCTGCACAGTTGTCGTCGCAGTCGCAGCCAGCTCTAGGGTTCCCGCACACAGCAAGCTTGTTCGGGAGGGTCTGCTCCATGAGCTGAGAGGCTGATACATCAACTGTGACAAAGTTCAGAGTTGATGTATCCAAATGTTCCGTATCGTCAACAGGAACTCAACGCAACAGACGGCGTGTCAATCGGACGCCCGGTCTGAGAGTTATTGACTTTTTCGTCCCCGGGGCCTGGTTGGTTTTTAAGGCAAAACCAACCCGACCATACACCACTTACTTCCAAACCTCGGGCGGAGTATTCCAAAAGATCCGTCTCACCAAGAGGAACTCAACAAAGCTAACGGCACGTCATTCGGGCGTCCGTAGCTCACGATATGAGCGTTTCCGCTCCGAAGGCCCGGTTGGTTTCGTGTACGAACCAACCCGGCCGAACTCAAAGTAATCCAAAACCTTGAGTGTGATATACTGAAACGACTATCTCGATCCAAGGATCTCATCGCCGCTGACAGCGCATCGTTTGGAGGTCCTTAGCCTGAGTTATGCCCATTTGAATCCAAACCGCTTGGTAACGGGGGTTTCGGGCCCGGGTCGTCCCGGCCCGAGACCCCCCCGGTTGGCCCAAACTGGGTCAACTCGCCCCGGACAGGGTCAACCCTACCCGGCACAGCCCGGCCCGGCCCGGCGCGGCCCGGCCTGGCATGGCGGACAGGCCTGGCGCGCTTCCAGCTCGGCCGAAGGCCGAGCTCCTGGAAAACGGGGGCCCGCCTGCCCCCCTTTGTGAAACCATCCCCCCTCATAATGGGGGCCATTATGGCTGGCTGGGGGAAATTATTCCCCCTGGTTTCCTCCCTTCCGGCAGGCCTGACCTGGACAGCCGGTTCTTCCTCAACGGGACCAGCAAAGGCCGGTCCCCCTTCCGGCTTCCGACACTGGCCGCCTGGCTGGCCGCCGGTCTTCTCGTTCCGCCGCGGCCCGGAACCGGCCGCGGCCTTCGTTGTCTGGCGCGGTGCGACGGCACCGCGCCCCTCCGCTGCGGCCCTGCTCTGGCCGCGGCGCCTTCATCTTTCTTCGACGCGGCGCGACGGCGTCGCGTCCTTGCAGTAATTTATGATGCGGCACGATGGCGCCGCCCGTTTCTTTCTGTATGATCCTGCACGGTGCGACGGCACCGCGCCACACCCGTTTCAATCCACAATAGAAATCAATTAAAAAAGGAGGTGGGTCGGCCATGTTCATGCGGTCCGGCCCCCTCGCGTTAATTTCTAACAATTGGATCAATTTCACGAAGAAATATTCACGGGTATAGAACATGAACAAAAGAATAAAATAAACCCCTACCTTGGTTTCAAGTGCGGAGCACGTCAACAAACCGTGGAAGACTAGCGTCGCAGAGGTCGGGCGTCGCAGAAACTGATCGTCATTTCTGTTGACATCGAGGTGCGTCCGAAGAGGTATGTCACTGGAGAATCTTCGTAAGGTGACGGAGATAGTCCAAGGAGGAAACGACGTCTCCTTTCGTTGACACGGGAAGAAGATCGAAGAAGCGGCGTCGTCGATCTTCAGAAACACACCGGCTACGAAGAAGAGAGAAACGGCGTTCTTCGTCGGAGCTTGAGTGTTCTTCATGTTCTTCGTCAAAGTTGAAGATGATGGAGAGAGCTTCTCAAATCCTCTCAAGGTGACAAAGGATGCCAACCCAAATAAAATAAGCTTTAATCTTATTTTATTTACACAATTAAACAACTTGATTTTCAAAAGTTTGAAATTAAAACAACTCAACTCAATTAATTAACTATGTTTTCATGTTTAATAAAAGAGGAGTTATAGGGAGTTTTAAAAAGAGGAGATAAAGTGATATGGTTCGTGTGGGCCCCACCACACTTAATCCTCTCAAGGGAGGTTAAGTGTATGTGGGTCCCACCCCTAACTCCCTTTGGGAGGAGTTAACCAACAAGTTAAAAATAAAATGTATTTCCACATTTTATTTATCTTCATTTTAAATTCCCAAAAACTAACTCTCAACCCGCAACAAACGCAACCTCGGAAAAGGTCTCCTTAAGCGAATATCAGCGTTGCGAGTTCAGCGGTGCCCTCAGAATTCGATTCCGGGCACCGGTTCAAAAGTTAGAAATTCCCGCTCGTTCATTCACTGAACATACCTGAGCCAAACTTCGGAAATTGATTCCGGGCACACTGGGCCTCAGAATCAGGTGCCGTCAGAAACTGCGTTCTTGTAAAATTCCGAAGAAAATTAACAAAAAATTTCCCTAGAATTTTACAGGTCATTACATTACTCCCACCTCAGGGATTTACGTCCCCTTAAAGATACATCAAAAAATAGGGAAATAAAAGGGGGTACTGAGAACGCATCTGAGCCTCCCGCTCCCAAGTGCTCTCCTGGAGATTCCCGTGTTTCCATCTGAAGCGCACTAGAGGAATCGACCGTCCACGTAGGACCTACTCCTGTCGATCCTCGATCTCCATCGGGACCTCCGTAAAAGTCACCCCATCGTCAACGTCAAGCTCCCCATGGTCAATGATGTGCGTCGGGTCGTGCACGTATCTTCTCAGCTGAGATACGTGGAAGACGTCGTGCACCCAGTGCAACTGAGGTGGTAGAGCCAGACAATAAGCCACCTCGCCAATCCTACTGAGGACCTGGAAGGGTCCGATGAAGCGCGGTGATAACTTGCCGCCTCAGCCAAATCTCCGTATACCACGTCGAGGTGAGACCCGCAAGAAGACGTGGTCGGCATCCTCGAACTCTAGTGGCCTCCACCTCCTGTCAGCGTATGACTTCTGCTTGCTCTGAGCTGTCCTCATCCGCTCCTGGATGACCAGGACCTTCTCTGTCGTGTCCTGGACGATCTTCGGTCCCACAAGTGCTGACTCCCCAGGGTCTGTCCAACACAAAGGAGATCTACAAGGTTGGTCGTACAACTCCTCGTACGGTGCCATCCCAATGGTGGAGTGGTAGATGTTGTTGTACGCAAACTCTACTAACGGTAGGTGGTCCCCCCAGCTATGACCAAAGTCGAGGACACACGTGCGGAGCATGTCCTCGAGAGTCTAAATGGTCCTCTCTGTCTGACCATCCATCTGAGGGTGAAAGGATGTACTCAGATGTAGCTGCATCCCGAACGCCTCCTACAATCCCTTCCAAAGACGGGAAGTAAAGCGAGCATCTCGATCGGAGACAATAGATGATGGAACACAGTGAAGCCGTACAATCTCTTGAACTTAAAGATGAACCAAAGCTCTCCACTAAGCCCTGCTCTTTGATGGGTAAGAAGTGAGCCGACTTGGTGAGTCGGTCGACAATCATCCAGATGGAATCGTGACCTCTGGAAGTGCGTGGAAGTCCAGTCACGAAGTCCATAGATATCCCATCCAACTTCCACTCCGGGACCTCCAAGGGATGTACCAAGCCTGCTGGTACCTGATGCTCTACCTTCACCTGCTGGCAGGTGAGGCATCGACAAACGAACTCTGCTACAGCCTTCTTCATGCCCGGCCACCAGTGCTGTCATCTGAGATCCTGGTACATCTTCGCCACTCCGGGATGTACCGCCAAAGGAGAAGTGCGAAACTCTCTCAGAACCTCATCCCGTAAAACGACCGGTACCATGGTACGTCCTCTAAAAAGGATGTCATGCTCTACTCCAAGGGAGAAACCATCAGGTGCCTATCCCAAGGATATCTGTGCACGACGTGTCTCACAGTCAGCATCCTCACGCTGTGCCTCTCTGACCCACTGCAATAGTGGAGGGGTGACTGTGAGAGACAGAAGGTAGGCTACTCCATCTCTATCCACAAAGGATATCTGCAAAGAGGCTAGCTACTTCGTCGCCTCCTCAAGTAGTTGAATGCCCATCCTTCTGCTGAGGGCATCGGCTACCACCTTTCCCTTTCCAGGAGTATAGAATATCTCAAAGTCATAGTACTGGAGGAACTCGAGCCATCACCGCTGTCTCTGGTTTAGTTCCTTCTATGAGAAGATATACCTGAGACTCTGATGATCAGAAAAGACTGTAAAGCGCTCGTCCATCAGGTAGTGTCGCCATGTCTTCAGAGCGAAGACCACTGCTGCTAACTCTAGGTCATGGGTACCGTAGTTCTTCTCATGCGGCCTCAAATGACGTGATCCATAGGCGATCACTGCCCGCTCCTAAATCAGGACACATCCGAGCCCGGTCCCTGAAGCATCGCAGTAAACATCGTATCCAACTCCCTCCTCAGGCAACCTCAAGATAGGTGCGCTGGTCAATCTCTGTCTCAGCTCCTGGAAGCTCTGCTGACATCTGTATGACCACACAAAGGGTTTCCCCTTTTTCTTAAAATCTTTGAGTGGTGCCACAACTCTAGAGTAGTCAGGCACGAATCTCTGGTAGTATCCAACTAGTCGCAAGAAACTTCACACCTCTGTCACGCTCCTGGGTGGCTCCCAAGCTAACACAGCCTCGATCTTCGCAGGATCCACTGCAACTCCCGCCTCAGAGATGACGTATCCCAAGAAGTGGACCTCACTTATCCAGAACTGGAACTTCGACATCTTACCATAAAGATGGTGCTCTCGGAGTGTGTCGAGTACAACCCGTAAGTGATAGGCGTTCTCCTCCTCAGTCTTCGAGTAAATCAGAATGTCGTCGATGAAGACCATGACAAACCGATCAAGGTATGGCTGAAAGATCCTGTTCATGAGGGACATGAACACTACTGGAGCATTGGTCACGCCGAAGGTCATAACCAGGAACTCATAGTGTCCATACCGACATATGAAGGTCGTCTTCTGCACGTCCTCGTCTCTTACTCTGAGCTTATGATAGCCTGACCTGAGGTCTATCTTCGAGAACCACCTTGCTCCCTTGAGCTGATCAAAGAGGTCATCAATACTTGGTAGCAGATACTTGTTCCTCACAGTCACCTGGTTCAGGCGACGATAGTCAACACAAAGTCGCAAGCTCCCATCCGCCTTCTTGGAAAACAATATCGGGGAAGCCCAGGGTGAAACACTGGGTCGGATGAACCCCTTGCCCTGCAAGTCCTCCAACTGTACCCGTAGCTCTCGAAGCTCGGCGGGGGCCATCCGATATGCTTGAGTCGATATCGGGGCTGTCCCGGGGTACATGTCAATATAAAAGTCTACCTCTCTGCGAGGAGGTAGTCCTGGAACGTCGTCGGGAAAAACGTCCGCAAACTGATCCAGCACTGCAGGAAAACCGGGACTCCGCACATCAACTACTCCAAGGATGAGGCTAGCCAACTGATGAGTGATGAGCTGCCCTCTCTTCCGCGGAAGTCCATCTTGTGCTGTTAAGGCTCCCTTCTCACCGGTGAAGGTGAACCTGCTCCCGTCGGTGCGTACACATCGCACCTTGTGCCTCAAACAGTCAATCTATGCATGGACCATAAATAACCAATCCATGCCCAAGATGACATCGTAAGGCCTCGATGCTGCTACAAGAAGATCCCAGCCGAAGCTCTCGCCTACTAGAGTAAGCTCACACTACCGGCACCAGTGCGTAATCGTCGAGTCTACTCCCGTAGGAGTCTCTAGCCGTAAGGATCGAGCCAATGACTCTGTCGGAATCTCCGAGCTCCGAAAAAGTGCAGCGGCTATGAAAGAGTGACTCGCTCATGTGTTTATAAGTACTGCATCAAGGGTTGAATAGGCACATATAGTACCTTGAATCATCTCGGGCGCGCCGTGGTCATAGGCCTCTGCTGCCTGGAGCTGTACTTGTCTCTGGCCGCCAGCTCCCTGTGGTCGAGGTGGACCTCCTGGTGGTGGTCGTCGCAGAGCCTCAAAGCGTCACCCACCACCTGCTACTCGGCCAGCTCCTTTGCCTCGTCTGCCTCCTCCCTATGGACCGCCATGGTCAACCCTCTGCCTCTTCCTCGGTTGTCCCTCAACCATCTGCTGCTCCTCGGCAAGGCGGGTCGGGCAGTCACGAGCCATGTGGCTCTGCCCGCCGCACGAGTAGCAATGTCTGCCTCTCGAAAGACTAGCTCCGCGTTGTGTGCCCCGCACTGCTGAGCCAGTGTCCTGAGGTCGTCTTCCTGAGGGTCTGGTCTGCCTGGTCCCCTGAGTCATCCATCGACTGCCTGCTGCAGATTACTCTGCCAGGTGTCGCCCTGCGGTGGGTCGCGGCACTGGTGTAGACTCAGCAAGAAAGCTCTCAATCAAAAGGGTCCGCTCCAGTACTATTTTCTGAGTCGGTATGCTGAGGGAGATCAGTGATGCCCCGATCTCGTGTTTCAAACCCTACTCAAAGGTCCGGGCCTGGAAGAATGGGTACCGTACCATGTCGGTCGTGTAGCGCGAGAGATCTGTAAATCTCGCCGAGTACTGAGCGACCGTCATGCTGCCCTGCCGCAGCTGAAGAAGCTCCTGTATGCGCACCGCATGGAGGGTGGTAGGGACGAACTCCGAGCGGAAGAGGCTCTCAAAGTCTGTCCAATGTAGAGATGCCTCATCGGGCACCTGGAGCATCACGCTCCACCATCGGCCCGCTGCTGCGTGCAGTAGGCTCGCAGAGAGGATCACCATGAGGTCTGCTGGTGTCCTCACTAGCCTAAAAACTTGAACGACTGCCTCCAGCCAGTCCTCGGCTGCCTGGGGATCCGTCTCCCCACGAAACCTGTACAGTCACTGGCGTTGAAACTCATGCAGTGTGCTGAGGTGATGTGCATCGTCAGCGGCTGGTGCTGGAAGTATCGGGGGCTCGGCGGTTAAAGCTACCGCTTGTGCCACAGCTGACAAAGGGCCCTGCACCGAGGCCTCGTCGCTTGGTGGGCTGTCGTCACGCTCGACTCTTAGAACCCTAGCTGGCTGCCGTCGTGGGGCCATCCTGAAAAGGAAACAGGTGCGCCACGATCAGAGCAGAATACCTGGTGAGCTGATATAAAGTAATCACAAAGAAAACGTTGAAACAGACATGCAATCAATGTTTTCGTGCATTAAGTCGGAAATCAGCAGTCAGGGTCCTGGTGTACTGATACGTCTGCCGCTGCACCAACACTGGACTCCCTGGACTGATAACCACACTTAATACGCTAAACACTATTGCTTCACACAGAAAAGATCAGATTTTGCGGTTGAACCTAACTCCTCTAATACCAATTTGTCATGACCCATCCTCAGGGCCCGTGCCGTGACTACCCCAAGCCTGCCTTCCATTGGCCCGGGGCTGGCGACTAGCACCAAGTCGTAAATCCTGCTAAAAAGGGAAGGCATTTCCTTTGTAAAGTAAACAAGCACCACAGAGTAAGCAAGCGGAAAAGTAAACACTAAGTAAAAACAGAGTACAACTGAAAGTGCAGAAAAGTAAAAGGGCCAGTATACAAACCCAAAATGAAAGTAAAGTACAACTTGAAAGGGAAAACAACAACTGTAATGTAAAAGCCGCTACACCGAGCTGTCCACTAGAAATCCCACCTGAAGGGTGGGTACAGATATCTCCACTGCTCCTCAGGTCCCGCTGTCCGCTTCGTGCACGTCCCACCCACTGGTCCACCTCCAAGTACCGTCCCGCTCTGCAAGCCTCAACCACGATCAACGCTGTCCATCGTCTGCAAACAACACAACGTAGTGCGGGCATAGCCCGTGTAGGGGTGAGTATATGCTACTCAGTAGGGACCCCGAGACCCCCGAAGGTCTCCCAAAATCCACAAAGTATAAACCGCAATAGGAAGATACAAACACGAAGTAATAACCGACACTGCATAGGTATATGCCCATACATATACCTAAGTAATCAATTCCAATACGCTGCAACCTCCGAGCCCAAGTACATCTCAGTACACACTGGAATGTATACATATTCCACACAGGAAAGCAAAACAAAATCTACACAGGATAGCACAAAACAATCCACACAGGAAAGAAATAGGATTCAGCTCACACATGTATACTTTTTCGAGGATGATAGAGATTATCACTGATCCATCTAAGTCGTCAGACCCACAAAGGATCGATAGGTACTATCCCCCGCAAAGACCCACACAGGATCGGACCCACACAGGATCTGTAGGCACTGGTTCACACAATACCGCTGAGCGCATACCCACACAGGATCAGACTCACACAGGGTCGGCCCCACACAGGACCTGTAGCACTGATCCACGTAGGATCGCTGAGTGTAGTAGTCGTCGACTTCTAATCCACTAAGGATCTCTGAACAGTCGTCGTCGCAGTCACAGAAGCAGTCGCAGCCAGCTCTAGGGTTCCCGCACACAACAAGTTCGTTCGGGAGGGTCCGCTCCACGAGCCGAGAGGCTGATACATCAACTATCACAAAGTTCAGAGTTTATGTATCCAAAAGTTCCGTATCGTCAGCAGTAACTCAACGCAACAGACGGCTCATCAATCGGACGCCCGGTCTGAGAGTTATTGGCTATTTCGTCCTAGGGGACAGGTTGGTTTTTAAGGCAAAACCAACCCGACCGTACTCCAACTACATCCAAACCTCGGGAGGAGTATGCCAAAAGATCCATCTCACCAAGAGGAACTCAACAAAGCTGATGACACATCATTCGGACGTCTGTAGCTCATGATATGAGCGTTTCCGCTCCGAAGGCCCGGTTGGTTTCATGTACGAACCAACCCTTCCGAACTCAAAGTAATCCGAAACCTTGAGTACGATATACCGAAATGACTGCCTCGATCCAACGATCGCATCGCCGCTGACGGCGCGTTGTTTGGAGGTCTGTAGCCCGAGTTATGGGCATTAAAATCCAAACCGCTTGGTAACGGGGGTTTCGGGCCCGGGTCGTCCCGGCCTGCGACCCCCCCGGTTGTCCCAAACTGGGTCGACCCGGCCTGGTCAGGGTCCACCCGGCCCGGCACAGCCTGGCGCGGCGTGGCGCTGCCCGGCCCGGCGCGGCCTGGCCCGGCCATGCGCGCATGTTCGGCGCAAGGCAGCGCGATGGGCGCGCAGCCAGCTCGGCCGAAGGCCGAGCTGCTGGAAAACGGGGGGCCGCCCGCCCCACTTTGTAAAACCGGACCCCCTCATAATGGGGGGCCATTATGGTTGGCCGGGGGAAATTATTTCCCCTGGTTATCTCCCTTCCGGTCGGCCCGACCTGGCCAGCCAGTTCTTCCTCAACGGGATAGGCAAAGGCCGGTCCCCCTTCCGGCTTCCGACACCGGCGGCCCAGCTGGTCGCCGGTCTTCTCGTTCCGCCGGGGCCCAGAACCGGCCGCGACCTTCTTTGTCAGGCGCGGTGCGACGACACCGCGCCCCTCCACCGCGGCCCCGCTCCGGCCCCGGCACCTTCAAATTTCTTCAACGCGGCGCGACGACGTCACGTCCTTGCATTAATTTACGACGCTGCGCGACGGCGCCACATGTTTCTTTCCGTATGATCCTGCGCAATGTGACGACACCGCACCACACCCGTTTCAATCCACAATAGAAATCAATTAAAAAAGGAGGAGGGTCGGCCATGATCGTGCGGTCCGGCCCCCTCGCGTTAATTGCTAACAATTGGATAAATTTCACGAAGAAATATTCACAGGTATAAATCATGAACAAAAGAATAAAATAAACCCCTACCTCTGTTTCAAGTGCGGATCACGTCATCAAAGCGTGGAAGACTAGCGTCGCGAAGGTCGGGCGTCGCAGAAACCGATCATCGTTTCCGTTGACGTCGAGGTGCGTCTGAAGAGGTACGTCGCTGGAGATTCTTCGTAAGCTGAAAAAGATAGTCCGAGGAGGAAACTGCGTCTCCTTTCGTTGACACGGGAAGAAGAGCGAAGAGGCGGCGTCGTCGATCTTCGGAAACACACCGACTGCGAAGAAGAGAGAAGCGACGTTCTTCATCGGAGCTTGAGTTTTCTTAGTGTTCTTCATCAAAGTTGAAGATGGTGGAGAGAGCTTCTCAAATCCTCTCAAGGTGACATAGTATGCCAACCCAAATAAAATAAGCTTTAAGCTTATTTTATTCACACAATTAAACAACTTGAATTTCAAAAGTTTGAAATTAAAACAACTCAACTCAATTAATTAACCAAGTTGTCAAGTTTAATAAAAGAGGAGTTATAGGGAGTTTTAAAAAGAGGAGATAAAGTGTTAGGGTTCGTATGGGCCCCAACACACTTAATCCTCTCAATGGAGGTTAAGTGTATGTGGGTCCCACCCGTAACTCACTTTGGGAGGAGTTAACCAACAAGTTAAAAATAAAATGTGGTTCCGCATTTTGTTTATCTTCATTTTAAATTCCCAAAAACTAACTCTCAACCCGCAATAAACGCAACCTCAGAAAAGGTCTCCTTAAGCGAATATCAGCGTTGCGATTTCATCGGTGCCCTCGGAATTCGATTCCGGACACTGGTTCAAAAGTTAGAAATTCCCGCTCGTTCGTTCACTGAACGTACCCGAGCCAAACTTCGAAAATTGATTCCGGGCACACCGGGCCTCAGAATCAGGTGCCGTCAGAAATAGAGTTCTTGTAAATTTCCAAGAAAATTAAGAATAAATTTCCCATGAATTTTACGGGTCTTTACAATATATCTCCATGATAAATATTAAAACATTAGAATACCAAAATTGGATATTTTATGTATCTGGATAAAAAATATATATTTTAACAACTTTTGAAAATTTAGAGAGGTTTGATTCAAGAAGTGATGATGGTATATTTTTATGATACACTAATAATATTAAGATATATATTGTATTTAGTAAAATAACATTGATAATAAAAGAATATGTGAATGTCAAATTTATCAAAAATATTTCTATAGAGAGTGTTGATTAGATTGAAAATGATATATATTTTAATGAATTCAAATTTTATGAATATCAACCCAAAAGTAATGTTTCATCAATTGAGATTGATAATATCTCATAACATTCTGATCCTTTAATTTAGAAAACTCACAAATATTACTCATTATAAATTTATATTGAAAATGATCAATTTGAAAATAGAACTGCTCATTTGGTTTTGATTTTATGTGCTAATTCAACCAGTGTATCTGATTTGTACCAATTAATATTAATGATGCATTGAATGATTCGAAGTTGATTAATTACATTTATTATAATAATGAATAGTAGGATAGATATAGTGTATGAAATATACTTGATTTACCTAATAATACAATATCATTAAATATAACAAAGGTTTTTCAAAATAAACCTGGTGAATCTAGTAATAATGGTAGAAATAATGTATTATTACTTTTCCAGTATTGTCTTCATGAATATGGTATTGATTTTGAGGATTCATTTTCACCAGTACGTATATAAATATCCATTCAAATTTTTGAATCCGTTTAATGTTTTAAATATTCAAATCATTTTGAAATGAATGAAAATTTTTAATTACTAAATGATGTAATTTAAGGAGAGGTTAATTTTAAATAATCACCTCCCATTGAAAATATTGAATTTCCAAATCTTGTTTTTAATATGTCTAATGAGTAATATGGTACTCAATAAGATCACTGATATTTCTATAAAGGGTTAAAATATTTTGCATTTCAAATTAATTTTAATAAAGTAATATTGATTCAATATTATTTATTAAAAAAATTCAACTGATATAATGATTATATATATTTGTGATGATATTATATTTGGTTCTAAAAATCATTAAATTATTAATTAGATTATAATTTTTTTGAAAAATGTATTTGATATATCTCTAACGGGTGGATTTAAATTATTCAATTTTTGACAAATTAATAATCTGTAAAATAGTATTGTCATGAATTAGGATATCTATGCAATATAGATTATTAAAAAGATTGGACTTGATTCTTGTATAACAATGAAATCTCATATCATAAAAAACTCTAAACCAAATATATAATAACCATGAATGTTTGTTTATGATGAGTTGTATAAAAGCATAACATGATTTGTTATGAATTGTACTACTTGAAAGAATGATATTGTGTTTTCAATATTAATGTGTGAATGATATTGGTAAACGCCTAATGATTTCCATATTAAGGATATTAATAAACTAACTAGCTATAATAAAGGTACCATTATTAAATGAATATTTAATTAAATTTATAATTGCATTCATTTACAATCTTACATTGATTTGGAATTTTGAGGTTAAATTGTTGACCAGAAAACAACTTCATTTTTGTGTCACATTTTAGGAAAAGATTAATTTCACGGAGCATTAATAAAAAACTATCAGTATAACATTCAATAATTTATTAATTTTTTGTATTTTAATCTGTTTTCTATTCACAACTTATATAAAAAAAAGAAATGTTTTTGGATTTCAATATTAATTTTTATAAAATTTCAATTTACATTGATAATAATAGTTCCATTTTTATTTTAAAAAACCAATATAAGAACAAGAGAACTAAAAATGTTGATGTTAGATTTTATTTTCTTAGGAAACACAATATTGAAGGTGATATATGATTACAATTAATACCAAATAAGAGACAACTCTCTAACATGTTTAGTAATCACTGAGATTTTGTTATATTTGGGAAAATGATGTTTGAAATGGGTATGATGGAATCTAAAAATTTCCATAGAAATATTTATGTTTTTAAAAATCAATTCAGTATTTTTGAAATTACATTGAAAATTAAAATCTATTATTACACTCTGATTTGTTTTTATTAAAGAATAATATCCACTTAAACACTGCAACTATTTACTAATCATTTTATTTTATATATATATCTCGATCAATTTCTACTATTCATAGATAATATATACAACATAATTATAAATAATTGCATTAATTTCTATAATTGAGTTTTTTGTATCTATATATATTATTTTAAATTTTTCAATCACTATTAATAAATTTTCATTAATTTTATATTTGATAAATTTAAATAACTGGGAGAATTTTTTTTGGAATATTTATTTATATTTGACGATTTTATTGAAAATTTAATATATATAATTTTTTATAATTTATAAGAATTGGAATATAATTTTCAATATGTTATTATCTATTTTATATCTATAACTTTTATGAAAAAAATAAAATTACCAAACATTTAATTCAATTAAATTATTCCTCCAAAATTTTATTAAAATAGATTAAATTTTTATGATCTCTTGTTGTTTTTACTTATTATTTTATTGATGTAAAAACAATCTATTTATTTGAAAATCCATCATGTTGTACCTCATCCACATTTAATGAGACACAATGGTCTACCATTACGGATGTTCAAGACTTCATAGATAACACAAATCATGATTAAATCCTCCAAAGCAAATTATTCAATTATGTGGGTCCATATATATATAACGAGGGGAATTCCTTTGTAGTTTGGGTTGAGGTCTACAGCTTGGCCTACATGCAGATAGTGTGTTTAGTGTTTTCGTTTTGGCCTTCGTTCCGTGCTTTTTGAGTAATATATGATTTGGTCCCCTTAAATTCATTTCGATGTTGGACAAAATATATAATATAAAATCAATCATGGGCGTAAAAATTACTCTATATCTTTATCGACAATATGATTTACCTTCTTTCCCATGAACTAGCACGTTTGGACCTCCAGAATTATATTTCATATCCCACACTCATTTTCCAACTACGTCATCTCATTTATTAATATGCAATTTATCCTGTACAATTTTTAGAAACACAATGTCTCAAAATTCCATAACCAAGCCTGTTATATCAATTAGTTTTAGTCTCACTTTGATTCTGGTTCAACATGATTCTTACAAAAGCTAAATGTTGCTCGACCTCCTCTTATTCATCAGTTGTATGGTTTCTATGGTCCATTTTAGGAGCCTTATGTGTCACAAACATTTCTAATATAATTTATAATCATTCTTTTTAAAATATTTATATCTTAGTATATATATTTTGTCTTTGTAATGAATTTTTCTTTTTGGGTTGATTTTTGGATTCCAGAGTTATTTATTATAAATCTTGGATTCATTTTATTATAATCATTTCTTTCTTATCCTCTATTTTTATGTTTATATTGGGATTAAATGATTTTTGTTGGTTTAACACCTTTGCCGAGTAACAAAGGGGTTTTAACAAGAGTCAGTGTATCTTGTCATCATTGGTAAAATCTAATGGTGAGTAATTTTACTCACCATTTGAACCAAATGTTGTGACCCTGACCCACCTACCAGACTTCTATGGTGAGTAAGATTACTAATCCGAGTACTTCAAACATTTGTAAATTTGGCCCCCATTTATCATCCACTATGAGTTATATTTTATCCCACCTTTTTTCATCCATTTCTTCATTAAGCTACAAAAGTCACAACCTTATTCCCCTAAAAGAGTTCTATGCCATTTCTGTGGAAATACATTATTTCTTGAAATAAATAATAAAGTATTTTAATCTATCATATTAGTGTTATCAGAAATCATGCTTCTTTTTTTATCATGACTACATGTTTGTTATTTTTATTTTTTTCATATAAATGTTTTTAAGTATGGTATAAGATTCTATTTCAATTCATTATGTCATTTTTCTATATTTTTTGGATATTTTTTCAAATAGTAGTAATTTTTTTATGTTAATTTTTTATAATTGGCATTGTATTCACATAACCATAATCAGAACCCAATAGTCTTTAGTTTTTTATTATTCATATCAATCCATTTTTTTTAATACGCATGAATGTATTTTATGTCTGTTTAATTTTCTTTATTTTCATATAAAATCGAAATTATAAGTAATATTTAGTTTTTTATCATTGGAAAGATCCCATTGTAGGTAATGATTCTCCATTCTATTGTTTTAATGGAATTCCAGGGATGATGATTAGTCAAAATATTTTTCCACTTTTTTATTTTCTTTTTTTAAATGATAATGGAAATTTTTTTCTAATGTTCTAATATATTATTTGGAAATATACATTCAACATTACTTAAAATTAATTGTGTCACATTTTAGTATCCCTTTTTTATAAAGATTATTTTATCATATAATTATATGTTTCTACAACATTTTGATTAATATTGAATTCTAAGAAATATCTTATTATTTCTTTATTTTTTGATTTTTTTATATTTACATTCTTTTACTTCATATATTAAATAGTTCATATAATTTTTCAATAATAATAATGATCCAAACTGTGTTTTAATTCATCCTAACATTAATAGAATATGTTTGTAGTCATGTTAGTTAATTATTATAAACTAATAAATTTCATGATGAAATTGGACACATAATGACTCTTGTAGATATATGATTTTATATCATGGAATATTACATTCAAGATAAATAATATATAGTAGTGTAGATGATTTATTTAATAAAGATGAATTGATACTTTTTTCTACTTATCTCTAATTGATCGTGATACTTCTTCATATTCCGTTGATGCTTCTATGATCACTATGAATATTCATTCCCATAATGTTGTTCCAATGATGTGTTCAATGAAATGTAGGTTGTGAGTACTTTGAAAAGTGATGAGGTAAACCACTAGGTATGAAAAATATAAATTTTCATTTGTATGTAATCAGGTTCCCAATCCCATTAAAAATGTGGATTTTGTGAATGCTAGTATACTTGAGGAGTAGAATAGAATTATGAGAAGGAAAGTATCTTAGTGATCCAAAACTATATCAAAACAACATATACTATAAGGTTTATTTCTTATGTATCTTTAAACATTGTCTTAACTCTGTCAAATTAGTATATGTAATAATAATTCAAAATGGACTATTTACCCCCAATAGTCACTACTGTCCTAGATTTTAACATAGAAATTATATGTTTTAAGGTAAATTGAATATCCAAACCCCATCTTTACTTCTATTAAATGGGATCTAAAATCATCATTTGTGCGTAAGATGTACAACTATCTCACAAACTGATATTATTCATTTTCCATCACCACCTTTCATGGATTTGATATAATGATGTATTAAATAATTATATATCTTATTTATGATATTCTTATACCAATGTAAACATATTACCAAAACTATCTTATTATCTAAAAATTAAATAAACAAAAATAACAAAACTTGTTTGTATAATAGACTACCCCCTCGTGAACCGATGGGATGTGTTTCTCATTTCTATTTTACATGGACAATAATATGAATAGATTTAATAAATATATATGTTATTTGTAACTTATTTATATGTATTTGATTTTGATATCACATATAACTAAATATATTCCATTTTTTTAATATATTATTACATTGATCTTGCGCATGCTAACCTATTGTCCCACAAAGTGTAGTGATTCTTTATTCACATACGTATTACATGGATGGAAATAAGGACAATTTTAAATTTTTTTTATAAAAGAAAAAAAATTATATTCTATTGTAATATATTGTATAATCTTATTTCAATCATTAACTATTTAAAATGGAAACAATGTTCATGAATACATACTAAATATTACAAAATCTGAATATTATAATCTTATTTATTTCCTTAATATACTTATTTTCAATATATTCAATGTTTTGTTTTTTTATTCTATATAGTGGCTTAACATTCAAAATATTATTGAAGATTTATCATATTTTTATCATAATTTTCCTTCATTGAGACATGTGTTTTGTTAAAAACATATATTATATTATGAGGTATATATATTACCCCCTAAATATTTAATAACATGAATATATTTATTCATAGGATATTTTATGTTTCATTTAATTTTATTCCATTAAGGTTCTTATGATTCAATGCTACCAATGATTTAATGGTATTCTAGAACAATATTATCATTTATCTGTATTTTATATGATTATGAATCCGGTAATAATATCATATGATCTGAAACTCAAGAAACTAATGAATATATTTCTTCTATGGTAATATAATGATAATATATGTTTTCCCAAGATTTTTACTTGTTTTTTAATTATGGTATGGAAATAATGCTGATAATGAAAATTGACATTATTTTTTTTGTTCAAATAATAATCCAATTTATATAAAAATAATGTTTATTATTAATGATTATGAATATGTTTTTATAATTATCTAAATGAACCTCTTGTGAAATTTTAATCTATGTTTTATGTGTTAGGTATTTTTTTCAAGGATTCTTTATTTTTTTCCAAAATTTTTCTAATTTGGCTTTTACTGAAAATGCCAATGGAATATTTTCATTAATGTGAACAGAATAAATGGTATTTTTCATCATCATGATGAAAAAAACAATTTCCTTTATATTTTTCGAGTATTATTCTGAAATAAATTTTTTTCTATAATTTTTTATGATTTTCCAATTTTAAAAAGTGATTTTCAATGAAGGGTAATTTTACCCATGAAATATTTTTAATAATTTTAGTATATTTATTTATATTGGTTCAAGGATATATTATAAGAAATAGATATTGAATATTGAATATTTTTTATATTTTTATCAATTTGAAGAGGATGTTTTCCTTTTGAAAATTTCATAGTGATCTCTAAAAATTAGTTTCCATATAAAATTACATCCATTGATTGTACATATGATTTTCCTGTGATATCTAACACGTATTCGACTATTATTATCTCTCTAAATAGATTCTATTTTTCAGGAAATTATTCTTATCAAATGCAAAAAAAATTGATGGGTTATGGTATGATGATATTATAAATTTATAATGAACCCCATTCTTCCAAAAGATATACTATGTTTAAATTTTTATAGAAAACATTTATATACTAGGGTTATAATATAATGAATGTTTTTTGATAATGTAGAAGAAATATGTATGGTTTTAATTAAATGGTAGGTGTGATATATATATCTAACCAATGAATTTGGTAATGATTCATATCTTATGAGATAAAAATTATTGTAATGGTGAAAGAACATGATTATTTCATTAAAAATGATTTCCCAAAATGATAGTACTGGGGTCAGACCTTTAAACTAATATGGTTTATGAAGTGAACCAATGAAATTATAATATATGTAAAAATGATACATTAATACAGATAAAATTAATTTATATACATATCTGTACTCTTAAATTCCATGTCTTATACTAATGTTATTCGCTTTAGTCTCATCTTCTTTAATTCTGTTGTGATCTATGTATTATGAACATCCATTATACATTCCATGATATAATATTATATTCATTGATATTGAAGGAAATGTATTCAAATACTATTCTCATGTATTAATAATCACATGCTCATGTAATGTTAATTTATATAGCTAGTTTTCCATTACTTAAGTAACAATATCACCCATTCTTATATTTTTATTCCTTATGTTATGATGATGATTATTATTTATGATCTATTTTAAAAGAGTCCCAGTTAGCATGAAAATAAAGGTAGATTTCATAGTGCACTTATGAACCAGTTGTTTATGTTTACGTTATTCCAATTGAATGAAATGAAAATTATTTTTCAATGGATATTTTATTTATTTATTGAATATTCGTCTAGTTAGTTATAATTTTTATGTATGACACGCTCATATCCTTATATTTTTTATCAATGAAATGTGTAATTAACATTTTCAATATTGAATGATAAAAATTAGTCTATTATTAAGCTATAAGTCTGTGTGTACGACTAAGGATAAAAAATGTAAAACAAAATGGCGTGGAATATTTGTAAAGGATAGAGTGAGTAGTTTCCAAATATATACATCCATATATGGATAAAATAATTGGATGTGGTTCTATAAAAAATGTACCTATGGGTAATAACAATTACAATGGTGAGTTGTACTATTCTATATCATACTTAAGTGCACATCAAGGGGAATTGATGCACACATTATTTGAAACATTTGGGGGAATATTAATTGGTTAATTCACATTCTATAAATGAACCATCATGAAGTATTTTAATAATGGGATTTAATGATCTAGATTAAACGTATGGTCTAATATGTTTAAATAAATGTGTCATTAAATTGATATTTTATAATTTATTTTTCTTGATTATTTCATCTCTTACTATAGTTATTCTTAATAACATTACAAATTATTATTTTAGTATATTGTGGAAACTGGAATTAAATAGATTATAATTTTATGTGAAAGGTGATTTGTTTATCAGAAAAAATATAGGATATTTAATTGAGTAAAGGATATAGTGATTATTCCTAATAATATATCATGATATAGGATTAAAAATATTGACCTTAACAAACCATTAGACATACCAAAGAAAATAAGGATATATTTCATAATGATTTTGGGTTGTGGAGACCATGGAGGATAGATGATTTATTCTCGTAAATGTACTAAATATAGGAATAATCACTCCATATAATGTATCAAGGGAATGAGAAGTTAATTTATATGTTGTCAATGAAATAGATTAAGTGATTTCCATGAAAAAATGAATAGTTAAATTTAAAAAATAATGAGAATACTCGTTTACCTATGAAATCTTGAATAATTGAATGTTTTAAATATGGAAATTAAGGGAAGTATAAAAATCAATCCCGTGGGGAGTGCTCATAAAGGGGGAAAATCGGGTGGTTAGAGTAAATATTTTTTCATTCTTGATTATGATACAACTAATGACATAGGATTGGAATGAGGTGTTTAGGAATAATATCATTGATCTTAGTTAATGGTTTAATAATGGATTAAAATGAATAAAGTGTTTATGTATAGGAAATGATGAAATATGAAATATAAAAGGGTTATTCACTAGTGGTCTTTCCTTCTGGAATTTAATGAATATATAGAATATTATTGATTACCTAAAAAATTTGATTTAATGGAAAGGTGATATTTTATGGATAACATGAGATTAAGGGAAGATAAAAAATAATATTATCTTTATATTGAGGTAATGTTGTTTGGATAAAGTTATTATGGTTATGAATAATATTTTGGATATAGAAACTAATTAAGGATGTGTGGACAAGGTGGTTGTTTTTATTATTGGTGGAGTTAAAAAAATATCTGACCTATGGAATATACTTAATAATTTGAGGGCATATTCAAGGAATGAGTTGTTATTAACGATTTTATTTAGGTTTCATGGTAATACTAGTTATTACCATGTATCATGAAAATAAAATGATATAGTATTCAAATATTTGGAATGTAAAAATAAAGAAGTACTTAATAATATATTAGGAGATTAATGCAACATGTTTTTTTGGAAAAATTAAATAACCATATTAAAAAATTATGATTATTGTATGGTTATTCTAGATAACCAATCATGGAATGGATTAAGTTGAACATTGGATGTTATTGGTTAAGCAGTGCTAAAAATTCAGTTTTGGATAATATATTGAGAATGAAGAATTAAAATATCATTATTTTTTTGATCCATGGATCTAATATTGATTATATAATGAAAAATTAATATTTATTTATTAAATTATGATCTAATATAGAATTTTATTAAATGAAAAGTCAAAAAACAAGACTGTATTCTATAATCAATTGAAGTCAATAAATTATACATTCTATTGAAAATTATTAATTTCAAGGAAATGGATAATAAAATTAAAATATTCAAATTACCATTAAATCTATTTTAATAAATGAATTTTATCACAATGACATGTTTTATAATTTTTTTGGGTATTGGTTTTCACATGAACATACACATGTTTTTTAGCATTGATCTCTATCACTATCTATAATTGTATGGACATTACACTTTTCTTCCATGTATAAATCATCACCATCCATATAGGTTCTAAAATTTAGAAACCATGTATGTAATTATATAGAGTAAGGTCACACATAAAATTTTATCCTTTAAAGAGGATGTTATATTGAAAATTATTACAATTTGTGATTTCCACAAATTGATTTTCAAATATAAAACCCCTATTTATCAAGAGAATGTTCTAATTTCTAGGTACCGATTTATTTACTGTGGATAGAATGTTACACCCAAATATTTTGTGAAATATATATATTTTTTCAAATAAATACGAACATTTAATATCATTCATCACATGAAACAATAACATCATCATTCATTTTTATTGTGTCAAAAAAAACAATGAATGTAGATCATGTTAAACATAGCATAATATTTAAATGAAACATGACATAATACTATTATTATTTAATATGATTATTATCATATAGCCATTGGAGTGGAATACATGAGTAGTATTAGCTAAAACGTGAAAATATATCTTTTATACTGGTATATATAATGAATTCTAGGGTTTGTATGTAATTATAAATGAAGATAATACTAATTTTAAGTCAAATGATATCATATTATAACGGAACCATTTATAGCGTAGAAACAAATTTTATGTCAATAAGATAAAAATATCCCTTTAAGAAATGACTTTAATTAAATTTTTATATTATAAATTCAATAATATGTTGACATTACTTTTTTGTGTGTCTAAAGATATCCAATAAGAATGATTTAAACATTACTCCTAAAATTTCTATTTATCTAAAAACCTATTTTTTTGACCTTTTTAAACGTATATTAATATAAATTTTTATATTTTTAGAATATTAGGTTTAAAAAAATTAATTTTTTTCTATCACCATTTAATAATAATATTGAGATCAATTTTTTTTAAATGTATAAAAAATAAAAGTTTCAATAGTTGTTGAAAAATTCATGTTTTTTTTATGAAATTTCATATCTTATAATGAATTAAAAAAATTTAAAAAATATTAATATGATTTTAAATGTTATGCTATTTCATATATGTATATTATTCAAAATTATTAAATTGGAAAAAAATAATTGTTGAATATTTATATAAAAAAATTTCATACTTCTGAAAATGATCTCTTTAAAAACCTCATTTTCATCAGATGTATATTATTACATATAAAATAAATGTCATCAATTAATTTAATTGAATTATAAAAAATATAATTTCTATATATAATCAGAGTCGTTTAATTTATCTAATATGTATAACATAAATTTTCAACATAAGGAATATTAAAAGGAGTAAAAATTACTTACCATGGTTATGGGCAAATTTGTTTATATGAGGTGAATCTAAAATGATAAGGGGTCAAATGGCCTAGAAACCTGAAAAACAATTTATGGATTTATTTAGATCTTGAAACTAATAAGGATCTATAATTAACAATATATTATCTTTTCTCCATTTGATAACATTAGGTACATCTTTTTTTAAAATAAAATTATTCAAAGAACCTCACATATAAATGTCCACCACATGTCCTCTCCGCTTCAAAACCCAAAACCCTTTATTTCATCCATTTATAGAGAAAATACATTTCATAATTCCCTTACATAATTTTATTGGAATAATTTTTGTCATTAATTAACCATTATAATTATACAAGTGTACAACAAAATAGGTTCACTAAAGATAGGTAAAATTATTAAACATAGATCGTTGTTTTATTATTAACTACATCAGTTTTAATAATATCGAAAATTTGATAAAATAAAAAAATTATATAAAATGTTATAATATTTTATTCTATTAATGAAATTACCTAAATCAAATATCTCTTTCATCAAATGGGATACAAAATCAACATTAGTGTCTATGGAAGCTACAGACTCACGAACAGATGTTAATCATTCATTATCACCACCACTCAAGGATATAAATAATGAAATATTTAATTTTTATATATATAATATTCATTATATTATTATAGAATATCATTTATTATAACACATATACCATCCTACCTCATAACCTTTTGGAAAACCATAATTTTTCTCAAGTGTTTGGAAGACTTCCATTTTATAAACTGATGTGTGCGTTTTTTTCATTTAAAAAAAACATTGACGACAATTAAAAAATATTGATTAAAAATTTAGGAAATTGGAAAAATATTTATACAAAAATAATTATGATATCACAAATACCTACATACATCCCATTAAAAAGTAATGAGATATCATCTATCATACACGTGGCAGACTATAACATTATGAATAAATGTGAATCATTCTTCATGTATAGATTATATGGATGGTACTATAAAAAATTTTAATTAAAATTATGTGATATATATGAAGCAAAAATAAATTTTTTAAATTTAATAATTTATTTACCATTATTTTTTTCTTTCTCTCAGTAAAATTGAATGATGATTCTCGCATACTTAATAACTATCTTCTCCATAAATGATGCATTTTATTTTAAATATCTATTATACTTTAGATTATTATAAATACATATATAATTAATATATATGATATTTATTTCATTGTTAAAATTATTTAGATCATTAAATCATTATACTATTAAGTGTACTGAAAAAAATTCAAAAAAATATGAAAAATAATGTCGTTATACCCCCAAATGTAATTTTAAGAAGGAGTTATTGATAAACTGGTAATGGAAGGATTAATATACTTAATATATGTTATTAAATATATAAAATTATGGTTCTATAATATATCTATAACACATGAGGATTCATCATTCATGAATGATGTTGATACTTAAGGTAAAATATTTTTAGTCTCTCCTTTATTTATCGGGAACACATGCGAATTCAACACTCATTTATTTTTAATGTTGTTTATAAATACCCTCTAACTGGTTATATATTTAATATTGATATTTTATTGAATATTAATGTTTCATTATATTTTATTCCTTATTGTGGTATAAAATTTAAAATAATTCTATACACGTATAGTATTTTTGTCTCAATTTTCCTTCTTTGAGACATATGTCTTGTTATGCACTATTAATTTTATAGAAGGTATATATATATATAATCATATATATAACATCATGAATTTATTTATTGAAACAATATTTTTAGTTTAAATTAATTTTATTCCTTCATGGTGGTTATTATTTAATACTTCCAATGATACAATAGTTTTCTGCTACAATCTCATTGTTTATCTGGAATATTTGTGTTTATGCTTCTAATGAGGAAGTATTATGTCCATCCGTTAATAAAAACATGAATTTTCATATTATAGGTTAATTTAATGATAATATATTTTTTAATTTCATTGTATTCACTTCATGTAACCAGTATTCAATACAAATGATTTTATAAAAAATATATATAATTTCATTTTTGAATGGAATATCATTTTTCTACGTAATTCATGTGTTTTGAAGAAAATTTTCAACTATGCTTTTATATACTAAAAATGCTTCATCAACGAGTTTTTAACCCATGTTTATTATTTTTGAAAAGTATTTGAAAGGAAATATCTTTTATTTTCTAAAAACAATTCATCATTTACATTTACTAAAAATTTGAATGGAATCATTTTTAATGTGTAAAACATGAAAGGTAAACTCAAAAATCTAGAACAATTTTTTTATTAAATATTAATTTATAATATTCCATTTTTAAATTTATGTAATTTGATATTAAAAATTTTATAGTAATTTTTATTTTCAAAATTGAATTTGAAAGAAAATTTTGACCTCATTAATTATTTTTAATGATTTTAATGAATCCATTAATGTTTTTGGAGGGTATTGTCAAATAAAATGATTCTAAAGCTGGATTGTGATTTAAAAATTGATTGTCAATTTAAAAAGACAATTTTATAAATGAAATATTTCTTCTGACCATTCAATGTCATTTTTATTCTAAGATAACAACATTCTATGTTACTTTTTATATATTGATGATATGATCTAAGGATACAATCCATATTTTTTTTTATAAATTTATAATTTTAATGATTATATGATTCTTGTTAAACATTATTAATTTTTAATGTGATGTGATATGGAAAAATTATTAAATTATAATATAACTAATTATTCCATAATGGTTATTTTATGTGGAAATGTTTATGAAACCCATATCTTTTCCAGGATCTGATTTGGTAAATGTTTTATGGTATTATGGAACAAATATTAATGAGTTTAATTGTTTTATGGGTGTTATGTATATCTAACTCTAATAATTTTTGTATAGAATGATATCACAAGATAAATATAGTATTAGAATATTATGTTAACCCAGTTTAGAAAAATAATGTTTCCTCAATATTAGTCTCCAGATTGAATCATGACTGTAAAATGATTTGTGGAGTAAAACCAATTTATTTTTATATCCTTGGTAGTGATAATTGAAATCTATTTAATTATCATTTTATGCTTATGTGTATTCCATAATTTCATGTCTTATGGTAATATTATTCTCTTATAAACTATGTTCATTGATTCCCTTATGGATCCTGTCATATTGACTTCCAATTATTATTACAAGAATCAAGAATATGATATTTTATTTATAGGGAATAGTTTTGAACAATCATTCTCATGTTCTCATACACTTATTCAAATACTATATTTATGCATCTCCCCAGTTTACCATTACTAATAATGTGAGCTAACCCTTCCCTAAGTTTCATTTTCCTAGGATATGGTGAATTTTATTTTGTATAATTTTTATTGGAAGGGTTATGGTTATGTAGAATATAATGGGATATGACATATCTCACTTATAGGCATGTTTTTTTGTCCATGTTCTGAAAGGCACTAAACAAAAAATATTCTGGCGAGGATGGTTTAGTTATGTAATTAGTATTCAGTTATTAGTATATAATACTTATGTAGATGAATCATCAATATATAAAAGTTATATATTTTATAGAGCTATGTAAAATATTTAAATGTAATATAGATCATTAAATAGATATAAAATGTGAATTTAGAGGAAAATGACATATCCAAGTGAAAAAAGTTTTCTCAAAGAGATCACTCAAATTAGGATCATGAATTTCTATGCACATTCAATTAAAATTATGTATAATAAAATTTTATTAATTAATTATTTAATTCATAATTATTCTCATTCATATTTTATTTTAAATTATTTTATTTTTATTCATTTATATAATTTTATAAGAGATGTATGGTTTAATTCCAATGAATTTAGGGAGTTCCTTTCACATGTCCAACGTCAAATTACTTATGGATAATTATAAATATTATTATAAAATGGGAATTAAAATATACATGTGAAATTAATTGGAATTAATGTCCAACAATATATAATTTTTTAACCAATTATCCTATAGTGAAATGAAAAATGGATGATTCATTTAGAAAAAATTTAATTCTATAGAGATAGTTTCTTTTCGAGGTATAACTGACAATCCTAATCTAGTATCATTTTATTAAATATTATTACTATATATTTCTTCAATAATTTGACGCAATACATTATATAGATATTTAGTTTATTTAAAAGAGTTATATTTTATTGTAAACCCTCCATGGAGACATTAATGTGAAATGAAAACTCATTATTCACAGAGGTAGTGAGCATTAGTAATACTATATATATCCTCATTCCTAGAATAAGAGGAGACTGAAGCTCATTGATGATGGATACTAAATTAATAAAATAATCTTATATATTATAGTATAGTAATTATTCCATGTTCAGGGGAATTTTTTTGTAAGATGAGAATAAATAGAAAATAATATACTTAAATGACGGTATTACATTATCCTTTCAATAAATTCTCTTGAAGTTATAGTTATGTAACCATTGGTTAGTTTTTTTCGTGAAGAAAAAAATATAACCTAAAGGAAAATATTTATTAGATGATTCTGTATATTTTTGGGAATTTCTAAAGCTTCAAATGTTTATGAAGAAGTGGTTTTCAGTTGTGGTATTTATAGGGGGAGTAAAGAAGTGTTTTTGAGTACAAAATCAGTTTTTTTGTTATTTTGGAAAAAAACTAATAACATTGTTTATTATTGGGACTAAATATTGTAAATGGTTCATTTGTGTTTTATCTAATGGCTTATAATATCATTGAATACTAAATAAACATTTAGATTTATTATAATGTCATGTATCATATTTTATTTTTTTTCTCTATTCATTAGATATTTCTTATAAAAATATTTACACTTGTATAATCCAAAAGTGTAGTTAATTTTTTTAAACTAATTTTCATAATATGTAAAATTATATATCAAAAAAAATATTTTTTTTAAATTAAAATTTTAATATTATTATCCATTTTTTTACCATTTGAAAATTTTATTAGGGACTTATATAATTATATCACCATTATAAAAGACAAAATATTAATTAAAAATTAATTTTTCTAAACATAATATTTCTTATGAAAAAATTGTTTTCGAAATTAATATTAAAAATTTATTTATTTAATAAATAAAAATACAATATTTTTTATTTTTAAAACTTTTATTTACTTGTATCATGAGATAAACATGCCATATTATATATTTATAAGATACCTAAATATTATTTAAAACATCCATACGAGTGTACTATATTTTAGTAGTGAGTTTACTATACATAACAATTAGATCATGTTTCCAATAACTAGACTTATTTACTAATTGATGGATTTATATCCAAACTACTAAATTATTAATGGTTACAGGTGATTCCCACTTTCATTAATTTAATAAAATTTATTTCAATTTTCATTCACTTATATTATCTCAAAAGATTATATTTTCATATTAAGAATTCATATTTCAGTAGTAATGTTTTTATTTATTTCATTATTGATGTTTCATAGTGTGATTATTCTAGGTGATCATGATGATCCACATGTTTCTATTATTATTCATTAATATTTTAGTTATTATCCCATTGTTATACAATATATAAAAGTTATATTTTTTAAGTGAAATTTTTTTCTTACATGTCATGGATTAATATTATTTAGTTGTTTGTGTATACTACACTATTAATATAACATATTCATATTAAAATATTGTGACATTACACACACATTGTTATATAATCAAATTGGCATGATATATCTAATCAATTAGGTTTTAAACTAGTGTCGTCAACCACTATTGTCAACGAAAATCTCATTGAGTTTCCAGAAATGATATTCCTGGTAAAATAACATTTTCATGTATTTAATAAATAAGTTTTATTCCCATGGTAGGGCAATATATTTCACCTTCTTTTACTGAATTTTTTTTGAAAATATTCATTACATTATTCTTTAATGAAATATCAGTCATCACACACCCATCATACCTTGCTTCTCTATAACCATATGTCTTCCCAATATATGGAAATATATCCAATTATGTGAGTCCTGAAAATAATTAATACTTAAAATAGATTGAATGGAAAATTACACACATTCCTAGATTGTAAAATCTAATTACCCATATAAATTTACATTTCTTAATTTCAGTTCAGGATTCATATAATGTCATTAAAATGGGTATTTTATAAGAAAAACATCATGGCATGAAAAATAAAGTTATAGTATTGCTGATATCTTCTATAAATTTGTCATATATACCCAATAAAAAACATCACCTAAATGTAGATAATGTATTTATGATTACCTTTATGACACAGTAAAGTAATAATCATTGTAGAGAACATTTATTACTGTTTAATGCGGGATATATAACTATGATATTATCATATAAATGACCCATAATTGAATAACCATCATATTATATTTTATAATTTAATATTAAACATTATGAATACCCTATTAATTTAATATTATTTGGACATTGAAACCAACTCTGATATATCATTGATTTAGTTATCTAGTGTTTTCCTTCAATAAGGTTCTATATAATGATATCCAATTCTATAACCATAAATTATGTAATAGGAAAATGGAAAACAATTCAACCTATATTTTCATATCAATAACATTGTATATAATTAAATTATGATAAACTATTTAGAGATTTTTCATTATGATGCCTTGATTGTTTAGTGAATATTGAGGTATTATTAACGAATAAAATATAAAGTATTTTTTTCTTATAGAACTATAACATTAAAAGTATTTATAAGCTATAATAACATTACAAAATAAACATGAATCCTAACCATTTCATGATGATATACCTACTATTTAAAAGTGTTAGATTTTACCAATGTTTCATAGAATGATGTTTTTGAATCACCTCTAACACCATCCTCTTCTCTAGGAGTTCAATTATGTGGGTACGTAAGATAGTCACTAAACTCTTCCAATCCATTACCAAGAAAATATCATGTTATTAGAGTATGTATTTTGAATTTAAAACACATAATGCTTCTTTAATTGAATTTGATCTAGAAAAAACATTAAAATTGTGAGTATAATTATTATCAAATGCATTAATGATCAAATATTGTATTTTTACAACATTTCTTAATTATTATATATTTTAATGTGTATTCACATGATTATTATTATGTTTCCATTAAATGATAAAATTTAATATTTTTTTGATGAAAATTAAATTTAACCAATCTGTTGTTTATAAAAATATTCATGAACCAATAAAGCAAGAAATAAATTATCAATTTTGCCTTTAGGATGAAGTTTCTTAGCCAAAATTTATATAAATTCATTCATAGATCAAATTTAACTACAAAATTTTCATTTATTTTCAATTTATATCTTATAATATATTTTCCTATGGTATATTGATGTATAAATTCTCTAGGAAAGAGATCAATAAATGAAATCCTATACAATTTAATTAATATTATGATTTTAAATTCTATAACAATTTATTTGAATAATTTATTCATAGATAATATCTTTAATTTTAATAAATTTGGGATATGTTTGATTGGATGATAATAGTTTTGTGAATTATAATATTTATCTTTTAGTTGAAATATAATTATATTTTTGTTTATACTCTTGGTATAATAAGATAGATCCGAAAATTCATAAATTTATATATCATTCAGTGAATTTTGATATCCATTCAATGAATTTTTAACAAAGTGGATTTAATAGAATAAAATTATAAGAGGTGGATGTAGCCATTCTCTCATATATATACAAATTATTTTAAAAATAAAAAATTATAGAAAATTTAGATATATAAATAATAGTTTTTTAATATATATACTATTTTACAAAATAGATTTTTGGATGATTAAAAACACTCATTATAAGGCCCCAGCCATAAACCTTACTTAATCTTGAGTTATTACAAGATTACACATTGAGGATCTTTTCGGGTTTAGAGGTTTAGAAAATTAGATCATAAAACTTGCATTACATTCCACATATAAACAAAGTGGTTACATAAAGATAGTATTCTTCATTCCCATCAATGGAAACACATTTAAATTAAAACATGGATTATTTCTTGACACATCCTTGACTCTATCATCTTATCATGTACCTTTCCCTTGACCTGTGAAAAACATTTCAAAAACATGGGATGAGCATAAAAACTCAGTATGGGTTATAATAAAAACATGTAAAGGAAACATGAGTTCATATATGCATATGAATGAAATCATACATTACCCATAAAACATAGGCACTTTAACATACCTCATAAAATCATGAATAAATCATAGTAATCATAATACATAAAGGTAACTTGAGGCATTCATAACATTCTTACGTAGGGAGTAACCCTCTTGGTTACGTTTGGAATACCCATCACGGTATATTCCCTAAAATCTCTTCGGAGAATCCTTAACGTTTCACTCCTTCGCGTTACCCAATGCATTGGAGAGCTATAACGGGCTCACCCGCCCTTATTTTATCACGGAACCACCCGTCTTCATAATAATGCCCAAGAACCATAACATAATCGTATCACATAAAACATGCATAAAGGAAACATAAAATTTCCACATTTCAATCACAAGATATCAATACAACACAAAAACATTGTGAAAACAATTTTCAATACCAAAATAAAAGAAAAGTAAAACATGGTATTTATTTTTCTTTTAAAAAGAAGGTATGGCTTGTAGTGGAAGCTGAAACTCAAATAACGGTCACGACGACGGAGAAGTCTTTGTCGCCGCATACGTACGACAAAAACATTCCCTTTTGTCGTTTAGTAAACGCTTCATATAAAAAAGATTCCTTTTGAATAAATGAAGAAGTCAAAGGGGTTTATACACCGTATAAAAGAAAGTTGTGTATAATATAAAATATGCCTCAACGAAAGGAGATTGAGACGAAGTCCCATACCTCGTATCCGACTTGACCCGACCGTTCTTTAATCTCCTGAATAATAAACTTGAGTTAATATCTACTTGCTTATGAACATTTTTCAAGTTCATTATTCCTTTTATACCATGTTATGAACATCATGTAATCAGTTAAGTTAATAGTGTTCATTTTGTCGGTATTTGGTTCTTAAGTCAAAAATATACTTCTTACACTTACATGTTGTTAATTTGGTCAAAGTTCATTATATCCAGAATGGTATTCATGATATAGATATCATATATGTCATATATATCCAGTACATACATGCATTTATAATATTACAAAATCATTTAGAGGTAAGAAATGAAATGCACCGTTCATGGAGACGGTAAGCCGTACGTACGCATTAACGCTACTTTCATTTCTATTTCATATTTTCTGGAATGGAATCATAATGATATAAGTCTATATTATAATTCCAGTATAATAACATATATAATATCGTTAACTTTACCCTTTACACATCCCACATATGGTATTAACGAATCAAATCACTTTCATGGGGCCGTAGTCCGCACTTCCTAAAATGAAGATATCATGTTTACCCATAATGGAAACCATAAATGTATGCCCAAAATGAAAAAAACAGAAGTTTAAGGAAAACATAAACATATTATATATCATATATAAAAATAGTGACATCATAATGGCCTCCTTTTAAGTTGTTAAATGAGTGTTGAACAATCATCGTTTCAGGAGGCAGAATTTCGCCATCCACGGAAACCTTATGTTCTTTAACCATTTGATGTAGTTGTGTGATATTGTAGCTCAAATAAATCTTATAACAACATCATAGTATATTTAGGATACTTGTGTTGTTACAAAATAAGTAAATAAAAAGAGTTTAGGGGGTTGGGGAAGCAAAATAGAACAAATGAACATGAGAGAATGAATTACCTTTAAAAGTGTAAATCCTTTTGAGTTGAGCCTAAAGGCTTCCTTTGAAAGGTTTCTGCCCAAAGGGAATCCTCTAGGATGAGGAGAGGGATGTGGATAGAGTAAATGGGCAGGGGGTGGCCGAGCCAAAGGCTTGAAGAGTGTGTGAAATGAGGTAGAGGTGGGGGCCTTTTATAAAGAGGAGAGGAGGGGCACTTTTGGAAAGTAAAGAAACATTACTTTATTTGAAAATGTGTTTCGGTTTTAAAAGGTCCCACATTGATATAATTCGTGGATAAGGTGATAAGGGTTCTAAATCCACTCATCCAATTGGTTTTTGACATGTGTAGTTTATAGATATTACATTATAGTTCCATTTTATTTTAATCCTTAAATAATGATGTCATCACTGCATCATTATGATTTCATAAATAATTTAATTTATTTAATGTCTAAAAATTATAAAAAAATTACTATGATGTAGGAAATATTTTTAGCTTTACAATGACTATTTATAATCAAAATTTGGACCTGTATAACCCCACTTAAAAAGTATTTTCGTAAAACATATTATGTTTGTGTCATTTTCACTTTAACATTAAATAAAAAGTAATTTATGTCGTTTCCCAACAAAAGTGGATCCATGGGGTCCCCAAGTTGGACCATGGCTTGTCTTGGTAGGCCATGACTCACCCAATAGGTGTAGGACAAGTTTCATGGTATTTTGACATTCTTATAATATCATTTTTACCTTAAACTACACTAATTACCACTAATCGCGATTAAAAACTTAATAAGTTACTATTCACCAAAAAATTATTTTTATCCCACTGAACCACATTTTACTTATTAATGACAACCATGTATGTTGTATTTTAAAAATTCAATACACATTAGTGGTAAAAATTCATTTAACTGAAAAATCAGTTTGCTTGATTACCACTTAGTGGTTTCACTATTCATCAAAAATTGAAGTTTTTCAGAAAATTACCAAAAATTCACCCTAAGCTATATTTGATATTCCGAATTCAAAAATGAAGTCTATTTTACAAAATTCAAATCATATAAGTCACATTAATTAATTTAATAATTAATTCCTGCTGCCAGAGCAAATAGCGTGTTTTTACAAAATAATAAGTATCAAAAGATTGACACCAGTTTAAGTCTAATTTCAAAGTGAAATTGATTCCAATGACCACCATTGGATAAAATGGTAAAAATATATTCTAATTTCACTTCAAAACCAATTCAAAACATAATCTAATCATATAAATAAATTAGATTAAAAGTAGTTTTGATGTAAAATGCAGTATTTTTCACTATTCATAAAAAAAATGAACATTGTCAGAAAAATACCAAAAATTCACACAAGGTAAATTTTGATGTCCCAATCATAAAGAATAATTTTATTTTGAAAAACATAGTTTATAAAATTGTGAAAAGATAGATTCAAAAATGGTTTTCCATCAAAAGGCAGTAAAACAATCTTTTAAGAATATTAGTGTATTCCATGCATAAGATTGTATTTATTTTCATTTTAAGCCTCTATAACACTATCTTAACCATTAATAGACATAGATAAAAATATCTATTATTCATTACTTACATGGGATGTTACATCCTTCCCCCCTTTAGAAAATTGCGTCCCCGCAATTTATTTACTTATCAAATAAATGGGGGGTACTTATCCCTCATTGCATTTTCAGATTCCCTTGTTGCCTCTTCAATAATGTGGTTTTTCCACAAAACCTTTACATGCTGAATCACTTTTTTCCGTAACACTTGCTCCCTGTGGTCAAGAATTTGGACCGGTTGTTCCTCATACGATAGGTTCTCTTCCAGCTGAACTACCTCTGGACTCAAAACATGAGATGGATCTGGCATATACTTTTTCAACATCGAAATGTGAAAAACATTGTGTACCTGAGATAAACTCGGAGGTAAAGCCACTTGGTATGAAACTGATCCAACTCTCTCTAGAATTTCGTATGGTCCAATGAACCTTGGACTCAACTTTCCTTTCTTACCAAATCTCATCACACTTTTCCAAAGAGAAACCTTGAGAAAAACATGATCACCTACCTCGAAAGATAGATCCTTCCTCCGGTTATCTGCATAGCTCTTCTGCCTGCTCTGAGCTGTTCTCATGTGTTTCTGAATCAGCTGAACTTTTTCTGCCATCTCTTCTACCAATTCTGGTCCCATCAACTTCCTTTCACCCACTTCATCCCAGAAAGCTGGAGTTCGACACCGCTTCCCATATAATGCCTGAAATGGTGCTATCTGTATACTGGAATGAAAACTGTTATAATATGAAAACTCAACCAAAGAAAGATGTTGGTCCCAATTTCCCTGATAATCCATAGAACAAGCTCGTAGCATATCCTCCAATGTCTGAATTGTTCGTTCTGACTGCCCATCTGATTGAGGATGAAAATCTGTACTAAAATTTAATTCAGTACCCAACGACTTCTGAAGGCCTTTCCAAAAGTTAGAAGTAAACCTGGGATCAAGATCCGATACAAAAGAGAGAGGAACTCCATGTAACCTGACTATCTCTTTAAGATACAAACGGGAAAGTTGATCAAGAGAGAAAGTATCTCGTATAGCAAGGAAATTAGCATATTTGGTCAAGCGATCAACAATAACCCAGATTGCATTATTACCTCGAGATGTCTTCGGTAATCCAACAACAAAGTCCATGGATATATTCTCCCATTTCCACTCTGGCACTGGTAAAGGGTGAAGCATCCCTTTCGGTAACTGCCGCTCTGCTTTAACCTACTGACAAGTCAAACACTTCACAGTAAAATCAGCAATATCTCTTTTCATTCCATCCCACCAGTAATACTCCCGCAGATCTCTATACATCTTAGTACTGCCCGGATGAACTGAAAACAGAAAACTATGAGCTTCACATAACAACTCTCTCTTCAACTGTGAATCACAAGGCACACAAAATCTCTTCCCAAATCTCAAAACGCAATCATTATCAATGTTGAATTTAGGAAACTTACCTTTCTGAACCAGCTCTACCTTTTTCTGCAGCTCACTGTCTTGCTTCTGTTCTTGCTTGATTCTATCTGATAGAGATGATCTCACTGATACATGAAACAAAACAGAAGGACTTCCTGCACCAACAACTTTTATGCCAAAGTTCATCAAATCCTTGACCAAAGGATCACGTTCCAAACGCAACATTGTTAATGAAGCATTACTTTTTTGACTCAAAGCATCAGCCACTTTATTTGCATTTCCCGGATAGTAATGAATTGTACAATCATAATCCTTGATTAATTCTAGCCATCTCCTCTGTCTCATGTTTAACTCTTTCTGAGTGAATATATACTTTAAACTTTTGTGATCGGTATATATTTCACACTTTACTCCATACAAATGATGTCTCCAAATTTTTAAAGCAAAAACAACAGCAGCTAGTTCCAAATCATGTGTAGGGTAATTTACCTCATGTGTTTTCAATTGTCGTGAAGCATAAGCAATTACCTGATCATTCTGCATTAGGACGCAACCAAGTCCTTTCAATGAAGCATCACTGTATGTAACAAACTGACCATTCCTGGAAGGTAGTGCCAAAACTGGAGCATTCACCAATCTTCTTTTCAATTCCTGAAAACAATCGTCACATTCTTTTGTCCAGATAAACTTAACACCCTTCCGAGTTGGCTTAGTCATTGGACTAGATAACCGTGAAAAATTTCTAACAAACCTTCGGTAATAGCCCGCCAAACCAAGGAAGCTACGAATCTCGGTTACATTTGTGGGGCTTGGCCATTATTCCACAAATTTTGTTTTTATAGGATCAACAGTTATTCCATCTTTACAAAAAATGTGACCAAGGAAAGAAATTTGTTGCAACCAAAACTCACACTTACTGAATTTCCCATACAGTTTCTTTTCTTTTAAGGTTTACAAGATAACCCTTAAATGTTTTTCATGATCCACTTTACTTTTAGAAAACACCAAAATATCATCAATGAAAACCACCACAAACTTATCCAAGAACTCATGGAAAATTCTATTCATTAAGTCCATGAATACAGCAGGTGCATTGGTTAGCCCAAAAGGCATTACTACAAATTCATAATGGCCATATCTCGTACGGAACGCGGTCTTAGGAATATCTGCCTCCTTTACCTTTAGCTGATGGTACCCCGATCTCAAGTCAATCTTTGAAAAAAAACTGAGCTCCCTGGAGCTGATCAAACAAATCATCGATATGAGGCAAAGGATATTTGTTCTTAACAGTGATATTCTTCAAGGCTCTATAATCAATGAAAAGTCTCATAGAACCATCTTTCTTTTTAACAAATAAAACAGGAGCACCCCATGGTGATGTGCTAGGTCTAATGAAACCTTTCTCTAATAAATCTTGCAATTGCTCCTTCAACTCTTAAAGTTCAATTTGTGCCATTCGATAAGGGGGTTTTGAAATTGGCTTAGCATCAGGAACTAAGTCAACAGTAAACTCAACTTCCCGATCTGGTATTATTCCAGGCAACTCATCAGGAAAAACATCAGGATACTCATTTACCACTGGCACATCATTAATCTGAACAGTTCCTTTATTTTCAACAACGTGTGAAAGGTAACATTCATTTCCATCTTTTACAAGTTTCTCGGCCTCTTGATATGTTATCAAAAGTATGGGTTCATTCCTGCAAACAAACTGAAAGTCTTTCTGAAAAGAAACTTCTTTAGCTCTACAGTCAATCTTAGCATGGTAAATAGAGAGCCAATCCATACCCAGGATAACATCAAACTCTACTAGAGGTAGAACAATAAGGTTTACAAGTAGGTTCTTTCCACAGATAAGGATAGGAAGATTCTTATAAATTCTTTTTTCCTCGACACTTCCCCCAGGTGTTTTTACCAAAAGTTCAGGAGTCATTTCTTGAGATGGTATTCCCATTTTACTAGAAAAGGTTTCAGAGATGAAAGAATGTGTAGACCCCGAATCAAACAACACACTGGCATAATCTGAAAAAACAAAAAAAGTACCTGATACAACTTCATTTGATGGCCCGACATCTGCTGAAGTAGTTGCAAAGGATTTCGCCACCCCTTTCTGCTTGTAGTCTAACTGCTTCCCATCATTCAAGCTCCTTGTCGGACACTCGTTTGCATAGTGACCCATCTGATTGCACTTATAACATTTCACTAACTGTAAATCAAATTTGTTCTTACCTTCACCTTGATCCTTTTCAGTGCAATCACGAGCCTTATGTCCCATCTTACCACATCGGTAGCACTTCCCATAATTCAGAAGACATTCCCCAGCATGCCTTTTTCCACATTTATCACAAACTGGAAACTTAGTTTTCTTACCATCAGACTTTTTTGAAGAATTATTACCTTTCTCCTGCCACCTCGGTCTCTTCTTCTGCTGGTTGTTATAGAAAACTTGGTCATCAGAAAACTCCATTTCCACCTTCTCAGCACATCGAACAAGCTTTTCATAACTTTTAAACTCACGAGAAGCTAATTCCCTTCGATACTTTGGCTTTAATCCTGAGTAAAAACGATTGATTTTACTATCAAGGTCCCGGATAAAATTTGGAGCATACCTTGCCAATTGAGTGAACCTTTCCTCATAGGCAGCCACTGAGTCTTCATCTTGCCTCAATTCCAAGAATTTATTTTCCATCCTAAGTCGAACAGCCTTAGGAAAATACTTCTCAAGAAACATACCTTTGAATTCATCCTAGTCAAGAGCATCAATCTCATCGGCGTCCCTGATATTTTTAACCATAGACCACCACTGATCTGCTTCACCCTCCAAACGGTAAATAACAAGACTAACATTTTGATTGTCTGAACACCCAATGACATAAAAAATCTTCTCCAGTGATTTAATCCACCCTTCAGCTAGCACAGGGTCAGATGATCCTCGGAATGATGGTGGATGTTGCCTCATGAAATGTTCCACCACTTACATGTTCCTCTGCGGTTTATCTGGATGATCTCGTGCATGGATACCACCGCCATTTATCGCTTGACTCAACTGCGCCATTACTGCAACAAACTGTTCAGTTCCAATTCCGACCATTTCTGGATGCTGGTTCGGAAGGTTATTTCCTTCTGTATGCCTTCCTAGCACTGCTTCCCTATTTCCTCTGCGGAAAACCATTCTGAACAAACATGTCTTAGATGAAGCAACATGGTAATCTTTAAATGCTATGACATTTTGGAAAAAAAATATTTTTGGATAATCATTTAATAGAATTCTAACTCCTAAAGTTATCTAAACCTCCCTCTGATACCAACTATAAGGCCCCAGCCTTAAACCTTACTTAATCTTGAGTTATTACAAGATTACACATTGAGGATCTTTTTGGGTTTAGAGTTTTAGAGAATTAGATCATAAAACTTGCATTACATTCCATATATAAACAAAGTGGTTACATAAAGATAGTATTCTTCATTCCCATCAATGGAAACACATTTAAATTAAAACATGGATTATTTCTTGACACATCCTTGACTCTATCATCTTATCATGTACCTTTCCCTTGACCTGTGAAAAACATTTCAAAAACTTGGGATGAGCATAAAAACTCAGTATGGGTTATAATAAAAACATGGAAATGAAACATGAGTTCATATATGCATATGAATGAAATCATACTTTACCAATAAAAAATAGGCACTTTAACATACCTCATAAAATCATGAATAAATCATAGAAATCATAAGACATAAAGGTAACTTGAGGCATTCATAACATTCTTACGTAGGGAGTAACCCTCTTGGTTACGTTTGGAATACCCATCACGGTATATTCCCTAAAATCTCTTCGGAGAAACCTTAACGTTTCACTCCTTCACGTTACCCAATGAATTGGAGAGCTATAACGGGCTCACCCGCCCTTAGTTTATCACGGAACCACCCGTCTTCATAATAATGCCCAAGACCATAACATAATCGTATCACATAAAACATGCATAAAGGAAACATAACATTTCCAAATTTCAATCACAAGATATCAATAAAACACAAAAACATTGTGAAAACCATTTTCAATACCAAAATAAAAGAAAAGTAAAACATGGTATTTATTTTTCTTTTAAAAAGAAGGTATGGCTTGTAGTGGAAGCCGAAACTCAAATAACGGTCACGACGGCGGAGAAGTCGTTGTCGCCGCATACGTACGACAAAAACATTCCCTTTTGTCATTTAGTAAACGCTTCGTATAAAAAAGATTCCTTTTGAATAAATGAAAAAGTCAAAGGGGTTTATACACCATATAAAAGAAAGTTTTGTATAAAATAAAATATGCCTCAACGAAAGGAGATTGAGACGAAGTCCCATACCTCGTATCCGACTTGACCCGACCGTTCTTTAATCTCCTGAATAATAAACTTGAGTTAATATCTACTTGCTTATGAACCTTTTTCAAGTTCATTATTCCTTTTATACCATGTTATGAACATCATGTAATCAGTTAAGTTAATAATGTTCATTTTGTCGGTATTTGGTTCTTAAGTCAAAAATAGACTTCTTACACTTACATGTTGTTAATTTGGTCAAAGTTCATTATATCCAGAATGGTATTCATGATATAGATATCATATATTTCGTATATATCCAGTACATACATGCATTTATAATATTACATAATCATTTAGAGGTAAGAAATGAAATGCACCGTTCATGGAGACGGTAAGCCGTACATACGCATGAACGCTACTTTCATTTCTATTTCATATTTTCTGGAATGGAATCATAATGATATAAGAGTATATTTTAATTCCAGTATAATAACATATATAATATCATTAACTTTACCCTTTACACATCCCACATATGGTATTAACGAATCAAATCACTTTCAGGGGGCGGTAGTCCGCACTTCCTAAAATGAAGATATCGTGTTTACCCATAATGGAAACCATAAAGGTATGCCCAAAATGAAAAAAAACAGAAGCTTAAGGAAAAAATAAACATATTATATATCATATATAAAAATAGTGACATCATAATGGCCACCTTTGAAGGTGTTAAATGAGTGTTGAACAATCATCGTTTCGAGAGGCAGAATTTCGCCATCCACGGAAACCTTATGTTCTTTAACCATTTGATGTAGTTGTGTGAGAGTGTAGCTCAAATAAATCTTATAACAACATCCTAGTATATTGATGATACTGGTTTTGTTACAAAATAAGTAAATAAAAAGAGTTTAGGGGGTTGGAGAAGCAAAATAGAACAAATGAACATGAGAGAATGAATTACCTTTAAAAGTGTAAATCCTTTTGAGTTGAGCCTAAAGGCTTCCTTTGAAAGGATTCTGACCAAGGGGAATCCTCTAGGATGAGGAGAGGGATGTGGAGAAAGTAAATGGTCCGGGGTTGGCCGATCCAAAGGCTTTATGAGTGTGTGAAATGAGGTAGAGGTGGGGGCCTTTTATAAGAGGAGAGGAGGGGCACTTTTGGAAAGTAAAGAAACATTACTTTATTTGAAAATGTGTTTCGGTTTTAAAAGGTCCCACATTGAAATAATTCGTGGATAAGGTGATAAGGGTTTGAAATCCACTCATCCAATTGGTTTTTGACATTTGTAGTTCATAGATATTACATTATAGTTCCATTTTATTTTAATCGTTAAATAATGATGTCATCACTGCATCATTATGATGTCATAATTAATTTAATTTATTTAATGTCTAAAAATTATAAACAAATTACTATGATGTAGGAAATCTTTTTATCTTTCCAATGACTATTTATAATCAAAATTTGGACCTGTATAACCCCAATTAAAATTTTTTTTCGTAAAACATATTATGTTTGTGTCATTTTCACTTTAACATTAAATAAAAAGTAATTTATGTCATTTCCCAACAAAAGTGGATCCATGGGGTCCCCAAGTTGGACCATGGCTTGTCTTGGTCGGCCATGACTCTCCCAATAGGTGTAGGATATGTGTCATGGTGTTTTCACATTCTTATAATATCATTTTTACCTTAAACTACACTAATTACCACTAATCGCGATTAAAAACTTAATAAGTTACTATTCACCAAAAAATTATTTTTATCCCATTGACCCACATTTTACTTCTTAATGACAACCATGTATGTGGGATTTTCAAAATTCAATACACATTAGTGGTAAACTTTCATTTAACTGAAAAATCAGTTTGCTTGATTACCACTTAGTGGTTTCACTATTCATCAAAAATTGAAGTTTTTCAGAAAATTACCAAAAATTCACCCAAGCTATATCTGATATTCCGAATTCAAAAATGAAGTCTATTTTACAAAATTCAAATCATATAAGTCACATTAATTAATTTAATAATTAATTCCTGCTGCCAGAGCAAATAGCGTGTTTTTACAAAACAATAAGTATCAAAAGATTGACACCAGTTTAAGTCTAATTTCAAAGTGAAATTGATTCCAATGACCACCATTGGATAAAATGGTAAAAATATATTCTAATTTCACTTCAAAACCAATTAAAAACAAAATCTAATCATATAAATAAATTAGATTAAAAGTAGTTTTGATGTAAAATGCAGTATTTTTCACAATTCATAAAAAAAATGAACATTGTTAGAAAAATACCAAAAATTCACACAAGGTAAATTTTGATGTCCCAATCATAAAGAATAAGTTTATTTTGACAAACATAGTTTATAAAATTTTCAAAAGATAGATTCAAAAATGGGTTTCCATCAAAAGGCAGTAAAACAATCTTTTAAGAATATTAGTGTATTCCATGCATAAGATTGTATTTATTTTCATTTTAAGCCTCTATAACACTATCTTAACCATTAATAGACATAGATAAAAATATCTATTATTCATTACTTACTTGGGATGTTACACTCATATCATGGTATAGTACCACGTGGAGAAAAAACTACAGGTGTGGTAAAAGGGGGATATTTTAAATATTTTATTTAAAATTAAGATTCAAAAGAAGATGTTAAAATTTTAATAATATCAATATCACCCATTATAGATATCTATTTTTGATTGTTTCATGTGTTTATCCTTATTTTGAATCAAATTTAAATCTTTTATACTATAAATGTATCCAATAAAAAATATTATACTTGACTCATCCATCATCAAACTCCCTTACAATTAATAATGTGAAATGTTTTATAGGATTTGTTATTTTAAAAACTCTCCCAACACTTTTTTAGATCATGATGATCTATATTATTTATCTCAAAGAACCTTGATTTAAATTTTTTTCAATTATTTATAATCCTAAATAGTTATTTGCATCATTGAATATGATTTATAAAAGAATAAAAATACTAGTCAGGTAAAATTAGAGTGATATTTGAAATATATATTGAATCTGAATTAGATTTTTTATATTATAATAAATCATTGTATACTTTAAAATCAAAATCTAGTTTTGTTGGTGAATGGGGATGTAAATTTTAATTTAGAACCTCTAAAAGCAATATAATTTTCACATTTAATTTGAAATCTATTAACATTTATCTTTAAATTTTAAACATTATCTAATTCCATCTAGAGTTCTATATTTTTTAGAAATAGGCTTTATATGAAGGTGTCACAATTGATGTTAATGATCTTGAGTGGATGAAGTAATTTTATATGTTATTTAGTAATATTTAAATAAACTATAGACTGTTGGTCGGAGTGGTTTACTCAAGAGGGGGGGGGGGTGAATTGAGTACCAATTAAAATTTCTGTATTTAAAAACTCTGACTTAAAGACCCCCAAATAAAATAATAAATTAAACTGTAGTGAATTTATATTAAAGTAGAGGTTCTGTTAGATTCTCAAGGGATTGATTAATTCCCAGTTAATCAACACGGGAGTGTGTGATTATCTTTTGAAACTAACTTACTAATCTACACTTAACATAAACACTTGCTAATTTAATTATCAAAGTAACTTTAAAAACAGTATTAGTTTTAAAGTGATTAGCAGCGGAATAAAACTTTGAAAGAGATGGCACAACAAGTTTAACCAAGAGGTTCAGTCTCAAGCCGAGACTTAGTCCTCTCAAAATTTTATATATAAAAACGATCCACACCCTGGATCGGGGTTCAACAGTTTACAACTCTCCAGGTCCAAGACCTCTACCACTGTTCTTTGTGGGAAACAGTACAACAGCACCCAGCTGTCCAGGTCACACACGACCTCTACCACTATTATTCGTGGGAAAGAAAGAATGAAAGAGTTTGGTAAGGATTTACAAACCCTTGAGTTTGAGTACAGGAGACAGTGTATGTGTTAGATACAGCAGATAACACACACTGCTCGAAAAGAATGATAATAATTCACAGAACAAGAGTTGTAGAGTTTAGAAGTGGTTTTGGTGATCTCAGTGTAGCTCTGGACTCCTTTGGATTCGATCAGAAGTGAGTTTGAGTCCACTTCTCGTTTCTGTTTGAGAAACAGAGTGTCGTATGCTCCAGGTTCACAGACAGTGACAATGTAGTGGTTGAAGTTATTCACTGATCTTCTTGTATGCACAGAACACTTCTCGAGTATGCTTGATTGTCTATGAGCTTCTCTGTGTTCTTGATGGAGCTCCTTTTTCTCTTATTGTGTTTTTTGGTATATATCATCCACCACGCACTTCTCTAGTTCACTTCTTCTTTGGGCAGCGTAGTCATCTCGTATTTATCTCCCAACAGGGGACAGAAAAGATTTCTTTTCAGCAGGTACGAGGTACGGGTTCCTGACATCCGACAACATTTATCAGATATTTGACAAATCATTAAAATGTACATGATATGACCGTTAGATAAATTAAATAAAGATAAATAAAGAAATTCAAACAGTAAGTCGAGTGATCGGTAGGTAATCAGCATCGGTAGCTTGGACATCGATAGCTTGAACATTGGTTGGTACATGCTTGTATCAGTGACTTTGTTTATCGGTAGCTCCATGCATCGGTAGCTCCATGAGTTGGTAGCTCCATGCGTCGGTAGCTCCATGCGTCGGTAGCTCCATGCATCGGTATCGGTAGCTGGGAGTCTGTATCGGTAGCTTCGTCCATCGGTGACTCTTATTCCATCGGTAGCTGTTTATACATACACCAGTAGCTCTATGTTTGTATCGGTAGCTGTCTGTAAGTCAGTAGCTTACATTTATAAGTACATCGGTAGCTCTATTTTAAGTCTATCGGTAGCTCTGTGTTATGTCTATCGGTAGCTCTGTGTTAAGTCTATCGGTAGCTCTGTCTGTCGGTAGACTAAGTCTATCGGTAGATTGGGTACCGGTAGCTCTTTATCAGTAGCTATAGGCAGATTACTTATCTGTTTTATGCAGAACACATCCGATTGTGTTAGAATTAATTTATAACTTTTATGAACATGGATAAATGAGGATTAACATATTCCAAAGACTATTTTAAACATTATTATTGGTTTGATCACAGATTTGAAAGAATTAAAGTATAGATCAATGATACTTAATGATATCATAGAGAATGAAAACATAATTGGGATTTTCAACACATATGAATACATGATTGAGATTATCAAAACAGGTGAGGTCAACAATCTCCCACTTTTTGATAATCACAATTTATGATATGGGCATTTAACATAGTGAAAATATAATAGTAAAGAGTATAATATTGAATTCAATTTTCTCAGAGAAAACAGCATCAGAGATAATAGAAATAGTATGATATAGACATAAGTTATCAGAGGTAACAATCATAAGGTACTAAATAGACATAAGGTATCAGAGGTAAAAATGAAAAAAAAGGGTAATCTGTCTCCCCTTATTCCTTATTTTTCTCCATTGAAAAATATTTCTCATTCTCTCATTTTGTTCTCCCCCGCTTATTGTTCTCCCCCTTATTATTCTCTCATAAAATGTTTCTCTAATAAAATGTTTATCCCCCTTTGTGATAATCAAAAAGTGGGAAAGCATATATAGGAGACAAATAAAACATTAGAAGTAAAAGGAGTTATTCTGTATTAGAGTAGTCAAAAAGTACAAAAACAGAATACAAATGAATTCCTATCAAAAATACTGGCCACTGGAACAATCCTCATCTTCCACGTGAGATTTCCCTTTGGGATCAGAAGAAGGTTCGGGCGGTGAGGATGCAGGGGAAGGTTTTGGGATGCCAGAAAAGATGAAAGGAGGCTGGGCCACTAACAGAGAGTCAGGCCTGTAGGTTGAACATCTTTGGGTGATCATTGGTGTGAGGCTTAGAATAGCTTGAGCAGGAGTCAGCTGGACTGTGGAAGCAGCTGAGGCAGAAGCAGGCAAAGCAGGAGGTATGATGACTGGTCTGGCATCAACATGCAAGAAGGGCAGCAACAGATTTCTAAAATCCATAATAATTCCTCCTCCTCTTTCCATAGCAGAGATGAAATCATCTTTGTTCTCCAGGAATTTCTCCAAGGCAGGAGTTAGTTCTCTTAGCTTGCTCACTTGTTCTCTGAAAGCTTGAGTGACTGGAGGTAGCTTCATGTTTTCCAACATCAGCTTGAAGTGGTTTTCAAGTTGATGCTTGGTGAAAACATTGGTGAAGTAGTAGTCCACTTTTCTCTTTATGGCTTCTTGGGAGGCAGAGGATTCTCTCATATAATCTTGAACAATATTCATTATTTCTCTGGCAGAATCTCTTGTAGAAAGCACCACTTGGCTCAACTCTGATGAGTCCACAGAGCCACTGGTTGAAATAGAACCAATCTCCTCCTTCAACATTGCTCGAACTGAATTCAGATCAACTAAAAGTTTAGATGTGAGAGGGCCATGAGAGAAGGAAATAGTTTCTTTGAAACTCTTAGACAATCCACTGATTAGGCTTTGAATTTGAGAGTCTTGTAATTGAACATGATCCTTCACTGAGGTTTTGAAACTTTCAAACACCGATACAAACTGGCTTTCTACACTCTTCACATAAGCTAGGTCCTTGTCAGCTTGAGACTTGGAGCTCATATAAGAGTCCAAAGAAACAACTGTTGTCTTGAGAGCATCAAGATCTGCTTCGATTCTAGAAGACTGAGTCTGGCACTCTATCACTTCTTCCATAAGCTCAGACATAAAAGAAGATAAATTACAAGCCAGAGATATCTCGAAGGATCTCTCTAACATTTTCATTTCTTCATAAAAGATTTGCTTCATCTCAGCAACTGACACACTGAATGATTCTTTCAGCTCATTCTTCATGGATTCAAGATCGGATTTAGAGACAAATTCATTTGAGACAACTGCAGCAGATCCTCTAGCTGAGGCCAAACTAACTACAGAATCAGTCATTATTGAATTAATTGAGGATGCAAGGGAGGTTTCCATTAACTTCACTGCTTGAACAAAACTGGATTTGAGGTCCTCTTTCAGCTTATTCAGATCATGAAATCTGACCACATCATCTGGCAACAACTCAGAAGCAAGATAATAATTGGTCTTCGGTCTAGTCACAAACACCTCATTATCAGAATCCGGATAATCCAATCCACAGACTATAAACTCTGGGTCTTCTACCCAGTCTCCAAGCTCAACAGCTACTGTAACATTTCCAAGAACAGATTGATGCTCCCCCTCAATGGGTGCATTCTCATGTATCACAACAGCATTCAGTGCTGGATTCTCTTCATCAGAATCTTTTACTACAAGTTCCACAGGTGCAGCATCTAGAAGATCATTTGATACAGGTACAACCTCTTCTGTATCTCGTTCTACTTCAGCAGTCAGCATAGCTGAGCTTCCAATCACAAGACTCATACTTAAACTACCAGAAGCAGGTGATTCAGATACATTTTCCTTTTCCTCTTCTTCTTGGTGAGGTACAGACTGGTCTTCCTCATAAGTAGACAAAATTTCCTCTACCTTTCATTTTCTAGAATAGACCAATTCTGCAACAGGACTTGGGGGCAAGTCTGGATCTCCTCCAACATCCATAGGAGTTTCTTCTTCTTCTTCTTTTGTTTCATCACTATAAACAGGTACCTCTTCATCATGTCTCAGACTCGGATCTCTCTCATCCTTTGGTCTAGAGTGATGATCTACAGGATTAAACCTATCATATATCTTCTGATCATCACTGACCCATTCTCCCTTCCATGGGTTCCAGTTAATTTTCATGTACTTACACATAGTCGAGGTGATGCAGAAATTATTCTTGACTACAACTGTCTCATCCTGAGACTCAGCAATTCCTTTCACTTTTATCATTACTGAAATCAGCTTGGCAAAGAACAAAGCATTAGTCTTTGACTTTGGTCTAATCATGTCTTCCATTTGAAGCATTAACAATCTGCACAGATTTATTTTTACACCATGTCTTAGCAAATGAAGAAGATAGATATCTTGATATATCAGATTTTCAAAATCTCCTCGCCTCGGTATCAACACATGCTGAACAAACTTGAAGAACATTCGATTCTCTCCATCCATTTCAGCAGCAACCACTTGCCTTTGATTTCCATTACCGGTCAGCTCTTGTAAGGCGGTTTCATAATTAAAGATGTCACTGCTAGGTGGCATTGATCATGATACATACCCAGAGACACCTTCATGTGGTACTTTCAAACACTCATCCCACTCTACTGAAGAAAAAGACATCTATTTTCCATTTACAAAAGAGCTTACCCGATTCTCATTTTCAGACTTCTCGAAGGTTACAAACTCGTAGAACTGTTTTACCAACTTCGGGTAGTATGGGACATTGTTATTAGAGAAACAATCCACCCATTTCTGGTCCTCCAAAATCTCGATTACTAATGATTTGCTAGGCAATAGCCATTCCATGCACAGTTCCTTCTCGATTACTATGTCTTTATTCTGCAAGTGAGGATTCACTGGTCGCCTTCCCGATCTAGTTTTGACTTCACTAACACTGGCTTTATGCTGTGTCTTCTGCTTCTTAGCGTTTGGTTCTACACTTTCATCTCTGACGATAGGAAGCTTAGTTTTTGCCATTGCGGGTTTAGGGTTCTTGGCCGATTTGGGAGCAAAGGTTCAAAGGTGAGAGATTTTGAGCTCGGTGAGGTAAGAAGTGGCTTAGAATGAGTTTTATCATTTAGGAATTCCCAATAAACAACTAAAATAGAGTAATAAAAAAAATAAAACAATTCGTATTCTTGGCGGCAGACAGATATTTTAAAACATTGAATCGGTGTGAGTTAATCATCGGTGAGAAAAACAAATCAGTGAGAATTGTACATCGGTGAGAAATTTCACATCGGTGAGAATTTTCACATCGGTGAAAATTTTACATCGGTGAGAATTTTCACATCGGTGAGAATTTTCACATCGGTGAGAATTTTACATCGGTGAGAATTTTCACATCGGTGAGAATTTTCACATCATTTAGAATTTTCACACCAGTTGTGATTAAACATTCCCAATTTGTGTCTTATGTAACTTAGCCTATCCGAACATAAAGGTTTAGTGAAAATATCAGCCAATTGATGTTCGGTGCCAATAAATTCAAGAGAAATATCACCTTTTTGAAAGTGATCTCTTAGGAAATGGTGTCTTACATCTATGTGTTTGGTTCTAGAGTGAGATACAGGATTCTTAGAGATGTTTATTGCACTGGTGTTATCAAACTTGATTGAAACATGTTTAAAAACATATCCATAGTCCAAAAGAGTGTGTTTCATCCACAGAATTTGTGCACAACAGCTACCAGCATCTATATATTCTGTTTCGGCAGTAGATAATGCAACTGAGTTCTGTTTCTTACTACACCAAGAAACTAAGGATTTTCCAACCAAATGACATGTTCCTGATGTGCTTTTTCTGTCTAACTTACAACCAGCAAAGTCAGCATCTGAATAACTCATTAACTCAAAGGATTGTCCTTTTGGGTAAAACAAACCTAAGTTAACTGTGTGTTTGAGATATTTAAAAATTCTTTTAACAGCAAGCAAATGAGATTCTTTTGGATTAGCTTGAAATCTATCACACATACACACACTAAACATAATATCAGGTCGACTAGCAGTAAGATAATGTAAACTACCAATCATAACTCTGTAATTTGTTTGATCAACTGGTTTCCCAGTTTCATCTGCATCCAATTTACTGGTAGTACTCATAGGAGTTTCACTTTCCTTGATACTATCCAGACCAAAACGTTTTAAAAGATCCTTTGTATATTTACTTTGATTCAAAATAATACCATTTTCATTTTGAAATACTTGAAATCCAAGAAAGTACTTAAGCTCTCCCATTAAGCTCATTTCAAATTCATTTTGCATACTTTTTGAAAAATCAGTACATAAAGAGTGTTTAGAAGATCCAAAAATAATATCATCAACATATATTTGTACAACTAAAACATCTTTAGAAATTCTTTTATTGGAAAGAGTTGGATCAGCAATCCCTTTAGTAAAACCTTTTGAAATAAGGAAATTGCTAAGTCTATCATACCAAGCTCTTGGAGCCTGTTTTAAACCATACAAGGCTTTAGAAAGTTTAAAAACTTGATTTGGAAAATGGGGGTTAGTAAATCCAGGTGGTTGTTCTACAAAAACATCTTCAATTATATAACAATTTAGAAATGCACTTTCCACATCCATTTTATATAACTTGAAATCCAGATGTGCATCATATGCAAGTAAGATTCTAATGGATTCTAGTCTAGCTACAGGTGAAAAAGTTTCCTCATAGTCTATACCTTCTTCTTGACTATATCCTTGTGCATCTAGTCTAGCTTTGTTTCTAACTATATTTCCAAATTCATCTACTTTATTTCTAAAAACCCATTTTGTGCCTATTTTCAAAGTGTCCTTAGGTCTGTCAACTAATTCCCAGACTTTGTTTATTTCAAACTGATTTAATTCTTCCTGCATAGCTATTACCCAGAATTCATCAATGATAGAATCATTGATATTTTTGGGTTCTAGCTGTGAAAGAAAAGCTTGATGTTCAACCTGGTTTCTTAGAGAAGCTCTAGTTTGTGTTCCTCTATCAAGATTACCAACAACAGCTTCTAAAGGATGATTCTTTAGAATCCTCATTGATCTGGTAAAGGTTGGACTAGAAATTTCAGGTTTATCTATAGGTTCGGGTTCAACAGAAGCAGATTCTGGAAAAAGTCTAGAACTGGATGCTTTTATAACAGGTTCTTTAGATTTATCATTAAGATCCAGAATAGACAAATCTTCTTCAAGATTCTCAAGAGAGGTTTTAGGATCATGTGGACCAGTTTCATCGAATTTGATGTGAACAGATTCTTCCACACATTTGGTTTTCTTATTTAATACTCTACAGGCATTACTTGAAATAGAGTAACCCAGACAAATTCCTTCATCACTTTTGGAAGAAAACTTATCCAGATTATCTTTATTATTCAAAATAAATACTTTGCAACCGAAAACATTAAAGTAATTAACCTTAGGCTTTCTATTGTTCCACAATTCATAAGGGGTTTTCTTAAGAACAGGTCTGATTAAAACTCTATTAATGACATAACAAGCTGTATTTACAACTTCAGCCCAAAAATAAATAGGCAGGTCATATTCATTGAGCATGGTTCTAGAAATTTCTTGAAGGGTTCGGTTTCTTCTTTCTACTACACCATTCTGTTGGGGTGTTCTAGGGGAAGAAAAGTTATGAGTATAGCCATTGTGTGAGCAATAAGATTCAAAATCTTGATTTTCAAACTCACGACCATGATCACTTATCAATGTTTTAATCTTAAGTCCACTAAGGTTCTCTACAGATTTAGAGTATTTAACAAAAGAAGAACAAGCTTCACTTTTGTGAGCTAGAAAATATACCCAAGTATTTCTAGAAAAGTCATCTACAAGAACATAAACATAGTGCTTCCCATTTAAACTAGAAACTCTTGATGGTCTAAACAAATCCATGTGAACCAATTCAAGTGGTTGAGAAGTCGAGACTTCTTTCTTTGATTTAAAAGAAACTTTGTGTTGTTTTCCCTTTTGACAGGGGTTACACACTCTATCATTTGGGAATTCTAATTTAGGTAGGTCTCTAACTAGGTTTTTTCTAGAGAGTTTTCTAAGTGAGTGAATGTTGCAGTGTCCCAATCTTCTGTGCCATAGCCAAGATTCTTTATGAAAAGCATTCAAACAAGTAATATTCTGCTTAGCTAAAGAATTCAGATTAACAGCATAAACATTTTCATTTCTTAAGGCAGAAAATACCAAAACATTATTAGAATTAAAAACTTTGCAGGAATCATTTTCAAATTTAACATGAAAACCATCATCACATAACTGAGAAATACTTAATAAATTGTATTTAATGCCATCAACAAATAAAACTTTCGAAATCAAAATTGAATCAGTGTTACCAATCTGGCCTAGGCCGATGATTTTTCCTTTTGAATTATCACCAAAGGTGACAAAGCCTCCATCAACTTTTATTAAACTATTGAAACAAGAGAAGTCTCCTGACATGTGCCTTGAGCACCCACTGTCCAAGTACCAGGTATCTTTACAGGAGCTCTTCAAGCAAGTTCCCTACAAAAACAGATTTATATGGGAGATGATTTTGGTACCCATATTTTCTTGGGTCCAGACAGGTTAACCAATAACACTTTAGGTACCCATATTTGTCTAATGGGTCTCATATAATTTGTAGAATTGACATGCTTTGAAAGATAAACTTTATTATATCCATAGCTATGTATATAACTGGTTGAAGCATATGAAGTTCCAGAATTACCTTCATTCTGTCCAGATTTAGAAATGAATCATGTTTTGGCAATTTTCCTTTGTCCAGGTTGGTATCCTATACCAGTAGTATATTTAGGTGCTATTTGCTTTCCTAGCATCTGTGTTAGTGTATTTTTGCCATTGGTGAACTTCTCTATGTCTTTCTTGAGTTGCTCATTAGATAGTTTTAGTTCAGTATTCTCTTTTAACAGTTGAGCATTTTTCTCTTTTTCAATACTGAGTTTGGTTTTAATTGTAGTGGTGTGCGCATGCTGTTTCTTTAATGACTTGTATTTATCCTTAAGTTCATTACATGTCTCTTCCAGCATATTGCAGTACTCAAACAATTCATTTTTAGACATTGTTCCAGAATCAAAATCAGATTCTGCATTATCTCCAGAGTAATAATAATTTAAAGCAGAAGTTTCAGCAGTTACCTCAGAAGTGTTTGTCATAAAGCACATGTTTGCCTTATTTTTGTGTTCAGTTTCAGAGCTTTCAGATTCAGTGGAGCTATCCTCAGAAGCACTCCAAGTAGCCTTCATGGCTTTCTTAAACTTATTGTCCTTATATTCATATTTCTTTTTATACTTCAGCTTTGGACAGTCGGCTTTAATGTGTCCTTTTCTCTTGCACTCATAGCAGACAACATCATCTGATTTGTCATTCTTCTTCCAATCCTTTTTCCATTTACCATGGTGATCATACTTACCCTTATAATCTGTTTTTCTGAAGAACTTCTTTTTCCTATAAAATTTCTTAAATCTTCTAGCAATGTGAGCCATCTCAGCATCACTGTCAGAATCACTTTCACTGTCTTCACAACTTGAACTTTCAACTACAGCTTGATGCTTTTCTTTGTCCTTATTCTTTGAAATTGAGGATTTGAAAGCGACAGACTTTCTTGGAGGTTCATTTTCTTCCTCTTTATTCACTTTAAGCTATTCTTCATACATCATCAGCTTGCCAATTAGTTCCTTGATAGGTAGAGCAGCAATGTCACATGATTCTATGATTGAGACAGATGTGCCTCTCCATATATCAGGTAGACATCTCAAAATTCTCATAATTTTTTCCTTCGATGAGACATCCTTTCCCAGCGAGATCATTGTATTGAGAATTTCATTGAACCTGAGATACATGTCAGAAATGGGTTCGTCAGGCTTCATTTTAAAATTATCATACTTGATAGTATAAGTGTTCAATCTCATTTCTTTAACATTCGTTGTTCCTTCATGAGAAACAACTATGGTATCCCAAATTTCATATGCAGTTTTACAAGAAGAAATTATATTAAACTCTTCATCTCCTAGAGCACAGTACACGGCATTCATAGCTTTATAGTTGTTATTGTAAGCAGTCTTTGTAGGTTCATCCCAAGTAGATCTAGCAGTAGTGGGAATTTTGTATTCTGATTCAATAGCCGTCCAAATATCAAAACCTATGCTTTCTAGATGAATTTTCATTTTCAGTTTCCATTTAGCATAATTAGTTCCATTGAAGAAAGGTGGCCGGTTAGTAGCATCACCCTCAAGTCTATTGTCCATGATGAGAATGTTTTAAAGAGATAAAAATTTAGATATAACAGAAATTTTAATAACATTAAAATACAACTAAAATCACAGTTCAAAAGCTAGAAAGTATTTTCAATCCTCTGATACCAAGTGATGGTCGGAGTGGTTTACTCAAGAGGGGGGGTGAATTGAGTACCAATTAAAATTTTTGTATTTAAAATCTCTGTCTTAAAGACCCTCAAATAAAATAATAAATTAAACTGTAGTGAATTTATATTAAAGTAGAGGTTCTGTTAGATTCTCAAGGGATTGATTAATTCCCAGTTAATCAACACAGGAGTGTGTGGTTATCTTTTGAAACTAACTTACTAATCTACACTTAACATAAACACTTGCTAATTTAATTATCAAAGTAACTTTAAAAACAGTATTAGTTTTAAAGTGATTAGCAGCGGAATAAAACTTTGAAAGAGATGGCACAACAAGTGTAACCAAGAGGTTCAGTCTGAAGCCGAGACTTAGTCATCTCAAAAGTTTATATATAAAAATGATCCACACCCTGGATCGGGGTTCAACTGTTTACAACTGTCCAGGTCCATGTCCTCTACCACTGTTCTTCGTGGGAAACAGTACAACAACACCCAGCTGTCCAGGTCACACACGACCTCTACCACTGTTATTCGTGGGAAAGAAAGAATGAAAGAGTTTGGTAAGGATTTACAAATCCTTCAGTTTGAGTACAGGAGATAGTGTATGTGTTAGATATAACAGATAACACACACTTCTCGAAAAGAATGATAATAAATCACAGAACAAGATATGTAGAGTTTAGAAGTGGTTCTGGTGATCTCAGGGTAGCTCTGGACTCCTTTGGATTCGATCAGAAGTGAGTTTGAGTCCTCTTCTCATTTCTGTTTGAGAAACAGAGTGTCGTATGCTCCAGGTTCACAGACAGTGACAATGTAGTGGTTGAAGTTATTCAGTGCTCTTATTGTATGCACATAACACTTCTCGAGTATACTTGATTGTCTATGAGCTTCTCTGTGTTCTTGATGGAGCTCCTTTTTCTCTTCTTGTGTTTTTTGGTATATATCATCCACCACGCACTTCTCTAGTTCACTTCTTCTTTGGGCAGCGTAGTCTTCTCGTATTTATCTCCCAACAGGGGACAGAAAAGATTTCTTTTCAGCAGGTACGAGGTACGGGTTCCTGACATCCAACAAACTTTATCAGATATTTGACAAATCATTAAAATGTACATGATATGACCGTTAGATAGATTAAATAAAGATAAATAATGAAATTCAAATAGTGAGTCGAGTGATCGGTAGGTAATCAACATCGGTAGCTTGGACATCGGTAGCTTGAACATCGGTTGGTACATGCTTGTATCGGTGACTTTGTTTATCGGTAGCTCCATGCAGCGGTAGCTCCATGCGTCGGTAGCTCCATGCGTCGGTAGGTCCATGCGTCGGTAGCTCCATGCATCGGTATCGGTAGCTGTGAGTCTGTATCGGTAGCTTCGTCCATCGGTGACTCTTATTCCATCGGTAGCTGTTTATACTTACACCGGTAGCTCTATATTTGTACGGTAGCTGTCTGTAAGTCAGTAGCTTAAATTTATAAGTACATCGGTAGCTCTGTGTTAAGTCTATCGGTAGCTCTGTGTTAAGTCTATCGGTAGCTCTGTCTGTCGGTAGACTAAGTCTATCGGTAGACAGGGTACCGGTAGCTCTTTATCAGTAGCTATAGGCAGATTACTTATCTGTTTTATGCAGAACACATCCGATTGTGTTAGAATTAATTTATAACTTGTATGAACATGGATAAATGAGGATTAACATATTCCAAAGACTACTTTAAAAATTATTATTGGTTTGATCACAGATTTGAAATAATTAAAGTATAGATCAATGATACTTAAAGATATCATAGAGAATGAAAACATAATTGAGATTTTCAACGCATATGAATACATGATTGAGATTATCAAAACAGGTGAGGTCAACAGAGACAATTAATGAAATATGAAAATAATGTCAAATTATTTTTTAGAAACCATAAATATAATAAAATCATACTATGTTAAAATAATGATTTTAATTGATTAAAAACTTCATGTTTAGCTTCATCAATTTATTATAGGAATTTAAAATAATGAATATCTAAATGTTGTTGAAGAATAATATATTTTTTAATGATGGAGATTATTAAAATAAGTATGTTTTCATTTCAAATGGATTTTTTTTAATAATCCCATTAGAAATCAATTTCTAGGATCACAATGAAATGGATTTTACTTGTTCAATTATAAATTTTAATTAAAACTATCTATATTAATATTAAAACAAAAAGGATCCATTTAACAAACAGATTTTAAATCAATTATTTTCCGTAATTAAATAAAATGTTTAATGGTTTCTCCTTATCATAATAAAAAACAAAAATGAAAACCACAATGCTTTAATAAATTAAAATTTAATTATTATTAGTGATTAAATATTTAATTTTAATTGGTGTGTATCAATATATGAAACCATTGAATAAAACCATGTTAAAAAGAAATATTAATAAAATAATAACCGATTTTATATTATATTGTTTAATAATTTGGAGGTTTAAAATTTAAATTAATTACTCTAAAATTTATACAATGAGATTTATATAATTAAAATTATTTTTCTATTCCACAATCAAAATTATCATAAAAATATTTGTGGGAATATTTTTATAATAATTAATTATTTTATGATCAATGAAAAATGTATTTATTTATAAAATGATGACTTATAAATATTTATGAATGGAATAGAATACTTCTTATGGATAAAATATTTATGTTTTTAAGAGAAACTGGCATTTATGGATTCTTATTAAAATTAATAAAACACATTTTTAACTATATAAAAATTTTATATTTTAATTATGTCAATTTTTATGAAGTCTCTTATTAATTTTTATAATATTCAAAAAAATAATGTATTTAATGTTTCATATTTAGTAATTTTATATAAAGAAAATTTATTTGAGAAAAATTTATCATTTTAATAATAATGTCTTAAAAATAATTATTATTCTTGAAAACAATATTTTTTATAAAATAATTTTTCATTTTTATGTGAATTTATTTTAATAGTAATGTTTGAAAAAAATTAAATTGATTATTTTACAGAAAAATTAAAATTAAAAATTTGAATGCTTTGTTATGATAAAAAGATAAATTTTAATTTTTCTAAATAAAATTAATTTATATGGATAAAAATTAATTACCCCATAACAGTAAAAAAATTTAATGATAATATACAAAGTGCAATTGTTCCAAATATTGTAAATACATGTTTCAAAAGTAATGTTCGAGTATTTGATTGAAAAAGGTCACCTCATATCCTCATTTTCCACTTTAGATTCTGTGAACCTTGAATAATAGTAATACAATTTTCAAATGGTAATGGGTGATTTCAAAATTTCCCGGCTCATTACTTGAAAAAAATTTTACTCACACCACATCAGGTTTAACATTTTCCATCTAAGATATTCTATAAAATATTCCATTTTTCCTCTTAAAACATTCTCCATCATCCATTATCCACTGTACCCCATTAGTTAAGTTAGATCCAACATCTACAATGAGAATTATAAGAGAAATATCACTCTCTAAAATAATGTTTTACCTTCTTCTTATTCCATTCTTCCTAATAATCCTATTATAATTCATTAATAACTACTATTATATAGTGAAATAATTATAATAAATAAACCATGATGTTATTATATTAAATTACTAATAGAAATCATACAACATCCCAAAATGGGACCACTAATCTGGTTCCCCAAGATAGTTCTATTGATGGACTCAAGTGTTTCTTCCCTTATGCATAAGGATACCAACTAGAATTTAGTGTATAACAGTGTAAATGTGAAGAGAATATAAATGGTGTATGGGTGTTAAATATGGATTATGTAATAATAAAGACACATATTAGAATACTAATAATTAATAAATATTAGTAATCATTAGCCAACACCAAATAATAAATCCATTCACGAACTTATTAAGTCAAATACATGAAGTAAATATATATATCGTATGAAATTACATTTAGAATAAGAAACAAAAGACACGACTCATGTCAGTGGACCTTGTATATATTCATCCCTCATATTTTTTCATATATTATACCATTTTAAAATAAGAGTCAGAATTCTATGCTCTAACCATCATCGAATAGATCATTCAGGGTACAAACATCGTACTGAACAAGAAGTGAGTAAATTTCAATGTCCTGCAGCCAATAATTTAAAATTCTATTTAGTTATTTTCTAAAAAATGATTTCTTGTTTATCAATACTTATTAGTAGTAAAATTAATATATATATTACACATTTCGTCTCATGATCCTTATAGAGCCCTCAATAGAATATACCTACATCGAGCTAGGCTAGAAAATATCTAGAAATTTCATCATAAATATTGAAATATTAAAATATATATGTATATAATAATTATATATTTAAATATATACCAATCTTATACAAGTCTTAAGACCTAAGAATCTAAACAAGGATATCATTCATGTTTCATGATTTAAAAAAGGGATGTTGTGGAAAATAATTTCAAATAAATGATAAGGTTCATTATGACCAATAGTTTCATATGAATGATAAGGTTCATCATGGAAAATAACATAAAGCAATGGATTGTACTTACAAATAATAATTACTAATAGATTGAATCACCATGGACATAACTTTTGGAAGATGATTGTAAATTCCATTCCCTTTAAATAGATTTCATTGATAATATAAACCATGCACAGAAATTTCCAATAATATTAGGGTTAAATAATGTCCAACAAATTTAGTATGTAAAATGTATTATTATATCATCAATATCCAATGTTATTTAGGTACACATTATACAAAAGCATCAAAAAATATTATGGGGAAATATATTGGAAAATAAAAATATATAATTAAGAAAAACTTATCTAATTCTTTAATAATGGCTGGTGAGTAATAAGTCCTATATACCTAAGAGATTTAATAATTAAATACAATGTCTAACAACAATATAATCCTTAATATTAACTGATATTTATTTTACATTAACTACAAATGGATAATTTTTTACTTCTACTATAACACCCCTAGTAAATAATGAATATGACATTTCCATATTTATCCATATTTGTGAATAATATATTAATATGACTTTAAAGGGGACGCTATGGTCGATGGCGTACCCAACATGCAACAACATGTTTCTTGGGAATCGTTCGTTGCACTCTAATAATAAAATAATATTATTTCAAATGGTAGTTAACATGTAGCCGTTGTATTGGCGGGAATGGATAGAAACAACTAAAATATGATTATTTATGTTTTTTAATGTTTTTACATTTATCCAATAAAAGCTAAAGGCTTAAAATACGGAATGAATTCAATTTTAGGTGTATATGCCCTAGTTTTCACTAAAGGTTCACTTATCACCTTTTAATGGAGAACTGTCAATAAATATAGTTTTGATCACTCTTATACATTTTTTTAGACCAAATAAAACTCTTATTAAGAATCGGGACATCAAATTTTACTTTGTGTAATTTTTTGGTATTTTTCCGATAAAGTTCATTTTTTAATGAATAGTGTAAAATGTAGTGTTTTAATTCAAATCCTCTTTTTAATATAATTTATTTATATGATTAGATAATATTTTGAATTGGTTTTAAAGTGAAATTAGAAAATATTTTTACCATTTAAACCAATAGTAGTCGTTGGAATTAATTTCACTTTGAAATCAGACTTAAACTAGTGTCAATCCTTTGATACTTATTGTTTTATAAAAACACGCTATTTGCTCTGACAGCGGGAAATAATTATTAAATTAATTAATGTGACTAATATGTTTTGAATTTTGTAAAATGGACTTTATTTTTAAATTCAGAATATCAAATATTTCTTAGGGTGAAGTTTTGGTATTTTTCTGAAAAACTCCAATTTTTTGATGAATAGTGAAACCACTAAGTGGTAATCAAACAAACTGAATTTTCAGTGAAATGAAAGTTTACCACTAATTTGTATTGAATTTTTAAAATCCGACATACATGGTTTTCATTAGTATGTAAAATGTGGTTCAATGGGATGAAAATAATTTTTTGGTGAATTGTAAATTTTTTTCATTAATCGCGATTAGAGGTAATTAGTGTAGTTTAAGGTAAATATAATGTTTTAATAATATGAAAAGAACATGACACATGTCCTAACCTCATTTTATGTGTAATGGCCGACCAATAAAAACCATGGGTCAACTTGGGGACCCCATGGAGCCACTTTGGTTGGGAAATGACATAAATAACTTTTTATTTAATGTAAAAGTAAAAATGACACAAACATGATATGTTTTACTAAAACTGTTTTTATGTGGGGTTATACAAGTCATATTTTTGATTATAAATAGTCATTGGAAATATAAAAATATTTCCTACAGCATAGTATTTTTTTATAATTTTTATACATTAAATAAATTAAATTATTTATGACATAATAATGATGCAGCGATGACATCATTATTTGACGATTTAAATAAAATGGAAAGATAATGTAAAATCTATGACCTACACATGTCCAAAACTTATTTTATGGGTGGATTTCGAACCCTTATCACCTTATACACGAATTATATCAATGTGGGACCTTTTAAAACCGAAACATGTTTTCAAATAAAGTAATATTTCTTTACTTTCCAAAAGTGCCCTTCCTCTACTCTTATAAAAGGCCATCACCTCAACCTCATTTCACACACTCCTCAAGCCTTTGGCTCGGCCAACCCCTGCCCATTTACTCTCTACACATACCTCTCCTCATCCTAGAGGATTCCATTTGGGCAGAATCCTTTCAAAGGAAGCCTTTAGGCTCAAATCAAAAGGAGTTACACTTTTAAAGGTAATTCATTCTCTCATGTTCATTTGTTTTATTTTGCTTCTCCAACCACCTAAACACTTTTTATTTACTTCTTTTGTAACAACATAAGTATATTCAATATACTAGGATGTTGTTATAAGATTTATTCGAGCTACACTCTGACACAACTACATCAAATGGTTAAAGAACATACGGTTTCTGTGGATGGCGAAATTCTTCCTCCCGAAACGATGTTTGTTCAATACTCATTTAACACCTTCAAAGGTGGCCATTATGATGTCACTATTTTTATATATGATATATAATATGTTTATGTTTTACTTATGCTTCTGTATTTTTCATTTGTTTCTTACCTTTAGGGCATCCATTATTGGTATTCGCGATATCTTCATTTTAGGAAGTGCGGACTACCGCCCCCTCAAAGTGATGTGATTCGTTAATGCCATACGTGGGACGTATAAAGGATGGATTTAATGATATTATATATTATATTATACTAGAATTATAATATACCTTTATATCATTATTATTCTATTCTATAAAATACGAAATAGAAATGAAAGTAGCGTTCATTCGTACGTACGGCTTACCGTCTCCATGAACGGTGCATTTCATTTCTTACCTCTAAATGATTATGTAATGTTATAAATGCGTGCATGTACTGGATATATATGACATATATGATATCTAAATCAAGAATACAATTCTGTATATAATAAACATTTGGCCACACAAACAACATGTAATTGTAAGAAGTCCTCTTTCGACTTAAGAACCAAGTATCGGAAAACCAAATATTATTAACTTAAATGATTACATAAATGTTTATGACATGGTAATAAGTGATATAAAAGGAATAATGAACTTGGAAAAGGTTCTTAAGGAAGTATAAATTAACTCATGTTTATTATTCAGGAGATTAAAGAACGATCGAGTCTAGTCGGACCCGAGGTAAGGGATCCTACACCTCTCTTTCTTGTTAAGTACACTCTTTTATGTCATTCCTTTTAAAGATCATCTTTCTTATAATTGGGATGTTATTTTATATTAATACTACTGTAATTATTAAGTTCATATTATGAGAGACCCTATTTTCCTCTCATCAATCCATTTTGGATGTTTTAAGTGGTGCCGTTACGCTGCCGAATTTTCGTAAGAGATCTAACCTCTCTCTTTCTTTTTAAGTACTCTCCTTTATGTCACTTCTTTTAAGCTCCTCTTTGTAATTTTGGGGGATGTTCTTTTATATTCCTCTTGCTGTAAATTATATTGTAATGTGATGAGATACCCTATTTGATATCATCAATCCATATTCGGAAGTTTTATTTGGCGCCATTAGGCTGCCGAGTTTTCGTAAGGGATTTTTCATCTCAATTTTATTCCCGTGAGATTTATGCTACATTTGCCACAAATTCCATTGAGTGGTGTATGTACTGCCCATTATTCTACTCTTTGGGTAATATACTTTCGTTTCTGAGTATTTACATCAATGATCTATTTTCCTTCTTTCATGGGGTGTATGTTTCGAAAGATACCCAGTCGGTAAGGGAACCTTTCACCCTCCTCTTTTTTAAAAGACTTCTTTTGTTGGGTCTTTTAATTTACATATTGATATGTTGGGATATGTTCTTATATATCCTTATTGATGTAAATTTTATGTCCAAGTGATGAGATACACTTTTTATCTCTCATCAACTCATTTTAATGTGAAGTCGTTGGGCTGTCAAGGGAACCTTTTAACCCAATTTCGATTTCTTTGGGTTCAAATGTAGTCATTGAATATGTCATCCATTGAATATGTGTGAATGACCTTTTATTGTTTTACACTTAATATACACTTATATTGGGTGTATTTATATTTTTCACATATATTTTTGAGATTGATTTGTCCTTATTTTAAGGATACCTTCTTTATAAGGGATTTCATCACATTTCACATTTCTATTGAGGGTTCATTGTTGTTATGAACCAATTAGCTCTTATATGGTGTATATACTGTACTTTGGAGTATTATATCATGAATCCATTTATTCTCATGATATTACAAAGTTATGACTAAATGTTATTCCTCAATTATTGAATTCAAGTGTCTCTAATTTTGGTAAAACCCCTTTAACCAAAATATCGCTTTAAATGTTTTAATAATTTTATATTATTAATATCCATGTTATAAAAATGGTTTTAAGGATTTATTTATGTAGATATTAATGGTTTACCATTTTAAAAGCTTCAAGGTGGTATGGGACTTCATCTCAATCTCCTTTCATTGAGGCATATTTTATTTTATACACAACTTTCTTTTATACGGTGTATAAACCCCTTTGACTTTTATGTTTATTCAAAAGGAATATTTTTTATATGAAGCATTTACTAAACAAAAAAAGGGAATGTTTTTGTCATACGTATGCGGTGACAATGAATTCTCCACCGTGGTGACTGTTATTTGAGTTTCGGCTTCCTCTACAAGCCATACCTTCTTTTTAAAAGAAAAATAAATACCATGTTTTACTTTTCTTTTATTTTGGTATTGAAAAAGGTTTTCACAATGTTTTTTGTGTTGTATTGATATCTTGTGATTGAAATGTGGAATTGTTATGTTTCCATTATGCATGTCTTATGTCATACGATTATGTTATGGTTCATGGGCATTATTATGAAGACGGGTGGTTCCGTGATAAACTAAGGGTGGGTGAGCCCGATATAGCTCTCCAATGCATTGGGTAACGCGAAGGAGTGAAACGTTAAGGTTTCTCCGAAGAGATTTAGGGAATATACTGTGATGGGTATTCCAAACGTAACCAAGAGGGTTACTCCCTACGTAAGAATGTTATGAATGCCTCAAGTTACCTTTATGTCATATGATTTTTATGATTTTATGAGGTATGTTAAAGTGCCTATGTTTTATGGGTAAAGTATGATTTCATTCTTATGTAAACAAGCACTCATGATTCCTTTCCATATTTTTATATCCCTTACTGAGATTTTTATTCTCATCCCAAGTTTTTGAAATGTTTTTCACAGGTCAAGGGAAGGGTACATGATGTGATGATAGTGTCAAGGATGTGTCAAGAAAGAATCCATGTTTTATTTTAAATATGTTTCCGTTGATGGGAAGAATGAATATTGTCTTTCATGTAACCACTTTGTCTAAATATGGAATGTAATGCAATTTTCATGATCTAATTCTCTAAAACTATAAACCTGAAAAGATCCTCAATGTGTAATCTTGTAATAACTCAATATTAAGTAAGGTTTAAGGCTGGGGCCTTATATCTACGGTGAGTAATATGATATATTTAAATTATCAATTAATATTGTAAAATTTCTGTATGTATGTCAAAATATTCAATGACTAAAGAGTTTTTCCAACTAACCCCTAAAATGTAATTTGTTTTATTAATCAGGTCATTTGGCCACAATATTAGACCCATTATTGTGTTATAAACATAAATCCTCATTGGTGGTTCAATTTCATTCAAATTTTAACGGGTATTTGGTTTACAACAAAAATACCCCACATGGGATGTCTTGCATCAGTTTAGTCCACCTTTTTAAGTGAATTATGGCTATTAAAACATTAGAAGTATATGTAATAGTAAAATAATAAATTAATGTTATGTTTCAGAGGAGATTCATGAAATTTGTAGAGCATGACAGAATGATGCATGATAAAATAAATGATACATTTAATGAAAAAACATAGAACTCCCTCTAATAGATAAATATTCTTAAATACTCTATTATCTATATTAGATTTGATTCGGAATTATAGAAAATGATTAATTTTTAAACACCCCAAATATATTATAAATTATCTGACATGAAAATAAAATTCAACATTGAAAATAATACAATAAAATAGTAATGAGTGGTGTTAGCCTCACCACTATGATTTCAAGATGACAATCCATACATGATTCTGACCAGGAATGATGGAGGAACTACCCAAGGAGTCGGAGGTGGAGGGGTAGTATCTGTGGAGATGCTAAAATTAAAAGCGCTGATAAATAGGGTGAAATCCATTTTAAAAATGGAAGGGAAAATGGTAGTTTTTTCCATTTTAATAGGTACATAGTTAGGACACACTTTTAGGAAAAACATGTTCCATCTATGTGTTGACTCATTCCTCAGAACCTCCAAGACACATTGTTGACTCACATAGTTTACCAATTATACACCATTTGGGGAGTTCCACTACCTATGAAGAACCTTAACGTGCATGTTTACAATGCATGGTTTGGTATACCATGAACCAACAATTCCTCATTTTCCTAAAACCCTTAAAATATTTACATAATTTCTCATATTTTCTGACACAATTTCAAAAAACCATGTGCATTTAAAAACATGAAAAATAGTTTGCTAAGAATTGACATCACTAACCATGAACTATCCATGCCCCTTTTATGTTTCTCCCAAAGAAAAAACATTTTAATCCCAATGCTCCTAAAACTCATCTGAACCTCCAAGAGTCCTTTGAAGCCATAATCCATAAGCAAAAAAAACCATTGAAATAATTCGATCACTACAAATTATTTTTAAAATCTTTTCTTTCATTTTAGTCCATCCAAAAAATGAATAACTGTAATTCAATAGATATATTCATGATTTCATGAACATGGGGTGTTACACCATTTGCACAGTAGAACATCTCATACACAAGAGGCCTCAATAAACATAAAAAACATTAACTCAAGTACAAGGTTCATTAGTCTCCCACACAAATGGTTTCACTGCATTAATGGAATCCCAATGCACATCCAAGAATCATTTCATGCATATGTTACATAAAAAAATAAAACTAAATCAAATTCCTACAGCTTGCAATGAAATTCCATGATGACACTTACCTGCACATGTCTATTTAAAGAAGTTATCATTACATCATTTCATTCATTAACGAACCAATGATGGATCCCATAATATGTTCTAGATTATAATAGAAAATTTGGAGTAATATAACTCTTATCATATTAATTTACTATTATGTAAATCCATAAGTATACTAATGAAGATCATAATATTTTTTAAAAATGAAGATGAGAAAATTACCATTGGACCTCGATTTAGTCAAAATATTCAATATCCAATCACCAAATCAAATTATGGTAGTAGAATATTTTCTGTTTAAATCTCCCACCAACCATTAGGATACACTCATTACATTAGAACACTGTGAATGGTACGGTTTCTCATTAAATACATCCAACCAATCGTAAAAAGTAATTTAAAAACAATTATGGAAAAATATTTCTAGTAACACAGAACACTATATAATAAATTGTCACTAAAACCAAATAAGGATGCCATTAATATAAAGAAAATTAGGATAATTTTGATGACACATTATATAGATTTTAATCTAATTTAGATGGAATATCTTTTAAATTTCTGTTATTATGTTATAGAAAAAATAATGTTATAATCACAATCCAGTATCTATTGATCATTACAAGAGTTATATAAACTGAGCTGGACTACAATTCCATGCAAACAGAGAATCATCTATTGGATTTCATTGATCTGATACAAGGAATTCCATTATATGGAGTTCATACATGAAAACATTATACATAATTGAGACACACACAAATCAGAACCACTATCTAATCCAAAAATGGTGTTTCTCCAAGAGGTCGATTCCATGAATTAGTTAGTGACCATGAATCGAACCAAGTAATTCCCATATCAAAAATATAATGTCACTCAGGACTACCAAATCCTAAAAAATGATACAAGTCCACGAACATAGTCGTGAATGATGTAACCAATTTATAATCTGGTATACATTTTATCAATTTAACCATTACCAACTCATCCGTCCGAATAAAATTCTATTCATTTAACGGAATATGGATTCCAATTTTTCTGACGTACAACCATCAATAAAGTCCCACAAACTATCTCAAATGAGTATTTTCTACCAATGAAGGAAAATTGATTAACCACTATGATAACATAAATATAATTTCACTTGAAATATAATTCATGCTTATATACCATAAATCGTTGCTCAAGATCAACTCTTAAGGATATAATCTATCTTGTCAAAAACAGTTTATTGATTTATCATCATATAATTGATTCTATCAATGAATACGATGGTTGATTTCAATATATGGGGAATTATTATATGGAAACTATGAGTAAAAAATGATCTCATCCTTATAAATTTGTTTCTCTTCCAAATCCAAACTCAAGTTAAATGACGATATACTTTATTTATTCTTACCCTAGACACCCCATCGGGTGAAAGTATTATTTTTTATTCAATCATTGATCAATATTCCCATGTCCATAGATTTATTTTCTAGTTAGAAATAATTTTATGAAAATTATTTTTTTACCAAAGGCTCTATGTATCCATGACTACAAGAATCTTTTTAATCCATCGATCCAATTCCCACAGCTAGCCACTCACCCATATTCATTAATAACCAATTCACATACTCTATCAGTATGAAATAATCATTTTATAAATATCATAGTTAATATGTTATATCACCAATTTCAAAACCTTTCTCACCCACCTAATATTATTCCATCTAAAAGGTCATTATTACCATGTGACATAGTGTCCCGAGCCAGCCTGGGTACCCTGTTAACCCTATAACCAAGCCTGCCCTTACGTAGCCCGAAGGGAATTCCCGATCCCCTTGGGTCAATGACCAGCACCTGGCATCATACAACATGCGAGTGGGAATGATTTTTCCACCAACAATGAGGATGAAAATAAACAAGAAAAAATGAATAACAAAAAGAAACTCCACTGAGTATAATCTACCAGAAAACAACGAGGCATAAAAAGCCCAATGTCCTACAACCCAAGTACTATAAATGGGAAAACATCCCCAAGGCCCCTAAGGATACAACTCACCACGACCAAAACTAAATAGATAGATCTTTATCCAAGAGATCCCTTCCCTTTGGTCGAACCTCGAAGAATAATGTCTACAAACACATGAAGGATAAATTAGGGTGTGAGCCTAAGCCACATAATATACACCCATAGACTCCGTAACATATTCCAAATATAGATTATCCAATGAAAAGATTTCAATTTTTAAATATACAGGTTTGGCAATTCAAATGAATATATTATTAAAACATGCTATACATTATCAAATGATGGAAAAAAAATATTTTGAGTACTGATTTTACAAATGATGGAATATTTCTAAAACAATGGATTAAGTAAAACTTATATATAAAACAGTTTATATAATTTTAGTAGCCATGTAATTCAGTTAAAACATATTGGACTACATTTATATCTCAAATATAAATAAACAAGCGAGCTACATGGTTATCTACCAAAAGGTACAATAGTATTAACCATTTATAGGATTCCACACTCTCTATGTGAACTCTGGAAAATGTGTATTCCCATGTCTCTATTACACTGGACAAAGGAGACTCCTCACCAACCCATCGAGGATGTGACCTGCCACAAGTATGTTTTAGAATGTTGTCATAGCGTAGAGTGTATCCAAATAACTCAGTAACTACCTAAGGATTTCATGTGCTCTTAAATGATGGGTGAACTATTTTATGAATCCTTAAAAATATGATCAATACCATTATTCAATTTCAAAAGTGACGCTTTCTTTTCATTTTAAACCATAATAGGTTTTTTTCAAAAACCTGCCTTTTCATATGATTAAAACCAATGAGAATCTATCAAATCATTTTAATCCATTTTGACTAGTTTGAAATCCAATCAAAACCAATTCCATCATTATAAAATTTATTTCATCAATTAAATTCAATAATTTTATTGTAATATTTTACATCAAAACAACAATTTAAATTAAACAATTTAAATCATCCATTTACTATAAACACAACCAATTAAATGGAATTTGGGATTCCCAAATTTCTATGCCAAAACCTTTTCAAATATCTCAATTCACTGGAATCGTGTTTTTATCAATTTAATAGATAGAAAATTTGAGAAATTGAATATAAATCAACAATTTTAAAAAATCATGAAAATACCATGATATTCAATTTTGTTAGTCGGGGTGGAACCACCTACCTCGATTTATTGACGGGAGTTAGCCCAACGAGAAACCCCAAAAAATGAGTGACATATCGTCATCGATCAAGTTGTAAATCTAAATCCTTAAAACAAAAAAAAAAGATAAATGGCATCAAGATCATGTAAAACTGGATATAGATCAACAATATTAGATCTAGATCTCAACTCATAGGTTTAAATCCAATAAGAAAAGAGAAAATATCCCATGAAAAATGAAGGAATTATAGAGTAAAGAATGAGATAATTTACAGGTTGAAATCTACTTACCAGGAGGAGAGAAGATCTGCACATGAGCCTTAGCCTAGTTGGTAAGGACTCTGCAAGAGCATCTAAGAAACAAGGAATCAAATCTAGGAGGAGGTAGAAATTTCTGGGTTACTGTAGCAGTATTGTAGCAGAACTGTAGTATGTACTGTAGCAGGGACTATGCAGTACTGTAGAGGGAAATGTATCAGACACTGTTTGGCACTGTAGCAGCCGGGAATATGCTCCCATTTGGGCCTTCAGGCCAACGATTTGGTCCCTGAGTCCTGTTAGGCTTTCAGGCCACCCAGGCCTTCGGGTTAGTACAGAAATTGGGCCACCTCAAGGCCTTCAGGCCACCTTAAGTACTTTTGAAAACTAGACAACTTACAAGGAACAATCCCTACACGGAGGATGAGGAAGGAGCTTTAACCACAACAGAAGCTAAACAGATTTCACGAATGAGAGGGTATGTCACTTTCCATAAGGACATGCTTGTGCATGCATGAAAATGTCTAGGAAAACATCTATGTGATGGTGGAGAGCTGGTTTCACGATGAAGATGCTGAGGAGGAGCAGTTCCAAGTAGTTAGTCTGGGATGTATGTAATGTTTGAAGCCTACGGGCAATGAATTAATCTAAAGCCTATAGTCCATGTAATACATACGCCTATGGGCCTTGTAAGGGTTCCACCTCACCCATTTAATGGTGGATTATCAAAAATCAATAAAAAATGAAGGCCTTCGGGCCATTGGAGGTGGAGAGAAGATCCTTAATCCGAGCCTTCAATATCAAAGGATGAAGTTCAGATCACCTTGGAATCTCTCTGGGATTATTTTGAAACAGTTAGAATATTTCAAGCCCAATCCAAGGTCGGATATATGGATGTCCTGGAGGTATATGTGGTTTTAAGAAGGAATATTGGAATAACAAAAAGTGCTGGCATTGTTAACTGGATAGAGGCACACTGTCAGGAAAACCGTGCACCAACTATGCAGAACCCACTGTCCAAGATTGCAAGGATGTCATGGTTTCTTCGCACAGTCTGTCAAACCATGAGAAAACTGTGCGTACCACTCTGTCTTTTTCTACATGGTTGGCACGGTTTGGTCACACGGTTTTTCAAACAATGTGCAAACCATGCAAAACTCACTATCCTTTATTTTTACTTAAAATTTCACCCAAATTCTTCCCAAGTCACTACTCTAAAAAATAGGTACTTATAAACATCAAAAGTACCATAAAATATAACTTGAGGTTAAAACCTCCCCACCATAAGATAATTCTAACCTCAGAAAGCTGATGAAGAAACATCCGCATCCAAAATATGAGGCCAATGCCCTCACATTAGACCCTCATTTTCCCATGTCTCATGAGAATCAGAACCATGTTCCAATAGGCAATGGACTAGAGGTATTTTTTCCGACGATGTACCTTAGTATTAGAATCAGCAACCCTGACTGGTCGTTCAGTCATAGATAAATTTGGATCAATCTCAATATCACTATATCTCATAACATGAGATGGATCAGATAGATACTTTCACAACTGCAATACATGGGACACGTTATGTTTCGACGTCAGCTGTGGTGGTAGAGCTAGAGTGTAAGCAATGTTCCCTACATGACTAACAACCTCAAAAGTTCCCACAAAATGAGGTGAAATCTTCTGTTTCCTCCCTATCCATCGATAACCTAATGGGGGTGAAACATTCAAGAACACCTGGTCACCAATAGATAACTCTAATGGTCTATGATGATGATCAACATAAGATTTGTACCGAATCTGTGCTGTCAAAATTATCTGATGAATCAACTAGATCATAGTTGTCATCTCGTGGACCAAACTTAGTCTTACCAAGGAACATTCACCAATCTCTGACCAACATAAATCATATTTACAAAGATGTCCATACAATGTTTCAAAATAATCCAATTTTATCGTAAATTGATAATTTTTGTTAAAAGAAAACTCAACTAGCCCCAGATAATACATTGCAGCTGATGCATCACCAAAGACCATATAAACTATCCTAGCCACAGGAAGAGTTAACAATGGTACAGTATTCAAAATAAATGTTATCTCAAAAAATGAAGTCTGGAATTTATCATTCAAGGAAAAAATCACTCCCTTTCGAGTCAGAGTAGGCATTGGAGAAGATAACTTTGTGATGTCTTTAAAAAATCAGTGATAATATCCTTTTAAGACCATGCATATTTGAATCTAGAAAACATTTTGTGGTTGTTCCTAATTCATAACAACCATCACCTTCTTAGTATCAACTGATATTCTTTGTTCTAACACGACATGTCCAATGAAATTTACTTCCCGAATCCAGAAATCACACTTTGAACGCTTGGAGTAATGTCAGTGATTTCATAGAGGAATCAAAATTGTTCTCAGATGATGCACATGATCCTCCTTAGACTTGTAGTAGATAATAATTTCATCCAATAAGATTACCAAAAGAGTATCTAGATTCTCATGGAGAACCATGTTAATCAATGCCAGGAAAACTGCAAGAGAATTTTTTTCACTGAAGGGTATAACAAGGTACTCATAATGGTCATACCTACTCTAGTAAGAGGTATTATAAATGTTGATTATTTTATCCTTAACTGATGGTAACAAGATCGAAGATCAATTTTTGAAAACCAATTTTACCCTTGAAATTGATAAAAAAAACATCAATTCGAGGTAACAGATATATTTTCTTTATCATAAATCGATTAAGCTTTCGATAATCAACACATAAGCGAAGAGAACCATCATCCTTCTTGGCGAAGAGAACTGGGGATACCAAAGGTGACACCCTCAGGCGTATAAAACCTTTTTCAAGAAGATTGTATAACTGAGACATCAGTTCTTTATGTTCTATTCGAGCCATTCGGTAATAGGGAATTGAAACTGGTTGAGTATCATGCATTAAGTAAATAGAAATATCAACCTCCCTTACTAGTGAAAAAACATGGATGTCAGGAGGAAACATGTCAGGAAACTCATCAATGACTGGAGGAAGATCACCACAGATTGAATCTATCTCTAGATCAAATGAAAACACTAATATAACATTCCCTAAATATGGATAATGATGTCTAGATCTGCTTGATCATGGGTCCCATTATCCTTTAAAAATTAGAAGAACACCATTGGGTGTGGTAAGGTAGACCAGTCGATGATAAAAAAAAGATTCAATATTTATTGGCAATGAGCCAATATATCCCAAATATGACGTCAAAAGATATCATGTCAATAACCAAAAAACTCCAAGCACGATCAACATCTGATAGAGAGAAGACACAAGTAGGACTACACTGACCCTTCTCTCTCAATGTACCTAGGGGTATAATAATATCCATCGCACAAGATAAAAGCACCATAGGTAAATCATACTGATTATCAATATGGAATTAAATAAATGAGTGAGATTCACCAATATCGAAAAGAGAGGTCACTAAAGATGAAGCTACAATAATGGTACTTCTCATAGTTGCAAGTCCTCTATCAGCTACCTCTAGAGACACTTCCTCTGCGTGAAGAAGCTTCATTCTGGATTCCTGTTGATGGAACCATTTTGTACATGAATCATTTAATTACCCAACTGTTTTTGGAGGTTTTGATAATCCTTTTCCACTATGTGGAGTATATAAGTGAAGGAAGAATCCTTGTAAGTTCCCTAAATGTAAACATAAGCTATAGATTTAGGGTTCCTCAGTGAAAAACCTCTTAGAATTTTCCTGGCTCTCCACATTGATAGAAAGTTAAAGATGCCCCTTCGGGTGCTACAAGAGTTTTTGAATGACTCTGTTGTCGAGAAATACCATGATAAAGGTCATCCTTACATTTTCCATTAAATGAAAAACACTACCATAATGTGGGAAAAGAACTTCTTTTATCCCTGACATTCCTGCTAGTTCCATCTCAACCATCATCTCCATATCCAGCACATCAGTATAAGTGGATAGATTTTGTATGAAAAACTAAGAACAGATATTTGATCGATGTCCCAACTCAAATCATCAAGCCTTTATCTTCTCATAAAATACAATCTCAGTAGGAAACTGTACAAACATATAATAGTTATTTGAGTACTCAGTCACGGTTTTGATGGCCTGCTCATGCTTGAAAAACTCCATTGCCTTGGCCAACACCATTGATTATGGATAGAGTTGGTCTGTTAAAAGAACCCTAAATTCTTTCCACTCCAAACCCTCATGTTTCCAAGTTGTCACCATCGTGTCTCCCCATCTCCTAAATGGTCCCTCCAGCACAAAGTTGGCACACTTCACCTTGATCACAACATGTGTCTCCAAGAACCCAAAAAGACGTTCGATATTACTCAACCATTCCTCAGCATGTTGAGGGTCAGTGGAGCCTTTGAAAAATAGTGGATTCTGTCATAGAAACACTTGAAAATGATTTCCTAAAATATCACTATGAGGATCTATACCGGGAGCCTAAACACGAACTGGAGGTGGTGCCTATCCTAGATCTTGGACAGTGCGAAAAATCACCTCAACGAGACTCGGATCCACAATAGGACTCTCTTGTTGAGATTTAGTAGCATCCCCCTTTTGGATATGATTCCCATGTCTTCACGGAGGCATGATGCTACACAACATAAAAAGACATTAGATGAACACTCAAACAATGTAACACGGAAAACTATACTTAATAGAAGGGATAAAAATACTATGATTCCACTCTATCCAAATCAAAATAGTGAAAATACAAAAACTAATCCAGAAGTAATATTTACCTAACCAACCCTGGTGACTTAAGGTTCATTGTGGTGAGAGATGGAAATGATGTCAATCACAACTACTTCCTAATTCCTAGAACGAATAATCAAATGAATACTGTCATTAGGTCATGATGCGTAACCTCTTATGATCCCATTTTTTCCCGAACCCTCCTGGGTACCCTAGTAATCTGTTAACCGAGCCGGCCCTAACATAGCACGAAGGGCGCTCCCGATCCCCATGGGTCAGTAACTAGAACCTGGTATCACACAACATGCATGTGGGAATTATTTTTCCACCAACAATACGGAAGAAATGAAACAAGATAGTATGCATATCAAAAAGTAACTCCACTGGGAGTAGTTTACCAGAAAACAAAGAGGCATAAAAAGCCCAAAGTACTATAACCTAAGTACTAAAAATGGGAAAATATCCCTATGGTTCATAAAGAAACAACTCACCAAGACCAAAACTCAAAAGTTGGATCAACCTCCAAGAGATCAATTCCCATTGCTCGAAACTGAAATATGAAAGTCTAAAAACAATAGAAGGAAGAAGTAGGGTGTGAGCCTAAGCCAATTAGGATACCACCAAAGATTATGTAACAGATGCAAAATATAGATTATCCAACGAAAAGCATTCAATTTTCAAATAAACAAGTTTGGAAATTCAAAATCGTATTTTAACAAGACATGATATACATTTTCAAATGATGGAAATAAATATTTTATGTAATGATTTTACTAATGATGGAATATTTATAAAACAATGGCTCAATTAAAACATTTATTAAAAATAGTTTATATAAATTCAGCAGGCATGGAAAGTTGTTCAAAAGCATTGTCACACATTTATATCGAAAATATAAATAATCAAGAGAGAAACATGGTCGTCTACAAAAATGTATGATTGTATTAACTAGTTATAGGATTCCACACTCTGTATGTCAACCCATAAAAATGTGTATACACACATCTCTATGACATTGGCCAAAGAAGACCATTCACCAAACCATTAGGGATGTGACCCACCATAAGAATTTTTTAGATAATTATCGTAGCGTAGAGTGTATCAAAATAACTCACTAACTACCTAAGGCTTGAATACACTATTACATGATTGGTGAACTATTTTAATAATACATAAAAATACGATAAATCTCATTATTTTATTTCAAAAGTGCCAATTACTTTACATTTAAAATGAAAATAGGTATTATTTGAAAACAATAATTTTCACAAGATAAAAACCAATGAGAATCTTTAAAATCATTTTAATCCATTTTCACCAGTTTAAAATTAATTCAAAACCAATTCCATCATTAAATTATTTATTTCCACAATTAAATTCAACAATTTAATTGAAATCATTTCCATCAAATACACAAATTAAAATAAACAATTTATATCAGCCAATTTCCATAAACACACCCAATAAAATAGAATTCAGGTTTCCCAAATTTCTTGGCCAATACCATTTCAAATATCTCAATTCACCGGAATCGTATTTTTATCAATTTAATTGAATGAAAATTTGAGCAGTAGAATTTAAATCAACAATTGAAATAAATCAAGGAAATACAATGATATTCCATTTTGTAAGATGAGACAAAACCACCTACCTAGATTTATTGATGGGGTTTAGCCCAACGAGAAAGCCCAAAACTGAGAAGCACAACTCTGTTGATCATGTTCTAGATCTAAATCCATAAAACCAAAAAAAAGATCAATGGCATAATGACCTTGTAAAACTATATCTAGATCCAAAATATTAGATCTAGATATCATCTAATGGGTTTAAATCCATAGAAAATTGGGTAAATATACCATGAAAAGATCATGGAAATATAGAATAAATAGCGGGAGAAGTAAAATGTTTAAATCTAGTTACCAAGAGGAGAGAGAATCCTCAATCCGAGCCTTCAATCTCAAAGTAAGATGTTCGGATCACCGTATAATCTCTCTGGGAGGCTTTGAAATAACCTATAATGTTTTAAACACAATAAAATGTTGTAAATATGGAATTCCATGGTGTTCAGGTGGTTTTAAGAAGGATTTTTAGAATAAAAAACCGCACACATGGTTACCTGGACAAAGGATAATGGTCAGGAAAAATGTGTGCCAACTGTATGGAACCCATTACCTATGTTTGAATGGTTGGCACAGTTTGGTTGCACGGTCTGTCAAACCATGTGCGAACCATGTGGACCTCTCTTTCTAGTTCTTCATGGTTGGCACAGTTTGGTCACCCGATTTGTCAAACTGGGCGCAAACAGTGCACAACTCACTGTCTTTTACTTTTCCTTAAAATATCACCAAAATTCAGCCCAAGTCACTACAACAAAAAATAGGTACTTAGAAACATCCAAAGTAACTTGAAACATAACGTGATGTTACACAATGAATTCCAGTTATTAAAACTCTAGGAGATACCATGGTACTCATACTTAATATATATAATATAACTATGGCATGATTTATTTGAGTAACCTTCTTCCTTGTGATGTCATTTTATACTTTACAACATAAAAATAAAAACCATATGTGAAGTGGTCAGGCTCCAAAATAGACATGACCCATAAATACTATATCGATAGAACCAATCCTTTTGTGATTCCTCAAAAAATTTGGAAATAATCATTAATGTGTTCAAAAAACACATCACCTTTAGTAAATTTATTTTATATTAGAATAATTAAATATTATCACCTAATAGAATGATATAAACCCTAGTAAATCCAATATCATAGTATTCCCCCATTAAATCCTATATTTATTGACCCAATATGGTCTTAGTTATATCTATGGGACTTGGGGTCCATCCACCTATCCATATGGTCTCTAACATGAGATCCAAATCTTATATAAGTGTTTCTATTTCACTATATTCGTAACACATGTAGAGTATCTCTATAGGTATATAGATCTATATAGGTAAAATATTATCATCCTATGATTTCCAAACTTGTCAATATAAATGAAACTACACCACCTAAAATGCTTTGGGATACCATTACCTAACACTTTTTGGGAATCCTCATAAAGAAATACGTCATATAGAGTCACTGTATGTGCAAAAAATGGATAATAACCTAATAGTAATCGAGTATTCTTATATAGTAATTTTCCATTGAGTTATAATTTCCTAAAATATCACCCCCTATATATGGGGGTTTTTAATTAATCAACAATATTCCTTCCCAACTCAAATGGTTCAACCTAAATCAATTATCATGTTGAGAAACACATCTCAAATTTTTTACAATATATTATTTCAAAGGGTGATACCCATCCAGGATAGCCCAACACTAAAATAGAAATTATCCAATTTATAAACTAGTCTAGTAACCTAAGGAAACAACACTCCCCCACCCAACCTTTAATTAATTGAATTAATAAAATCTTGGAAATCCTAAGGGGAATGTATACATTACCATTATAAGCTGACTTATCATGTAACAATAGAGATAAACCAGACATGAGGATCCATTCTATCAATGCTTATAATATTTACTTGTAATCTATTACATCATTTCACAGTTATTATAAACATTAAAAATGTTGATATAGATTTTTAATGTAAGAACTGTAATCTAAACATTTCTAGGATCTTTATTTATCATAATCTGAAATCCATTCATTGAAAATTATTTAAAATTATACTTTTATAACCATACTTATTTATTCATATATCTCACCATTAGCCAAAGTTAAAGAAAATTTCACTTGTAAGCAATTGATGAAAACATTGATTAGGTTGTAACTCATATTTTGATTATCTAACTCCCCATATAAAATATATAATAGAAGTATTAAAAAGACATTATAATTTATAAGAAATGTTTTTATAATGATTACACCATATATTTATTTGAAATATAATATATGTAGTTGTTGACATTACAAATAACCACTATTACATTTTAAAATAATTCCCTATTGTGTAAAATACTATAAAATATAAGTTTACTAGTGACCGATGATGGTCTCATCTTATGAATCTTGGGTTCATTTATATAGGAATGAATTTCAAATTTTTATAGACAACATTCTATAAATTTCAATTCGAGTCCCAAATCTGTGAATCCCAGTAATAGTCTCTCTATTATCATTTTAAAACACCATATTTTTTGTTATACCATAGGAATAAGAATCATAAAATAACTTACAAGGGTGGAGTTGAGCATATATATATTCAATTATTGGTCATAATTCCAATGTTATAAAGGTAATAGCATTTAAAATTTAAAAATTAGACACTATTTAAGTAAATTATATAATTAATTTAAAAAATTTATTAATAACATAAAATTTACATCACAATTTTAAGATTGAATTTAAATTTAATTTAAATTAGTTAATCAATATCATGTATATAAAATATAACCCAATCATCAATCTAGGAAGGAATATTCCAATTAGGGTGATGTTGAAACTTTGATTTACTAAACATACATAATTTCGATAAGAAGAAACAATCATGGAATCCTGGAATATAACTATAAATGTTAATGACTTGTGAATCCTTTTAGCATTAAATGATCCATAGACTCACCCATAATCATAGATTATCAGGTCAAGAGGTAATCCCCATAAATTAGTAAGTAGTGTAAATTGAAATCAAAATATCAATGTCAAATAATAATCAAATATAATAGTAATGTTGTGAACAATAATGAAATCATGGAAATCATGATCATTCCATTATTCATGGGGTTTAAAATCCTAAAAAGGACCCTTTTATTATGTTTACAGACATTATTATTTTCTTTTATTCCATCCCAAAATAGAAATAAAAATGAAAAAAATTAGAGAATTTTTTTAATATATTGTTAGGGATCCACTAATAATATGGCCCATGATGATTCCGCACATGTCCTTAAGATATATAACATATATTCCAAATGTTTCCCACTATTAGGGTGTATCTAATAGTGATACTATGTGGAGACATTATTCTCTAGATTTTTATTAAATTATATTAAGCAAATGAAAAAAAATGTTAGTAGAAAATAAATAATTAATCAATAAATGTAATCATAATTAATACCCAGGGAAATGACAAATAATCCACCCATATAGAAACTTTATAAGTCAAACACAATCATTAAATATATATGGAATACCTAAATTATACCATGGGCCTGGATAAAAATAATAATAAATTAAAAAAATACCCAACTCTTATAGATGTCCATAGTAAATGCTTGAAACCCATCTTCATGTCATGTCCTTTCTCAAAGTAAAGCAAAAGTCACATTCTATTATCTTAACCATCTACCAGGAGATCTATCTGGGTATAAAACAATGACCCAAAAAAGAAGTGAGTAGAACATAATTGGCCAATTATAATGGATTTTAATTATATCTATCTACTGATCATAAAATTCTGCAGTGTTCATGTATAAAGATAAGCAATGTAATGAATGCATATGTAAGACATGTCAGAACACATTCATCATGGAAAAACGAAAAAACAATACATGATACGGTAGAATCTGAAACATCTCTTCACATTCCATAACATATATATATATATATAATCAAATATATATGTATTTATGTATATATATTCACTAATGGTGACTCAAGGATTGATACTTTGACATCCACAGAAAGATTTCAAAAAAATTCTGCTTTTAATAATTTATGTTGTTCAGAATGATCTAAAATTAATGATATGTTTCATCATTTCAAATATATTCAGATGAATGATAAGGGACATTAGACACAATAATTTAATTTATGGGGGATTTAAGAACAACAAATATATATAAAATATGTGAAAATAAGGGCAATATTTTATAAAAGAATATTGGAAATTCCATATCCCTATGTTACATTTCCATGATTGCACACATTGATTACCCACTAAAAGAGGATAATATTGATTGTCTAATTTTAATATTTTTGTTTTTTCATGTCAAAAAATTTCATTTTTGTTACATTTTATATGTTGATCATAATTTCACACCACTATTTAACTAATGTTTAATGTGATTCAATTAGGAAACAATTAACCACAAAATTGTTTTACTCATTATTTTGATTTTTTTTATTTGATATTTTTGTATGTGAATTATTATTCATTGCTTAAATTAAGTTTTTTTGATGAATGGTTAAATCATTAAAATGATATAAAAATTTTAAAATGTATGTGGAAATTTCTAATCAAAAAATAATTTGTCTTAGTACCATTAAATATATGTTGAGCAAGAAATTAAAGACCAATAAAGGTCAAATAGAATATATAGATTGTGAATATTATTGGAATCATTTCATTCAATAATGTCCATATCTATGTCAAATGTCTTCGTGGATATCCATGGAGTCCATGTTTGGGTTTAATTTTTAGGTCATATTTGATGGTCCATAAAGTCATCCAACCACTTCGAGAAGAAAATATGAATGGATAATCAAATAGGAAAACTATTTGGAGATATTAAGGGTTAAATAGGATAAAATAATTATCTTTTGAGACCCCTAAACATTTTTCATTAATCAATGTGTAATTTTTAGTTCATCAATGAGGAAGAATGTTGATCCAATATTTCTAGTCAATATTTAATAGTACAATGTCTCGTTTCTACCACCCATTTATGACTATGCTAATTAAATGGAATGACATAGAATTATTAGTGATAAACCCCAATATCCTAAAATTAGTATTTAAGGTGGTTTTGGGGAATCAATTGTAGGTGTATGTTTTATACATTCAATTTTAATTTTACAATTTCATTTTCCTATGGCATGTTTATTTATTTCTCATTTATGTTGTTCAGATGACCTTTATTTCACTATCATATTTCATATTTATCATCAAATTATATTATTATATATTTTTTACTATCACACTGATTCCATTTTATCATGTTTTTAATTTAATCAGAACAACAACTGTGAAATTTCTAACATAATGATGTAGTGTCCGTTATTTTTTTATTTCTCTAATTATGCCTTCATAAGTTGACTTCCCCCTTCCATTGAGAGACTTTCATAAATTTAAGAATAAATGTTTTTTGGATTTATTATATTGATTTTTTTATTATATTGGGTTTTATTTTGTGTAATAATATTCTTATAATAGTTCTAGGGTATGCGAGTATATTTTTATGAAATTTTTATTTAATTGTATTCACTGACAATAACGACCAATAATTTGGAGTCCTAGTAAGATCATATTATTAAGTCTAATCATGAGTGTTTTTCCCTAAGTGCATTGAAAAATAAACATATAATTATATATATATAGTCATTGATTTTTGAAAAACTTATCTTATTTCTTCAATTGATCTCAAACTGGTAAAAATAAAATTCATTGGAATGAAATTCCATTCATCGAAGATCTAAAAATACCAAAGATAGGGAAATAATAAATAATTATTTTAGATCATGAAATTTTAGTTTTCATAATAAAATTAACTCCTTAGTTCATAGAATCCAATCAATCCAATATTAGCCACTCCATAACCCAAACATCTGTCATATTATTGTGTGTAAATGTTAGTACTTCAGTCTCTCCAAATTTGAACCCTACCTATACTAAAATGATTTCTTATAAATGTAGGTTAACTATTTCTTCATAAATCCTCAATGTAAATTCTGGGAACCCTAGTATGTCCACATATACACTCACCCATTATTCTAACCACCATTTCACTTATCTATCCCCTATTCTTTTTTTGGAGATTTTGGAATCTGAATTTTTGTCTACTCTAATGGATTATATTTTATCTTAAACTGACATAAAGCCATTCTAAAAACAAATGAGAAATAAATATTTGGAATCACATTAAATAAGTAATTTTTTCTCAAACCATTAATGACTACACCACACATAATGAGACGTACAATCATTTCGATGATTATTTTCGAATGGATAAATTCCTAAACCTCTCAAGGATGGTTGAAGTGATAAATCCTAGGGAAGACCATTATGGTCAACCTATTATCAAATAATATAGAAAAAAATTTCTTGAATTTTTTTTATTTTATAGAATTAATTAATAGGTTTTCACTTTGATATTCTAAATATATTGAATTAAAATATCTGTGACATCTATGCAAATATTTATTATACATTCCAAAAAGTTATGTTAGTGTCTTTTTTACAATTAAACTCATGAAAAAAATTAAGAACAAACATTTAAATGTTGGATAATAGATTTAGATAAAGGTATTTATGATCTATGTTTAAATAATGATAATCCGAACTTCTATATTCATAGTAGGAAAATTTGTCCTCATTGATGTGTTCTTATGAATATATGTCTATTAATGAATTTGGAGGACCACCCATTACAACACCAATGGCACAAGTCATAAAATATGTATCCAAAAACATTATAAACCCCGACATAGAATATTTAGTTGTTTTATCCCCAATTTAAAAAAACCAATTTTATTGAGAAATTTTGAAAATAAAACTATTAGTGTGTCAATCTCTTTACTCATTTCTGAATGTGTTATTCAACCCAAGATCAAACTCATTTTCCATGGTTGTTATCAAAATTTTCCCATCATTGTGTATAACATATTTTTGTTGTTGTTTTATTTCATCCACTCACAAATCAAATATTAAAAAAATTATCCTTAATGATTAATGCTAGATTAATAAAGAAATTGGATATAATCTTTTTAATATTCTTATTATTAGACCATTTAGCAGGACCTATATTATATTCATAGAATAAATTCCAAAAACATAACTCCAATCTAATTATATTATAAATCAAAATGAAAATAAAGTTTTTCAAAATTTATTCTTTAAAACATTGAATTTTAGAATTGAACAAGTTGGGGGTCTATGTAGAGATAACAACTATAATGTAATCTTTTTCAGGGATGCAACATGAGTTCTTCATTGTTATTACTTTATTTTACTTTAAAATATTTTACTCATTCCATTTTTTAATGTACCCTCTTGGGGGTTTTTAGTGTGACCTAATTTTTATGTTGTGTGATATTTAAAATATTAAGTAGTATAATATTTCAAAATGAATCATGTTCCTTATAGAATTAAAATCCAGTCTTCAATCATCCTAGAGGAGTCCTCTTGTGACGTGAATAAAAGGATGCCAATTTTATATTGATGTATATTCAAATTCAAAACATGGGTTATTCCTAGGATTTACATTCAAATATCATTTCCCTGCATTCTACATAATTCTGAACTCCTTCTTCCCTCCTCTATCAAACATTGAGTGTTTTGTTATTCTATGTTTTGATGAATGAAAATGATATTTTTTAGGCCATTTAATATAAATATAAATTAATTATCCTATATTGAAATAATTTAAATGGGTAAATATGAAAATTTATGGTCAAAATATTTTGGGTTCCTTGATTCTGGACGTTATACTAATCAATTTTTAAGCGCATAAATTGTGGAAAGTTTGGTTATCTGCAACTTTTTATTCAGGATTTTCATTTTCATCCATTTAATAAAAATTTCACAATTCACATCAAATGTATTTTGGGTATTATGTTTAGTTCTTTGGTACCAATCATCCAAGCATAGCCATTAGGGCCAAATGGTTTTATTTTGAGTAAAAAAATGAAATAATTCTACATTGTGAAATGTATTGTACAAATGAATTGTTTATGACACATTGGGATATTGAATACATATTTTTCATTCCATATTTTAGGGTTTACATCTCTATTGTAGGTAATTTAATTGAAAAAATGTGTTGTGTTTGTAAATTGTGGATCACGACTCCATAGTTGAAATTCCAACTAATTGACTTCTAGTCTATGTTAAGGTTATAATACACAAACAAATATAAAGATATTGGATACCAATCGTATGGTTTAATGTGATTCCGACCTTCTATTTACATTTTTTAAAAATGAACAAAATCATGTCCCCCGTGTTTTTTTACAATCAACACATCATTATGAATAATTGAAAATTGAAAAAATATCATAATAAATTTCAACAAAGAAATATTATTAGGTTGGGGATATTTTTGTAATAAAAAATTATGATTAGTTATTATTTTTTTGATATTATGGTTTTTTCGATTTATTTATTTTTATGTGAATTCTGTGTGGAAATATTTTTTAATGGGGGTATTTAATATTCATATTTTTTAGATACATATTTAATAATAGTGGAAAATATTGGGTTGAGGGTATTATGAGTATTTGAAAGAAGAAAAAATTAATTACAATTACTTTAATATTAATTTATTTTCAATTCCCACATACATCAGTTTTATTATATTTTATAATTTTCATTTAATTTCTTATCAGTGTGTGACTCAAGAAAAAATTGTGTCAATTTGGAATTTTTGTGCTTAATATTATGTAATTAGTTATTTTGATTTGTTGGATTTTATAATTTGGTATATGTTTTATGAAATTGTTTTGAACATTTTTGTAGGTATCAATTGATGATTCACATGGGATGCCGAACATTTTCGTCATTGATATAGAAATTTATGATCGTATCAATATGGGCATCTAAATCATTAAATAAAAGTGTATCTTAACATTCAATCCCAATAAAGATAAAATTTAAATATTTGATATATAATATTGTTGTAGTAATTTCAATAATCTTTTTCCTAAGAAAATTTTATTATTTATAAAGTGTTCCAAGGATCCCATTTTTATGTTTAATTTTTTGTACTGATTTAAAGGCCTAAAATGTCATCCCGCCATTTAGAGCATAAATTTCAAATGAAATATTCTACTAGAACAAAATCTTGAAAACTATTATAGTTTACATGCAATAAAAAATTTATAATCTATTACACCAATAAAATAGTCATTTTTCAATTTGTAATGTTTGGGAAAACATAAGGGATGAATCTTGATCCAAATTTTCTATGTCTATAAAAAAAGTCTACATTCATTTTTTTTTCAACACCCATTTTTTACTATTTGAGTAAAACTACATGACAATGAATGATTTGATTGACCATATGATAATATAATTACAATTAAATGTGGTTTTGGTGAAGAAATTAGTGCTGCATATTTTTTTCATTCAATTGTAATTTTATTATTTCATTTTATCATATCCTATTAACTTTTGTCTCGTTTATTTTTATTAGATCACCTTCATTTCGTGATCAAACATTCTATTATTCTTAATATTCAAATTTTCGATCATTTTTCTTATCATGATTATACATTTGATTCATGAATTGAATTTATTCACATCAACAATTGTGAAATTCCTCCCTCAATGTTAGAGTGCTATTTTTTTCAATTCCATAATTACACCACTATAAGTTAACATCATCCTTACATTTAGATCCCTATAAAAAGGTTGTATAAAACATTCTTTATTATAGGAGTTTCTTGGTGATGTATTGGATGCTATTTTATGTTCTGGAATTAGTAAATTAGTTCTCTGATTTTGAGTTCCATTTGATTACTTAGCATCTTCATCATCTTCACTAATAGTAACAACATGACATTTGGAGTAAGAGTACAACACAATTCTATATGGTGATCATGAATGTGTACCTTTTAGTTAATTGGTTATAATAATTGGATTTATGAATTATTTAATTAATATAATACTATTAAGGACTTATATAATTTATTAGATACTTTACAAACAAGTGAACAAAAAATTCATAGGAAAACCATTACATCTATTCTAATACTAACAACAACATAGATTCCTCCCATAATCAATAATTTTATTATTTTATGTCATTTTGGGTTATTTTAATTATAATCACCTCATTTGTTATTGAAATAAAACTAATACATTGTTGGAGATTATAAATCCAATACCTTGAACATCATTGAGTGTATAATGGTTACATAATTAGTATATATGCTTTTAACCCTACCAATACTAAAATGACCACTTATACATGTTGGTAATATATGGGATGAACTAAACACCATTCCATAAAATTTATAATAATATGTAAGTAACATAATTTCTAAAAAATATAATAAGTAATTAGTTATTTCTTATATGACTAATTGACAGGTAATAGAGAATTACACTTCTAACAACTAGTTATATTATCAAGGAGGGTAATATACAAAATTTCAAAAAATACTGAGGAGATTTTTTCCAACTTTTTTATGAATGGATGAGGAGTACCATGTCAAACATCAATAAAACATTTAACATTCATATTCAACTTCTAATAGAATTAGGAACCATACATTTAACCAGTTATCAAACGTCATGTATTTTTATGCCTAATCTATTATTCTTGGGAATGAAATTAAATCATAAAAAATTATCAATTCAAACTATTCAATGTAATATAGTTAATCATTGAATTCATGTACTAATGAGATTTCCTACCCACCCGGTTAATCAATTTTTTATATTAATGATCTCATTTTGTTTCCTTTATTAGTCCCTTTAGTAAGTGATAAACAACCTACCTAAATGGTTGATAAATTTCTAGCTTAGGTTTAGATTTTTTTGGTATATAATTAACACAACCAAAAGGGGGGTCCTTTGAGTCATGGTATTCCACCTTTCATGATGAAATTAGGTTCCTAAGAACAATACGATTAATTTTTTTAAAAAGTTAATGAATTAATTTTACATTTAATAAGTTAAACATAGAAATTAAAACATGAAACAAAATAAAAAATCTTATAATCAATGATAACTTTAGGGAAATATATATATACCACACACATGATTATTAAGAAGCACCACACATCTAAAATTAGACATCGATTTGAGTCTGAATGAGAGAAATCAAGAGGGTCGATAAATTCATAAAAAATTTGTATTTAAAATAATATGGAAATAAAATCTTATAAGGCGAGGAAAACAAATAAATTATGTAATTGGAGTATCATTCATGACACTATGATTACAACATGATGGAATATTATTGAATCAGACCAACAATGATTGTGAAAATATTCATATTACAAGATATAGAGAGGAAAGATGTGGGGAACTAAATATTTAAGATTTGAGGATAAATGGGGTTAAAATTTTAAATTTCAGATGTGAAATTGAATATTTTTCCATTATAAGAGGAGAGTGTTCGGTCTCCATAGTTATGAAAATCTTGCTTCAACTACACAGTACCACTGCCAAAGAACCATCAAGGCACAAAGTTGACATGTACGATTTGCCAACAGTGCACATACTATGTGATTCTACTACCCAAATGAACCCATACCATGTATGGGAAAAGTAAATAGTTATGAAAACTATTGTCTATTATATTTTTTATTACCTCAAAATTCAAGAAATTTGTTTGATCCACCTATATGCTGTACAGTTTTGAAAAACAATGTGCCATTACAAACAGGTTGCACAGTTTGGGGTGATTGGTTAGAAATAACCATGAACCAACCTTGTCCATATTATGATACTAAAAAAATGAAATTTGGAAGACAAAATATACCAAAACACATCAGAACCACACATAAAACCTTCTTTACTTATTCCAAAATAAAAAAACAACACTTTTAAGCATTTAAAATTCCAGAATTCTATTATAAAGCTCGTGTTCTGTTATATTCCAACCAAAATATAAAAAACTAAAACTAAGTTGTACAATTAATCCCTTCAAAAATTATAATTCACATGTTTATGAAAACCTATCCTCTTAGAAAATTAAAATTACTCTTATTGTGTTTTTTGTAGACTAGAACATCTACAAAGTAATATCTTCTATTTTTCATCACAATCGTTCAAGTTTAGTTTTAATAATTATAATTATGAAACAACATTTTATGTCTAATTTTATTAATATTCAATTAATATAATTTATAATCAACCATTATCCCCTTTCATTTTTTCAGTAGTTATTAAGTTAACCCTGTGTATGTACATACTACCATATCCACAAAGTAACATTTTATATTTTTAATAATATAATATTATTTATTATCAAAATAATAAAAAATATGATTAAAATAATAATAATATATAATTAATATTATTTTAAATCTATAATAATTTCATTATAACCAAATTACCCATTATTCATACTTATTTTTATTTTATGGTAAGTCATTTGTTGGGTCGGTTTAACAACCAACTTGTATAATGATGTTAAATAATATCATGGATGTCTATCAAACATAATTACTAAAAATAAGTGATATAAATAAATAAATAAATATTTTCTTTTTTATTTTATAATTTTAAATGTATGAATAAACTCCTTAATTTATATTACAATGCCCATTTATTAAAAATTAATGTAACATTGATATCCATGACATTAAAAAAAGGATTATAAAAAATTACTTATATAATGAAATTATAACAATATAAATAATTAAAAATCATCAATTATTATTCTTATGATTTTTAGGGACTAATGGAATTTTTGATAACAATGAATAATAACAATGCAATTATGAAGCTATTTCTTAATGATCAATATTACTAACAACATAAATTAAAATTTTATAAGAACTAACATATATACATGTTGATTAAAATCGGAAATTATATTTCTAAAGGATATTTATATGAATGTTGTTATAAATTATGTTATTAGGATAGTTAATTTATTATATACAACATTCCTGAACGTTAATGGAAATAATGAGTAATGGTAAGGGATTTTGTAAGTCAAACGTGTTTAGTTATGTTATATGACTTCTTATGGAATATACTTTCCCAATTATTTTCCATATTAAATAATTTTATATATTATATATTTTGGTTTAAGGAATTTACAATTCAAATTCACTTCAATGAATTGTTATATTTTCATATTTTTTTATTAAAATAGAGTTCGAATTTTAAAAAGAGTGGAATGAGTATGACCAATAATTGGATGAATATTTTTTTTTAAAAATTGTTTTAGTTCTTATTTTAAACTATCTTACAAAAGTCTAGTTACCAATTGATTTATGATTCATGCATAAGCTTCATTTTTCTATATTATGTGATTGTTTATAGTTATCATTTTTTCAATGTTAATTTATTAAATTTATGTTGTTACACTCAATAGATATTTTATGAAAGGAAATTTTATTTCATAAAAAGTTATTTGTTCTTGGAAACATGAATGATTCTCTTTTAAATGATTGTTTGAATCCATTTTCATTTCCTTATGTTATTTATGAATATTAAATGATATCTACGCAATATTTTTTATATTCATTTTTTTGTGTAGGTTGGTCTTAATTTGAAAATTGAATGATTTTTATGATTTATTACTAAGATTATATTATTATTTTTGGGGTTATATATATCAATATATTGAATTAGACTGATAAATAATTCTCATAAGATATTTAAAATTGGGAAAATTTTATTTTTTTCATAAGCATGTGTTCGTGTGTTTAACACACACAGGTGATGTATACATGGGTACTATGATATTGCATCAAAATAATGTTTTATATTTTTTAACTAATTTAATTAAAATTCTCCCACGATAAAGATTTTCCACATTTTAAATTTATAATGTAATATCTTATTTTTTTCTAATGATTCAAGATTAAGTTAAAATTTCTCTGATCCATGTTATGTAAATTATTTTTTCATAATTTTTTATTGTGTATTTATACTATTATACCATACATTTTAAAGATATAAAAATGTTTTATTATTATCAAATAGGTTGATGTAATATTTATAGTATGATTGTGTTTTTTTTATTTTTATCATATAATCTTTAAGGAATTTTTATTCACCCCTTACTAATTATTTGAGTTTGCCTTTTTTTCATAAATCTTTTATGTTTTGAGGTTTTTTATTCTAAAAGACATTTAATTGATGTTCTTCAATGGTGAACATATCAATAAAAGGTTGTAATCATTATTAAATTAATTTATTTTGTAAGTAGTAAAAATACTTTAAAATGATTTATCTAGTTAATATTACCACTATTACTTATGAAATGAAATTAATATGTAATTAAAATTGTGTAAAATAATGGAATAATTTTATTTCTTCAATATATTTGTAATTATACAAATATTTTTGTTCTTTTGGGAGATTAATGAATCCATTATATGATAATTTGGGTTATTTATCCTTATTATAATCCCTAGATATGAGTTTTATTAATGTTCAATACCCTGAAATATTGATAATGTATTTAGAATTTGAATTTCATTGAAATTATATACCTTTATTCATTTGGAATGAGGATGTGACTGTGTACTAGATTTATATTGGTGCGATAATTCAAAATTTTTTTGATTAATTCTTGACTATGACTTCTCTTTGTGGTAAGATCAGTTAGACTAAGATAACACACCTAGTTAGACAATCCAGTTGTATATTATTTATTTATTCCCATTCTACTCAAAAACATTTAATAGAATTTCAACACATTATTATTGTAATCTTAAGGATCCTAACATAATTTATACCAAGAATAATCTTTATTGATGTGTTATAAAAATTTATTTTTATGAAGAAATATTATTTATATATAATTCAATCTATTATTTTATTTATATTTTTTGAATAATTATTTTTCCAATCATGTTTTTTGACTTTTTTTCAGAGAATGGAGAAAAAATTATATATGGGTATTATGGGTAATAAAAATGATTTTCTTAATAAATGAAAAATAATGATGGGATCTTGTGTATAAAACTCATTGAAATGGTCAACCCATTGATATAAGCAATGACTAATAACTCAAGACATTTTGAAATACTAAATTCATTATTGAAAGAGAAACATTATATCATGTATTTCATGTGAAAATGCGCACCCTCAATATGTGGATCCTCTAATATAGTTGTCTTAATTGAAATAGATAAATGTGAGGGAAAATAAATTTTTCATTCTCATTTAAAATAAGTAAAAAAAAAAATTTCTAGTTTTTATATCATTTAAAATAAAAGTATAACCAATGATGGACAATAATTATGAACACAATAGATAAGAAGGAGATACATACAATGGAATGGTATTTTTCTTGGAAATATACTTCATCAAAACCATTCTTATAACTCATCGCATGAGGATGAAGTGTCTATTTTGGATTATAAAGAAAACATTTTGATGATCATGAGCTCTACCTCGAGTTATGTCTCATAATATAAAAGCAATATCAACCATTTTATAGTGTTTTAAAACTATGTATTTATAGTTATTTTTATATATGGAAATTTGGGTCTACATTAAGATTTTTCAATGTGTTTTAATGTAGGGGACAAGAATTTGTGACTATCATTATGTTATGTGCATGAAAAAAATGGTGGGATGACAATAGGACATTGATGTTACATCACATGGGGAAACAAATTTCCACCACAAATGTTCCGAAACTATAGAAATAGTCACATAAGTAATTTACTCAAAGGATATGGGAGGTTTTATAGTTGTAGTAACGTGGGTCACCAGTGCCAAAACGACCAATCATGACTAAGAGGTCAATTAATATAATAGATGTTATGAATCTCACAGATAATGATATATACACACATAACTGATTAATGTGAATGGAGTTTATAAATTATGAGAATCAATTACCCTACCATAAAGGTAATACATACAATATGCTGTGATATCCTCTAAAAACAAGGAAATAATGATTAGAGTTTTCCGTAACAATCATTGTAGTAGATCATGAAAATGATTAAATATAAGGTACACAGAATCACTTTTTTATATGATCAAATTTATTATTTTAATATACCTCTTTATGTTCTATTAAATCCCAATTTTTTTTGATGAACATGGAATCGTCCCCTTAATTAATAGAAATAAAAATTTCAATGAAAACACATAGCGGAAAAATTATTGTGTCTATGATTTACATGTATTCATTGAGTGAGATTTTTTGGAGGATTATTCTTATAGATTTAATTATCCTTACTTTTTGTTAATTTTATATAATATTGGATATTTATTGGACAAACATTAATAAATAATGTTTCACTAATTATGAAAAAATGATGATATTTTGTACTAATAATCATCATGTAATCCAGTATAAACATAATAATAATTAGGAACTCCCCTTGGAATAAAATTCCCTAATATGTGTCTTAATACATAAAAGGACGAGTTTCTAGATCAAAGTACATATGAGGTTGTACTGATTGATGGAATCCAAATTTTAAGTGGGTATACTGATTTATTTATAAATTTACAATTTTTTCTTATTATAGAGTGTGAGGTTACTTTTTCTATTGAACACTTACACAGGTCAATGCCTATATAATTGAGTCTATATAGAATAACCCCTATTGAATTATTTTAATTAAATAAGAAACATCAAAATAATAATTTTATGGGATTCCTATGACATATTTCTTCCTCGTGAAGCACATCAATCCACAATGTAAAAAATGAGGTTGCATCAATGTTTGTACTCATTAAATATAATTAGATTTATGATATCCTCATAAAAAATTGTCATATAACGTTTTTCAAATAGCTATTAAATAAACTCTAATGATATTAATACATTTTATATATTAACATTCTATATGGATACTATTAATTATGGGTAAAAGGCTTGATTTACCCAACACATCATTCCATAAAAGATATAGAATAAGTGAATTCATTGTTTTTCCATTTAGGCTTATGAATCATCATTTTGTATTTATATATTTAGAAAAATAAGTATCAGGGATTGAAAAGATTAATTTATTGATATACTAAAAGATGATACTCTCTTATATTATAAGGTAAAGTATGATCTTGAAAACCACTGGTGGATTTTTTCACCACCAAAAGAAAATAGAAATTATAGTAAATGTTGAAAAATTTGGAAGTTGGCTCTAGAGTGTATCATTCATTGCTCAAATCAACATAAGACAGAGTTTATTAGTATATTATTAAAAAAATGTAGTTATCTAAAAATGGTTTGTAATAAAAAATTAAAAATAATACATATTTTTAATAGAATCAATGAATATTATTAATAAACTGTTAAGAATTTATTTTAGACACCAAATCCATTAATATATTTATCATATAATGGAGGAAATTTTTTTCGGGATATTGGAATATAAAGGATGTATGGAAGAACGGAAGAAATTGTTGATCTATAAAACTGTACATATATTACCCTAAAATTGGATGGAAATTTAATATATAGTAATGCATCAGAAAAGGGCTTAGTATGTGTTTTGGGTTGTAGTGAAAAATAATTTCCTATGCCTCTCAAAAATTTAATACTCATGAGAAGAATTTCCCAATGAATGATTCAGATTATTTGGTGGCGTTATTTGTTTAAATGATTTGTAATATTCATCTATATGGAGAGATAATTTATTTATAAATACTAAATATATTATAATAAAAAATATATCCACATAGAGGATTTGAATATATCCTCATGAAGCTGGATAGAATTTTTAAAATATTAAAATATTAAAATAAATTTCTGCATATGGAATGAAAACAAGGAGGCTAATTACATATGAATGAAAAATCATACTACTCTATCCAAGATGAGGATTCCAAAATACCCAAAACATGTGGATGTTTATTTGATGAGTCATAATTTAATACTGGTAGTTGGTCAATCCTTTCTTTTCCAAATAACTGCTCTACCATCCACTCACATTAATATTTAAATAGCCCATGAATTTTATATATTGAGTCAAAAACTATAGTAATTATTAATGCATTAAAATTTGATTATGATGGAGTTATATAGTTTTTAAAAAAAATATACATTCAATAAAAATCATAACAGAATTGTACGTTTCTAATTTATTCTCTTATATCACACTTCTCAATTGATCGATTACTATAAAATTTGTATATAAATCTAGGTGAAATAATAAGTAAAGGTATAATAATGAGAGATATTATAGAATAAATATCATGATGCTTGATATAACAAAATTATTATATAGAATGATAGATGTGTAATGTTTTGTTTCAACAATTACCCACACCTTTCAGGAAATGTGAAAACCTTACCACAGATTTTATCATCGTACTCCAAAAAAAATCTAGGATTCATTATATCATTTTGGATATATAACACAACCATACAATGAGATCACATTTTTATTTCCACAATCTAGATTTATCTTCATCCAAATTGATAGGTTAAATGTAAGGCAAATGGTTATAATACTTGTAGTTACACAATCAATATTATATGATTCGTATCCCTAGATTACATCACGCTTATAGATATGTATTCATATATCATTAGAGGTAGATTTTTCATTCTTCAATATTTATCACACACAGATAGATAGTCATTACTAGATTACTGTTTTAGAAATATACGATATGATGAGATCTTATTTAAATGAATTTATGGATTTTTTTGACCAACACATCATTTGGGGGGAGTTCTCATGGAACATTTTTTCTCATTCTATAGTTCATATAAAACTATTTAATGTTGTAAATATCAATATATGTAGAACTAAAATATTCTAGGATTACCATCAATAGAAGAATCTTCTTAGACCATGAATTCTCTAAGAGATATCATGCATGTTTATAAAAATTCAGTTGAAATTAAGTATATAAAATAGGTTAAAAAAAGTTTGGTTGTAATTTATTTATGAGATCTAGAGTTTGAATTTCTTGAAAATAAATTTCACTGGATATCTTCTCGAAATTGGTTAAAAAGATTTGGGATGAATGGGATGTTGGGACCAAGTCAAATAAGTATATATATATCAACCATAACTATATTGGATAGGTTGATTATTTATTTTCACCCATCTTAACTGTTGACATGTTCATTATGTGCTAAATATATCACTTTTGGTTATGTAAACACCAAACACATCCAATGTAATGATATAAGAAGATATAAAATTGACCTCTCATATTGGGAACATGTAGTGGATATATTTTATTTATGAGATAATCTATTGTGGAACTAGACTACTGAAATGGGTAAAGTTCAATATATGAATCACAATATCCCAAAAGCAACGTGGGAATGTTTTGATAAAATCAAACAAAATTAATCTCTCCTTTTTTCAATTCAGTAATATTTTTTTGAGGACCAAATTATTTTCAAGGGGGCATAATGTATTAACGCGTGATTTTACTAAATCATTTTCATTAATTAAATATAATACTGACAATATTTTCTTAATCAAAGTCACACTAAAATTAGAACCACATCCTACTAATAAAAAATTGTTATATATGAATCATATATTATATATATTATGTTTTCTGGTATCAATAGAATTAAAAAAAAATTAAATATCTAAAAAATAAGATATTACCAAACAAATTCAATTATTAAAAAAAATTATATACATTTTTTAAATAAAAATTAAATTATATCACATAGAGCATATCTGTTCTATTGAATTAACATTATTATTTAATTATACAAATCCAAATTTTCCTAAGGTGATTTTCATGGGGTTTTGATCAAAAAAACACAGTGGTCAATGTTAAATAATAAATTTATTGTGGAATTTATAGGATTATATGATGAACGATAGGGTCCTATATCACCCACAAATAAAATTTTAAAATTTTTAAATATTAAGAAATATAAATTTTTTCGTAATTTAGACGTTCACAAGAATATGGTAATGTTTGTGACTCATGAATGAGATGTATTTATGTTTATACATTACTTTAATAAAAAACATGTGTTTGTGTGTGTGACTTTTTAATGTAATGATTTCATTTTTCAATTTTATTCCATAGATTAAATATGTAACCCATTTTTATATTATTTTTTCATGATCAATAGTTTATTGTATGGGTATTTAATCCATGCTATATACATTTATTTCCTAATTTTTCTTTAATATATTAATTTTTTTGTTCTTTCTCTTTTCAGTCTCATAATTTTTTATCACTCACAATGATGTGATATCTAACATACTCTTACGTTATTTATTTTTGTTTATGAACTCATCCTTGATGAAATTTTTATTCATCTTTTACTATGTGTTTTACATCACCCCATATCTTATGTTTTTACTATTTTTTATAAGGATGATTTTATCTAATGATAAATTTAGGTGATAATATTGTATAGTAGACTTAAGAATAAACAATAACATACCTGGTAAAATAACATAAATATTTAAATAGTCTAAAATACATTGATACTATCAATCCTTGTATAATATTACTATTATTTATTAAATTTAATGTTTATATTAAATAAATTATAAAAAATAATACAATTTCTTTATCTTAGGTATGTTTATTTCATGTTTAATTTGAGGGAAAAGTGTTATTATAATATTTATTCCATTTAAATAATAAAATCAGTATTTAGAAGATGAAAATTTCAATTAAAATCACTATAAGATTATGAATGAAATTTAAAAAATGTTAAATAATTGTACGATATGATAAGGATTTGTTACATTAGTAGTAAGACACATAAAACACATAACATGTGTATAGATTGAAATATAAAAAGTAATATTCTAGTGGATAATAAAATATGATATATTTTCTAAAATATTATGTTTTAATATATTAGAAGGTTTGATATACCCATGTTTTTATAAACTTTTTCTTGGAATAAAAATTATTTCTTGTAGCTCATCTTTAATTAGTGTTCTGGAAGATTAATTGAAATTATCTCTAAATTTGGTATAAAACCACGATACATAAGATTTATATACCCTTATATAAAATTTTAGAATTTTATTAGTTGATATTGTATAGAGAAATGTCCCTTTGAATAGAATGAGTTGTTTAATAATCATAGAATTTTAAAAATTTAATAATGGCATCAAATGAATCCTATATATGTAATATATTCTATGAAATTCATATAATATTTTTATTTCTAATTTTTTTACATGTACTTTATGTTCACCCTATATACATGATATAATTTGGGAGTTTCATATTATACTGTTGGTGGTATAAAAATACTGAGAATGTTGAAATAATTTAAATGATTAATGTTTTATTTGAATGTGTGTTATGTTTTTATTTTATTTGTAATATTTTATAATTTATTAATATTTGAAAAAAATCATATTTATTTTTTTATGTAGTGTTTTTACCATATTTTTTTTGGTGATGTATAGTCCACGTCGAAATCTTTCTAGTATGACACAAAAAATACAGGGGTGAATTTTCATGACTCTAGTGTATCTTAAAATTCCAACACAATGTAAAATTTATGAATCACTATGACATGTTTTGATTTCAATGTTATTTGGAAATGGTACTTCAATAATTAATTAATAACAAGGTGATATATTTTATTCAATGTGGTACCCCACAGTAACTGTAGATAATGAAATTACTCAAGATACCGGATTATGATGTTGTCTACATATTAAAATTAAAAATTTATTTTTGTTCATAAATTTAAAATCAATAAAATATTCATCGATATCATTAGAAATGATAACAGAGAATCACAATTTTCATGTTACAAGGTAGGATTTTATGCCATTACTAATTGAATCAGAATAGTTTTATAATATTGTATGAAATGAATTTTATTAAAACATACTGACTATAATGTAAAAGTTATTGAATACCCATTTGAACATACATAGTAGAGCTCTATTTTATGATTATAAAAAGGATTGATTATAATAATTATAATTTATTTGTTTATAGGTTGTGATTTCTTTGAATTTTAAAAAAAAATTGATTCTAATGGTATATTTATAACAATGTCAAAAATAAATTATTCCGGAGAATATAGTGGGGTAAAAATTCAATATTATATTATTTAGAAACAAAAATATTTTAAGAAAACATGTGATTCACAAGATATATGATTTGGGAAGATTATTTAGTTACTGAATGAGTTTATTTAATATCAGATATTTCTATTATCATAGATAATCCCCAATTGGTGGATAAAGGATGATTGGGTATATTGAAGAGAATTATTATGTTGAATATTTTCAATCATTATAATGAAGATTGTTGATCTATATTGATATTTAAAAAATCTAGATTCAACTTTTATAACAAGGATTTGATTATATATGGAATGTAATTTTGAAAGAAACACTAATATAAATTTTAGAATAACTTATATTGTATATATGCATATGAAAAATAATGATACATAGTGACTTTTATGTAAATAAAAATGTGTATTTCTATTAATATATATATATTTATATTCTATAGAAGAGTGAAAAAGAGGAAAATAAGGTGACCATTAGTATATAGTGAGGTTTTTTCTAAACCATTCGAGAAGAAGTGAAAATTGGTGAAGGGTTTCTTGACCTAAATATGTATAGATGGTGATATTTAATGAGGTGTTATTTTACCAAATACTTTTATCCATCAAATAGAGAGTTAATTTTTATTGTTGTTACACTAGAATAAATTCAAGTGAACAATCCATAGATTTAACCCATTAGTGGTGTACTATATATAATCAATGCGTTACTACATGTCAAACATTCTAAAATATTCATGATATCTGATGCAAATAAACTGAATAAAAATAAATGTAATTAAATTTTTCATTATGTTCCTTATAATAACTGAACATGATTAGACGGAAATAGATCTAGTGAAAATTTTCAAATGTTCATTCACTTTCATTAAACAGTCTCTTTGAATCCTATTTTGTAACAATTTTATTATACGAACATCATCTATATATTTTTCATTGACATTGATTAATAAATAACCACCATAAAAATAATTGGACAACTATATATATATATATATATATATGAAATACTAATAAATAAATATAAAATGACCTTTGCAGCATTATCAAAAATACATAACCAAAAATAATTAATAAAATTAATTTCCCATAAACCTATAAAAAAATTAATGTTTTAAATAATGATAATATAATTATTTAAAACAAAAAGTATTATTTTGATTGATTATTTTAATTAAAAATAAATCATTTTCAATATAAAATTTATTTGAAATATTAATTAAATATTGGAAAAATTATTTCTAAAACTCATCATATCAATTTATATTATTAATTTAAATCAAGATTCTTGTTAATAATTAAAATTTTAATAATAATAAGTCTGATGTGATTTCATCCCAATGTGTATAGAATATGAAATCCATTTTTAAGTTGAATTTATGTATATTTCTCATGTTGATGTGTAATATATACATATTAATATTTCTAATATATTTGGATTGACCAAGAAGTTTCTCACTATAACTCAAATGATATTCATTATGTAAAACCTTTCCCATATGAAGAAACATTATGTTACTATTATAGGTGATGTCTTATATATGATTAAGAATATAGCTGGAAATAATAAATTTAAATCTAATACTAAATTTAAATTTCATAGAAGAGTATGTATGAAAATTATCAATTTAATCATAAAATAATCTCAATGATTAAGGTATAAGTAAATAATATACTGTCATAAATAAACTAAGGATATAAATTGAACACTCTATGTTTTATATTTCTAGTGTCACTTTCAATTCAATATGCCTCACCACTAATATTTGGAAGTACCATTTATATATAAATGAATACACTAACTATTCTCAAAAACATTACATGATACTAATTACTTTTAGTATTTATTATCTTGAGAAAAATCCTAGTTGTTATGTACATTGTGGATGGTTAAAATTTTAATATATTTCATTCAATAAAACAATGAAAAATTAATAGAGATAAATTCATTTATATATTGATGATGTTGTACATGTTATAAAAGTTTTAATAAAATATCATTCAATGATTTTACTCTAGGTAAATGTTCCTCACACGAGGGTGATGATTTCTAATAGGCTTATAAATTTATACCAACACTAACATGAATATACACATATATGAACCACTAGATTAGTGGAATGTTTTTTATTGAGTTGAAGAAAATAAAAAAAAAAATACATTTTGATACAAATTTTAACACTCTATTTTGATCAATGAAATAAATAATTCAAAAATAGTATTAAATGATATATAATAGAATTATCTATATTTGAATTTTTAACAGATTTTCATTATTATATAACCGTGGAATAATGAATCATATCTAATTAACAACGAATAAAGAGAAAAAATAATTTTCTTGGAATTTTAGAATAATATTTTTAGTCGCCCATTTTATATTATAAATTCATGACCATATATAAAATAGAATATAACGATCTTACATAAAAATGATTTTTGGGTTATTCCATTATATTTCAATTATCCTAGTTATGTATGATGAGAAAATAATAAAATTTGAGGTAGTAATAATGAAAATGATCTCAATAAGAAAAATATAATAATCTATTCTACTATAAAATTTATGATAATTTTTCAAAGATTTATATTAACAAAATTTATTTTCATTTATGAATGATATAATTTCATGAATAAAAATATATATATATTTAAATTATAATATCAATATTATAGTACTCAAATAGAAATACATATCATCATTAGTTATTTTATTTTTATAGATATTGGTTACAAAAATATTTATTTTATAATGGTAATTTTTTATAAATTTTTTTTCCATTCATTTAAAAATGATCATTATATATCAAATTCCATTTATTTATTATATATAGATATTATATTTTCATTAAGATTCCCATTTTTTTATATGTTCTATTATTATAAAAAACAACCACTATATAATTATATAATTAAAATTGAATAACCCTACATAAAATGGAATTTTTTAAAAATATAGTCAGGAGAGGATCATATTCCTTGCATAGGAATCAGTCACACATTAACTGCCCCATTGAGGTTCATATTGGGCTAGTGGTGAGCTATGTTTTCTATCCTGAGTGATTCTCTAATAGGTTAGGAGTTGGTCGCTTGCTCAATGTATGAATTTCTCTAAATATGGCGGAACATATCATATACCAACCATCCAAAGATTCATGTCACTTATAAAAACATAAATAGTCTATGAATGAACATTTTTAGTCAAATGAAATATTATTAAAATATTCATGAGATATTAGATTTAAATAGTGACCACAATGTTAAAACGAGGGAAAAAAATATAACAAGTCAGTAATATAAAAAGAACTGATAAACTAATGCATGATTCCAGTATACCTAGGTAATCCTCCATCCTTTATAGTAAACACCCCATCCTATAACCATATTTATCTATAATGAATCACAAGGAATCGCCATGTATCATCTCTATGAAATCCAGACCTTCTCCACATATAACTGCCCCATAACTTAAACTATGCATCATATAGAAACATACATCTTGTATAGACCTGAAATTTATCATATATTCAGTATTAATATATAATGTAGGATTTAATTAATGTAAAAAAGGATAAAATAGTTCAACATAAATTTTAATAAGAGTTGACTTGAAGGAAGATGTAGTGGAAAAACCAAGACACCATGTCACCACAATGCTTTCGGCACAATAAAGTAACTATATGAATGATAATGACGAACACTCCAGATATGATATAGAAAAAATTATAAAGGTATCTTGAATGGTCCCCATCATCACTTCCTCGACCCACTATAGTCATAATACAAGATTAATTAATTAATACCAAAATTCATAACTAACCAAAAATCCTGATGTTCATCACTATCTATGAACCACATCTCAAAGTTAACCCCAAGGTTGTATGTTATCTGTTGTCTCAGAAAAGTTTATACTTCATTAACATCCAAAAACAACATCTCCTTCAATATCCATAAATGATAGTTCAATAATTTCTAAATCATTATCAATAGAAAAGGGAGTTTTGAAAACTCTATTCCACTATAATCAAACTATTTGATCCATCCATAAAACTATCCATGTCAAATATCCCATGTAATCTCAGAAGTAATCTAGTTGTGGGACCATTCCATGATATTTGATAAGAAATGGATGCATGGATAAAGGAATTTTTCTATGAACCACATTCCACTAAATCTATTATATATGTGGATACAGCTTACATTGGTAGAGAACCCACATATCATGTTTTTATATGGTGATATAAACCATATAACAATAAGGGAAATAGTGGACTTGGGTTTCACTGAAAACTATTTGGTAATGTAGTTATAGAACCTAATATCTTTCAAAGAACACACAATAACCCCGTCACCTATCATATAGAGGTTTGTCATAATATTATACATGAGACCATGATAATGGAATCTAATTTCATTATAGATTAAACTTTTTAGGTCTATCTCAAAATATACCTAGTATTGGCAATTCAAATTTAAAAAATATAAAATAACTAAAAAATGATCATTTCATCAAATTATACATGTGCTAAATTACGTTTATTGACCCTATTCTCATGTCATGTATTTAATTTGGGAACCAAATATTGGCCAATAATTATTCCCAACAACATCATGTTCATTATACAATAGATCGATCATCAGACTACTGTCTAGGGTAAAAAGTTAAATCGGAAATAATTTTTAATTAAAATAATAATAAATAAAATAAAATAATTATAATTAGTAATGGTTCATTATAAATATATATTTTTGAAAATTAATGGGCTATGCTTTATGAACACCCCCTTCTTATCTCTGATGATGTCATTATTCATTTATTCTATTAATTTATTTTATCTCTTTTTTCATTAACATCTAGGAACTAAATCAAATACCCCCACTGATTTTGAAAACTGTCCATTAGGGTTTCATTCATTAAACTCATCCCATAGTGCCAATGTATACAAGCCGTCATCCTGACCTTATTTCTAACTTCTATGGTGTTTTTTCTAAAACTCAACCATTCCATATTATAACTGTAAAGTTTAATATTCTAGATCTCTTCTAAACCATGCATGTGGGATAGGAGATGATGGAGGGAGAGTGATCAGAGGAGAGGTAGAATAAAATGAGAAGATAATATTAGGTTATAACTATTATTTTATCCACCACTAATACCATTTACTCAAATTTAACATATATTGATAAATATATAAATGCATGTTTATGAATAATAATTTTGGCTAATGATCAATAAAATAAAAATGATGAATATATCATAAAAAATATAGATTATCAAATGTAAATAAGTCATGATATATGATTACATATCTAATGAATTATTTCAAATATTTTACTCAAATAAAACTATAAATATAACTCCAAAATAAATCACAAAACCATGCCTTAATATTGGAATAATGGTGATGAAGAATACACTATTTTTTGGATTCATCATCAATCCAATTTAAACAAACCACTAACTAGATTTTAAGGATTCTTTAATAAATAACACTACTTAATAACTCTCAATAAAGGGTTATGTGGCTGAAGAGAAAAAAGTAAAAAATGAATATAAAATTTATGGGAAGTTTAGTTTTTTACAAATTAATATAATTAAATTATAATTATAAAATATTATAATATAATCCTAAACCAGTAATGGAAAGTGTTCGAGAACACCAATGTGAATATAAGATACACAACCTTTACAGTAATCCCCTCAATTTGGAATCATTCATGGAATAAATTTTCAAATCTGATACTCGGTATACGATATATTAGAAATTCCTAACAATTAGTGTTGTGTGGGATAATAATAAATATTTATTATGATAGTATATTATTATTGGCACCTTTTATGCCCATAATTATATTCTCACACTTACTAGTTGTAAACACCATTAAGTATATTCAACATAATAATTATGTAACATTTTATTGGTCATATTCTTGGGAAAATTTACTACATTCACATATGGAGGTCTGAAGAATGTAAAAATTAAAATTAAGAAATGTCTCCAATATGAAAATGTATTTCATTACATCATACCCAACATCATATCATTTTATTATAAAAAATAAATACGACATGGATACTAAAAAATAAAGAATACAATTCTTGGGATATAAACCACATTAATGTCTCATTCCTTATTCACCTAAAGCTTTCCAATATCTATACCAAATTAGTACCCAACCATCTAGAAATGAATCGATATATTTTGGTCATACAGAAACTGGGTAAATCCATTTTTAGGAGGAAATGAAAGGAAACATGTATCTAAAACAAATGATCTAATCCACGCCTTAATAACCAAATCACAATTTTCATTTCACTATTATACCAACACATTTGTAGAAACAAAACCACAAGACATCGAAACACAATGTAAAAATATTTTTAAATAATTTAATTAAATATTTAGTGTATAAGTACACACCATTAATGATATATCATTCTTTTTCTGAGCGATACAAAGACAAAAATTCCAAACACAACACTGAGAGGTTCATAAAATTAAACACAAAAATTAATTGTGTTCTTAAAAATAAATATTTGACCGTTCAATGTCATTTATTACATCCCCTTTTACTCATTCTAAATTACCAAGTTACAAAAAATTATAAAAATATTTTATCTTTGATACCAAACTCTAATGTTGCATGTAAAAGAATCTGGGTCCTTGACCCACTGTCTCATTAAACCGGAAACAATTGTGGGATGTTCAGTGCTCAGAGCCAAATTAGGTTCAATCATGTTTTTATCCCCTGTGTGACTCATATCATCCACCCACATTCCTAATTAATTTTCAAAAATAATAATATAGTTACGTCAATTCCTCTTTATCAAATGAAAAATAACAATTATACTAAAGGCCTCACATGGATCATTATCATGGAAATGATTATTCCAAGTTTCATATAGAAGAACCTATGCAATATGCACATAGGCCCCGAATGTGGTATCTCCATTGGAAATGACATATATTTCGTTGTGTGGATGGATATTATATTATCTCTATCTCAGACATGGAAATGTTATCCTTGGCTTTATAACCCAACAATGTTTGAGAAATATTAATTTGAACTCTGTAGCCTAAAAATTTGGAATCATGATGTCAAAATACATAACAGTTCCCTCCGAACATTATGTTAATCTATAAACTTACCTTATGTGATGGACATTATATTCCATATATATGAATCCCATGGGATAAATGATCACCATACATCATGATTACTCGTGTAATGCATACACCACCAATTATAGTTTCCCAGTTTGTGAGTCATGTGTCCTTACAACGCAATTCTAAACTACATGGACTATTACTGTCACATGACATTAAACATTGTACATGTTAAAGGTGGGTTTTGATCACTGTCAATGACAAAACAGATCATTAATACATTTTTTCAATAAATATTATACAAATATTAAATTTATAAAGCCATAAATGATCATGAGGACTAATGTATTTGAGAAATTAGATACATAACATAACAACATGAATTAGAGATAGAACATCTTATCTAAAACTACTTCTCATGCAATTCTATTTCATTGATCATCTAAAACTAAATCGGATGACCTGAGTATGTACCTAATAAAGTGAAGGTCAATATTTTCCTATAAATATATAAACAAAGAATAAATGAAGGAAAATAAGTAAATGTATTACAAGAGGAATTTCTAGGGACCATAGTTGGGGAGACAATTATAATCCTGAATAATGGGGATTGATATGACACAATGACATATCAGAAACATAGGAATAAAAAACATAAAACATTACTTTGTAAACGTAATCCAAGGCTAAATACCTTCAAAATATAAAATATTTTTCCCAGGATAACCTACTTCTCACTATACATGGAACCTTGTGCGATAAAAATATTACCCAATGCTTTCAGGGGATATTTAATTCTGGGCCCACCCATCACCTTCATATGATGTACATTAATAAATGTTCAACATATAATAATAAATATAAAGATTTAATTAATCAAATTTATCAAATGATTATGGATTATGGATTAAATTCATTTACATACATATTCAATGAATAATAGTTTCAACTATGTGAATACCCTTAAGTTCAAATAGAGATAGTTATTAACTAAATAAATGTTTTTCAAGGAAAATCATGGTACAATCAATACAACATAATGGGGGTATAAAAATGATTATTAAAGGGGTTAATGAGAGTCAAAAGGGATCTCCCATTACGTGTAAACCATTATGAATATAAGAGAAATTTGTAAAAACATATCCCAAAATTAAAATTGGAAATTAGAAGGCATGACGTAATATATGTTATTAAAAAAGGGGATGAGAGGATCCCTTACCATTGGATTGTTCTTTTTAATGCTTCAAAATATATTCGTAAGAGAACTAGGGAACCATCATTCATCTTTGTAAATGGAATTACTGAGTAACATAATCCAACAAGGACTTTTAGTTATGTTGTGTGGGAGGTATTGTTGGTTTAATAGAAATATAGATGGGAATTTTTTTATATTTCTAAATAAAGGTTTTAAACTGTATAAGATTATATAATTAAAACCCCAAACCTAACCATGGTTTCTCTGAAAGAGGTTTCCTTAATAATTTTTTTGACTAATTAGGGAATTAATTAAATAAATAACAATGGATATGTTTAATTGAGTAACATATATAATGAATTGTTTTAAAAAACCTAAAATATAATACAGGTTTCAGTAGATTCATTAAGGGTTTATACATTTAATAAAATACTAAAAACCAAATATTTTTAAATGTGAAATATTTATTTGATCATGGATAGATATTATGGAATTTATTACATTAATATTTCGAAATTATGATGGCATAATATATAATGTATATAATTAACATATTTAATTTATTCCAAAAAAATTAAAATATTAAAAAAAATATGAAATGTTATTTTTTGAAATTTTGATTTAATTATTTCAAAGATGTAATTATTTTCAATATAAATCCCAAATTGTGATAGGTTACATTATTTGGGATGAAATCCTCATTTATTTAAAAAATCATGTTTTATGATAATCACTGTTTTTGTCCCTTAAAAAATACATTTGACTTCATAAAATTACTTTATAATTTATCATTAATAAATTTTTTTAATAATTATATTTCATTAAAATAATTTTTTTAAAATAATTATTGAATTTATAGATAAGTGTGAATTGATTGAAACAATATATTATCCAAAAAAACATTTCATTTAGGTCTTATTAAAATAATAATTATATTATGTTATTTATTTATTATTATTTTATGTAAAGTAATTGATATAATCATTAATTATGAAAAAGAAAAATATATAACGTCACGCTATTAATGTTTATATAGGTATTTCATTACTATAGTACCATAAACCATAAGGGTATGGTGTATGATGGTGAGATTTTATTCATGTGGTTTGGTGTGCATTGTTTATGTCAGGATACTAATAACCTTGAACTTCTCTTGTAAAGAGTTTCTCATCAGATTTCATTGGGGAATGTGTGTTTGGGTTTGGTCAATAGAGTATACTAATGATTATTACTCCCTCCCCATCCATAATAAATTATATTTAGAGGTTACAAATCCAACTATATAACTTCATCACTCACTAATTTTGTATCAATTATAAATTATTACCCTTCACACATTCTAATTACATGATCATTATGAAACATTTATACATAAACATTTTTATGATTAAATTTATGTTTAATATGATATTATATATGTTCCAATAGACATAATAAACAAGAGTAGAGAATGATTTTTATATACATACGTTACTAGATAATGAATTTATTCATTCAAAAAGGAAACTCATTTTAAAATAGATTAGGTTGTTTTAGTTTTCCCAATTTGAAAATTTTATCATTTGAAATATAAAATAAAACATTTGAGGGTGATTATATTCCATAACCACATCCATCCCCCATGATACTCCATAAAACATGTGGTTCCACCAAAAAAAATTAACATAGTGATTTGTTTTAGTTTTTAGAACATTACCTCTATGATGAATGATAATAAATAGCTTCTCATTATATGAAATATCCTTTTCCAAAGGTAAAACCACTATATCCTTTACTTGTGATGTGTCTACTATGTACTTCTTCATGAGTGATACAAGGACCAAATCCAGAACTAGAAATATATTAGCACTGTGTTCTAGTCAATAATCTACAACCCAAATGAGATCAATGATTTCAAAGGGTTGGATTCATCATAGAATTATGATTATCACATTCCCAAAACTCAAAAATATATTAAAAATGGAATTTAAAGGATATATTTGTATCCAACATCAAACGATTGTATAATTCGATATTATTTTCATATTCATTATATATATTTTTTTTTCTAATTTCCTGATGTTTAATTTTTTGAAAATTATCTATATTATCATTGATAAGAAATAGCTGCGTCTATTTCTCATCTTTATCTTCATCCATGTATATTGGATTCTCAAAACTCTTCCTATATAGATCAACATAACATTCAATTTAAATTATGTAATGTAAAATATTGTTATAAGAGAGGTCCACTAAGGGAATATATTTATCTTCAAATCATTATAAATCTTTGAACATGGTCGCAATATATTCCATAGATTTTTTTGTCCATTTAGACTGAACATCCATTTGAGGCTGATAAGAATACATGAATTTCAGTTCTATAGCCAACCATTTTTGAAGACATCATGAAAAACTCCTGGTAGGAAGTGGTTTTCGTTAAGATACAACAGAGATTTTAACCTTATATCATTGTAACACATCCATTATATATAGCATGGCATGTTGGTTGAGATGGAAATATTCTTTCATTGAAATGAAATGCATTTAAATGGTAGGGTTATTGACTACCACAATGATTTCAATATTTCCATTATGTGACCTAATGATAGTTATTATTAAATACAGGGTTATATTATCCCATTTATTTACTTTAATTATAAAAGGTTTCATCACACCTATAGATATATTTCATTAATTGTTAACATGTTGGCATCCCATGAATCATGAAACAAACTCTCCTATTAACCCTATTCATATTTTCCCAAAACAATATTTTCTTCAAACCTCTACAAATCATAGTTATTTTGATATATATTGATATTAATGTGTTATGATATGCATATAGAACACCCCTCATCTGTTATGATATTTATAAGCCACATATCATGGGTAAAAACATTATAACACTATTTTTATAAAACATTAAGTCCAAATTATTTTATTCTCATTTCTATAGCACCTTTTAATCCTTCATAACCATGTTGATCATATCATGAAAATATGTTCAAAAATATATTTCAAAATGATATGATGAAAAATAGTTACTTACCATGTATATTATTCCTATATCCAAGAATCTTGGATACCATTCAATTGTTATCACGGATTGGGTTGTAGGATCATTTCTTCTCAAAGCATATTCCACATTGTTTTCATTCCAAATACGACAATGGATTGATTATTAATGATATATGTTTATTTCTAAAAACCATCCTTGGTTTATGGTAATATCCTTTATTGTGAATAAATGTATCCTTCTTATTATCCTTTATTTTGGTGTATATATGAATCAAATCAACATATGATACCAAAATATTTTCATGTTTCCCCCTAAAGACATTACTCATCATGTCCATGAATTTTTTTGGAGAATTATTATGTCCCAATAGAATAAATATGAACTCATATTTCTTGTCACATGTATGAAAATTTAGTATTTCAGATAACCTCTTTAATAATATTTACATTGTAATATCCTATCAAATGATCCACCATGGATAAGTATTGTATTGTATAGATCTAGACATAAAATTCATCAATTCACATGGGAGGATAATTTTTCATCATTTTTATATTTATGTTCTCTAGATAATTAATGCAATGGATAATTCCCCCATCCTTTTTACTGATAAACGGACTTTTCCCCCCACTGTGAACCTTGTTGGTATATAAACCCTTTATATAGTCTATTTAGTAACTATTTCATCATATATTCATGTTTAACATAAAATATACGACATCGAGTCTTGTATATTTTAAAATATTATGGTGTAAGATCAGTTGAGTAATCAACCTCCTAGATAAGAGAAATATCAGGAATGTCTTCGGAAAACATATCTACAAATTCCAACATAATTGGAAGCTTTTCAAAGATGATAATTTCCTTAGTATCGGTCATATTAAAAGATATATTTTCTAATAGATAAATTATATTATTGTTTAACATGATGATATCAAATTTTATTTTATATCATCTTGTACATGAATAGAATCAAATAACAATTTGTATAATGGATGGTGGTTTCCTTATCTAAAATTTTTTGGATGCATATAAGTAGTTCCAATCCATGCCTAGAATATAATTGAATTACACTAATGGGAGTGTGGTGTTGTTTTATGTTAAATTCATCTTGCAAATTTTGAAAGAAGATGAGTTATATACATGGGATGCAAAAAATATCAATTTTTTATCTTTAATGATATATTGACATCCACATTTTTATATGGTTATTGATTTGTTATTACACATATGTTTGATCCAAATGAAAGCGTAGAACTATAGTGACATATGAAAGAGGAATTTCATTATCGGATGTTAGGAAGACCTTTCATTATTTGATTCTTCTTCAAGTCATTTACTATATCAAATATATATATATATATATATATGGATTAGAATACCAAAAAAATAAATGGATAAATAAGAGACCATGAACATTAATGTGATAATTCATCAATTACATATATTCTATAATCGATGAATTTCATGGATCCATTATAATTTATCCATGGTCTATCACAAACCTGCCCAAGTTGACCTTGAACCAGTCACCTAGGCCAGCCAGTGATAAGTCCTGAGTGTCGTTCTTGATCCTCCCGGGATGGTGAAAAATAACGATGGAATCAATAGAGTAAATAACGGAATGATTTCACCCATATATAATCAATCAATCAAATAAAAAAACGAAAAGTATAACCCAAAATACATTTATATTAAAATTGAACTAATAATTATTTGTACAAGAAACTAAAATTACAACTCAATTGAAGAAACCCAATAACCAACTAACTGCATGTGAACCCACTGGTAACCCTCAAACATAATGATAACTCTTCTCTGATGGTGATCAAACTCAAGTTGAAACCAGTACAAGGGCCAAAAATAGAAGAAGACTACAAGTATGAGTATTTAAAATCAGTAGGTTAGCATGATATTCAATTCCAAATGCACATAGATTAAAATAATAGAAACATAAATTTCAATTTTTAAATAAAAATATAATGGTATGTTTTCCAAATGAGGTCCCAGGCAATATATAAAATTTCCAGACAAAAATGTGTATGTTTTATAGACAACAATGTTAGTAACAATCTAAAAAGAGGTGTAACTTCAAAATGAAACTAGTTTTCAATAGGTATGATTTAAACAATGTAAACTTTTAAATAAATCACACAAAATTCAGAATTTACCAACCAAAAACACCATATACCGATTGGGAGTGCAAAATAGCCAATGAGAACAGGTCACGAGAATACCCCTTGGAACAAGTTCGTTTTGAGCCCCAGGTACCTCGTATCTCAGTGAATGTAACCATAATAAATATTCATTCTCATGCACACAAGCCACTATTTGGGAGAATACACATAAACTAGTTGTCATTAAACAATATCATCATCATGGTGTATTTAGTTTTCTCATCGTCCAATTTGCTATGGGAAACAGGGGCCAAACCACATGGAATCACTAGCATACTAGTACACTAATGCCCACCTAGATACTTGGGATTCTCTTTTGTGCTCAATCAACTTACATATATTATAAAATACACATTTCACATAAAAATTCCATTACCAAACCATAAACACACAAACATCCCACATTCATACTTCAAATTTGTTTCATGAATCAATAAACCACTAAAAAGATTCATAAAACAATTTGAAGGAGTATAACGAGGCCTTGAACATAAAATCCATTAAAAAGATCTTTTAAGGTATAAAACCAATCAATAACATAAAAAATTATTTTGAAGCCCCAAAAATAATTAATAAATCATATCCATGAACCATAAAATTTCCCCAAAATATATAACATGAAATACAATGGAAACCATTTGTACAAAAAAACAAATGCCAAGCGGGCCATTAAGTCTTTCTCAAAACTATCATTTTACCATGGTATGGATTTCACTGTTATTAAGTATGTGTATACACAGCATTTATATCATAAAAACAAAATCATTTATCCCTTAAAAAATTCAGGTTATATATTCATAACACAACCATTTTCATGAGGTATGAGATGGGCCATTTTCTGACAACTGGGGCCAAAACATGTTGTAAACCAAAAACCATGTGTTTGTAAAACCATGTTCAAATTGGAAATCCATATCATAAAACAAAATACCATTTATCATTATTCAAATTAAAATTATAAATCCATAAAAATAAATTTTAAATCAAACAAAACACATAAAATCCAACCAGGAAATTTACTGAACACATGACATGCCCTTTTAAACAAAACTATTAATTTTAAGAACATGACAAGGAATAAAGAACCAATTTCATGAAAAATATTATACAAGATACAGTTACATATTAAAAATTCTATAAAAAAGGATCTAAAACTCACAATATAGTTTCTAATGACAGTATAGCATTTAAACAATCAGTTGGTGAGAACTTTTATGAGAAAACAACACTACATTTCGCAAAACAAGGATTAGAAAACCATTTAGCACAACATGAAAATTATAAAAATGATTAAAATTAATAATATATATATATATATGATGAAAAACATAGTAAAATGATTAATATTTAATGATAAGGGTAGGTAAAAGGGATATCTTACCTCAAATCCTTGGCTTAATGGAAATTCATATCCAATATCACCATCCGAGGGTTTACAATCCCTAAACCTATGATGACCCACCCCAAAAGAAAATAAACCCCTTCAAAAATCATAGGATAACCGAACCCATGACCTATCGCGACTAGTGGAGATTCTAAAACTATGAAATAATGAATGGGGGAAGAAGAGGGAAGAGAAAGGAGAAGGAATCTCACCTTTTCAACTAGAAAACTCTTCATATTCCAGTAGATCATCACCGTTACACACAGGAAAATGAATTGAAAAATCTTGGAGATTCTCTTATGGTCTGAATGAATAACGTAATTAATATTTGTGGGAAAAATATTACGAATAAAATGATTTATGGATGAATGAATTTACCTTCTCAAATCTGGACAATTTTACGAAACCTGATTACTTTCTCCCAAATATGTGATTCAAATGAGATCCAAAGTAAAAAAAATTGATAATGTGGAAGAATATAGGTATTGTTTATTATTATTGTAAGGGTATCACTGAAATATATTGAAAATTAATAAATATATAAAGGAATAAAATTATTTTTTAAAAACTAGAAATGAGCCCATGGGCTGGTCTAATACCTAAATAAGTAACCAAAATTCATCATGATTATGAAAATATAAGTGGTAAAAAAAAGATATGGTGGTATGAATATATCATTGGATGAAATAAATGAAGTTTAATAGATGAAAAAAATTTAAACACATGGGATTTGTAAATTATTCATGTAATGCCCTGACCCCAGTTACCCAGAGTCAGTGCATTATTGTGTAACATTGGAAAGACCACAAATGATCAAGTCTCAAAAGACCGATTAGTTTAGTAGACATGGAAGCACTAGATACATTCATAAGTATTTTATTACATCATAAGGTAAAAAAACTATAGTAACATGGTCTTCATAGCCACACTCATATCCCTTTCTGACTATCCCTACAGGTCATTCATAAAATAATTTTTCACATCCTGGAAAATATTAAAACATTGAAAGGGTGACCTCAGATGCTCAGTAAGGATAACAATATTGCAGAAGCTTTCGAAAATAAACATTAACATTTAAGTCAATTTATAACTAAAACAAAAGCCTTTTTTAAAACATTAACTTCAGCATAATATGGAAAAAATAAAATTAAATAATTCCATTTACTTACTCACATGGATTTTCTACTAGTCGAACAATCACATTTAATATCAATAACCACTTTCATAATGATGGAATGCATAATTCCAGACTATCATAACCACATAGTCAAGGCCTCGTGCCAAGACCACTAATAATATTATGTCAAGGCCTCATGATAAGACAGTAGTTTGTCTCATGAGACCTATCGATGCATCGAAAAGTAGTAGCGGGCTCTACCCATCACTTATAAAGTCCAATGCATTCATCATATGAATAGGTTTAAACATATCATAAATCATAACATAATCGTATCACATAAAACATGCATAAAGGAAACATAACATTTAAATATTTCAATCACAAGATATCAATAAAAATCATTTATATACTAAAAATATTTTCAAAACCATTTTCAATACCAAAATAAAAGAAAGTTAAAACATTGTATTTATTTTTCATTAAAAAAAGTTATGGCTTGTAGAGGAATCTGAAACTCAAATAATGGTCACGGCGGCGGAGAAGTCATAGTCACCGCATCTGTACAGAAAGAAAAACATTCCCTTTTTGTCATTTGGTAAAACGTTTCGTATAAAAAAGATTCTTTTTGAATAAACGTAAAAGTCAAAGGGGTTTATACACCATATAAAAGAATGATGTGTATAAAACAAAATATGCCTCAATGAAATGAGATTGAGACGATGAACCTTACAAAGATATTTTTTTTTAAATAAAGTAGATATATTATGTGTATTCACTATAAGTACACTTAAATAAAGTACAAATACAATATAGGACATAATAATATCATGACATAATTTTAAAGTAGGAGATTAACCCAAAGAATAGAAATTCGGTTAAGAAGTTCCCTTACCTCGTGTCTGAATTCACTCGACCATTCATTGATCTTCTGAATAATAAACTAGAGATAATATCTACATTCTTAAGAACCTTTTTCAAGTTCATTATTCCGTTTATATCACTTATTACCATGTCATGAACATTATGTAATTATTTATGTTTATAACTGTCGTTTTGTCGATCTTATGTACTTGAGTCAAAAATAAACTTCTTATAATTACACTTTGTTCATGTGGTAAAATATCCATTATATCCATAATTATATTCATGATGTATATATCATATTCATCATATATATCCATTATATACATTCATTTATAAAATTACATAACATTTAGAGGTAAGAAATGAAATGCACCGTTCATGGAGACGGTAAGCCGTGCGTACGCATGAACGCTACTTTCATTTCCATTTCATATTTAATGGAATGAAGTTATAATTATATGAAGGTATAATATAATTATAGTATAATATAATGTATAATACCATTTACTCCATCCTTTATACATCACACATATGGCATTAACGATTCAAATCACTTTGAAGGGGCGGTAGTCCGCACTTCGTAAAATGAAAATATCGCGTTTACCCAAAATGGAAATCATACAGGTATGACAAAAATTAGAAGTACAGAAGCATAAGAAAAACATAAATATTATATATATCCTATATAAATATAGTGACATCTTAATGGCCACATTTAAACGTGTTATATGAGTGTTGAACAATCATCGTTTCGTGAGGCAGAAATTCACTATCCACAGAAACAGTATGTTCTTTAACCATTAGATGTAGGTTTGTGTAAGTGTAGCTATAATACTTCTTATAAAAACATCCTAGTATATTGAGGATACTTGTGGTGTTACAAAATAAATTAATAAAAAGAGTTTAAGGGGTTGGAGAAGCAAAATAAAACAAAACAACATTATAGAAGACATTACCTTAAAATCGGGTAACTCTTTTTGATTTGAGACAAAGGCTTCCTTGGGAAGACTTCTGACCAAGGTGAGGATTCTAGGAGTAAGGGAGGGATGTTGGGAGAGTATTTGGGCAGAGGTTGGCCGAGCCAAAAGGCTTTTAATGTGTGAGTAAGGTGGTAGTGGTGGGGGCCTTTTATAAGTGGAGAGGAGGGGCACTCTTGGAAAGTAATAAAATGTTACTTTATTATACAATGCTTTTCGGATTCTAAAGGTTACACACTTATATAATTCGAGGATAAGGTGATAAAGGTTTGAAATATTCTCATCCAATAGGCTTTGGACAAGTGTAATGCTTAGATTTTACATTATCTTTTCATTTTATTTAAATCGTTAATTAATGAGGTAATCGCTGCATCATCATGGTGTGATAAATAATTTAATTTATTTAATTTTTAAAAATTATAAAACAAAATATCATGATGTAGGAAAGATTTTTAGATTTCTAATGAATATTTATGGTAAAAAATATGACTTGTATAACCTCATTTAAAAATTGTTTTAGGAAAACAACTCTTGTTTGTGACCTTTTTATTTTAACATTAAATAAAAAGATATTTATGTATTTTTCCTACCAAAGTGGCTCCATGGGGTCCCCAAGTTGACCCGTGGATTTTCTTGGTCTTCCATGACACATAAAATTGTGGTAGGACATGTTTAAAGGTCATTACATATTTTTATAATATAATTTTTACCTTAAATTTCACTAATTACCTTTAATCGTGATTAATTAAACTTAAAAGTTACTATTCACCAAAATATTATTCTAATCCCATTGAACCGCATTTTACTTACAAATGACAACCATATATGTCGGATTTTTGAAAATCAAATCACAGAAGTGGTAATGTTTTATTTAAATGAAAAATCAGTTTTCTAACTACCACTTGGTGGTTTCACTTTTGTTCAAAAATTGATGTTTTTTAGAACAATTCCAATATTTCACCATAAGCTATAATTGATATTCCGAATTCAATAATTATTTCTATTTTACAAAATTCAAAACATATAATTTGCATTAATTAATTTTATAATTAATTCCCAATGTCACAACAAATAGCGTGTTTTTAAGAAACAATATATATCAAAAGATTGACAATTGTTTATGTCAAATTTCAAAGTGAAACTAATTATAATGATAACCATTGGATAAAATGGTAAAAATATATTCTAATTATACTTTAAAACCACTAAATAGTATAATTTATCACTATAAATTATTTTTATTAAAAAAGTTGTTTTTAAGTATTTTTCACTATTCATAAAAAATGGATGTTCTCAGAAAATTACAAAAATTTCAACTTAGGATAATTTCGATATTCCAAATACAAAAATGAAGTCGATTTTGAAATATAAAATTTATATTATTTCAGAAAGTGGGTATTACTATTCATAACAGCTACTTTAATTGGTTGCGGTGTGTTAGAATCTCGAACTTGTGTACAATGCAAGCTATTGCATTATTGAAAGAGAGGCGGGTCATGGAAGCTCGGGGTGTTACATTCTCCCCTCCTTCAATAAATTGCTTACTTTCAATTTGAAATTTTTCTTTGAAAATAAAAGGTTGAAAATGGAAAATACATTTGTGGAAAACCCACATCAGTAATATGGTTAATAAGAATATAACATTAAAAGAAAGAAAGAGAAGCAAAAAGGTCACCCAAGATTGCCCATACTAGGATTCTATGAAAATATGGATATGGAGGAGAAACAAACCCTCAAGGTCTGATGGAGAGTTGTAGAAAACTGGATTAGGAGATAGTTAACCATAAGAAAATCACAAACTTGTGATTGGTTAAACGGTCTTTGAATCCCCAGTAGGAAAAGTTAACCGACAACGTTTTTGTTTTAAGTTACCATTTATAAAGTTGAGGAATTTATTTATGAGATTTACTAAGAACGTAAGGGAATATAAATACTTTTCATGTAGACTTTCATTCAATAATAAATTTTTACCACAAACCCATCTATCACTACAAATTGTAACAGAACTCAAAAATATTCTATGTATCCTAATTGTATAAGGTTATAAATATCACCACATACCATTTAGATTAGGAAAAATATTTTGTAATAACCAGGGACTTCCTTTAGGCTAGTGGTAGGTAATAAAGGCATGTCGCACTGTGGTTGTGGGTTTGATTCCCACAGCATTGTTCGACGCAACGGGTTATGCCCCACCATGCAGGTTGTCCTTTTCCTAAAACTATAGTATTATAATATTTCAAAAATAATCTTCAGAAATGTTTTAACCTTAAACAATAATATTGAATGTTCAACTTAATCCATCCCAACCTTTATAGCTATCCAAAATACCTCTGTCAAGACTTTCTCCAAAAGGTCTCTTAATTCCAAAATCAATTTATCAGATTCCCCAAACAAAGTAATGTTTCTCTTATTGTCACATACTAAAAATATGATTACCTTCATCATATTAAAACCTTAATGAAAAAAAAAACAAGTACTGTAGTACAATCCTTATATATATCACATTATCCTTATAACCAGAATTTAATCCTTGAGTCCAAAAGCACTAATTCATAAATTAATGAACTTCTTCTGTAGTAATAGCATAAGATTGTTCTTTATCCCTTGGCCTTTTCTGAGGTATGTTTCCCTGACACATAAGACATTCATTTGCATAATTCCCCATTACCCTACAATTGTAGCATTCAACATTGATAGCCTCTTTCTTTCCCTTACAATCAGTCGCCTTGTGAAATTTTTCCCCACATTTATAACACACTCCCATTTATTTTAGGCAAGTACCAGGGTGATTATTCCCACAATTATCGCATAATGGAAAATCCTTCTTTCCCTTTTCCCTTTATCTATCTCTTGTTCCACTGTTCTCTTCTTCTCTTGCTTTACTTGATTGTCAAAAGATTTAGAGAATTCCTTTTCTGTCTTGATAGCACATGAGACAATATCTTCGTATGACGAGAAGGTTTGTGAGACTAATTCTTGTGGGAGAAATGGTTTTAACCCATCAACAAAATGATCAATCTTACATCTTTGGTTATGTATATAATCTACAACATAATTGCTAACCTTGTAAAGTTGGCCTCATACTTTTCGACATTATCATCCTCCTTTTGTCTCAGATGCAGAAATTTCCTTTCCATATCTGCTCGATGGTCACAAGGAAAGTATTATTCTAAGAAAAGCTCTTTGAACTCCCTCCATTCCATATTAGATACGTCATCATCTTCCTTTGTATTTTGAATCAGCGACCACCACTGATCGACATCTCCAGTGAGGTGGTAGACTGCCATGACAACCTTCTCTCTTTCGCTACTCCCCAAGGAAAGGAATATTTTTTCTAAGGAGCTTATCCATTTCTCAGCTACTAATGGATTTTTACCCACATTAAATGTTAGTGGTTGTTGCCTCATGAGGTGGTCTAACATTGATCCTCCACATTGTGGATCAGAGTGCTCTATATGAGTAAGGTTAATTTTCATAACCTAAGGGAGTTGTCCCAGTATTGTAATAAGTTGGTCAGCACTAGTTGTATCTCTAGATCCACAATAATTATCTTGAGCAGGAGGGAAATCCCTACACGGAGTGTGTGCATTGATACAGTTTCCATTCCTTCCACTAGGCGCCATTTCTAAACAATGGCATAAACTAGATTAGTTTATGAATCAAAATACATAATTCCATACTTGTAAAATACTTAACATAAATTGAACTATTTATGGATATAATCCATAAAAATGTTTTCTTTGAGAAAGTATATACTCATAAACCTTCATTGTGGTTTGTAAATAAAATGAGAATTATCATAAGCATATCCCCCGAGAGTGTCATAACCATGAGTGCATCAAGTCCCGTTGTCGTGCACCAGTTCCCGTTCGAGTCTAGCTCAAAGCGGTGTTTTTGGGTTTTACCACTAGGTATATATGTGCAGAGCCGCCTCTACCTACTCGTATCCAGACAGGGATGTATTGCTCAGAAAACTCACAACATCTCTCTAATACCAAAATTCTACGAAGTTCTTCTATACTAATCCTCAAAGTCTATCTTTGGGCTATGTGCTCTAATCAGAGTTTATCTAAATCTAGCTTCAAAGATTTGTACTAAACTGCCTCTGATACCAACTCTAACGCCCCGACCCCAGTTAAACAGAGTCGGTGCATTATTGCATAACATTGGAAAGATCACAAATGATCAAGTCTCGAAAGACCGATTAGTTTAGTAGCCTAGGAAACACTAGATACATTCATAAGTCTTTCATTACATCATAAAGTAAAAAAACTACAATAACATGGTCTTCATAGCCACAATCATATACCTTTCTGACTATCCCTGAAGGTCATTCATAAAATACTTCTTCACATCCTGGAAAATATTAAAACATTGAAAGGGGTGAGCTTAGATGCTTAGTAAGGATAACAATATTGTGAAAGTTTTCGAAAATAAACATTAAAATTTAAGGCAATGTATAAATAAAAAAAGCCTTTTTTAAACATTAACTTCAGCATAAAATAGAAAAAATAAAATTAAATAATGCCATTTACTTACTCACATGGTTATTTTACTAGTCGAATAATCACATGCAATATCAATAACCACTTTCATATTGATGGAAGGATAATGCCAGACTATCAAAACCACGTAGTCAAGGCCTCGTGCCAAGACCACAAATAAGATTTTGTTAAGGCCTCGTGCCAAGACACTAGTTTGTCTCATGAGACCTACTGATGCATCGAGGAGCTGTATTGGGTTCCACCCGTCACTTATTAAGTCCAATGCATTTCTCATATGAATAGGTTTAAACATATCATAAACCATAAAATAATTGTATCACCTAAAACATGAATAATGGAAACATATCATTTCCAAATTTCAATCACAAGATATCAATACAACACATTAATATAATAAAAACACATTCAAAACCATTTTCAATACCAAAATAAAAGAATGTTAAAACTTTGTATTTATTTTTCATTAAAAAAAAGTTATGGCTTGTAGAGGAAGCCGAAACTCAAATAATGGTCACGACGGCAGAGAAGTTGTCGTCGCCACATATGTACCGAAAGAAAAACATACCCTTTTTCTCGTTTAGTAAAACGCTTATTATAAAAAATATTCCTTTTTAATAAACATAAAAGTAAAAGGGTTTTATACACCGTATAAAAGAAAGTTGTGTATAAAACAAAATATGCCTCAATGAAAGGAGATTGAGATGAAGACCCATACAAAGATCATTTTTTTTAAATAAAGTAGATATATTATGTGTATTAAATATAAATACACATAAATAATGTACAAATACAAGATAGGACATAATAATATCATGAGATAATTTGAACGTAGGAGATTAACCCAAAGAATAGAATTTGGATTAAGAAGTTCCCTTACCTCATGTCTGAATTCACTCGACCATTCTTTGATCTCTGGAATAATAAACTAGAGTTAATATCTACCTTTTTAACAACCTTTTTCAAGATCATTATTCCTTTTATATCACTTATTACCATGTCATTAACATCATGTAATTATTTAAGTTTATAAAGGTCGTTTTGTCGATCTTAGGTTCTTGAGTCAAAAATAAACTTCTTATAATTACACTTTGTTCATGTGGTAAAATATCCATTATATCCATAATTATATTCATGATTTATATATCATATATATCATATATATCCAGTATATACATTCATTTATAAAATTACATAACATTTAGAGGTAAGAAATGAAATGCACCCTTCATGAAGAGGGTAAGCCGTACGTACGCATGAATGTTACTTTCATTTCCATTTCATATTTAATGGAATGAAGTTATAATTATATAAAGGTATAATATAATTCCAGTATAATATAATGTATAATACCATTTACTCCATCCTTTATACATCCCACACATGGCATTAATGATTCAAATCACTTTGAGGGGGCGGTAGTCCGCACTTCCTAAAATGAAAATATTGCGTTTAACCTTAATGGAAGTCATAAAGGCATGACATAAATGAGAACTACAGAAGCATACGAAAAACATAAACATAATATATATCATATATAAATATAGTTATACCTTAATGGACACCTTTTAAGGTGTTATATGAGTGTTGAACAATCATCGTTTCGTGAGGCAGAAATTCTCCATCCACCGAAACAGTATGTTCTTTAACCATTACATGTAGGTGTGTGTAAGTGTAGCTCGAATCCATCTTATAAAAACATCCTAGTATATTTAGGATACTGGTGTTGTTACAAAACAAATTAATAAAAAGAGTTTAAGGGGTTGGAGAAGCGAAATAAAAAAAAACAACATTAGAGAAGGCATTACCTTAAAATTGGGTAACTCTTTTTTATTTGAGCCAAAGGCTTCCTTGGGAAGTCCTCTACCCAAGTTGAGGCTTCTAGGAGTAAGGGAGGGAAGTTGGGAGAGTATTTGGGGAGAGTTTTTCCGAGCCAAAAGGCTTTGAAAGTGTGAGTAAGGTGGTAGTGGTGGGGGCCTATTATAAGTGGAGAGGAGGGGCACTCTTGGAAAGTAATAAAATGTTACATTATTATACAATGATTTTCGGATTCTAAAGGACCCAAAATTTTATAATTAGAGACTAAGGTGATAAGGGTTCTAAATATTGTCATCCAATAGGCTTTGGACGTGTGTAATTCTTAGATTTTACATTATCTTTTCATTTTATTTAAATCGTTAATTAATGAGGTAATCGCTGCATCGTCATGGTGTCATAAATAATTTAATTTATTTAATGTTTAAAAATTATAAAAAACTATAATTATGTAGGAAACATTTTTATATTTCTAATGAATATTTATAGTAAAAAATATGACTTGGATAACCCCATTTAAAAATTGTTTTAGTAAAAATACTCTTGTTTGTGAACTTTTTATTTTAACATTAAATAATAAGTTATTTATGTCCTTTTCCTACCAAAGTGGCTCCATGGGGTCCCCAAGTTGACCCATGGATTGTCTTGGTTGGACATGACACATACAATAGTTTTATTACAAGTTTAAAGGTGATTCCATATTTTTATAATACTATTTTTACCTTAAATTTCACTAATTACCTTTAATCGCGAGTAATTAAACTTAAAAGTTACTATTCACGAAAAAATTATTTTAATCCCATTGAACCACATTTTACAGTCAAATGACAACCATTTATGTAGTATTTTTGAAAATAAAATCATAGAAGTGGTAATGTTTCATTTAAATGAAAAGTTAGTTTTTTAACTACCACTTAGTGGTTTCACTATTCATCAAAAATTGAAGTTTTCCAAAACAATGCCAAAATTTCACCCTAAGCTATAATTGATATTCTGAATTAAAAAATGATGTCTATTTTAAAAAATTCAAAACATATATTTTGCATTAAAAAATTTTATAATTAATTCCCGCTGTCACAACAAATAGCGTGTTTTTAAGAAACAATATATATCAAAAGATTGACAATTGTTTATGTCCAATTTCAAAGTGAAATTAATTCTAATGAAAACCACTGGATAAAATGGTAAAAATATATTCTAATTATACTTCAAAACAACTCAATAGTATAATTTATCACTATAAATTATTTTGATAAAAAATGTTGTTTTTATGTATTTATCACTATTCATAAAAAAATGGAAGTTCTCAGAAAATTACAAAAAATTCAACTCAGGATAATTTCGATATTCCAAATACAAAAATTAAGTCCATTTTGAAATATAAAATTTATATAATTTCAAAAAGTGTGTATTACTATTCATAATGGCCACTTTAATTGGTTGCGGTGTGTTAGAATCTCGAACTTGCGTACAATGCAAGCTATTGCATTATTGAAAAAGAGGCGTGTCGTGGAAGCTCGGGGTGTTACAAATCAAATTTTGTTTTTTTAACTTGAAATGGGCTCACGTTTGGCCCAAATCATGATGTAACCACCATTTCTCTAAAAACACCTAAAAATAATGGGGAAACCAAATTGGGGTGATTATACATACATGGTAGTACAATTCACAAAATTAATCTCACCCAACACACAATAAAAGGATCGAGATTTTCAATGAACCAGATAAAAACAATGACATGAAAAGGAAAAAATTGTTCCTGACATGGATTACCTCCTAAAATAATATATTTTGGGATTTTTATTCAATTACTAATGCTTTTTAAATATCATATGAATAAATAAATTCATACAATATGATTGTCACAACATGTGTTATGTAAGGACAATTTTCATACACTAGGTAATGATAGAATCCATTTCAATGCTCAATTTTTAGGGTATTTACCCCTTGTAATACATATCATAGAGCCACATCCACTTGTTCTATATAAGATTATATTTTAACATGGAAACCACATACCTTAGGATTTACCTAAATACATGGATTTTTTTCGATTTTTATCCTTATTTATAATTCTTTCGCTTTAGTTTTCATATCATAATAAAAAAATATCATGTTCTCTGATACCTACTGCGACAATGTGTATCATTAACATGGACTATTTCATGATTTATTATAAAAATATACAACTAATACAAAACCAATTGATCCTAATTCCTACAATATTATGGTAATTATGTACATAAAATACCATCAAGAAATAGAAATACAAAAAATTATTTTAAAATTATACAATAGGGGATTATATTCCCTGAATATTTTAATACCACATAGGATAACATAAGGAAGTACATAAGATATAAGTGAGATATACGAAACAAATATGGAACCAAAAATCATAGAATTATTAAAAGAAGATAATATAGGTAAATAAGTGTATGAGTGTCACAAAATAATGTGATTATAATTATAATTAATAGTGACATGTGTTATAACAATATAAAATTATTAAAACATATGAATGTGGAGAAAATAAAAATCATGAAATAATAAATACAGGATAAGGTTAATCTCCAATAAATCCTCAAATAGTGTGGACATAAAAACATACCATTAAATATTCTTCGAAGATCATGGGTAAAAAAATTTCCTATTACATTTTAGAGTGGTCAAATTAAGGGCCCACTGCTCACATTTATATTATGTACATTCATAATTATGTTGAATAGATCCTAAAACCAAAGTATGTCTTCATGAAATGTAATATAACAATTTCAGTTTTTTGTTACATAAATCTATATCCCAAAAAAGTGAATGGTAATAATAATATGTTTAATATCCTTTAGTGGAAATGGAGGTGGGAATTCGATATATAAATGGTTCAAATGAAAAATCCCTGGAAAAGTTTGGTTGTGTAACAGTTGCGTATATTTGTTTATAAAAATGTTGAATGAGAGTAAAAAATGGATATCGAAATAAATGGTAATTTTAAATATAGTATTTTAATTGTTTAAAAATATATATCAACATGAGAAATTTTAAATTATATGGAATTATATATTGAAGGTTCTTGAATATAGTGTAGAATTAGTGGATACCTTACCTTAAAAACAGCTTCATAATGCTTGGGAAGAAATTCATAAGAGCTTGGGAAATATTTTTAAGTACCTATATATAAATGTTTTATGGTAAATTAATCCTAAAAAAATTGTTTAATATGACCGGCATGTAGGGTGGGTTTTAATAGGGATAGACAATTGAATTTTTTATTAATTTATAAAAATTACTTTTTGTGATATATATAATATAAGGTAATATAAACCACAATCCTTTCCAGGGTAATACCCCATGTTTTTAGCTAATGATGACTAATTTTATTATATTATTAGAAAAACTACTGAATCCATTAAAATAATACCATATCTTAAGTGGGTGTGAGTATTGTCTACAAATAATTAATCATAAAACCATAAAATATAATATTGGTTTTGGCGGATCCTTTAATTATTAATAATATTTATCAAATAACATGAATAATTTTTTTTCGAAAAGGGAAATATATGTCTATTCATGGATACATTTTTTGTCATATATTATATTTATTTTTGGTCATTATGACATTATAATACATATCGTATGATTATACCATATTTATTATCTACAAAAAAACATGATTGTCTTGGAAATTTTTTAACAATTACACATTGGATAATTATGACACAATAATATCAAAATAAAAAATCTATATTTCATCCAAAATAATTCTACAAAAATAGTTATTTCTTATTTATGAAAAAAATTCAAATTTATGGTAAAATTCTTTTTTTGAATAATATATTTCTCACCACTATAACATTTTTATTTTTCATACAAAATTATATCACAACAAATATTTAATAAATATAAATCAATAATAATATTTTATAAATGTATCATTTATTTTGAAAATCATTAAATTCATCCAAAAGGATTCCTTTTCGAATCTATATTTTTTACAAAAATACCATTCGAGTTACATCATATTAAAATCTAAATTTCACTAGAATAAATATTTAATCATCTAAAATCTAAATGAAAATATTTAGTCATTATTTAATTAATATGAATATATATATTCATATTTTTTTTCAAAATACATAATCCATTATTTCAAAAAATTATTCCCTTATGGTGTGTTTTATGGTTGTGATATTTTATGCACGTGGATCAGAATAATTGTTTGGGTCATGATCATGATGTGCATAAAATTATCATTAAATATATTTCAATCCTACTTTAGTTTTTCAATAATTTAATTGGAGTGTTTAATGAAGAAACTCATGTGATTATACCCTCCTTAGATGGCCATGTAAATGAGTTTCATTGGGTAAGATCCAACTAGTGGAGGCCATTCCTCATTTATTCTATTATCATTGGAATTTATTATAAAAACTAGTATATAATAGTCAAATTATCACATAGTAATTGACATACTGTCAATGGTTATGATTCATAATGATGAATTTAATTTTCATGGATATAATTTTTATTACATCAAAATATCAAATGTAGTGAATATTTTCTCTTCAACTACAATACTTGATAGAGAATTTTCTCATTGATAATATTTTTTTTATTTATAAATGTCTATGTAAATAAACTATCATATCAATGGGTATATAGGATAGACACATAATATTAAATACTGATAACAAAACAACAACATTAAACATTTTGTTATCTATATGGGAGAAATTTCTTTAAAAGTTTGACCATTTCCCCTAGGAACACCCTCAACTCACCACACAAATTTAAATTCCCCACTATACCTCAACATTTCAATGTGATTTTATCCCCTAATAATCCCAGTACACAACTAGTGTATATGTATAATTTCAACAAAAACAATAATAATATTATAATTCCCACAGAATAATATAAACATGTGGTCCTGTCCTCACAAGAGCAAAAACATGCGGCCCTATCCCCTTATGAACCTAAACATATGACCCCTTCAAATGCATCAAAATATATTCCTCTTATGATAATATAGAGATTTTTAGGGAAATGATACATATTTTCATTATTTCCTTATTATATATAACCCTATGACACCATTTTTTTCAATGGGTACCATACATTACATGAAACAAAAATTTGGTAAACATTAATTTAAAAGAAGAAGACTTATACATATTTAAGACACACCCAATTCAAAATGGTGTTCAGACATGTCAAATGTCACTATTTTCCATCATTGTAGGTCGCTTCCATGTCATGATAGAAGTAATGTAATCAACTAGTTTCCATCACAATATTTCTTTGGGAATGAGGTTCTTGAACATGAATCGAATATATGATAGAGACATGATGTAGATAATGGTCACCATGGGGGAATACATTAAAGGAGGAACAATAATTCCATCATGATGGTATGATCAAGGATTCAATATAATCATCCATTGTGGTAGAATATTGAATCGTTTGGAATATTTGAATAATGTGAAAGACACACTAAATTAGTATTGAATAGTCAATGGACATTAACCACTCTATGATTAGAAAAGAAAAGTGCACACTCTCTATGATGTGTACCCCAGTGAAATGAATCTAAAAAATAAATGATGAAACTGACATGAATATATGCTCCATCATTAGTGATGGGATTTGTAATAATTAACATAAATATATTTTTAGATCACTAGACCCAATAATTGGAAATCATGACTCGTGATAACAAATGGTGTGTCTGACATGAGACCGTTCTCTTATTATCAGGGGACAGTAAGAATGTGGGGTTTCCCCAGTCTTAAGGAATCATCGATGTTGATCAAACATACTCTATAGATGTAATTAAAAACATTGGGAACATTTGGAATACAATTCATCACATATGTACTTATTAATGATCTCATGTTTCCTTAGGACTGAAGATTTTTGAAATTCTTGAAGAACCATTTACTAATATAGTGTTGGTACGAGAACTAATGCTGCAACATTATAGTTCAACTAAAATCCTTCCATAGCAATCACCATTCCCAATGATACCATGTGACCACTTCAAATAATAATGTATAATATCATTGATCAAAGGGTATTGAATACTATTCTCATTAAATATAAATAGAAAGGGCGCATCCTGACTATGAACATTTTCCTAATAGGACCTGCAAAAGTGATAAAAATGAAAATTCTTCTTCCCTCAAGGGTTTCATAAGGGAAAGACCCCCCAATAACACAATCAATACATATGAAGAGCCATTCCATGAAATTATATTATTCATACAATTCATATGAAGAATGTAGGAAATTATTAGGCCATGAACATGAAAACCACCACCTTGGAATTTCCAAGGAGGGTTCTTACACATCCACTTATACAACACCAACTATCTCCATAGCCGGATGAGCAGGTCAATCCATTCAGTACTCCTCTACCCCCAAATTAGAATACAGAACACTAACATTTGTGTTATTTAAAAAACCCTACCTAAATGATGAACTCTTAATCATCTATAGTGTCCCCTTCCACTATCGACACACCATGCCCCTCCTTTTCAACCACCTCATAGTGGATCATTTACCCCTAATATTGATTGAGACCCAGGATGCACCTTAAGGATGGTTGAGTAGAAACTATCCATGATGGGCGTCACCACAAACCATCATGGGATACTCCATGATGAATAATTTCTCAATGATGTCCCAAACCTCATTTTTTTAACCGACATAATGGCCCTTCCAAAAAGAAGAATATACATTCCCTAAATCTCAGACCTAGGGTAGGAGGGAAGAAAAACATAATAGGGGTACTACCAATGTAATTGACCAAATAACTAATGGATGGAATCCCTATGTCCCATAGATTCTCATTCAGGGGGAACACTAGAATTAGATAATGAATGAATGGGAGAATCATCACATCACCATCATGATATTAGAGTCCGATGGAATAGATGAAATGATGGGGATTCCTGAACCCTCACCACCAATGTTAGTGAGGATGCCTATTGATAGATGATGACTATACTTAATTTTATAGTACCTAAGGGAACTCAATCCCTCAACAATTATATACATTTATTTGATTTCTGGGATTCCTTCCAGGTACATTCTATGAAACCACACCTACAACCATTATCCTCCCACCTCAATACCTACCAAAATAATTTGGTAAAATGTTATGATATAGGATAAAAATATGAAATGATTGAATGAAATATACTAATATGTGAGGCTATAAATCCCTTTATGATCATTAAGATGTCGTAGATATCCCATCATATAAGGACATATTATTCACGTTGGCCCCTTCTCTGGAAGGAAATATAATGTTTCCTGGATTTTTTTACATGTGATCCCCCTCTTCTAAAAGTACAATAGAAAGTTAGGTCAGCAATGTTACTACCCCTAGTTCCCCAATAGTTCTAATTAAATCATTTTTTGATAAGGAATAAGACCATCCCCCCTATAGTGGACAAGAAGAATCCTAAGGGGAAATATAGGCCTCTGAATAACTATTTTTTGTATTTTTTCCATCTTATACGAATTTTTTTTATATATTCTACTCTAGAGGAACATGTATACTAATTATACTAGAAAATTTATGAAACATTGATCCAAATTCAAGGATTATATCTCGACTACATAGGAATCAATGAGAATATTTTGACATCCCTCAATATTTTCAAAATATTGGCATCCCCACACTCCAGGTGGCTCAATTCCCAGTGTCATATGGTTAACACCTATGTTTATTGTGGACCTATATTAGGAGCCTCACATAGATTCAATGCATCATGAATGTCATTTATTTCCTTGTAAAAATCCATCATTGGGTGGAATAAGCTAACCTACCCTTCAATCACATTCCATGAAAATAATGAGATCATTAGGTTGGCCTTCACAAAAATAGTGAAGGATCCTCTCTAACCACCACCATGATAATTTTCATAAAAATTCCCCTAAATAATTAGAGAAACTGAGTTGATGTAATGGGTTAAGAAGGAGAGAACCCGCCTTAAAAAAATACACAATTCTAGGGAGATCATCTATTGGGAACACCTATGAATGTGGAATGAAAAACACTAGGACAAGAATGTCCCCCATTGGGGTACCACTAACTTCCCATAAAATATAGATATTGGAAAATTGAAATATGAATATGATGGAATATCATAGATTACACCATTGATCGATTAATATTCTAGGATGGTCACTTTTCTCCCTGATCATGAGGGATATAAGAGGCTCATTATTGATATTGTCACAAAAAATTTACAAATGTGATAGAATTTTAATGTGGATACCATCCCTACAACATTTAAAAAATCTAACCTTTATTATCTAGTAAGCCAAATTTTTGGAGGGATGTCCAATGAATTAAATCAATGTTTAGGTTAGTATCCATAGAACACAAATGAAGATATTAACCTCATACTTTGTCTCAGGTTTGAAAAATCTCATCATGGGATAGTCACAACTTCACCTAATGATACATAATGTGGTTCAATGAGTATGTGACCTCCACACATCACTAAGGATTCATTATATACTCTCTAAATTTCCATCTCTAGGTCTTGTAGATTTAGCATATTTGTTCCCACCCAACAGGATGTTTTACCCAACATGGGAGGAAAAATTACATTCACCCCTTGAGTTCATTAATTTGATCTCCACAATGCTCAAATACACAGTTGATGCCCTAAGACACCATGACCGCATCACTTCCAAATGAAACCCAATGCTGGAAACTAGTGAGCATCAAAATTCTATCATGATTTAGTGCCTCATCAAGACCATGTAAAGACATGATTTTATAAGTTAAAACCAACATGTTTCAGGATCCACTTACTAGTTGGTATGCTCTAATCTACAACCTTCCATTCCAGTTTATCTCCACCTTCTTCATGATTAATATAGCTGACCACTTGAAATTAACCTAGATAGATGATGGGTGAGATATTAACATTACTTATTATTTAAGGGAATCAATAACTTATTATATGTCTATATATATTAAGAACACCAGTGGGTATGTTATTGGAGAACATACACAATGTGCTACTTCCTACACTCATATCATTAATATATAAAAGAAATTTTTTTTCAATGCAAAAAAAATCCTAGTGGTTGGAAGAATCCATGAAGAGGAAGAAACATTTGATGTAATAATTATGTCTTTGAACACATGTAAAAGGGGTTTTGGATGTTGAAAATGTATCCAATATAAATATTAAAGACATAATGATATTCCCAATTCAAGAAATTCTATAATAATGTCCTCATAGAGCATATCCTAATAATGAATAATTTCTCCTAGAGAACAACACCAATGCCCTATAGTTGGGTCGTACCCCAAAAATTCACTTACCAAAGTGGAATATAATTACCTAATCCTTCATGGATTAAAAGGGATGATGGTACATAATTTCTTCTATGGAAAAGAAAATTATAGTACTTATAGAATGTATAAAGTCCCCATAGGATGACTGAATGATCATGCCATCTATATCTTGTATGAAAATGTTCATAGACACACGATCATTGACTACACCATCTTCAAATATTGGCTATCTAAATATTTGGACCATGTCGTAGTTGATTTGGGTGATGTCGTAACATAGGTGGAATATGTACCTACCACAATAACTAGTGGTGATGAAGAGACTAAAACATTATAGATGGTTCTTAGATGTGATATATTGTTATAAATGTATTTGAAATCCCACAAGAAGGTCTCTCCATCTCATGGAATTATTTTTGATATTTTGAGAAGACCAGTACCACCTATTGTATTCGTGCCACCTAACACCTCGAGATCTCATAATGTTTCCCTGAATTCTTTGACCAACACCTTTACATACTGACCAGCAATGCTTCAGAGGAGGAGACATAAGATAATATAGGGAAATTAGTGTCACATATAAAGGAATAAGTTTTCCTACGCCTTGTATGACCATATTCCTCCCAAATTGGGTGAATCCAAAAGAATTAATCATAATATATATTATTCCAATGATGGATTCAATGTGTACTCTTTTTAAAAAAAATTATTTTTCAAATTTTTAGATCTCTATATGGTATCAAATAGAGAGGAATGTTATATGGTCCCATAAAAACATTTATTTTACACTGTTAAAGGAGGAGGTAAACTCCATGTTTGAAGAAAGGATGATCAAGACAATTCATCATAAGGTACATTCCATGATGTTTTGGCTAGATATAAATAAATACACAATGAACTACGAGAATTACTCTCGTAGACCTCTATATCAGGTACACCACAATATCTGACCATATTGGTTGATATAGTCACTCAACCACAAAAGAATCACACCCATCCTGATCCTTCAAAGGAATTATCCTAGACATATAGTTCCCTTTCTATGTATCCCAATAAACAGTGGATCATGGAATGTACCAACTTGGACCTGATGCATTGGAAAATTCCACCCACAACATTCCACATGAGACAGTGAACCACGCCTATAAGAGAAATTCCCTTTTGATAGATGTATGATGTGATGGAGTAACTATTTATCTAAATAGCGAGGATATTAATCATTTAATCACTCCTACCATAGAAAAATATTCTTGAGGCCATTCCAATCCATATTTCTTTCTCTTGAAGATGAACATTTCATTATTTAGGGGAATTTATGCATTCTATATGTCATTGGCTAGTTGAACGTGGTATAGATCTATCATTTGATGATGGATTATTTCTCTTGGATCAGCCTCATCACATCTCAAATTTGTAACTATTTTTTGTTCATGTATGAATATTTCAATCCCTCACCATTTGAAATTCAAGGGTATGATATGAGATATCAGAATCTACATAGAATTATTTAGATGAAGTACCAATCAATTGTTATGTTAGTGAGAAAAAAAATTATTTTAGTAGCATAGGTTACAACTAAAAATTCCATATTGAAAATTGATGGGCTCATTCTAGATGATTTGATCCATCTTGATACAATTAGTGATTCAAATATTACCTCAATGGCTGATTAGATGTACACCCAAGTGAGGCTTCCCCCTGCATGTCATAGAATAATTACTACCTAGACATTGGTTACTATAAAATGATTAAAAAATTACACCAAATAGATTAGGGTTAGGGTATATGTTACCCAATTTATCATAAATCCACTTTAGTAGAGACATATATAAATTTATAGGGAAACATAATTCTTACAATCAAGATATTGCAGCCCACAACCCTATATTTTTGAATTTGTTTCATTTTCATCCAAAATACAAAATTCTCATAGAACACCTCATATTCCGACATAGGGTAATGGTATTTGACACAAAAATATACTAGTCCCAATTCATACTATAAATATCAACAATTGTACAATGATATAAAACACCACTACATATTCCATAAAGGAGGGTTGAATCGGTGTAGGACAAGATGAAATCATTACATTGACATTACGGGCGGATCTCAGAATCAAATAACAAATTGGATTGACACATCAGCCCTTGTCTCTATGTATTTTAATAGTAGGAATTCTTCATTTAGTATTCATCCAATGCTATAGAACATAGTGGTACCAAAATCTCGGTCTCAACCCCTTTGAGAACTTCTTCATTCCTCTAATACTCAGGTTACATATGATGAAGTAAATTTGGGAGATACCCACTACATTTGAAGAAGTATTATCTGTCACTTTCATTGATTTTACAAATGTAAAACATTATATTGAGGATTACCCCAGGATAATGATGATTAGTGCATTCATATATACCGAGGAGAATGTATTGAACATTGATTTCAGAAAGCCACATCTTGATATGTACTCATTAATCAAAAATGAAATTATAGGGCTTAATTTCGTTGTTTTATACAATTTCATGTCCACCTAGTGGTACACCATGGGTTGAAACAATATCCTGGGAAGATTCCCCCATTTCCTTGATTCCATGTTCATAGTCAATGTTGAATAAATTATCAATGATAACTTCACAATGGTTGTTTAGTACCCAAATTTTCTAGACATCATTGACCTACTGAGGAATTGGAATGGATATTTAATAGTCCTCATTGTCATTTTTGAACTCAATTGGTACTTCCTAATGTGTAATTTTTCCCCTATAATTAGAGAACAACTCATTGTTGAAACTCCCAGGTTTTATCCCCTGTCTTTCATAAATATATGCACAAAGTATAATGATATCATTATTTCTCCTAATTACAATGGATCAATTATAAGAAGGGATCCTCAGGTAAACATCTATTACTAATTGATTCCATTAGGATTTAAGAACTCTTAGCCAACCATCCAATGTAACATAAACCATGTATTAAGGACACTCTTTATGACTTAAGTGGAGATCTATTTTTATGATTTGGTAGTCTAATCCCACTAATAATAAAATCATCATAAATAAAGTTTGAATGAATTAAACTGTATACAGTCCCACTATCTAAATAAGAATACTCCAAAATATTCATTCAGGGTTACAATTAGAATGTTCCTAGGTATCATGATCAGGTATATTGGAATCAAGATCGATCTACAAAAGATCAAGTCTATATTAAATATTTATAAACAATGAAGCATATATGAGATATGATGTCTCGAAACCCACAAGGTTAAAAATATAAAATTTCATTTAAATCTAAATGGAATGTGTATTCCCTTCTAATGGTTAATAAACAAATGACTTATCTATCTCTTGTAAAAATAATGAAAGATGAAATTTGAGGACATCATGAATAATATTCTAGGCCATTCAATCATGATGAAATCCATATGTTAAAAACATATTGTCCATTACAAAACCTATAAGGCCCCACCCTTAAACCTTACTTAATCTTGAGTTATTAAAAGATTACACATTGAGGATCTTTTCAGGTTTAGAGTTTTAGAGAATTAGATCATGAAACTTGCATTACATTCCACATTTAAACAAAGTGGTTATATAAAAGATAGTATTCATTCTTCCCATCATCGGAAACATATTGAAAATAAAACATGGATTATTTCTTGACACATCCTTGAAACTATCATCGCATCATGTACCTTTCCCTTGACCTGTGAAAAACATTTCAAAAACATGGGATGAGCATAAAAATCTCAGTAAGGGTTATAAAAAATTTGGAAAGGAAAGATGAGTTCATATATACATAAGAATTAAATCATACTTTATCCATAAAACAAAGGCACTTTAATATACCTCATCAAACCATGAATAAATCATAGAAATCATAAGACATAAAGGTAACTTGAGGCATTCATAACATTATTACGTTGGGAGTAACCCTCTTGGTTACGTTTGGAATACCCATCACAATATATTCCCTAAATCTCTTTGTAGAAACATTAACATTTCACTCCTTCACGTTACCCAATGCATTGGAGATCTATATCGGGCTCACCCGCCCTTAGTTTATCACGGAACCACCCATTTTCATAACAATTCCCAAGAACCATAACATAAACGTATCACATAAAACCTGCATAAAGGAAACAAAACATTTCCACATTTCAATCACAATATAACATTTTAGTATTTTGAAATAATGAATCCATACAAAAAGAAACCATTTCCAAAACCTTTTAAAACATTTAATAAGGAGAATTTTGAATCAAAATGTCCCATACCACCTTGAAGCTTTTAACATTTTAAACCATTAATATCCATATAAATAAATCTTTAAAAACATTTTGAAAACATGGTTATTAATAAGAACAAGTCATTAAAACATTTAAATCAATATTTTGGTAAAAGGGTTTTTACCAAAATTAGAGACACTTGAATACAATAATTGAGGAATAACATTTAATCAGAACTTTATAATATCATGAGAATATATGGATTCATGATATAATATTACAAAGCACAGTATATACACCATATAAGAGTTAATTGGTGCATAACAGCAAGGAAGTCTCAATAGGGATTTAAAATGTGATGAAATCCCTTATAAGGAAGGTATCATTAAATTATGGATAAATCAATATCAAAATTATGTGTGACAAATATAAATACACCCAATATAATTGGATATTAAGTGTAAAACAATAAAAGGTCATTCACACATATTCCAAGGATGACATATTCAATAACTACATGTTGAACCCAAAGAAATTGAAATTGTGTTAAAACGTTCCCTTGGTAAAATTCGACAGCCTAACGGCGTTACTTCTAAAATTCAGAAAATGAGTTGATGAGAGAAAAAAAGGGAATATCATCACATGGACATAAAATTTACATCAATCAGGATGTATAAGAACATAACCCAACATAATAGTATGTTAATTAAAAGACATAACAAACGAAGTCTTTTAAAATGAGGAGGGTGAATGGTTCCATTACCGACTTGGGTAACTTTCGAAAAGTACACCCATTGAAGAAGTGTCATAAAATGAATATGTAAATACCATTAAATGGAATTATATTACAAAAGGAGTGTAATAATTGGCAGTACATAAACCACTCAAATGAATTTGTGGCAAATGTAGCATAAATCGCACAGGAATAAAAGTGAGATGAAAAATCCCTTACGAAAACTCAGCAGCCTAACGGCGCCACTTAAAACTTCCAAAATGGATTGATGAGAGTAAATAGGGTCTATCATCATATGAACATAATAAGTACAGTGGGTGTAATATAAAATAACATCCCAATCATTATAAATATGAGCTTCAAAGGAATGACATAAAAGATTGTACTTAAAAAGAAAGAGAGGTGTAGGATCTCTTACCTCAAGTCCAACTTTTCTTTTTCGTTTCTTTATATTCCTGAATAATAAACATGGGTCAATTAATAATTGCCTAAGTACCTCCATTAAATATTATTATTCAGTTTATATCAAATATTATAATGTTATAATAATTTTTTAATAATGTTAGTTCATATTAGACGTTTTTGCCGATGTTTGGTACATGAGTCAAAAATGAACATATTTGAAAAAAGATTTCCCATGTAGTTATATGTAATTAATTTCCAGAATAGTATTAATGATTAAAATATCATATAATCCAGTATTCATTTCATAATATTCCATATCATTTGGAGATAAAAAATGAAAAGCACCGTTCATGGAGACGGTAGGCCGTACGTACGCATGAACACTACATTCATTTTTTGTCATATTAATGGAATTAAAACAAAATGAGAGAGATATATATATGTTATAATTCCAGAATGATATCCATAATTTTGATTTAATATATTACATATATATCCATTATATATATTTACTTATAATATTAAACAACATTTGTAGATAAGAAATGAAATGTACCGTTCATGGAGACGGTAAGCCGTACGTACGCATGAACGCTACTTCCATTTCTATTTTATATTTATTGGAATTAAAACATATTGATACATAATAGTATTTTAACTCCATTTTGGTATCATATATAATATTATTAAATATATCCTTTACACGTACCACATATGGTATTAACTAATCAAATCACTTTGAGGGGGCGGTAGTCCGCACTTCCTTAAATGAAGATATCGCGTTTACCCATAATGGAAACCATAAAGGTATGCCCAAAATGAAAAATACAGAAGCTTAATGAAAACATAAACACATTATATATCACATATAAATATAGTGTCATCTTAATGGCCACCTTTGAAGGTGTTAAAAGAATGTTGAACAATCATCGTTTCGGGAGGCCAAAATTTTCCATCCACGGAAATAGTATGTTCTTTAACCATTAGATGTAGGTGTGTGAATGTGTAGATCGAATACTTCTTATAACAACATCCTAGTATATTTATGATACTTTATTTGTTACAAAATAAATTAATAAAAGAGTTTAGGGGGTTGGAGAAGCAAAATAAAACAAAAGGACTCAAGTGAAAACATTACCATAAAATCGGGTAACTCCCTTCGGTTTGAGCTCAAAGGCTTCCTTGGGAAGACATATGCCCAATGTGATGCTGCAAGGAGTAAGATAGGGAAGTGTAGAGACAAAATGGGTAGATTTTGGCAGAGACAAAGTCTTTGGGAGTGTGGGTAAGGAGGTAGAGGTGGGGGCCTTTTATAAGAGGAGAGGAGGGGCACTTTTGGATTGTAAGAAATATTACTTTATTTGAAAATGTTTTTCGGTTTAAAAAGGTCCCAAAATGATATAATTCGTGTATATGGTGATAAGGGTTCGAAATACACCCATTCAATAAGTTTTGGACATGTGTAGGTCGTAGAGTTTACATTATCTTCTCATTTTATTTAAATCGTCAGATAATGATATCATCGCTGCATCATTATGATGTCATATATAATTTAATTTATTTAATGTCTAAAAATTATAAAAAAATTACTATGATGTAGGAATTCTTTTTAGCTTTCCAATTAATATTTATAATAAAATATCTGACTTGTATAACCCCACTTACAAATTGTCTTAGTAAAACATATCATGTTTGTGTCATTTTTACTTTTACATTAAATAAAACGTTATTTATGTCATTTCCCAACCAATGTGGCTCCATGGGGTCCCCAAGTTGACCCATGGCTTTTATTGGTCGGCCTTCACACATCCAATGAGGTTAGGACATGTTTCATGTTCATTTCATATTATTAAAACATTATTTTTACCATAAACTACACTAATTACCTCTAATCACGATTAAAAACTTAATAAGTTACTATTCACCAAAAAAATTATTTTTATCCCATTGAACCACATTTTACTTCTTAATGAAAACCATGTATGTCGGATTTTTGAAATTCAAAACACAATGATGGAAAAATTTCATTTAAACGGAAAAATCAGTTTTTATAAGTACCACTTAGTGGTGTCACTATTCATCAAAAATTGATGTTTTTCAGAAAAATCCCAAAAAATCACCCTAAGCTATATTTGATATTCCGAATTCAAAAATGAAGTCTATTTTACAAAATTCAAAACATATAAGTCACATTAATTAATTTAAAAATTAATTCCCGCTGTCAGAGCAAATAGCGTGTTTTTAGGAAACAATAAGTATCAAAAGATTGACACTGGTTTAAGTCTGATTTCAAAGTGAAATTAATTCTAATGACCACCATTGTATTTAATGGTAAAAATATATTCTAATTTCACTTTAAAACCAATTCAAAATATAATCTAATCATATATATAAATTAGAGAAAAAGGAGGTTTTGAATTAAAATACAACATTTTACACTATTCATTAAAAAATGAACTTTCTTGGAAAGATACCAAAAATTTACACAAAGTAAATTTTGATGTCCCGATTCATAATAAGAGACTTATTTGGTCCAAAAGAATGTTTAAGAGTGAACAAAACTATATTTAATGACGGTTCACTATCAAAAGGCGATAAGTGAACCTTTAGTGAAAACTAGGGCATATACGCCTAAAATTGAATTATTTCCGTATTTTAAGCCTCTATCCTTTATTGGAAAAATATAAAAACATTTAAGAACATATATAATCATATTTTAGTTATTTCTATCCATTCCTGCCAATACAACGACTACATGTTAACTACCATTTATAATAATATTATTTTATTATTAGAGTGCAACGTAAGATTCCCAAGAAACTCATTGTTGCGTGTTGGGTACGCCCTCGAGCATAGCGTCCCCTTTAAAGTCATATTAATATTTTATTCACAAATATGGATAAATATAAAAATGTCATATTCTTTATTTACCTGGGGTGTTACATACTTCCCCCCTTTTGGGAATTGCGTCCTCGCAATTTTTAAAATTGAGCTTGGAAACATCCTTGAAAGTCCCACATCAGAAGAAGATTCGGTAAAACAATCACTTTAAAATAAAGAAAGATAAGTACAAAGTTCACCCGAGTTAACCCATACTAAGATTACAAGTATGAAAACATGGACACGGAGGAGAAAACATAGGGTCATGTTCTGATGAAGAGTGATAGAAAACATGTTTAGGAGAAAGTTAACCATGAGAAAATCACAAAATTGTGATGGGTTAAACAGTATTCGATTCCCCAGTAGGAAAAGTTAATAGACAACATTTTTGTTTTAAGTTACTTTTTATTGAGGAATTTATTCATAAGGAAACATAATCACTTATCATGTTGACTTTCAACTTTTATTAGATTCCTTACAAAAACTCATATTTTCTCCAAAAGGCGAGTATTTAGGAAGCCTTGTTCACATTAAGAGTACTATAATCAACATCTAGAGAATCACCTAATCCACAAAAAATAATTATATAAATCCCATGTCTTTAGGCTTTAACCAAAACAAATACTAGAAAAGTTATTACAAGGTCAGATAATCCACAAAAGGATAACCCTTTATAAAAAGAAAATCTTTTCTTAATCTCCAAAATTGGTCCAACAAAACCAAAAGTTCAACGAAGACCATTCGATAAACAATTTGTCCATAATATTCTTAAAAGTAAACCAAACTAAGATTGAAACCCAAATATTTGAAGGATTTAGTCACATAGTCTTCCAAGTTAAATCGTAACATTTATCTCCAAACAACATCAGTTGCTCCTAAAGTCTCGTATTGAAAAGTAATTAACCTAATCACATATCCTCCATGATAGGTTAATCATTTTCATAAATAACCCAAAATCAAATTACTCTTAATTCATAAAATCATTTAACTAAAAATAATCAGTCAAACTAACCAGGGACTTCACGTAGTCCAGTGGTAGGCGATAAATACCAGTTGCACTTTGATTGTGGGTTCAATTCCCACAGCTTTGTCCGACACGATGGGTAGTCACACTGTCTGCGTGTTTTCCTTTTTACAAAACTATATAATTCTCAAATCACTCCCCAAAAAATGTATAAAATCATCAAAAATGATCATAACATATTTTAACCCCAAGTTTATCTCATGCCTTTCATTTTCCAGCATATCAAATAATAACCCATAATTACCTCAAAAGTAAGGATCATATAAACTCTAATGGTTACCTTTATAATTATTACCTGAACTTCCACATCGATTGGTCATCTCGTACATGATGCATTACAGAAAATACCAAGGTTCAAGTGGTTGATCATGGCTCCTTGATATTTGGTTTAGAACAACCATGAGATTCCTCATTGAATCCCCCATTTTATCTAGTATCTTAATCAGATAACCACCACAGTTTCCTTCAAACCTGTTGTCTCTTTGGTGCCTGCTAGAACCATCCATTCACTAAAAACAGAAATATCAGGTTGAGTATATCAACAAAACCATCATGTACTAATGAGGAAGATAACCACTAAGATATACTTACTTATTCACTTTATCTAAAACTAGGACTCATTCTGAAATCCTATCCTCTATGGTAATGTCACTTATGCTTAAAGAATACCCTAATCTCTAAAGTTATCTAAAATGACCTTTGATACCAACAATATGGCCCCAGCCTTAAAAATTACTTAATCTTGAGTTCTTAAAATATTACACATTGAGGATCTTTTCAGGTTTAGAATTTTAGAGAATTAGATCACGAAACCTGCAATACATTCCACATTTAAACAAAGTGGTTACATAAAAGACAGTATTCATTCTTCCCATCAACTGAAACATATTGAAAATAAAACATGGATTCTTTCTTGACACAACCTTGACACTATCATCGCATCATGTTCCTTTCCCTTGACCTGTGAAAAACATTTCAAAAACATTGGATGAGCATAAAAAGCTCAGTAAGGGTTATAAAAAATTTGGAAAGGAAACATGAGTTCATATATACATAAGAATGAAATCATTCTTTACCCATAAAACAAAGGCACTTTAACATACCTCATCAGACCATGAATAAATCATAGAAATCATAAGACATAAAGGTAACTTGAGGAATTCATAACAATCTTACGTAGGGAGTAACCCTCTTGGTTACGTTTGGAGTACCCATCATAGTATATTCCTTAAATCTCTTCGGAAAAACCATAACGTTTCACTCCTTCGCGTTACCCAATGCATTGGAGAGCTATATCGGGCTCACCCGCCCTTAGTTTATCACGGAACCACCCATTTTCAAAATAATGCCCAAGAACCATAACATAAACGTATCACATAAAACATGCATAAAGGAAACAAAACATTTCCACATTTCAATCACAATATAACATTTTAGTATTTTAAAATAATGAATCCATACAAAAAGAAACCATTTCCAATACATTTTAAAACATTTAATAAGGAGAATTTTGAATCAAAATGTCCCATACCACCTTGAAGCTTTTAACATTTTAAACCATTAATATCCATATAAGTAAATCCTTAAAACCATTTTGAAAACATGTATATTAATAAGAACAAGTCATTAAAACATTTAAAGCTATATTTTGGTAAAAGGGTTTTTACCAAAATTAGAGACACTTGAATACAATAATTGAGGAATAACATTTAATCAGAACATTATAATATCATGAGAATAAACGGATTCATGATATAATATTCCAAAAGACATTATATACACCATATAATAGTGAATTGGTGCATAAAAACAATGAAGTCTCAATATGGATGTAAAATGTGATGAAATCCCTTATAAGGAAGGTATCATTAAATTAAGGATAAATCAATATCAAAATTATGTGTGACAAATATAAATACACCCAATATAATTGGATATTAAGTGTAAAATAATAAAAGGTCATTCACACATATTCAAAGGATGACATATTCAATAACTACATGTTGAACCCAAAGAAATCGAAATTGGGTTAAAACGTTCCCTTGGTAAAATTCGACAGCCTAACAGCGTTACATCAAAAATTCAGAAAATGAGTTGATGAGAGATAAAAAGGGAATCTCATATCATGGACATAAAATTTACATCAATCAGGATATAGAAGAACATATCCCAACATAATAGTATGTGAATTAAAAGACATAACAAACGAAGTCTTTTAAAATAAGGAGGGTGAAAGGTTCCATTACCGACTTCGGTAACTTTCGAAAAGTACACCCCATTAAAGAAGTGTCATAAAATGAATATGTAAATACCCATAAATGGAATTATATTACAAAAGGTGTGTAATAATGGTCAGTACATAAACCACTCAAATGAAATTGTGGCAAATGTAGCATAAATCTCACAGGAATAAAAGTGAGATGAAAATTCCCTTACGAAAACTCGACAGCCTAACGACGCCACTTAAAACATCCAAAATGTATTGATGAGAGGAAATAGGGTCTCTCATCATGTGAAAATAATAAGTACACTGAGATTAATATAAAATAACATCCCAATCATACTAAAGATGAGCTTAAAAGGAATGACATAAAAGAGTGTACTTAAAAAAAAGAGAGGTGTAGGATCCCTTACATCAAGTCCAACTTTTCTTGTTCGTTTCTTTATATTCCTAAATAATAAACTTTGGTCAATTAATAATTTCTTATGTACCTCAATTAGAGATTATTATTCAGTTCATATCACATATTATAATGTTATAATAATTGATTAATAATGTTAGTTCATATCAGACGTTTTTGCCGATGTTTGGTACATGAGTCAAAAATGAACATATTTGAAAAAACATTGCCCATGTAGTTATATGTAAATAATTTCCAGAATAGTATTAATGATTAAAATATCATATATATCTAGTATTCATTTCATACTATTCCATATCATTTGGAGATAAAAAATGAAACACACCGTTCATGGAGACGGTAGGCCGTACGTACGCATAAACGCTACTTTCATTTTTTGTCATATTTATGGAATTAAAACCAAATGAGAGATATATATATGTTATAATTCCAGAATTATATCCATAATTTTGATGTAATATATTACATATATATCCATTATATATATGTACTTATAATATTACATAACATTTGTAGGTAAGAAATGAAATGTACCGTTCATGGAGACGGTAAGCCGTACATACGCATGAATGCTACTTCAATTTCTATTTCATATTTAATGGAATTAAAACATAATGATACATAATAGTATTTTAATTTCAGTATGGTATCATATATAATATTATTAAATATATCCTTTATACGTACCACATATGGTATTAACGAATCAAATCACTTTGAGGGGGCGGTAGTCCGCACTTCCTTAAATGAAGCTATCACGTTTACCCATAATGGAAACCACAAAGGTATGCCCAAAATGAAAAATACAGAATCTTAAGGAAAACATAAACACATTATATATCACATATAAATATATTGTCATCTTAATGGCCACCTTTTAAGGTGTTAAATGAATGTTGAACAATCATCGTTTCTGGAGGCCGGAATTTTCCATCCACGGAAACAGTATGTTATTTAACCATTAGATGTAGGTGTGTGAAAGTGTAGCTGGAATACTTATTATAAAAACATCCTAGTATATTGATGATACTGTATTTCTTACAAAAGAAATGAATAAAAGAGTTTAGGGGGTTGGAGAAGCAAAATAAAACAAAAGGACTCAAGTGAAAACATTACCTTAAAATCGGGTAACTCCCTTCGGTTTGAGCTCAAAGGCTTCCTTGGGAAGACTTCTGCCCAAAGTGATGCTTCAAGGAGTAATAGAGGTAAGTGGAGAGAAAAAATGGGCAGAGTTTGGCCGAGCCAAAGGCTTTGGGAGTGTGGGTAAGGAGGTAGAGTTGTGGGACTTTTATAAGAGGAGAGGAGGGACACATTTGGAAAGTAAGAAATATTACATTATTTGAAAATGTGTTTCAGTTTTAAAAGGTCCCACATTGATATAATTCGTGGATAAGGTAATAAGGGTTCGAAATCCATCCATCCAATATGTTTTGGACATGTGTAGGTCATAGAGTTTACATTATCTTCTCATTTTATTTAAATCATCAGATAATGATGTCATCGCTGCGTCCTTATGATGTCATAAATAATTTAATTTATTTAATGTCTAGAAATTATAAAACAATTACTATGATGTAGTAAATCTTTTTAGCTTCCCAATTACTATTTATAATAAAAAATCTGACTTGTATAACCCCACTTAAAAATTGTTTTAGTAAAACATATCATGTTTTGTCATTTTTACTTTAAATTAAATAAAAGGATATTTATGTCATTTCCCAACCAAAGTGGCTCCATGGGGACCCCAATTTGACCCATGGATTTTCTTGGTCGACCATCACACATCCAATGTGGTTAGGACATGTGTAAAGTTCATTTCATATTATTAAAACATTATTTTTACCTTAAACTACACTAATTACCTCTAATCGCGATTAAAAACATAATAAGTTACTATTCACCAAAAAAATTTATCCCATTGAACCACATTTTACTTCTTAATGAAAACCATGTATGTCGGTTTTTTTAAATTCAAAACACAAAGATGACAAAATTTCATTTAATCGAAAAAATCAGTTTTTATAAGTACCACTTAGTAGTGTCACTATTCATCAAAAATTGATGTTTTTCAGAAAAATCCCAAAAATTCACCCTAAGCTATATTTGATATTCCGAATTAAAAAATGAAGTCTATTTTAAAAAATTCAAAACATATAAGTCACATTAATTAATTTAATAATTAATCCCCGCTGTCAGAGCAAATAGCGTGTTTTTATGAAACAATAAGTATCAAAAGATTGACACTGGTTTAAGTCTGATTTCAGAGTGAAATTAATTCCAACGACCACTATTGGATATAATGGTAAAAATATATTCTAATTTCACTTTAAAACCAATTCAAAAGATAATCTAATCATATAAATAAATTAGATTAAAAAGAGGTTTTGAATTAAAATACAACATTTTACACTATTCATTAAAAAAATGAACATTATCGGAAAGATACCAAAAATTTACACAAGTAAATTTAGAAGTCCAAATTCTTAATAACAGTTTTATTTGGTCCAAAATAATGTTTAAGAGTGAACAAAACTATATTTAATGATGGTTCACCATCCAAAGGCGATAAGTGAACCTTTTGTGAAAACTAGGGCATATACGCCTAAAATTGAATTCATTCCGTATTTTAAGCTTCTATCCTTTATTGGATAAATGTAAAAACATTTAAGAACATATATACTCATATTTTAGTTATTTCTATCCATTCCCGCCAATACAACGACTACATGTTAACTACCATTTAAAATAATATTATTTTATTATTAGAGTGCAATGTAAGATTCCCAAGAAACTCGGTGTTGCGTGTTGGGTACGCCATCGAGCATAGCGTCCCCTTTAAAGTCATATTAATATTTTATTCAAAAATATGGATAAATATGAAAATTTCATATTCTTTATTTTCCTGGGGTGTTACAAAACCTCTAAGTAAAATTTAATTTGTTCCCTTATAGGATAGAACATAAATAATTTAAACGAGAATTGAATTTTGTATATTGGGTTCATGTTACTCAATATAGAGAACATATTTTCTCCCAAATAAATCTCCTTCCTCATTTTGGTTTTCATTTGTTCAGAAATTATGACACAACATGTTGACCTCTGAGATATTTCTAGTGTCATGTATATTTGTACTAAATTTTATCATGAGTCTCCCCATGCTAAATAAATGATTTAATTTTTTGGATGTTATTCTATTTTTGTTTGACATTAGCTAACACCTTTGGAACTATGCCCTTGATTTCAAAATTGTGGATGAGTCAATCCACCCTATGGATTAATAATTTATTTTTTGGAACATGGAAATCAATGATAACTTCTAAATATTACTAATTTTAATGCAAAAAAATCCCATAATATAATAGGTGGGTTATAAGAATGTATTCATTTCTCCAGTATATATTGTCTATGTATAGTAATTCCTATTTTCAAAAGGCTACATGAATAGTTAGGGTGAGATACATATTTTTATCACCAGGTTCAGGTTACCCCTTGATTTTGAGGACCCATGAATGGATGTATAGAGAGACTCCATAGTAGACCTCAGGTATATCTTAATTGACTATGTATTTAGTATATAATAGAACATCCATTTTTATGGTGAACTAATTAGATGATTTTAAAGACCCCTTCCATGTTGACGAATATTGATGCTCATTGATCAAAAAAATTCCATGAAGATTCCCTGAAAATCATGACACCATCCCATAGATTTCATGAGCAATAAAACTTATTATATAAAGTGTCTCATTGAAGTGTAATCACCATAACATATTTGATACCTAATAAAAATTGGTTTATAAACTATCCTTCAACACAATTGTTTCATATACCTTAAAATTTTCAATTTTCATGGAATTTATTGATTAGATGACTCCCTATGTTAAATATATCTAACACAAGACTCTGCCTATGGACTAGGATAATCATTTTTATATTAATCTATGGGTGGTGAAATTTTCCCTCTAGGATGGCCCCTATATAGAATAATCCATTTATAGGTATGGTTTGGATGGATTGATATATCAATAGATCAAAGGAAATGAAATACCTCAGGTCAAACAAGATGTCCAAACTAAGTTATGTGGGGCTATCCAGATGTATTTTATCCCTCTCACTATATCTAGTGATGGTGGTAATTCTGGGCCACCATGGTTTAATATTTATAGAATTCAAAATGATATGACAATCATTCCAGATCTAAACAATATTCATAAATCATCCTGTGGTACTTCTGCCTACCACAAAATACTACTATCCCTCTTCTGTTTGGGGACCTGACATTGTGGACCACAATCCACCAGGGGAAGCTCGACAGTGGAAGTTCAATATGTCTACCACATACATATTCTCAATGTTGTTAGAGGAAACCACCCACAACTAAATCATGATAGGATCCATTATTCATTTTTTGGAGTCCCGTTATATTTATTAATTTGGTATTCCTCATTATATTACAATATACAATGACAAAAAAATCGTACAATCGAAGTAAAGTAGTTATATTCCATTTATGGATTTCATCCATTTAAAACATTATCTTACCATAGGAAAAAAATGGTATGATATTGGAATTGAACAACCCATTACCAAAAGTCTTGAAAAGGATAGTATTACTTAAAAATAAAATTTTTTCATATAAAATCTCCAACTATTTAGTTTCATATAAAATAATCACTTGATATTCCATAAACACTAATCCATACAATAATTTTATGGGATAAAGGATATGTTAACTAAATAGGTTCAATTGACATCACATTAAATGACCATCTATATTAAAAAACAAAATAATGTAGAGCTATATTCTATCCATCCATGATAAAATACATAGATGAAAATAGGCTCAAAGACCTACATTACATGGAAATACCCCAAAATAACATGCCAAGGGAATTCAACAAAAAAGACATCCTACACTCCTATATTAAGGGAAATATAGAATTGGATCTAATGAAGTTAATTATATATGGGGGGAATCCACATATAAGAAGAAACAAATATAAAAGAAAAAATATTATACATATGGATTATTTATATGTAGTATATTCATCGATCACCATGTATGGGGAGTATATTATACCTACTTCCAATTCCATTCTATTCATGAGGTACTTCACAAGATTCCATACGTCAGATAAATATGAAATTAAAAAAAATAAAATTGTGTGATTCACGTGTTTTAAAACTATATGGAATGATCTAGGTCACTAATTTTGAACTTTTGGGAAATGTCAAAGTCACATGATGTAAAACTATATGAAATTATCTCAAGAACATGATGATAAAACATGGAACAATATCATAGTAATTTTATGTAATGATGTATGAAGTAATCGTGGTCATATAAAATTTAACTACAAGAATAAATCTTGGTCACTCAGTGTTAATCATTATGACATCACGGTGAATGCTATATGAACTTAAATTGATGTGACCACATATTCTCTCTGTATAACATTGAACTGCAAGTTCATCAACCTTTTTCCATGATGCTAACTACATGTCCATTCCCCAAGTTAGGTTTTAAATATTTGTTATACATTGAGTACTTCAAGACAGGATGTTACCCATCCCATAATATTCATCCATTGAATGACATTATTTAACTAAATATATCTTCATTATCAATTATATACCGATACATACATACTCCTGAATCTAAAATATGGAGACCAACACAACCACAAAATTATTCTAATGCCAACACCCATAGAATCCTCATTAATCCTCTCATGTTGATGCAACCATCCTGTGCGATTAATCATAAGGAGGAATATCACCCATATTATTTATCTCTCTATTAAGTAACCACACTCATTCACCATAATAAATCATGACATACTAAGTTAGAATCAATATCACACTCTTGATATGAATAGTCACCCTAATGGTAGTTGCTCTTAACATAACTGCCCCCATTATATGTTGGGTCTAAACCACAATGGGTCTCTAAGGACATATATTGGTTCCGATGTTTTGAAAAAATGAATTGATCAATCATTAATTATCTCAAACCATAATTGATTTTCATGGTTCTGGAATATGTGTTTTAAAAAAGATGAATAGTTTCTCATATCCAATCGGGGAACCTGTCTTGCTCCAATATGAGATGTAATGTTATACCTCCTATTCCACCTCGGTTTTGAAAGCCACCCTAAGGAGACCCATACCTGGTTTGTCAAATGGCCTCAAGATCATTTCCCCAAAGGCCAGAGGCTACTGACTAGTAGTGAGGGCCTTGGGTGTGATAGTGGGGAAACCATTCCCTCATTGGCAACGTACACGGTGGATGTAACGACACATACAATATTAGAAGAGGTAAATATCAAACAACAATAAACTGTGGAAGACTAAAACAATAAACAACTGGAGCACACATGTATATATGAAACGATGCACGAAACATATGTCTTGGAAACCAGACAAACAAGTCACAATGCAGAATACAATACCAATACAATGTACAAAAGGAAACTAGATAAGAAACTCCTTAGCATCGCAAGTCTCGGTTTGGTCCCATGCTCCCCTGCTCCAATGCAATCAGGTACCTAAAGTCGACGGGTGATTTCCCTTGTCAATACCTGCAACAATATAATATTTTTTAGCGCAAAACATGACCCAAACAGGGTGTGAGACTAAATCCTAGTAGGAAACCTCATGAATATCTGTTCCTAACATTTAGTGATTGTATGGAATTTAATGTACATTATATAGTAAATAGTGAAAATGATAATGCACAGTAGTAAAAAATCCACAGATCAACAAGAACCAGTGAAGAAAACAACTAACCACAAACAGAAATCCCTCTGGGATGTACTCAAAATCATCCCCTCTAGTCTTATACAATATATACAAACAACCCTCTGGGCAGTAAACTCAGCCTAACCCCACTGGTTTGTTCATACAAATCTATATGACTCTTTGAGGAAGCACACTCAGTCAATTCCCCTTATAGTCTAAGGTAGTCAGGGAATCTCTGAAAAAGATTGTGTGGTCTAGTCCCCTTATATCCCCAAGGTCAAGAGACTCTATGAGGAAGCTCACTCGGTCAATTCCTCTTATAGCATCGGTTCTAACACAGAATCTCTGAGGAAGATCACATAGTCAATTCCTCCTATATCCTGTAATGGTTTAAGGAAATTCAAACAAATAATGACTCTCTTAAGAATCTCACTCAGTCTATCCCCTATAGTCTATAATATCCAAGACACTCTGGGAAGCTCACTTGGTCTATCCCCTATAGTCTATAATGTTCAAGACTCTATTGGAAAGATCACTTGGTCTGTCCCCTTATAGTCTATAGAACCAGGTTCTCATAGCCCCGTGCCAGTCCGTGTATTATAATGTTATAAGGCCAAAGTAAACCTACAGAGCTACTTGAATAACCAGTCTACAGCATAACAAGCATGTTAGAGAACTGCACTTCATCCAATGGTCACAAGGAATGTAAAACATGTATAACGGACAAAGGTCGAACACTATCAAAAGGTTGTAAATAGAACAAGGCATGGGAAAAATATTCAATAATAGAAATTATCCTCACACATAACCAATTTACATTTACACAAGAATAAATGCAAGGCAATAAAACAACAGGGGAAAATAGTAAACACAAAATACCACGTTCAAGTGTATAGGTATAAATTGCACATAAAAGTCAAAGACATTGAATGGAAAGACAAAAACCACCTACCTTGATGCTAGAAGATCGAAATACTTGATCCATGAGTCATGAATCTCCCTATAAATTCATAGATCTTTAAAAACACACAAAAATTTCAACCAATGATAACATGAGAAAGAAGAGGAAATGGGAAACAAAACTCTATGAGAAGGAAGAGCTTATAGGTGTTGTTCCAACACAATTGAAGATGATTAATTTGAAGATCAGATAGATGATCAAGGGATAAGATACGTGCTACGACCATATGGGTTCTCTCGGATGAAGATATCCTAGAAGAAGCGAGTTCTCTCCCTCAGGCACAACCCTGGTCTGTTTAATGATAAAAAATAAAGTACAAGACATGTACATTTGGAGTACATGGAGTGTACAAGGCTTTTCCATACATTAATTTAAGTGGCCTCCACATTACCCCCACATGGCCATGTGGGTGGCCCGAAAAGGGCAACACACAGCCTCATACGGCAAGGGAGTACACAGTGTGAACTCATAAAGTACACGACGTGTACTTCAAAAATTTTCCAAAACTCCCCTTTTCTCAAAAACATTAGAAAAATGAAAAATATACATGAATAGAAGGTCCTAGTTTATACAAATTTCTACCTAAAAGAAATTCGTCCCTAATTTACCCTAGTGATTCATAGATGAAGAACCCCAGGAAAGGTCCAGCCACTGCGATCATTCATCGACCACCCCCTCCCATGTATCGACTTACAATCGCCCATGCTGCCATTTCACCCATACTAGTGAAACAGAATCACCACAGAGAACCTTCATAATGCAATTGGAAATCTGGATAGGATGATCCTCATATGATACATCTACTTCAAGCTCAAGCTCCTCAAGTTGAAAGACATGATACGGGTCTGAAATGTAAAGTCAGAGCTGAGAAATGTGGAAGATTACGTGAATATCCCGGTACCTCTGAAGTAACTGCACCTGATAGGAAACCGGCCCAAATCACTCCAACACCTCAAACGGGTCAACATACCGTGGGGAAAGCATACCATGTATCTGAATCCTCTTGTGTCGAAACCTCGGTGCGACATATAGGAAAACCTGATACCTGACCTCAGACTACAAAGGTCATCTCCGCTGATCAGCATAAGACTTATGTCGATACTATGCTTTATACATCATCTTCCGAATCAACTCTATCTGCTCTAAGGTCTCCTGAACAAGGTGTGGTTCCAAAAAAGTAGCCTCTCATGCGTCTAGCCAGCATAAAGATAATCGACATGGTCTACCATACAAAGACTCATAAGGTGTCGTCAGAATAGTCACCAATAAAATATTGTTGTAGGAGAACTCCACAATAGGTATTTGCTTCTCACAAGAACCTCCAATGTCTTGAATGCAAGATCAGAGCATTGCCTCAAGCACCTGAATCGTACACTCAGACTGGACATCTATCTTGAGATGGTATGATGTACACAAAAGTACATTTGAACCCAAGGCCTTCTAAATCCCCTACCAGAACCGAGAAATAAAATGCGCATCTTTGTCTGAATCAATGGAGTGTGGAACTCCATGTAGACATAGAATCTCTCAGATGTATAACTGTCCTAGCTCTTCAACACTAAAGGTCTCCTTGATCTCTATGAAGTGAGTAACCTTCATAAGACTATCGATGAAAACCCAAATAGAATCATTCCTTTGATGAATCCTCGGAAAACTAGTCACGAAATCCATATTGACATCAATCCACTTCAACTACAGAATGGGTAATTGCTGAAAAGGTCATGCTGGTCATTGATGCACCATATTCAGCAGCTGACAAGTAGAACACCTCATGACAAAACCAGCAACATCACTCTTCATACCCAGGCACCAATACTGGCATTGTAGATCACAATACATCTTGGTGACTCCAAGATGAACTAACCAAACTGAGGAATTATAATCCCACATCAGCTCCCCGTGTATGTCTGCTATCACCCATACACATCACTGGAAATGAATGATCTGATCCTTGACCTCTGTCTATCCAGGAAGAGGGTCCGCTCCTGACACATTACCCTTTCGAACTAGGCCTTCGGAATCTGATAGCTACCTCATCCGTACCTGATCATGAAGAAAGGAGGTAATAGCTATAGAAGATATAAAGTTCTTCCCATGTCTTTCATGCAACTCCAAATTCATCTCAAAGAACATATCCATAAGCTACCACTCAATATTAGCCTCCTGAACTGCATGTATCTGAGTTCTTCTACTAAACGCATCAGCCACTACATAGCGCTTTCACTGCACAAGGGAAAGAAAAATGTCTAAGGAATATGATACCTGACCCAACTATGCTTTATTAGATTTATATCACGATAAGTGAAGATGTAAATGAGACTCTTGTGGTTGGTAATCACTACAATGTTGTCTCCCATAAGATAATGTCTCCAATAGCATAAGTCATGGACAATAGTTTCCAAATTGAAATCGTGTGTCAGGTAATTCCTCTCGTGTGGCCTCAACTTCCAAGAAACATACACGACAACTCCATCTCCCTGCATAATCACATATCCAATCCCAATACGTGAAGCATCATAGTTGACTGTATAGCTCTTGACCAGCTCTTGCAAGACTAGTATCAGTGCTAATGTCAATCTCCCGTTTAGCTCTTTAAAGGATGACTCACAGAAATTTGACCATAAGTACATTTCCCCATTCATGGTCAGACCAGTCAGTGGTGTTGCGAGGGATGAAAATTCCTATATGAAATTCCTGTAGTATCCGGCCTGCCCTTGAAAACACTTCACCTCAAAGACGTTCATCAACTTATCCTATGATACTATACCTCTCACATTATTTGGGTCTACTGAAACTCATGTCTCGGAGATAACATGCACCATTAAGGGAATCTTATCCATACAAAAGTGGAATTTCAAGAGCATAAAATATTAATGATGTTCCTTAATTGTATTCAGAATGATATCATGATGGGTAGAATGGCCATGTCAAGTGTGAGAGTACACCAAGATGTCGTCCACGAAAACCACAATGATGGAATACAAGTATGGATTGAACACATGGTTCATCAGTGCCATGAAAACCGCAGGCACATTCGTGAAATCGAACAACAAAACCATATATTCTTATAGACGATACCAGATCTAGAAGGCTATAAATGGTATATCAGATGGTTTTATTCAAAACTGATGATAACCAGATCTCATGTCAATCTTTGAGAACACTCAGTCTCCTCGAAGATGATCAAAGAGATCATTAATCCTCGACAAGGGATATTGTTTCTTGATGGTCAACTAGTTTAGATTTTGATAATCCACATAATGCCTGAGTGGGCCATCTACTTTCTTTGAAAACAGGATATGAGAACCCCAAGGAGAAGTATTGGGTCCGATGAAACCCTTTGAATGAAAATCTTCCAACAGATTCTTGACCTCTTGAAACTCAGTTGTATACAACCAATAAGGAGGAATGAACACCAGTTCCGCTCCTGGCACATTCTCAATTGCAAATTCTACTCCACACTCTGGAGGAAAAACAAAAATTTCATTTGGAAAGGCATATCTGAAACGATCCACAACAGGAGGAAAGTCTAACTGTGAAGTCCCCTAGTCATCTTGATATAGACTAGAAATCTAGTAGCTCCTCCTTTCCCATCATTCTCAGGTCCCGCTCGACTATCCTGGATATCACACTCACCTCTATGAAGAAAGGATCCACCCTCTAGTGATACAAAACTCACCCTGCAGTGATAGAAATCGATGACTACCAAGATGGGGACTAACCAGTCCCTTCTAGGAATGACATCATAACTCTTCATCTCTAGGACATAGAGGTACCATAAGATGTGACACCCTGCAACCTATATAGGTAACTCTCGATACTGATGTATACTAACCGTTCTAGTCCTCAACGGTGTGTCTAGAGTCAATGTATCGGTAGAGGAAAAGATATAGAGCCCAAGGATCTCCAAAATAGCAATAGATTTGAAGCTATTAAAAGCACCAATATCAAAAAGAGTTGATGATAAAACTGAGGTATCAAAGAATGTACCACGAACTATAGAAGGTCTGTGATCCTGCTCCTGATGGGTCTTCTCCACAATGAATTTCTGGCCAGTACTGCGGCCCTGCAACCCTGGAAAACCACTCTGAGCCGATCCACACTGCTGTCTCTGGTAACCTGGTGAATGACCACCACGGTCGCAATATCCACCTCAGCCCGAACGGCCTGAAGAACTCCAGTTCCAAGACTAGTGAGAAAATGGAAATAAATATCCTAAACGATGGGTCATTGAAGATCCCCTACCTCCATTTGTAGGTGAAAATATCTGACAAAAACACTGAAGTTGGCCCATCATGCCGCAAGATAGGCACTACATCTGGTCTCTTTGGCACTGAGGCCTAGAATGGACGCTTCTACCGCATTGGTATCATACAACCAGGCGTCCCAAGCTTCATTCCACCTACTCCAATCTCCTCAAGTAGACTCCCTACAACGCATACTACTATCAGTAGGAGGAACACTGACTCTGGATGTCCAACCGCCCTGGATCACTTCTCCAGAATCCCTCAGATTGTGTTATGTAATCAGTTCCTGGTTGATGATAGGGGATATCAAAATCAACCTGAAGATGTTCACCTTTGATCAGATATCATGCCTCAGACCATCCTCGAACATCCGCGGAAGGAAAAACTCATGACCTACTAGAATCGGCGTGAAATGATATAGCTCAGTAAAGTGATACACGTACTCCATAATGAAAAGAGTACCTTGTTCCAGACTCATAATCATTTGGGCTCGACTGGCCCTCAAGGACACTAGGCAGAATTAATCATAGAAGATGTGCCAAAACACATCCCAAGTCATATTTTGGTGGTTCTCTAACTATGATATCACCTCCTACCACCTCTTGGCGGATTCTCATAGCATATATGTAGTGAGCTTCCCCATCTTCTCTGGAGGTATCTCCAGATGATTGAAAATTGTTAGTGTGGCCTCTAGCCATGACTCTGCAGCCTGGGGTCCTCCATCCTCTGAGAATGTATGAGGATGCTGATTCTAGAAAACCCTCGTCAACTTAGCCATTGATGGGGAAGGAGGAGGCACTCCCTGGAAGGTCTACATCATCCTCAGAAAGTCTTCCCTACACTACGCATCAGCTCCTGCAACTGTTATAACTACTGGTTCCAAGACTGGCACATCAGGAGGATAGTCAGAAGGTCCTAGATCGGCCATTTCCAATGTCTAATAACCATTTGGAAGCTTACATACAACCTGAGGACTTCTCGGTGGCATAAATCTGAAATTTCAAAAGCACACCTTAGATCAGGATTATCAAAGACTGAGAACACAAATGTAAAATACGGGAACATGAGGATGAAAAATTCACGTTTTAAAAAACACGAATACATGGTATTTATAAAAACTACACGGTGTGTTCTCTTAATCCATTCACATGTTCTTGTACTTCTTCCACAATTGGTATTGTAATGCCCCAATAACACAGCATGTTTTCCCCACACACAACATGTACCAGAAATCTATTCCTTTTCCCAAGTCTCATTTCACGGCTAACCCTCACGGTCCTCTTAATCCAATACAAAATGTCATGTTCATGCAGGACATGGCTTGTACTACGAATGGTTTCAATGAACCATGTTTGATAGTTACACAGTCGGCTACATGGTTCACTCTACACGCCGTGCTTCCTGAGAACACGAAATGCACTTGATGTTTTTCCCCAACCCATGTTGTTCGTGACATGGCCGGGTACATACGGTATATGACATGCCATGTGATAAAAGGACACACCATGTAATGTCAATGTATCATCCCTCTGTGTTTTTAGCCACATAGGTAGACACTCGGTCACTACAACACGACATGTACTTACCATACATGGTGTGTTCCTGAAGATTCTGGACAACCTAGTGTTTCTGCCCATAGATTCAGTGACATCGTTTAAAAACTACCCGACATGTATTAATAATATTTACACCATTTATTCTAGTTTTTTTTTCGGGCAGTAGCTCAGAAACAGCTCTGAAGCCCAGAAAACAAAGAAAATAAGAATTAAGGTGCCAAATTCCGATCTATGAGATCCCATACTCCCCACGAATCAAATCTTGGAAACATATACAAGTCATAACAATGAAACCAGGAAATGACCCACCAGATTCCAGTCCATGATGGTCCATAACACCTCAGGAACCAAAGTTTGGTATCCATTTAAGTAATGTACTATAGAAACAATTTCTCTATCAAACATCAGAGATTTTATCAAATCATCTAGTAAAACAACACGAATAACGTACACAATTTCTATAAAAACCACATGAAATCGCTAATGCATCATGGATGACATGGAAAAGATAAATGACAAGTGATTTATAACAAGTTTTTATATGATGAATGAGATGGTATACCCTAATATCCTCGGGTTGCAACAGAAATTGAACCTCCATGATATCAACAGTAATAACACAAATCATGTGAGACACTCAAGGTGAAATCAAATCAACATTAAAAATTGCAAAACCAGAAGAAATTGCAATAAATGAGGTAGTATGGATTTTCCCTATAAAAGGGTTATCTACTCTCGAGAAAAGATTATTACTAAGTACCTATTCCATCCTATCCCTGCTATCTACTCCAAACAGTAAGTCAAAAGAAAATAACTCCCTCTGATACCACTTTATGACACCCATGTTCCAAAATCCACCAAGAGGATCCTCATACCCAGTTGGTCAAAAGGCCTCAAACACATATCCCCAAACACCAGAGGCTGCCAGCTAGCAGCGAGGGCCTTGGGTGTGATAGTGGGGAAACAATTCCCTCATTGGAAGATTACATAGTGGAAGTAACAACACCTAAAATATCAGAAGCAGTAAATATCCAACAATATTAAATAGCAGAAGACAAAAATAATAAACAACTAGAGAAAAAATGTATATATATGAAATGATGCATGATAAATATGTCTAGTAATGTTTCCAAAAAAGTCACAATGCTGAATACAATACCAAACCAAAGTTCAAAAGAAAAACAGATAAGAAACTCCTTAGCATCGCAACCATCATCTTGGTCCCATGCCCTCTTGCTACAATGCAATCAAGTACCTGAATTTGAAGGGTGCTTTCCATAGTCTATACCTGTAAAAATATAATTTGTTTGGGCCAAAAAACATTACCTTAGTTGGGTGTGAGACTAAATCCCAATAAGAAACAACCCGAAGATATATGCCAAATAGTTATTGAGTATATGGAATGTAAGGTACATTAAATAGTAAATAGTGAATAGGATAATGCACATCAGTAAACAATCCACAGATCAACAAGAAGTAAAGAAGCAAACAGCTAACCACAAATAGGAATCCCTCTGGTAAGTACTCAAAGTCATCCCCTCTTGTCCAATCCAAGAAGTACCAACAACCCTCTGGGCAGTACACTCAGCCTAACCCCTCTTGTTTTGTCATACGAATCTATAATACTCTCTAAGGAATCATGGTAAGTCAATTCACTATATAGTCTAAATTAGCTAAGGAATATCTAATGAAGATCATGATGTCTAATCCCCATATATCCCCAAGGTCTAGAGACTCTACGAGGAAGCTCACTTGGCCATTTCATCCTATAGCCTCAGGTCTATCATAGACTCTATGAGGAAGATTACTTAGTCAGTTCCTCCTATATCCTAGAATGGTTTAATGAAATTCACACAATCAAAGTCACTATGCTGAAGCTCACTCGGTCTATCCCTTATAGTCTATAATATCCATGACTCTCTGGAAAACTCACCCAGTCTATCCCCTATAGTCTATAATGTCCATGACTCTCTTGGAAATCTAAATTTTTCTAACCCCTTCAAGTCTATAACAACATGTTGTGATGACCCCAAGCATAATAATGCTATAATAATGCTATGACTCTCTCAGTGCATAATAATTCTATAAGGCCAATGTGAACCTACAGAGCTACTTGGATAACTAATCTACAACATAACAAGCAGTTCAGAGAACAACACTACATCCTACGGTCACGAGGCATGGAAAACAGGTATAACATCCAAAGCCTGAATAATAACAAAAGGTAGTAAATAGAACAAGGCATTGGAAAAACATCCAAACATATAAATTATCCTCATAAATACCCAAATCACCTCTACACAAGAATAAAATTAAGTCTGGAAAACAACAGGGGAAAATAGTAAACAAGCAATACCTTATTAAAGGGTATTGGTAGAAATTGAACATAAAACTCCTAGACATTGAATAAAAAATCACAAACCACCTACCAGAATCTAGGAGATCAATATACTTGAACAATGAGGCTTGAATCTCCATAGAAGGTCATAGTTTAATGAAAACATACAAAACCTCCAAACCACAACAACTTGAGAAAGCGGATGAAATGGTTACCCAAGATCTAGGAGAAGGAATAGATTACCGCTGCGGTTCTAATGTAATCGACAGTGATCGATTCGAATAACAGACAGAGCATCAGGGGACTAGAGAGGTTTTGCGGCTATATGGGTTCTCTTGGAAGAAAACGACCAAGAAGAAGTGATTTCTGTCTGTCAGGTGTGTCCCCAGTCCATTTAATGAAAAAAAGTACACAGCATGTAATTTTGGAGTACGTGGTGTATACTAGGCTTATTTGTACTTCACTTTAAATTTCCTCCACATCAACTCCACATGGTCGTGTGTGCGGCCTAGACATGGCCACACACAGCCTCACATGAAAAAGGAGTACACAGCGTGTAATTTAATTTTTTTTATAAACTTCACTTCCTTAAAAAACTCTATAAAAAGGAAAAACATACTTGAAAAGATGGTCCGGGTTCTTACACCTCCCCTTCGAACTCCCTTTTTTTATTTTGTACATTCATCACCATTTTTGTTTTCCCCCAAGAATTCATTCTGGAAGGGAAAGAAATTACAAACCACTGTGAACATTAATTTTTTGTATTTCCCACATATTGATTCAACTTTTTCAATAAAGAAAAATCTATGCCACTACATTATTCTAACAATAAGAATGGTTTTTGTGGGATTTGGAATAATGATGGTAAATTTGAATACTTTGATAAAATGAAATTCAATTCACAAACTAAATTTCAAACTGAATTCATTTCATTATCCATGAAAACAAAAATATAGGTATCATAATGTTTACAAGAAACTTGACTTAAAATTATTATCATAACTGTATTGTGGACATTGTAACTATAAAATGAGAGCATATCATTTTACATTGAGCACTATGATCATAAACATTGTGAAAACCACTTTTGAAATATATGTATCCTAAAACTGTTGTAATTAAAAAATTTATTGGAAGAAATTAATCATCATAATGTTTATTCTTATTAGAATGAATTGAAACATTCTAGGTAGTTTCTTCCAATAAAACCTTTCAAAATATATAATCATATTCTCATGCATGATAAAGAAGATATCCCACTTCACATATGGAATCAAATTACTGCCAAACTATATTGAAAAACAAAATCTGGCCTAATTCCATACTCTATGAGATAAATTATGTCACCCATGATACCTATCTCTATAACATATACAAATACCTCCATGTGGCATGATAATTATATCTAACATTAACCACACCATTCCTATGATTATTATTGATGTTTCAATAGTTATCCTTTATATCTCATTTCTAGTATGAGGCTTCCACGCCCCTCTATAATTATTCGGATTTTATCATTTACTACCTCCTGAAATTCTAGTAGAAACATCCCCCATATTCTAAGAAACATAAACTAAAATGGTGTTTGTCATTCTAGAAAGATAGTTGTTTGGAACGAGGACTCTTCTTATATCTATTCGTGAATGTTTCAAAAAACTCATATACCACACAATATCGTAAAAAATTTCTCTACAGTATTCCATCCAACCTGTGATTTGATTGCGGGATACTTGTTCTAAATTCATCACATAACTCGAGAACAAATTTATTTCTCACATCAAGGGGGATTGGTACTGTCTTTTATTTCTCCCAAACATCAATAGAGAAACTCATTTAGTCAACACATCATGACCTTAAAATATGTGAAACTGGAACCATATTATTCTCAATGTGGACATGGTTTAAAAAAATTGTTGCTCTAGAAGCATAATGAAAATTTTCACCACATCCACATGTTATAGGATTTCTTCTTTTGGTTACAGAATTTTATCATTATATATTTTTGAACAACTAGTCCCTTTATTCCCACCTTCGTGAGAGACGTAGATTTACCTAAATATAATATCTTAGGGCCATACACATATCATATTCTAATTCATGCGTTGTTTTGTAACCCCTATCCTACATTGGATCTATTTAGATTTATTAATTCCAAGGAAATGCTATTATAAGGTATAGATGGTCCAAGAAATAAAACATAAAAATATTTTAAATAATAGACGAAGATCCGTTAACTTTATAATACAACCCCATGTCATGTATTAATACCATAAGTTGAATTTATCTTATTATTATGCTATATAACTGTAAACTAGAATCCTCAGTCTATTCAATATGACTAGAAATTGAGAGTATCATTATTCCATGGTATTAGACCTTGAATTAGTATCCATGATGAAATAATTAGGTCCATAAATATTATCTATCCCCATTCCATGTTGTAAGTCAATAAACTAAAGGGATAAATTGAATAATTATGATCTTATGTTGTGTACATCCATTTTCAAAAAATTAAAATTTTAAAATATTCGATCATTTAGTATATGTATCATAAAACACAATGTCCAATCATATACACATATGTCACTAAATATATACCTTTCTAGTCAGATAAGAATAAAAGTAATGTAACCCTTAAATGAGTCACAAATACCTTTTGTGTTAGAAAAATGTTAGGATGGTTCGAAAAATAGTAATACATTCATTCTCTATGTCATTACAAGGACATGGAATGTAGTGAAAACATAAATAGAAATGGTATAATTCATTTATAACCCCCTTTTAGCATCCAAAATAACAAGAATATGAATTCTAGACTAACTGGTTTAGAAAACATGTGATATCCAAACATTATATACCTTGATTCTCAACATATATTGTCCTCCAAAATGAACCATCCTATATGTTTCCCTTTAATATATCAATTTAAATTAACCGAGAAAATTTTATTGACATCCAGGTCATGACACATTAAATTATTCTATCTACATCCTTCTCAGAAGGCTCTTAATTTAAAATAAATAATGACCATCATATGATATTAATCATGTTTTCCTATTAACTTAATAGAGGACATTGAAATATGTTATTCTCATCCACATTTTAAAAATTAAAATAATGAATTATTTTTCCACTCACATGAGATGACATTTTCATTACATATGGTCATGTCACTTACTGCACCACTCATGTCCATATATTGTTTTATAGAAACCAAGGTGAGGTATAAATTGAGGCTTCAACCAAGATATGACTTACACTAATATACTAACACATCCAAATATACCCATTTTTCAATAATTCCTGGATCATTAGACACCATTTTGACATTTCCTCATGTTCATCACCATGTTTAATGTTTTCAATAATTTAGATCCCAACATTCTTCCATCCACTAATAAAATTCTAATTTTAGTTCAGATCCAAATTTGATCACCTCCCATCCTATGATTAGAAATAAAAAGTATATTAATTAGAATTCAAAGGGTATGTGGTTTAAAAAATTCTCTCTAATTGACCATCATTTATATTTCTACACTATAGAATGTGAGATAGTGGAACATTCATTTGTAAAATGAAAATAAATCATCCTTATTCTACACCTCAATCCTAATAACATTCCATATAATGGATGTATCTATTTTTATCCTCTATATTTCCCTTTTTAGGTACTGTCTGAAAGTCACATCATTACCTCACTAATTCCCTTATGTAAGTTGGTAAATAATGTCAACATTGTATTGTCACACTCTAAAACAAATGTTTTCATGGATTAAAAAATCCTTGTTGTTAATAATCTATTCCTATTGTAATGGTTTAACCAAATTCAAATACTCTAATGTATTAAACTGAAATTTTATTTATGTTTTTTTTCTCATCCTAATCATGACTCACATAGTCTTTGTGGTTTATATATGGTTGTCTTGTTGATGTGATTGAGATTCTAGAGAATATATGCATAGGGAAACCTGAAAAAACACTTTTATTACATTAATTGGGTAGGATAATTCCATAGGATATAGCCTATAAATTATCCCTATGAGAATAATAATATGAATCCACATAGGTATCAGCCTTGTGTGTTTAGTGGTATAACTCATGAAGCCTATATTAAAAAGCATCTAGGTTTTGTTACTACCTAGAATGATTTTTTTCCTCCTCCCCACCAGTGGAGAAGAACCCTTCTACCTACATATAATCCTAACACAATTTGAAACATTCCTAAAATTACAAGGATGCATCCCACATTTTCTCATTCTCGATTTCAGGGAATCATTCCATTAAATTGATGATGATCTTCACTTTTGTGTTGATGGTTTATTTTTTATTGAATAGTAAATGCCCTGGAAGAGAAATATTTTTTTGACACTTATAGTTCCTTGATACATTCAAATTTCACATCATACCCAATGGAATTAAAATGCATCCATTCATCATGGACCTTATTATCACGGTATTCGTGGGTAATCATGTTAAGGGTGCAATAATCTACACCAAAAATCATCACTTTCCACATCCAATAGTGGAAATATCTATCGTAGAATATTAAGTCAACCTATTATGCGTGAGTGGTAAATTTCCCAATATTTTTACTTTACTTGTGATATTAGATTTTGATCTCTTTAGAGCCTTGAAAATCTAAGGACTCCATGTCCTCAGGTGTCATATATTTATACTCAAGGAAAGATGAATGGACTTAGGTAGTGATTTCTTGCCGAGTAATCATCTCAAATGTGGAGGGTTCTATGTCATGGGGAGGACAACATTGGTTATACTTTTATTTAGAGGAAATTTAAACATAATACCTATATATTTTCCCTTTATTAGGGGTGTTTATAATTGAAATGGATTTAATTGACAGGATCGCCGCTAGCTTTCCCTGGATTGATGGCTCCCTACGGGCTAGTTCGACCACTAGAAAAAGTATATACACTCTTCTATGAACACTTAACTATTAAGGGTGATATTCGAAAAACAGAATTATATATGAGAATGATATATTCATATTAACCAATAATATATATATATATAAGTCACAAAAAAAATAATCTTATGTGATGTGAGTTTTTGGACAACACTATTGTTCAGGGCCTCAACTGGGAGGTTAACCATTGAAGAGCAAATTGTATAAGTAGTAACCTCCATAGTTGTTGGAGGATCCATCGAACTCACATAAAAATAAAAATAAAATGAAAAAAATATAGTTATTAAAGATATAATGGAAAATTATCAAGTTATTTATGTGAATCAATATATATAGGATTTTGGGTCCTTATTTGATAAGGATTGTGGTCAATGATTATCTTCCACCTAAGGGGACATACCTTCCAGACAATGTGATACATTGATAGAATTATATTAAAATACCCATATAGATTTTTAATTGGAGAAAACAATGAATATATTAATCTCTAATATCCTCTATCAGAAACTCTCCCATTGGAGCATCAAGATTTTACTCTAAGGTGGGTTCCCATGTTCAAATTAAGGAACCATCAACACTATCAATTGAGGCCTCATGAAACTCCCCAAAAAAATCCTACATGAGTCAAAATGCAGTCTAATGGTTATAATGGAATTAAATGATAATGTTAATAGTCTGGATAGTGAGAATAAATCTATCTAAGAGGAATATGTTCTTGGTTAAATCATCATACTTATTAGTTACTTCCGCACTATCCTAATTTTGTTTCCTTAGAACCCATGGACTCTTTATGGGAGTACTCTTGTGTCGTAGTGCAGAGATAATACAAATATAGGTATAGAAATTTATTCAATGTTACATCTTTAGTATCCCCTAAAAATAATATCCATATCAATGATGTGGTTATATTTCCCGTGTAACACCCAATTTTTTTTGTGAAAATTTTATTTTTAATTAATTGAATAATTTTAATATTTTTTATTTCATACATCACTTAAAATTGAATATTTTATATTAAAGAAATATGTTTGGTTGAACATATACACAAAACCATGTTAACCATTAATTATATGTATAACCAAGTTAATCATTCAGAACATTTAACTCCAACTTGTCTTGCGCTGCACATAATAAAGACTTGGCATACATTACAAACAACACTACGTTTCTTTGAAAGATAATTTCATAATTATTAAAACTAGATATCAGTCAACTATCCCTTAAACAATGTAAAATTAATATGAATAAAAAACATTAAACTATAATTTAAAATCATTTTATATAAATAAAATATATTTTAGGTAGTGTGTTTATATGTTTAAACATTGTATTTTCTAAAATAATCACTTTTATGTCCATATGTGGAAAAATTTATAATAAATTTTAAAATATTTTATAATTTTATTTACATAAAATATAAATCATTTTATATTTCACATTATCAAAATTATAATAGGGTAAATTTTTGTGTTTTTTTTTGCAATATTGTTTTTTGATAAATACTAAAAATGATGATTTTTAATTCGAAACTATTTTTTCATCTAAGGTACTTATATAGTAAAATTATATTTTAATTTGAATTTATGGTACAATTATATGATTTATACACCAATTATTACTATTTGCTACATTTTATCCAATTTTCATTTATAATTAGATATAAAAACACTACAAAATTTTCAACATATTAACTTTATAAACAGACAGTGTCGTCCTGTTACTGGGACTAATAATAAATTAATTTCTACCACTTCTGTACAAAGAATTTAGAGATATGGGTTAAATATTTTTAATAAGAATAATTTATAATTTATAATAATTTAAACTAATATATTGAATAAAATATTAGTGAATTTGACTTAAATTAATTAAAAATTTTATGAGAAAACATAGCTTAACAAAGTACTAAACCATAAAATTAAGACTCTAGTGATATAGAAACGTGTATAAAAGAAATAATATATCCATATTAAAATATATAATCCTTTATATTGAATTTTTTTCATTATGGTAAAAACATTCCTTTGAAAAAATGCGAGTGGAAATCTCTTTTCCAAAATTTACAATTACGCTACTCCTCCTCCACTATGTAAAGTAACTCCTCCTTCCCACATTCTCAAACATGTAAAACCCTTTTTCTCACCCAAAAAAATATCATATATTATCAACAAAATCATACCATTCATCCTTGGATCATCCCATTATAAATAAATATTTACGAGGAATCCTTATTATGCGAATCAAAAGGGGCTTCCCAAATAAGAGGTAACATACTTCTGCAAAACATTTATATTATTATATTCTACACCATAGAAATTATTCATATTAAATCATTAAATAATTCCATTAAAATCCTATATATACTCATATTTGTTTATATTATGTGTTTTTCATACACATTGACGCACTTCTATGTAATGGGAAATTAACATTCATTTATTATGTAACGCGAATTACTACCTCATGAACTAACGTTGATCCTTTTGAATTTACCGCCTCTCATGTGCAAGAATAAGGATGAAAAATAAAATTTAATATTATTAATATATATATGTTATTTTTGAGGTATTCACACTTCTATAATTTTTTACCTTATCAATACCTCAATGAATTCCATATTGTGGATATAAGATATCTCCGTATGTTGATGTGTGGACTAATGCATCCTCAAAGTGAAGTGATTCATTCAAAAATTACATGGAAAATTTTAATTATTTTTTTTGTAAAAAATGTTATATATATAAAATTATAATTCTACGTTAAAGAAGATATATATATTTACATATATTTGATTTTATTTCATTATATCTACATGATAGATAAGCCGAAATATTTTCAATACAATTGTACGACCTACCAAATCCTCGAACGATGTATTTTATTTTATATATAATTATAAATACATTTATACAAATATTTATTATATTTATTTAATATTTTACATTTTTATGTTTTTTAATCATGATCTAAGTATGATTATCAAAAATAATAAGCAAAATCATATTCGAAAAACAAGGAGGATATTTCCTAATGAAAAACATATATATAGAATTATTAATAATTGGGTGATAAAAAGTCATAAATAAATAATATACGGTATTAGATATAAAAATATGGGTCATTATGAGATGTAAAATTAACTTATTTTTTTTCATACGGTAGTCTTGTACAAGAACAATAGGATTCATGACATTAGGTAAGTGAATTTCATCTCACTTTTTTATTTTTGTGAGATACACATCTTATTCAAAAATCATATATACATTTTTCTGTGTATACTTCTCGTGGTAGTATTATATTATTTTTATAATAAATTTATTAGGTATTAGAAAATACATTTGATGATTTTTCTTTCATGTTTTTTATGTTTATAATGATACATAATTAGTAGTGTAACTTTTTATCATTATGGCTTCACGAAGACATATGCCTTGTTATGCACATATTGTTTTCACCTAATGTGTATATACTTCCTTTGAAATGATATATCATGAATATAACTATTTTAATTATTTTGAATGATTTGTATAATATTATTTTTTCCATTCTATTATTATTCAATTTTACCAAATTTTTAACAGTTTGTAGCTCCAAATATGTAATTTATCGAGATTGTTTATTATTATGATACCAATGATGAACAATTATGATACATATCTCATGAACTCTAATTAATTTTAATAACCTATAGTTATACATGTTATATCATTTTAATTGTATAATTTTTTCATTGCATGGAACATAATATTACCCAGAATGTGATTTTAAGACTATCTTAAATTAACCATACCTTCATTCGAATAACATGGCACCTTAAAATAGGTTTTATAATAAGGTTTACAGAAATATTATATTATCATAATATCAAATTTAAATGAAAATTATTACAATTATTTTATGTTTTTTTAAATGGGTTTTAAAAAAATCTAAATTTCATTTTATAGTAATTTCACTATTATAAATATTTTTGGATGATAAAGGAATGTTCAACATGTATATGATTACTTTTCTTCATGAGGGTTATTTTATTGAATTTTTTTTTAAATATTATTAAAATTCTATTTATTAATGTAGGTTTCAATGAAAATGGTTATCATAAAAAATATATTTTCTTAAATTATTTGAACTGATTTTCATAGATTCGTTATATGTTCTAAATGTTCATAAAAAGAAATAGTTTAAAAATGTTTTCAATGATTTCATTATAAATTTTGAATTCTTTTTTAATGGATCATCTTTTGAAAAAATTCGTAAATCATCCTATGTATGTTCTCAAGATTATTTTCATGAAAATTATTTTCAAATGTTTTTTTTAAAATAATTTTCCAATGATGAAAAGATATTTTCTAGAAGATATTTTTTTAATTGATATTTCAACATAAGATACCATATATGATAACATTTATTAGTGTTAATCCTTACTTTATGGTTAATTATCCAAATATTCAAATGATATTATTTATCTTTATAGTTTATTTTTACTGTCATGTTGTTTATGAAAACCCAATTTTCATTCACAGGTAATATGTTTATAAAACTTTATTATCTCAAATATGTTATACGAAGATATTTTTTTTGATACAAACTTCCTTTAATAGGGTATTCATGGATTAAGTTATTATAAAACCTATATATTGTTCATAGGCACTTATACTATTAAATCCTTATGATACAGAATTCATTTCAAGGGTCATGTTAAGATATTTATTAGACCCATATATTTTTATGGGGAAAGATATGGTGAATATTTTTTTATCATGTGGAAATTGTTTTTTTTTTGAGTTTATTATGTGATAAAGGGTACCTATATTTCCATAAAATTAAAATGGTAATAATAATTGATTTATAAGTTCAAAGAGAACACAAAAGGGCATCCAAATCCCAAAACAACAGTGTATATAAGAGGGCATCCCAAACTAGAAAAAAGAGGTCACACATAAGGTAATCCTAGTCCCGATTAAAGGGGGTAAATGTGAGGGAACCAGAAGCATAAAGTAGGTATATGGGTGATTTTCCAAATCCTAACATGTTTTGGAGGTCTTGGTGTGAATCATTGATATATGGTTTTTAATTTCTTATTTGTATGCCATAAATTATATGTCAGGGTATTATGTTATTATCTCAAATATTATTCTCTTTCATAATATATGATTCATTTCAAAATTACTATAAATACTTATTCCATGAATCATGATTATGATATTTGATATGCAGGGTATCAATTTTTATAGATCATTATCATATTCTGATACACTTATTCTTAGGGTATTGCTTACATACATTTTTTTATCCTTTTTGATAATCTGGGATAACCCATTTTTATGTTTTCATTCCTCGGTTTTGAAGATATGTAGTATATATGTTTTTTTTGTGAACTATTTGAGTCATTAGTCTCCTATTGGGAGACAATGTAGATCACATATATACTAGTGTTTTTGATTCCTTATTTCCAAATGAACTAGAAAAATATGGTCTTTGGGCGACTATTTGTTTAATTATTTAATTATCATAAAATTGTAATGTAATGTAAATTTATTTATTGAGAGTGTAATTATAGTCATTCCAACTCTACGTTGAAGGAGAATCCATGTCATCCATGTTGGAAGGAAAATCCTTGAAATCAACTCGATTAATGATATGTGAAAGAACATACTCTGGTAGCTCAATCCATCTATGGGTAATCCTTCTCCATAATTGATCTAATTTTTGGGAAAACTAAAATTTTCCCCATTTCTCATCGAACTCATGATTCATGAAATCATTTTATGTTTTACCATATAGAGAATTATCTTCCTCTCGGATCACTAGGACTGATTTTTCACGACATAGTAAATATATTCCTACTCTAGTGGCTTCTTTTGAGGAATCCAAACCCCAAAAATGAATGAATGCAAGATAGGTCCCTTATATCCCATAATGTATACTACATATTGATACATAGAATATTAGTATGACCCATAAATAATATTCATCGTACAACCACGTTAAACATTTGTATTTCCTAGTTGTAATACCATCCTATCCCAGTAATATACACCACACAGAGGTATGATTCTTTCTGATTATGAAACTATTTTTGAGTTGGGCCCATATAGGGGTTGGTTTGGGATATCTTGATGGTTTCAATGGAACATATACAAATTGACACCGTCTATATATGACAAAGTATGTTGTTATTCCTCTAATTAGAAATTATCATGTATACTTGAATCATTATATTTTGGAGGCACTTTAACTGCATCGAAAACCTAGATGTGGTTTATAGTTCATATTTGTATTTTTCACTGCTATATGAAATTGAATCCCCATCACGAAATTGTAGTAGGTATTTACACTTCTCTAGAATCCAATACTAATTTTTAAATCTCACCCGTTAAGGATGGTAAAGGCATACTATTGATTTTCACAATGGTTTTAATGTTACATTACAACCCATGTACTCTGATGGTCACAATAAAAAAACCCATAAATGATGATTATGGATTTTTAATACCAGTTCATAGTGTTCTATAGGATTTTGGAAACTCAAACCATTTGAAATAAACTATAACATGTCCTTGTAAGAATTAGAACATGCTATATATACACCTATGAATATCCCACATTCTATGATGTCACAAATTTTTTAGATATTAGACAACATGGGTACACCATGTTGACATTAGTCAAAAATTACATAATTATCTATATCCCTAGAATACATATCCACTAGACCATACGGTCACCCAAAAATGTATTTAACCACCCACTCAATAAGGTGACACATAATGCATCATATTTGGCATAGGGATGCTTTTACATCATGTTATATGACTATTCCTAGCATGTTCCCTCCCTCAATATAATCTAATAAGGCCATCACCACTTCATGTATCATGTGTCATGGAAGTATTTCAGCATCCAAAAATTCATTTCAGAAGTCACATTAACGAATAGACCCTTCAATTTCTTGATTTCTATGTCTTAGTGTAAAGGGTGTGGTGTTTCAAAACAATTCATAGATATTCTATTAATATCTTTATCACAACCAATGTCTGACCCTTTCCTCGTGGTGTATTTGGGTATATGAAGATGATTTCATAATTAAACAATTTTTTGTGGATCTATCCAATTAAGTGAATCCTATTGACTGATCCAGACATCCCCAAGACAAAGGTGGAAGGTTTCCACATATGGGGGCCATTGGATAATGATCTTTGGAAACCATATCCAATGATGATAGATTTGAATCTAGAACATATAAACTTCTTTATATAACCCCCAATGTTGCATCACAACCCAAATTTATTATTTAATAAGCATATATTTACATATTCAACCAATATTCTATAAATTTCCATTATTATTTCAATTTATTGTCTTCAGACCATCCCTAAAAAAAATTTGAACGATTTCATGGATGATTATTATGTGATGGGGGTGGGGATTCATCATTCGTATGATAGTCCCCAATGATGGACATATTTTTTCTTATCTTTGCATAGACAATGATGTCTTTATGAACATAAGAAGGTTGGCTAGAACTAACTGTGTTCCACCTGTTGAGATCATTGTTACTAGAGATTCAAATCCTCAATGTATTGACCTCCATAATATGGACAACCACATCATCTTGTTATAATATTCTGAAGGGTAAATCACATAATTTTGGAATCCACATATATTCCCCTATCCTCATGAAAATATAAATTTTATGATGACATGTAGTAGAATAATGGTTCTAGTTCATGAAAATTACTATTTTTAATAAATGTAATTGCATGAATGTCCTTGCATGTGGGATTACGAGTTCGTGTAAGTGATTTGAAATAAATGAAAGAAAAAATTGTTTTCACGTAAATGTATTAGAAAATAATTCCACGATTCCCATTGAATATTTACTAGTTTATCAACCTCAGTGTCAACTAATCAACCATTTCCTTATTCTCTTTTTGTATGTAAATTTTTTGTGTAAATTTTGGGAGATATTAGAGAACCATTGAGATGTTTTTATGGATTTTATAAATGATTATGTATGGTGAACGGATTCCAAAATCTAAGATAAACCTATATGAAAAGGTAAAATTTTAGGCAAGGGTTAAAGAAAATTTTCACTTGCGACACACTATTTTTTCAAACCATGCTGAAGAATTAGGGAATCCATGCTTTGTTGGAAAGTGGTATTCTGAACAACTGACCCACTATTTGAAAACTAAGTGCACTAGCCTTATGAGGTACATCATTAATGTAGTTCATAGCACATTTTTATCACAATTATTGTCTAACCATTCGACTAACCGTTATTGAGTACAATGTGAGATCCTAAATTTGTGGATCTCACATGTTCTGGTCTCCAACTCACTTGTTTTCCTCCTTTTCATCTCTAACTCTATATTAAATTTTCTCATTGAATGATATATCTTCTGCCATTGATCTATAGGTGATCCAATGTATTCACTTAGTGATTTTAGGTGAATTATGATGGTATGTGATTGTTTTTGTTTGTTCAATTTGTGTTATCTTACATCCACTTTAATATATATCTCTGTTTCATTGATATCCATTCATTTTTTATAAATATAAGATATCCAATTCCATATATGATTATATTTTATCTTCTTGATGATAAGAGAATAGATCTATGATGAATATTTGGCGATTCATCCGAGTTTCAAGAACGTTTTCACAATGATTTACATTTTGGTTAAAAAAATTGAGGTATGATTCCTCACTATGGTCTCCTCAATTTAGAATATTCTAGTTTGATTTCAAATGGGAAATTTTTTTTTTGAAATGGAATTAGATTTTTTTGTGAAATTATTGTTTTAAAACCACATCAATGATAGTTTGTATAAATGTGGATATTTTTGGTTTTGTAGAATCTTATATGTTTTATTGATGATATAATGTTGATTTTAAGATGATAATTTTTATTGAATTTTAGTAAATGGTTTAATCAAAAAAATCAGTAAAATGGTGTTTTTATTGAAATTAATTGGGATAAAATATCTGAAATAGTTTGTTTCTGTGGTTTTAAATCAAAGAACAATTTTATTTAAAATTATTAAATGGTTATTTTGACTGTGGTTCTTGGCATAATGGTTATGTCTAATGTTGTGAATTTAGGATGGATAATTGTAATGATTCCCCCCATCATTATTGTCATGTAAAATGATCAGGTCTCTCCCGCCATAAAAATAGTTCAGTAGATGATAATTTGTGGAAGGATAACTCACCAATTACGAGTATAGAAAGCTATAGGTTTTTTTCATTGTTGAATGTGTTGACAATTAAAATTGAAATGTTATCCCAAAATAGAATTTTGAAAAATATTTTAGAACATCATTTTCATTTCCAGTAATTTAATTTTGTTTCTGTGAAAACTATTAATATTGAAATTGTATATATATATATATATACACTATATATAGAAATTAATTTAAATAAACAAGTTTGTATAATTGTTCTAAAATTTTTTATCATATTAGAGTGAATATGGAAGCCATTAGGGTAAAATATACTATGATTTAGTACTCACCACTACATTGGAATATTGTTGATATTATAGATATTTTTCATCGAAATATGATAAAATTTAATGTATAAATATTCTGTACTATTTTTAATTATTACATTGGAAATTTTCAGGAGTATGGAGATTGATGGATATTTATATCTTTGTGGGAGTCTGTGTGTCTTGTCCATTATGTTGTTCATTGTTTACCATGATATTCTCAATACTACTTCTATGGTACTCTTGATTTTTGGTATTTACGTTAATGGTTTTTCCTTGACAAGTTTTATATTTGTTATCATGCATCAGGTCATATTTGAAATTAGGTTTGTTTGTTTGGTTGTTTTCATAGAAAAATAATCCCCCACTTTTTAATGATTCCCATAATATTTATTCAAACCGTTTTCATCATGGATTTATCTCTTAAGGGCATGTAAGGTTCCACTACCTACTCTCACTAATGAGAAGAAGACAAATGTTAAAAATTGAATATTCTTTTTTGTTACCTACTTAAGCTATGGCAATTATTTACGTTGTTCATGGGGTTTAAATTAATTCTATACAATTACAAATGTTAGGTTGGTAGAAATGAGTATCATTTTTAGGGCTCAAAATGTGGATCATAAAAATAAGAAACCAAATTTTATATGTTGAACTTCAATTTATGAGAGAGTTAGGTAGATAACTGTTTTAAAGGAACTTATTGAAATTGAAATTTCATTATAATGCATTTTTCTATGATACGAGCATGACATGATTTATATAAATTAATTCCCAATAGGTGTGGATATTTAATTTTGAGTAATGATTTGGACAAATAAGTTGGTTTTTGAATGATGCTAATGATAATTTATAATACATCAATTTTCAAAAGATAATGTTTTTTTATTTTGAATATGGTTTTATTTTCATAATAGTGTTGAGATTTCCCAAATATGTTTGACAATAAGAAATTAATTATTTCAAAAAATAATTATATGATAATTAGGATGTGATAGAATTTTATTGTTATGACTTCAGTTGATAGAGATTGGGTTTAATGGTCTTTTGTGTTTTTATAGAAAATGACACCAAGTAGGCATCATATATACCAATAGGAAGAATATACTAAGAAAGTTGTTACCAATAATCTATAATTGAAGGAAAAACTACTTTAGACTACAGTCCAATATTTTGATGATGTAAATATGGGAAACTAGAGGGATGGGGAATGGAATATGGGACATTCAGTGAAGTTATCAAAAAATCATCCAATCTATCTAGGTGATTAAGAATATGATTTATAAAATGTGTGGCTATATATGGCAAATCAAATCTATGATTTTATCAGCCCACAGACATATATCATTGTTAAACACATGAAATATATATTATAGAAAATCATTCATGATAGTGGTGGGATTTAGTAGTCCATGCTAAATTGGACAAAGGCTCAGTATAAGAGGATTTGGATGAAATTTTCATCAAAAACTTCTATATTCTCATATTTATAATTCAATGAATAACATATTAATTCTCCTTTAAGTAGGAAAATAATTTTTACATAGAGTATATGGATAAATTCATGAATTTAATCCACTTTCCACTTGAATATTGTACCACAACATCATTGGATGAAGTATTATTTGAATGGGATAAGGATTGGTATTTGTTCTATGACTGATGTTCTCTGTATAAAAAATTATATAGAAATGGTCAATAGTGAAATGATAGTAGAAAGGAAAATCTAATGATATATAGATTTTTGTATCATGTTAATACATATGAGAAAAGTTGTACCTCTAATGCTACAAGAAGGAATAATATTGACATCTATTTCTAGGTTGGGAGCATGAATCAATATCAAATGGCTGTATTTGTGAGTCTTCATCAAAGAACAAAGTGGAAACCTAGATATTTTAAATGTGGTTCATTTGACCTCATGAAGTGACATTTTATGATTACACGTAGAGTATAAAATTATTATTTTCAAAAGGGGAATCTTTGGATTTATTTTTTGAATTGCTCCGAGGTCGATTGTTCAGAACACTTCTCATGTTCCTCATCAATCATATGCTTTAAATGGGCGAGGTTAGTAGAATCAGTCTCATCAATAGAATAGAGACAGATATTATGATTCGTAGAATATCATGACTCTTAACAAAGGAAAATATCAATTTGGAACAAAGAATAATGTATGGTGAGAATGAAATTATATGGGGATGTTTTTTTTATGGTGGATGATCAGTCTAGACCATTAAAATTGAGAGGTATGATTCTTTTGAATTGTACTATTCATGTAGGGTTTTTGAAAAAAGAGAATCACATTAATTTTTTCATCTCATGTTATTAAACTGATATGTTCACTATTGATATGATGTCTTCTATGAAATAATACCAAACTATTCATGGGAAAAGATAATGTCGATCCTTTTTCTATTGAACATGTTTTATAACTATTGATGGAGCTGAGTTAAAAATGGATTTCCCTATGATTGATTTGGATGATTATAAAATAATCATGGATATGGATTTTTTGATATCATACAATGCTAAAATCACCTGTTATACTAGAAAAGTTTGTCTTTCTAACTAATGATGGCATAGATCATATCATTTGAGTAGACCTGAATGTAATAGATTGTGAAACATTCTTCCTAGAACTATATATATGAGTTATGTCATACCAAATGGTAGTTTTAACCATGGAATCAATGTAAGAGGTCAAGGATTTTGTTTTTCCAGTAGTGGTTGACAAATTTAATGATGATTTTTCCAATTATTTCTCAGGGTAACAGCCTATATGGGAAGTGGAGTTTATGATTTATCTCTTACTAGGGAAAAATAAAATTTTATTTCCACATTATATGATATAAAATACATAATTAAAAAAAATTAAATTAAATTAAGATGGATGGGAAGAAAAGATTTTATTTACCCAAGTACGTCTCTATTGTTAATAGTTGTTTTGTTTGTCAAAAAGGAAGATGAAAATATTCAGTTTTGTGTGTATTATCATAAACATAACCATGTATTCAAAAATAAAATGTATTCACGTCCATTCAGGGATGATATGTTCAATTAATTTTAAAGTTTTCACTAGTTTTTATAAATTGAATTGTAATATTGATATCACCAATCGCATGTGTGAAAAGATGATATTGAAAAATATACTTTCAAAAGTTGATAGGAACATATTGAAAATGTGGAAATTCCTTTGGGTAATAAAAATCAACCAATAGACTTTATGGTATTTAAAAATCTGATATTTTTGTTATATCTGGATTCTTACATGTTGGTGTTTATAGATGATGTAATGGTGTATTCTAGGACAACATCTAAGTGTGGAAAACACATGGACACTATTTTTAGAATATTAAATGACCATTTATCTATATTCCGAATTCCAATAGAAATATTTTTATACTAGAGGTTTTATTAATTGGAAATGTAGTCTATGAAAATTCTGATTTTATAGATCCAGAATAGATTGCGGATGTATCTATTAGTAACCACCAAAGACAATATTTGAGACACTTAGTTTTCCCATATTATCTCATTATTGGTGATTATTTTTTAATCTTATATCATGAATCTCATCACCAAATTAAGCGTTGATAAATAATAATGTTCCATTCTAATGTGATGAAAAATATTATTAATATTTTCAATAGCTAAAGGTTCACCTTACATCTGAACAAATCATTATTTTTCTCGAATCAAGAAAATGGTAAATGGTGTATTGGGATTACTTGGGATCTATGTTGGGATGCGTTATCATTCACGAAGATCATGTTTTGGAATATGGATCAAGGTAGTTATGAGTTCATGAGAGGAACTATGCAACATTTTATTCGGAGTCAGCTTCTCATGTCCATGCGTTGAAGACATCGCATCATTACTTTTTTGTGGATAAATTTACTGTGTTTATAGACCATAAGGGAATGAATCATGTCTCATCACATAGTAAACTTATTAAAAGAGAAATAATATTGGTAGATAATCTCCCAATGTTTTTATTAGAATTTATACAAATATTAGGGAATGAAAATTCAGTAGCATATACATTATGAATAATGTCATGTGATCGGTTGGAAAAAAAAACATCAGATGATTGGAAGTTGATGTTCATCCAAGGAACATGATCTCAGAATGTGAATAGTAAAGTGAAGTTTCATTATTATTTACTATTATATTTTATCCTTATTGACCAACATGGTTATAGTGAAATTGATGTCTGGTGTAGAATGTGCGGATATGATGTCAAAAATCAAATATATGGAGATCATTGATTGATGGAACCTAGAAGATAGTTCACCGTTGTAGTTTTGAAATTAGATGGTCAAACCTATGGATTTTTAGGAACAAAATATTTTTAATTACCATCATTTGATATGGGGTATTCATCAATGAATACAAAAATAGTATAATCAATTGAAATCATAGTTCACAAGGAACAATTTGAAAAAAAATGTTTCTATGTTTATGTGGAGATGCATAACATGTCCGCATGTTCTGGAATATAATTTGTTATCAACTGGTATGTTATTGTATTTACCTACCGTAGTGTAGTAAGGAGAGCATATAGCAATAGTTTGTGTAATAGGTCTCCCTAGAATTTTCTGGAAACACAGTGCCATATATGAGGTTCCATATCATTACACAAAGTCATCTAATTTCATTCCAATTATTTAATGTCATATGTTGGAGGACATATAAAAACATCTATATTATATATATGGTAAAGAGGCATGGCATACCAGTTTTTATAATGTCATATTTTGATCTTTGGATTACTTATATTTTATGTAAATACTTATAGAAATCAACTGGGACAAAGTTGACTACATGTATGATGTATAATCCATATATAGATGGGAAATATAAAATGATGATATAGACATTAGAAGATCTGGTGAATTCAGGGGTAATGTGTTTTGGTGGTCCGTTTGATGAGCATGTATAATTATTGGAGTACTTATATAATAAAATTTATTATTCCTCTATAGAAAAGTGTCCATATGAAGAATTGTATTGGTTTTCATGATAGTCTCCACATGTTTTGGTGGAAATAGGTTAGAATTCACTAGTTTGGATGTGCCTTGCCTATGAAACAACACAGAAGATTAATTTGAACTAGAAAAGAAAAAATAAATCAAAAAGATTTGTAAAAAATCATATGTGTATTATCATCAATTACCATTTTTGTCTGAGGTGGAAATCATGTGTTCTTGATAAAATCCCCATTACATAGGAAAGAACATTTTGGGAATTATGGAATGTTATCTATTCAATACGTAGGCCTGTTAGATATTCTATAATGATTTGGGGATGTTCAATATCACATGAAATTTCCACAACTGTTCATTGTTTTGTATATTGTGTTCGATGTATCTTAGTAGATAATTTATTAGCCCGATCTTGACCATAAGATTCAATTGGATCCTGCTGAACTAGAGCTAGATTAATTTTTGGTATATATTCTGATGCATATTTTGAATAAGAAATATAATGTATTCCATATAAAAATATCATCCTACTAATTTTTTTGTGGAAACATGGTATGGAAGGGAGAATGTAGAACCCCCATTTTCCAGTATGTAACCCTTTTTTATGCTCTCTATATATTTATAGTTTGAGGTCGATTTTTGGGAGATATTGGAGAACATTTGATATATTTTGGGGGATTTTATAATGGTTAATAGTTGTTACATGGGTTGGGAAACCCATGAAACACCTACTAGAATTGGTGTACAATGAGATATGGGCTAAAGGGATGGTGCATGCGAGGTGTACAACATGTAAATATAGTACGGGAGCCTAGAGGAGCCATGTGATGTTGGATAGAGGAATTTGGAATGACTGGAGAAAGGTTTAGAAACCATGTGATCCAACCTTGTGAATTGAACACATATGTAAGTGGCTTGTGCATGATCAACATATAGATTTTCTATCCCTGATACACACCATGAATGTGATAAAAGTGATGTAATAAATTTTTTTATCGCACACATTTCAGACTCTAACTCACTATTTTTCTTCATATATTTCCATTACTCAAAATTACTTCTTCCAAAATGCTGTGTAAGATTCTCTCACTGGTCCTGAGGAAATAAGAAGGATTCTCTTATATATTTTATGCTAGATTCTTGTTTTATGTTATTGTTCATTGTGTTTTATCTTAGATCTACTTCTCTATATCTCTTTATTAATTAGATATATGGAATCTATTGATATATATAAGTTATTGGATGAAAGATATAATTATATTTTGTCTTATTGATGATAGGTGTACACATATTAAGTGGGGTTTAAGATATTCAACCTATTTTCAAAAACATTTCATGTCGATTTCCATTTTCACCAATTAATCCATTGTATGTGGACTCAATATAAAATAATTATCTTGAATATGAATTATTTATTAAAAATTGATTTTTTTTTGAAATGTATTATTAATGTCCTCTGATTTTTTTTGAAATCCAACTTGATTGATTCTTTTTGGAAACATGGAATGTTGGTGTATTGTAGAATGTTTTTATTGTTGTTAAAATGTTGATTTTAAAATGTAGATATTTATAAAATTTTGGTATATGTTTTAATTGAAATAATTTCAACATATTTTTGGATTTTTAAATTAATTGGGATAGAAAATTTGTAATAGATAGTTTGGAAGTTTATCGAGAAATTAATGTTTATATTGAAATACATGAAATGATAGTTTTGGAATTGGTATATGGAATAATGGAAGAATGTGTTAATTTATATTTAGTATGGATCAGGGTAAGCATTCATCCCTATAATTAGTGATAAGGATAATGTTCATGGTTTTACCTATAAAAATGGATTACTAAATTATGACTTAGTGATAGAGTTGACCAACCACTCATGAGTATATGATGGTATAGATTTTTGGGAATGTTTATATGTGTGGATATGTGAAATAGAATGTTTGTGCCCAACTAGAATATGAGAATTTATTTTAGACTATTTTTTGTTTCATTCCTTATAATTTTATGTAGTTTTGAAAAAACGGTTAATATAGAAAGGGGTTATATTTTGATATAAATTATTTTTATAAATAGATATATTTAAAATAATAAGTTTAATTGATTAAATTTTTTTAAGTCGTCACATTAGTTGGGAAGTCATTGGGGAAAATATACTATGTTTTAGTACTTAAACCTACATTGTCACATTCTACATTTTATGAATATATTTCAACATTATAATAGAAAAGGTAATGTGTCACACATATTTTGTGATGTTTGGTAATACTTGAGTAGTTTTGGGGATAATTGAGATCATTGGAGCATTGGTGATTTGTGACAGTCTTTGGGTATTTTCAGTTATGTAATATTCTATTTACCTTAATGTGTTGATGATGTACTCTTCATTAAATAATATTTTGTATTAATATAAAGGGTTTAAATAGGAGTTGTTTCAACTTGGATATCAATAAACATGTAGTTATTCTCTTAAGTTGTAATTTGTTTGTTGTTTTCTTTGCAAGGAAAAATATCCCCCCAAATTTTAATGAATTCCTTAGATTTTTTTTGAGCAATTATCATAGTTTCGATGTAACATAGTTACAAGTAATGTTTTTCCCCCTTATCAATCTAAGGATATAAGTTGTCTATTACAACTAGTAGTAGAAACTCTTGGTTTTACTGTATGCATAGTTTTCTTGTGTGGACTAGACTAATTTTTTCTTCAACAAGACATAAAATAATTGAAAAGAACGTCTTTCCATGGAACATTACCTTATACATCCTCTACCACTAAAATTTATAGGGGTGGGAAGTGGGGTGGTTCGAAAAATGTTACTTATATCCTAAAAGATGTGTTATTTTCAAAATAAGGGAATGAAAATGTTTGAGGGACCATTCACAGAATAGGGGAATGAATGAGAACAATTTGTTTCTACTTTTTTATAACCTCTATAGTTGAATTATTTTAAAAAATATTCATGGAATACCTCAAACTAGCCACAAATTACCTTATCTTGTGTTTTATATCTTCTGACACAACTTCATCTTTGTACAATGTGGTTTGACACAAGAAGAGGTCCCATTGTGGATACCATATATTTGCATGACCACATTTGTAATTATTTCTCATTCCCCCTATAATTCATTATATTTCATTATATATATAGCTTATGTATTTCAAAACTCAACATGTGTTCCGATATATAAAGTTTCAACCAAATACGGATGCATCCCCAATCAAATGCAACTTTCTTCCAAACAAAATATTGTAATAGTTAATTGATCATGTTCTGCAATCCCACTCATACTTGGTTCCCATCAATATAAACTACTCCATTTAATTGTAAAATCAACCCTCATGATTGGAACCATTACTAAAATCAATAAATGGGAAGCCTCATAACATATTTCTTTTATGCATTTACACCCTAAGATTAGGACCACCACATGTCACGTCACCAATGTAGTTTATTGATATTTTTACATCAGAATGAACCTGTCTAATATACTTGTAATCCAATAATGTGGAATCATCATGGTAGAAAAAATAATACTCTAAGAGAGGATTTTTTCCATGTACTTATATTTTTATTGTAAATGGTCTACCTTTTTATTAATCCCTATCTGAATCTGAGATATACGAATATAAATAGCATAGTATAAGAACATTGTTTCCAGATGTAAAATTGCAAAGAAACAAAATAATAACATGATGATAAATAATAGAAAACAATGTTTGATGAATGTAGGATTACCCATATATAAATAATATTGGATTATACCTTACAATATGGGTAGCTTCTACATATTACACCTACACAACCCTATTTTTCAGTCATTCCATTATAGAAGAATCCCTCCCAAATAACATCAAAATCTATTTAATCATCTTATCACATCTCATAATACTATTTATATAATAAACTTCAGTTTTGATCTATGTATCCTAAAAGTGAATGTTTTAAATCCTCCATAAGTGTTTACCCCATTACCCAAATCAGCCATTAAATATTTCTATCTCAACCTAGGTGAAGAAAACATAAAGGCGAGACTCTTTCCCATTGGAAAAACTCAAAATAAATATCTAATCATAGGATCTCCATTGATATTTGTCCTTTATATAAGATATTAACACCTAAAAATACCTGTATATGATTACTTAACATTAGAAACATCCTTAGAAGATGTTATACACATGTTCTTATCCTCACAATGCAATATAACCAGGACAATGTCTACATAAGTACCTAAAACCATGACTCCACCTGGTGTATTTGAATATATTCCTCATTTGGAAAACAACATATTTCAATGGAAACAAGTCTTTGATTCCATACATATAATGATCTTGTACTAAAATCCATAAATATTACATCACATTCTCAAAATACTTAAAACATTACTATATCAAACCCCAAAAGACCGTATTTTATTAGATCCTATAGAAATAAGGAATCATAATCAGTGTTACATAAATAAGAAAAATTATCTCCCACTATGTTCTTCACAACTATCACACTTCTTAGACACATCATAATTAATAGATATATTTTTGTTGTGGTGAATGAAACATAAAATTTGTTATCTCAGATGCTCAGTAAGGGTGAAAAATGTAGAAAAGTAGGTACAAACCCGACTATACAGTTATGGGAATGTGATCATAACATTAAAAAAACATACCATGCATATGAAATAGAATAAAAAAATAAATTAATACATATTTTTATTTCATAAGGAATAAATATTATGGAATTAATGATCATAATCCATTAAAGGAAAACCAAGGATTAAAACATTAGATTTTTGGCATACATACGAACTTCAAAAATAATATGTCAAGGCTACATACCTTCTACATAATAATATGTTAGGAATGGGATATGACCCATATAACTTCTTTTTTGGTTAATATCAACATCTTGTGTAACCTCTAAATTTCATTATTGGGCAATAACCCATGGAAATTATTCTATTTTGGCATATGCCACATTCCACGACCCCTATATCATTCTGGCTTGCGATACAACCCATGTACCTTATTGTTGTTTTTTCATAGTCAATAACTTTGGTACCATTTGATCTCATATAAAACCTATCATTTCCCAATTAATTTTATTATTATAGAGTTCCCACACATCACATAATGAAATCATAAAAACATGTTTGAGAAACTATTTTTCATAACATGACCTAAGAAAATAGACGGGATCTATAAATATAAAATCATTACCCATGAAATGAAATTGATATCATTAACATTTAATAACATCATAAACTATGGAATTATATATGCTTCATAATTATTTAATCAATGTATATCAATTTAAATGACGTGAGTGTTAAAAGTATATAGCTCGTGGCAGAGAGGTGGGCGTCATAAACATCATTTAAAAAAACATAGACCATTCAAGAAAGAATATGAATGGAACCATTGAATATTTTCTTATAAGGTTATAGGAAACATCAATAGATGACATAATAGATGTAAAATAGCGTTGGATGATATTTTAAATTTATTTCATGATGAAAATATCCTTTCTTCATTGAAAATAATTTTTAAAACATAAACCCTTTAATAAATGTCCTTAATTGAAAATGAATTGAAAAAATATAAATAACACATGAAAAAAATTGAAAACATTTTCAATTGAAACTTATAAAGATTCATTAAAATATTTTGAAATTAATATTCATTAAAAACATATAAATGAATATATTTATACATTTTGAGAAATACTTTCCTTGAAAAATACATCGAAAACAAATACTGAAATCAATAAAATGTTTTTGAATTACATTTATGTGAAAATTATGTTTTAAAAAATTACTCAAAATTTAATATATTAAAATTTTAATATAAGATTCAACAAAATGATGGTGCATGAATTTGTACATTCTGTACGAGGAAAAAAATAATATTCTTTTTTTTTCACATTAAAATGTACATAAAAAATCATTGTTCAAAAATTGATATGATTATTAATTTGAACATACTGTTAAAAGAAAAAAACAGTATAAATGAATTTAAAATACTATTGAAAATATTAAAATATTCTTTAAATTGTTTTTTAGAAAACCTAGTTTTGAAGGAATGCGTATTTCTGTCCGAAGAGGGAGAAAATTTAAACTATCTTAAAAACTATTTCTTAACTATGTTGTATACCAATGAGTGGAAAATTGATCCAATTAATGATTATATCATGAATAAATAGAAGATATTAAATGAAATGATATTTATGAATATATAGATCTTTATATTCCACGAATTAAATATTAACGTAAACAATCATGAAAAGTGATTACATTATTTCACTAAGCTCTTAGCACATGGTAACATTGAACGAAACTCCCTATATAAGGAAAACAGATTAAATGAAACATAAAAATATCTTGAAAATAAGTATATTCATGATATATATTTAAATGGAATTATATAAACAACATTTAATAATATTTATGCATAACATGGCATGTGTCTCAATAAAGGTAGAATGAGAAAAAAAATTAATTTAGTGATTTTCTAACTTTTAAAACATAATCCATCTGAAAGAAATATCATTAAATGTATATGAAAATAACAATAAAATGAATAATATGAGTCATATAAAAAATTCATGGTCAATATATACACCAAGAGAAATAAAATAGTTGTGATCATGGCATGTATCTCAATGATATAGAATGTGAAATGAAATTACATTACCTTGGGTCATGAATTTTGATGTACTAATTCATACCTTTTCTAAATCAGGTAAATACTTTTTGTTTGCAACAAAATTAATCCCTAGAAAATAATTTTTAAATGGTGAGGATTTCAGTTTTATGATATGGATTTTGATGATATATTTAGTAGACCATGGGTGATCTATAGTGGCTTGAGAGAAGTGGAGAAGTTTGAGGTGATAATTCCTTATTATTATGGGGAAAGACTAACAATCATGTAAAATTTGTGAATGGTAATTCCATCCGTATTTTTCAATTTCAGGTGGATCCAATAAACATAAATTGTTTGTCCAAATGATACATGGTTATATATGTGTCTAGTAAATGGATTTTGGACATGTTTCTAAGTTATTTTTTCCCTTAAAATATAAGGGATAGTCATTAGTAATGATTAATTTTTACCTTAATAAATGTAAATAATTTAAACTACTATCACTAATCAATTTGTTCAAAAACAATGTTTCCATTGCAAGAAATTAAAAATTATTATAATTCAATATATATAATTTGTTTTTTCCAAATTCGCATAAAAAAATTTGGAGAATATAATTTAAATTCAATCCCTCAATTAGTTCGACAATGTGGTGTTTTAACGTAAAAATGTACAAAATGTTTCTATGGGTTTAAATTTAGTTCAAACAAAATTATTCCAATGACATAAATTGGGTTTATAATATGAATATGATCTATTTATAAATTAAAACCAATAAAAATATAATTTATCTTCATTGATAATTAGATGCAAATCCATTTTTGAAATAAAAATATGAATTCTCACAATTTATTAAAAAATAATCTTCATAAAAAAATTTATAATAATTACACAAACATAATTCTTATATTAAAATTTAAATTATGAATTTTATTTGGATATATTAAACCAATAAAAGTTACAAATATTTGATTTAAAAGGAGGATTCTATTATGGGGCAGTAAAAATACCTTAATAAATATATAAATTTTCAAGTATAAAATTTGGATTTTTTTATGATATTTCAATCAAATATATTGTATGAATATCACAAAAATTAGATTTAATATTTAACATATATATTATATTGATATCAATTACTAGTTTTAATTATTTTATTTCATTTGGTTATAACATGATTGTGACTATAAAAATAATAGTATTCTCCATTATAATGAACGGGTTTACATATACATTTATAATTAATTGGTAATATATGAAATCATGTTATATTTATGTGAACTATATTTTTTCATAAATTAGATAATAATATTGATATAAAATAATTTAATATCTTTTTTATATATTATTAATTAAAAAAATTAAATTTTAATAATACCATATTGTTTGGGAGAAGTCAGTCTTACGCATTACACAATCCATCAAGGAATGTAAATCTAGTGTGTAATGTACATTATCTTTAGTGTTCCTTGCAGAAAACATTAAACATTATGTTGCATGTAGTTCTTGATAACATAGTGTTTCCAATAACCCAAAGATCTATATTTATTTAATATAAAATAAAAAAATTTCAGGGTTTAATGAAATGAAAAAATCCAAATAATGTTAAATTAATTTGAAAATTAATAATTTAAACAATCTCGGGGTGTTACATTCAAAACATTTTAAAGTGAATTTCACCTTCATTTTTAATATCGGTTATTAAGGACTTAATAATTATATATTATTTTAATAGAAACACATATCATATGAATTAAAACTAAAAATTCTATTAAAAATAATTATATAACCATAACGTTTACCCAGACTAACACATAAATAGGATTATATATAGTATAATATAGATGTAATGTGAAAATGTGGAAATGGAAGATAAAAATGCCTCACAGGTTCTTGAGGAGAGTGATATTGAACCCATCTAGGATAATGCTAATAGTCAAAAATCCAAAAAATATGTGATAGTCTAAGGGACCATTTGATTCAATGGAAAAAGAAGGTACATTGATAATACTTCTATGTTCAAGATCATTTCCCAATGATTGAATAATATTCGTGAGATGTTATAGTTACTTTATTCCATTCCTTTTTATAATTAAAATCCTATACATTCGTTGTCCCTTGATAGATTTTAACATCATATCTTACCCTTTGAAGTGATGGATAATTATTCATATCTGAGGTACTAATAGATAATGAAATCCATGATAATTTATCCCATCATTCATCATGTATGACTAAATCAAGGAAATCATAATGTGTTATCCAATATTCATTAATTTTCATTTTGTGAGATAATAAATTAATGATAAAAAATATTTGATGTTTAACATAAACATTCAATAAATGGATAACCTTATAACCCTTCTAAAATATAATTCTCTATTTCTTCCATAAATAGGATATTATCTGATTCCAAAAAAAATTATTCGATACATGGGATCATCCTTTCACCTATAGATAATTAAATGTTATTTTATTACTCCACAATCCACGTAGAGAGACATAATCACGCAAAACTCCACTAAAGGATGGAAGATAAGATTATCATAACATTAATACTTTTAAAATCCCATAAGAAATTCTCTTCTATTGTGTTCCATGATAATCATGTTTCACTTAATCCATTCTTTGTTTATTAAATTTTCCTTTTCCCATTTTCATCAGTGGTTTTTGACACTAAAAACCTTTTTTAACCCATGGTTTTGGGCACTTTTTAGAAAAATTTCCAAACACTCCAGAATTGAAACACTGAAGTATGAGATGATCATTTTTTGATGTTTTATAGTTATTCACCTCATTAAATATTTTTTAACAAATACATTGCCATTCGTCCAGTCGATTTCCATCCATTCCACCATAAATTCACTTATTAGTCCCATTAAGACAATTACCTCCATGTTTATTTCACACATAGACCATAAATTTTGTCTCATCTTCTTATCTTAATGGGTTTTATATTTCCATTAAAACTCCTTCCCCCTATTATAGTTAAAACCATGTGATTGATACATAACACCAACCGCCATTTAAAATTTAATTACACAATTCACAATATTTTCATAGATAATGATTTCTCTTATGGACAACTCCCATATATGATTTTGCATTAATTCATTAAATAACCTATAAACATTGAAAACTTGTGGGATGATAATTCTAGAAACATACCTCAAAAGTCATAAGAAATTTTCCTCATTGGGACTGATAGATTCATTTTACTTTTAAATTACCATAAGGAACTCATTTCACATATAATTTTGTTGTACATGAGGAATGTACTTATAGATGAATATGTTCTTGAATTCTTCCCAATCCATGGATAAAATTACATCTTTCTACATTGTTTTCATGATATGATTCCACATTTTGTCTACTTAACCTTTTAGATAATATATAGAAAGGCATAATTTCTCATGTTTTGAATAGTGGATAATAGAGAATATCTTTTCAATGGTAAAACCAAGTGTTTAGAAATAAGTAGATCAGAATACACGGCAGAAGAAGGTAGGTGTTTCCTCATGAATGACTTAACTAAACATTTTCACTCCTTTTATTGTTTGGAATCTCAATATGATTATTTGCTTGGGAATGTTTTGTGGGTATATAAATTAGGTTTTCCAATCCATCTTCTATAGTATTCTAAAGCACAAGAGAAATATCATTGCATTTTTCATCACGATCGTAATTAATTATCTTCCTTTGGGTTCCATCCATTTACTAAAACAAAAATCCTAGAGTAAGAAACATTTATCACAATGTGGAACCACATGGTCATGAAAATTAACAAATATGATGTGTAAATTATTAATCCTAATTTAATATAAGACACCTTATATTTACAATAGTTTAGTAATAGAAAACATAAATTTGACTCTTCCTGGATGATTCATGAAGAGTTTGTGAATTTTGAATGCATATCTCCTAGGGGTGTCAAACTAGTAGTGTAATAAGGCCCATTGTTGGGCAAAAGACTACCCCAATTAAGGTCCAAGAAATCTTGACCGTGTTATTTCCCCTAGGTATATATATTCCAAATCATCATCCACTTGTTGTATCTAGACATTGATATGTTTCTAGGAAACCACAGACTATATCTTTTACTAAAATTCCAGGACATTTTCCTATAGATTTAATTTCCTTTAGATTTATCTTTAGACATATCTTTAGAGTTCTCAGAAAAAAAATCCATCCTAGATTCCAATGGTTAATTGAACCTTTTATATGATACCAATTATATCAACCTAGTATTAATGCATATAAAAATTACATTAAATTTATGGAATAATTAAAACATTACAAAAAAATATCACCAAATACCGTATTAAATTAGCGCCTTTAGACCCATGGAAACATAAACCTTGTACCATAAAGTAACTTCATTATATCCTGAAAAGATCATTGATAATTTTAACATTATATAATACATTATATGTAATATAAATTTTTATACATGATTAAGTAAAAAAATGTCTGGGTTCATATGCTGAGTAAGAATTATCAACAGAGACAAGTTGGAATGAACATGACTATATGGGTATGAGAACATGATCATAACATTAGAAGATCATTACTTAATATCAAAGACCAATAGTATCAATCAAGGCATAAAGCATGGACTTTTAAATGAAATTAATCATAATGAAATATATAATACACTCCATGAAATTATAACATAATAATTAGAAAATGTATTTTTGGAATAAACATAAACACAATTAAGAATATCTCAAGGATATCTACCAATACAATCACAATATGTTTGTATTGGGATACAAACCAAGTACCAACTTGATTTTGTGATTTTTTCAAAACTTGGGCACCCTAATATCATCAATATTGGGCTACAATGGATGTACCTTCTTTTTTGGGATTTAGAAACTACCCATGTACCATTTAATCTCAATTAAAACATAACATTACCTAATTAAATTGAGGGGTATGTATTTCCCACCAATAAAATAATTAAATCATACATGAATTTTCCAAAAAACCTATATCATATCATTATCCATGAAAATAGATGGATTTTATGAAAATCAAATCATAACATATAAAATAAAATTGGTATCATTAACATTTAATCGCATCATAAACTATGGAAAGAGATGAAGCTTATGAAAATATAATTGAAGAATAAAATATGAAAATATGCGAGTTTCAATAGATTATAACTTTTGGTAGAGAAATGAGTGTCAAAAACATCATTCAATCAAATCCTTAACCAATCATGAAATAATTTGAATAGAACAGTTGGATCATTTACTAGAAGGGAATGAATTACATTAATTGATTTCATCTTAAATGTGAAATAACATTGAATGATATTTGTATATATTTTTTGATAATAATATCATTTATTCTTTTAAAATAATATTTCAATCATAAACCCTTTAGGAAACCATTTTCATCAAAAAAATCATAGAAATCATAGAAACTACAAATGAAATTATTACCATATCCTTTTAGAATGAAAAAATAATTAAAAATATTGACATCATTTTTAAAATAATATTCCCTAATAACATGTAAAATAATATGAAAATTTTAAGAAAAACATTTTCCTTGAGTTATATTTTTTAAAAATATAATAAAATATTGAATTTTTTTAAAAAACATATCATTGACAATTAATTTTCAAAATATATTTTTTTAAAAAATAAAATTTTAAAATTGAAATGGAACCATCAAATAAATGATGGTAGGTAAATAATTAAAACCATATGAGTAAAAATGAATTTTCATTATGCATGGTAAATATGATAGTAAAATGACTTGTTCAACATGAAAAAATAGGATTATGATGAAAACATAAGTTAAAAAATGGGTTCAAAATGTATTTTAACTATTATTGGAAAATAGTAGAAAATTATTTTACTCATAATTTATAAATCATGGTTTTTATGGAAAATATATTTCTTAATAATTCAAGGGTAATGTAGGATTTCTTTAATACACTTTCATAACTATATTATATACGAAAAATTAGAAAATAGTATTAATAAATGAATATATTATTATTGATTATAGAATATGATTTTTACTGAGGGTTCTTAATATATGGTTCATAATATTTAATCAAATTAACAACAAATATAAAAAATCATTATTATCAATTATATTATTGCAATAAACTCCTACCACTTAGTAACGTTGAAATATACCACCGATGTTTGAAAATGAAATTAAATGAAGCATAAAATATCTTATAACTAAGGATATAAATTGTATTTAATTTAAAAAATATTATATACACCAAATGTAATAATATATGTGCATAAAATGTCATGTGATTAAAATAATTAAAATTTGGACAAAATTACTTTACTGATTTGGATACCTTTGAAACATAAACCCCATTAAAGAAATATAATCAAATGTATTTGTAAAAATACCCATAAAATTAAGTATAAGAGTCATAGAATATATTCAGAGGAATTATATACACCAATCAAAAGAAAATATTTTTTAACTTCACATTTTTCTCATGAGTATAAAAAGTGATATGAAATTCCCTTACCTTGTCCCTTGACACTAATTGAACTATTTCAAATATTCTCTTTATTGGGGAAATCGTGTTAGTTTTTCCAATGATATTTTTTGGAAAGATTTATTCCGAATTCTAGGCATCTAGTTTTATTTTAGGGATTTTGAGGGATTATTTTTGAATATATTTGTTGAGGAAAAGTGTCTTGAGATGTGTGATGAGGGGAGAGGAGGCCTTTTTGTAGTGGATGAGGACTAGAAATCTTGTAAAATTTGGGAAATGTAACTGAACCCAAATTTTATCTATTAAATGTAGATCCAATAATGGTAAAATTTATATTCATGTGATTATAGTGTTGAAATATGGCCATCCATTGTCTTTTGATCAACTGTCTTGGTCAATTATACCAATAAATTTAGGTTTGAGTCCTCAGTTAAGCTTAATATTACCATAACTGATATATTTAAACTTAATTATTTTCACTAATATTTTTGGTCAAAAACATAATTTACATTACGAGAAATTATAAATTATTCATATTAGAAATTTATAGTCAATTTTTTTTTCAGATTTTACTCATATAAGTGGTGCATATTTATTTAAATTTAATAGCACAATCTGGTTAACAATGTAGGTTTTTAATGTAAAAACTTTCTTAAGTTTTCTAGGAATTCCTATTTAACTTAAATGTGAAATTGATTAAGATAAGATATATTATTTATTTATACCAATATTATATATTTAACATTTTAATAAAATTAAAATATTATTTGTCAATATAAATAAATTAGATAAAAAAGGTAGATTTCCACTAAAATCGAGTATTTTCAGCTAATTATTCAAAATTGAAACTTCATAGAAAAATACAATAAATTAACCATAACCCAATTATTAGGATACTATATAAATAATGTGGTATAGTTTTACATGTTAAATATATCAAATTTCTCAAAATATTATTTTAAAAGGGTTCACCATTATATGGTGGTAAAAATGTCTTAATAAAGATACAGGGTTTTAAGCATAAAATTGGGATTGTACTTATCCATTTTGTATAAATGATATGGGATGAATTTAATAAAATTACTTCATATATAAAATTTCTATTACATTAATATCTCTTACTAATGTTAACAAAATAACTTATTAGGGTAAATCATCTTTTTAACCATTAAAATATTAATATCTTATTTTATATTTTATCAATTTTAATATTCATTTCTTATTAATTGGTAACTTGGGAATCCAAATTATATTGTTTCAAGAATATATTCTCTTAAATTATTTTAGAAAATGAATAAAAAAATACTTTCAAATAAAGGTTATTTATTATTTTATTAAAAAATATCTATTTGATAATATATTTTTGTTCGGTAAAACACTATCTATTGTGTTTCTCAAGCCATCGAGAAATATAAATCATCGATGAAATGTATACTAATATCAGTGATCCATTAAGATAATTTTAAAACTTATTTTTCATTTAGTGGATAATGAAATGATTCTTCTTATAACACTCCCTAGGAATAATGATTTAATTTAAAATAAATTATTTTTAGTGTTTGGTGACATGAATAATATCAAAGTGGTTTAAATATTTTGAAAACATATATATCACAGAATCTTGGGGTGTTACAGAACACCTATGGTTAATGTTACCCATGAAAACAAGTGATTCATTGGGTTCTATTACTATAAAATAACATATATGAGAATTAGTTTTCATTAAGGGGAATACATTTACAGATTCCCAAACAAACCAATGCCAACTAATGTTAAAAAAAGTCTAATTTTATAACTATCTATGAGTATCGGTAGCTTCCCAGTCATGATATAAGAAGTGTAATTAACTAGTTCCCACATTAAGAGATAATTGGAAATGAGGTTCATAAACATTACTGAAATCTACGAGAGATATCTAGACTAGTCAATGAGCACAAATGATTAATCCATAAATGAAAGAACAAATATCCTATTATCTGGTTTTGATCAATGAGATTCCAATTTAATTATTTGTGGTAGAGGAAGACCACCTTTGGAATGAGGTGATATAGAGATAATCACTCTAGATGGATGGTGAATAGTCTAAGGATAAAAACCAATCTTGGTAAGAATATTAAAGTTCAACTCCAAACCAACAACTTCCCAGGATGAATACATTATAAACCACATCATTCAGTATCTCATTCCACAAAGGTGATGGAGGCCTTGGTTTATTACTGTATTATTTATGTAAATTTTCCTTCTACAATCTCATTCTAAATAATATTTTTATTATTTTTCATATATATCCATGTGTTGTTTTAAAAAATCCATTGATGCAATCTATTGATGAGTAAAATATGGAGATATCAAACATGTTCAACTACTCAATATCCCATCACTACCTATTGGGTGTCCTAATCCCTGAATATCATTTTTATAATTATCTAAACAATTGTATAGCTATACTTGTTGACACCAAACTCATATATAATGTCTTTTATATTATGATCAATAGATAAGGAAAATAATTACCGGGAGAACATTTTCCTCGACTACATCGTACAATATGTCATGATATGTGTACACCCACATTAATCCACTTGGAATTCTATAATAAGAACAATTATTCAATAAATTATTCCCACTCATAATGTGATTAAATACGTTCAACACGATCATCACTGTAACGCCCCAACCCCAGTTACCAAGAGTCATTGCATTATTACATAACATTGGCATGATCACAAGAAAGTCTCGATAGACCGATTAGTTTAGTATCCTTGGAAACACTAGATACATTAAAAAAATTACATTACATAATAAAAAACATTTTGTCTTCACATCCCCTCATACTATCCCTACAGGTCATTCATAAATTACTTCATCATAATCCTGGGAAAAATAAAACATTGAAAGGGGTGAGCTCAGATGGTCAGTAAGGATAACATTATAGCAGAAGCTTTCATAGATAAGCCTAAACACTTAAGGCGGTTTATAACTAAAACAAAAGCCATTTTAAACTTGAACTTCAGCATAAAATGGAAAAGATAAAATAAAATATTTCCATTTACATACACACATGGATATTCTACTAGTCGAATGATCACATGCAATATAAATAACCACTTTAATAATGATGGAATGCATAATGATAGACTATCATAACCACATATCCAAGGCCTCGTGCCAAGAATACAAATGAGAATTTTCCAAGGCCTTGTGCCAAGACACTAGTTTGTCTCATGAGACCTACCGATGCATCGAGGAGCTATAGAGGTCTCCACCCATCACCTACTAAGTCCAACGCATTCCTCATATTAAAAGTTTGAAACATAACATAAACATTCGTATTAAAACTAGCATACGAAATGTCAATACTTATCCACAAACCATGAATGGTATAAAAATAGCACATCCACAGTCAAACATAACTCATTCGATACAATATGGAAGATTTTATTGTATCATATTAACTTCAATCGATAATAATGAAGGATATTTATATAGATGAAAGTAATCATTAAAACTATTTGAGAGAAATATCCCCCTTTTTCTTGAAATCATTTAAAAGTCACATTATTTCTCAAGAAGCCATTTAATAATTGATTTTTGAATCAAAGTGTCCCATACCACATTGAAACTTTTAAAATGAGTTTTAATTTTAAAACATTAATGTCCATATAAATAAATCCTTAAAACCATTTTTAAAACATGGACATTAATGTGAAATATTTAGAAGAATAAGTCATTAAATCATTAAAAATTGGTATATTAGTTAGAGTTTCTAACGAAAAGAAAGACATTTGAATACAAATAATGGAGTTAATCAAAACATTGTAATATCATGAGAATAAAGGGATTCAAGATATAATATGTCAAAGTACATTATATACACCACATAAAAGAGATTTGGTGTATAACAACAAAGAAGTCTCAATGGAATGTAAATTGAGATGAAATCTCTCATAAAGGTCATATCCTTATGTTAAGGATAAATCAACGACATAGTTATGTGTGAAAAATATAAATACACTAAATATGATTAGATATTCAGTGTAAAACAATCAAATTATATTCACACATAATCATGTAAAAACAACACCAATGAATTGGATGTTTAACTCAAGAAATGGAGAACGTGTTAAAATTACTCTTATCAAATTCATATCGATGACTTGAGAAATTATCAATGGAGTTATTTTGTGTATCAAAAGTATATCCATAGAAAAGAGAAGTGGAAATTATGACATACGAAAATGAATAGTGATTCCACACATAATCTCGGAGTAAAATAATCAATGAAGTTTGCGTAAAGCTGAATAAATGGAAATCTAAATTTTGAATTCCCTTATCGATTAGGTAACATAGGAAAAATACACCCATTAATGAAGGATAATACAATGATGATGTAAATACCCATAAATGAAAGTATATTACACAATAAATACAATCATGGGCAGTACACATACACCACATGCAATAATTAAGTGGTGAATAATGGAATTCTCACGAAATTAAGAGTGAGTTAAGAAACCCCTTACCTTGTAATTTTCCTTGGGTGTGAGTAGGTTAAACTCCTGTATAATGTTGAAATAATTTGTTATTAAATTATTCAGGAATCATATACATTAATATGATATCATATATTATCTTCTAACATTGCTTTGTTAATAATATCTTAGAATTATCGTCGTTTCGGGTGTTAACTTTCTCGTTTTCTTTTATATGTCTTGTTACCTAAGACATGTTTTTCATGGATAGGTTGTATATTATTCATATCCATAATGATATAAAGTTCTTAAACATTATTTTTAAATCATAAAATGATAATTATACTTGAATGGATATGATGGAGAATGAATTCCATCGCGTTCGTGGAGACGGTAGCCCATACGTACGCACGATCGACAATGTCATTCTTTTGATATTAAAATAATATATACATGGATGGTATATTATATATACAGAATCATTATAATGTTATATTTATTTTTTATATGAATTATACATCATTAATATACCCATCCAAATAATAATATATTGAATAACAATTACACCACGACACGGAGACGGTAAGTCGTACGCATGCACGTATGGTGACATGTTATTCAAAGGGTGGATAGAATACTGAATATGGTTGTACCAAATTTATAATAACATCACAGTATATATAAGATACTGGGGCTATTATTTTATAATGGTAATAACAAAGAAAGAAGAAGTGGAAGAAGAAAGGAACTTGAAAAGGGGTGGTGAAAACATTACCTCTTCTTCGGGTTCGTCCTTTCCATTTGATAAAAAGGGCTCCTTAGGTTGGCTTTATGGTCAATCTAAGGCCTCTAGGTTTTAGTGAGAGACGTTTATAGAGTATTGGGGCAGGGGTTGGTAGAACCAAAAGGCTTTGAAGGTGTGAAAAAAATGAGAAGGAGGAGTTCCCTTTTATAAGAGGGGTGAGGGGCACCTTTGGAAAAGCTAGAAATATTAATTTATAATAAGTTCATATTCGGTTTCTAATGGCTCCAATGTTGATTATTTAAACTTTAAGGTGGGGATAGGTTGAAATAAATTCATCCAATAGAATTTATACTGGTTTGGGTCATTATATTTACCTTATATTTTAGTTTTAACTCTTAGTTAATTCGTTTGACATTTACTATATCAGTTGTATTTTTATATTATATATTTAATAAACATACAATATACATCCAAGAGACCCCCAAGTGGTCCATTAATTATACACCTATCATGATATAAGTCTCTTGGACGATCCTTAGATTTTTAGGAATTTAATATCAATTAATAATATAATATATTTTTTTAAAACTCTTTTATGTCAATTTTGACACTATTCAGTAGTTGATTTTTGTGAAACTCATAAAAGATTGATAACATCGAAAAAGGTAAATTAAACCAATCCTAATATGTCATATTATCATATAAAATTAGTGTAATTCATTAAAAGTCTCAAATTATATTAATTTTGGTATTTATAATATAAATTATTTTTACTTTTCACTATTATGGTAATTACTGCATCATTATTGTATCGTAAATAAATTATATTATTTAATGTCTAAAAATTATAAATAAAATATCATTAGGTAGGAAATCTTATTATATATTTAAGTAATATTTACAAGAGAATTTATCTTATGTATAACCCTATATTGAAGATGTTTTGGTAAATAAACTTTGATTTTAACTCTTTTAACTCTTCTTTGAATTAAATAATAATAAATGTCCTAATCTAATCCATGTAGACCTAAATGATAATATTTTATTCCTAAGATTGTTTTTGGTTGAGATACACTTGTCCAAAAGAATTAGGACATGTGTTAGGATAATATTAATATCATTTTTACCGTTAATTACCCTATTTACTTTTAACTGTGGTAAATAAAAGTAAAAAGTTACTATTCACCAAAAATTATTTTCATCTCATTGAACCACATTTTACTTCTTGAAATTAACCGTGTCTCTCGGATTTTCGAAATTCCATTCATAGAAGCATTAAAATTATGTTTTATGAAAAATTTAGTTTTTTAACTACTACTTAGTAGTTTCACTATTCATCAGAAATTGAAGTTTTTCAGAACAATGCCAAAATTTCACCCTAAGCTATAATTGATATTCTGAATTAAAAAATGATATATATTTTACAAAATTCCTAACATATAAGTTTCATTAAATAATTTAATAATTAATTCTCGTTGTCACAACAAATAGCGTGTTTTTAAGAAACAATATATATCAAAATATTGACAATTGTTTAGGTCCAATTTCAAAGTGAAATTAATTCTAATGAACACCATTGGATAAAATGGTAAAAATATATTCTGATTATACTTTGAAACCACTCAACTATATAATTTATCACTATAAATTATATTTATTAAAAAAGTTGTTTTTTAGTATTTTTCACTATTCATAAAAATTAGAAGTTATCAGAAAAATACCAAAAATTAATCTTAGGATAATTTCAATATTCTGAAACCTAAAATGAATTCCATTTTAAAATATAAAATATATATAATTTCAAAAAGTAAGTATTACTATTCATAATGGCTAGTTTGATTGGTTTTGTTGTGTTAGAACTCGATGTTGCGTACAACACATGCTATCACATTATTCAAAGAGAAGCATACCATAGAAGTTTGGGGTGTTACATTCTCCCCTCCTTAAATAAATTTCGTCCTCTAAATTTTTAAAATTTTTCTTGGGAATATAATGGAAAGTCCCACATCGGAAAAGGAGTCAATAAAACTATCACTTTAAAAGAAAGAAAGAGAGGTATAAAGGTCAACCAAGATAACCCATACTCAGATTCAATGTAGTAAAATATGGATATGGATGATAAACTAAGTGTCAAGTTCTGATGGAGATGGATAGAAATCATGAGCAGGAGAAAGTTAACAATAAGTAAACCATAAGCTTGTGTTGGGACAAACGACCATTAGTCTCCAAGTAGGAATGTAAACGGACAACATTTTTTTGTTTTAAGTTACATTACATAAGGATGAGGAATTCATTTATGATATTGACAAAGAATATAAAGATATATACTTACATTTTAAGTAGAGTTTCATTCTTTAATAAATTTCCGCCACTAACTCATTTTTTAAACAATGAGTATTCAAGAAGACTTGGTCACACTAGAAGAGCTAGAATAAACGTCTATAGAATCACATGATCCATGCAGGATGAACTATTTATTTACATTGTCTTTAGAGATTAATCAAAACCAAAATGGTTAGTAAAATATCTAATGATCCCCCAAAAGGATATTCCTTGAGTGAAATAAGCACTAATCTTAATTTCCAAAATTAAACCAACAATACCCCAAAGTTAAATAAATACCATTCAATAATCAATTGTCCTTAAAATCCTTCAATATAATCCAAACAAATATTGAAACCCAAAACTTATAAGAATGTATTTTTCCACATTAAATTGTATCTCCAAATGACATAATCTACTCTTAAAGTCACATACTTAAAAGTAATTAACCTAATCACATATTCTTTATTTTAGGTTAATCATTTCCATAAATAACCCAAATCATTAAAAATCCACAATAAAAACATAGATAAAAATCCACCATTACTCCTCTAATGAAATCCCATAGTATTCTATTTTCCTTGGACATATAGTTTTCCCAACAAAGTGAACATCTTCCAAAATAACATTTACCACTTAATCACCAAATAATTTTCCTATACTAAGGGTATTCATTTGATAAGACATAAGAACCCAAATCAACTTATTATTGATCACTAAAATCATTTAACTAAAAATAATAGTCACACTAACCTGGGACTTCACATAGTCCAATGGTAGGTGATAAATCCCAATCGCACTTTGGTTGTGGGTTCAATTCCCAAAGCATTGTCCGACACGATGGGTTGTCACACGACCTACATGTTTTCCTTTTTCAAAATCTATATTTTATAACATTACCAAAATGAGATAAATTCCTCGAAATAACCATAACATAATTTAACCACAAATGTTATTCCACACCTTTCATTTTCATCCAAAATTATAATAATTTGTAATTTTCTCAAACCCAATGATCATATAAAACCAAATGGTTATTTATAACGGTATCCACAAGAGAAAAGATAATTTTTCCTCAAATATCATTCTCAAATGGAAAACGTTAGGGTTAGAAATACAAGAGAAAATTATTCCAAAGTAAACCCTTCAACAAGGAACACTAATAAGTTTCAAACATTTATCCAACCATTTATTTCCACATAGGTTCTTCTCTGACCAAGAAAATATCCGATAGAATAGGACATTCACTCGGGTAGTGGCTAGGTCCCCTACATTGATGGAAAATGACTGTAAATGGATTCTTGGGACCATTTTTATCATCTTCCATAGTACTCTTCATTTTTATTTGGCAACTCTTCACTTTATGTACTTCCTTTATGCACATAAAACATTTCTTTGTCCCATTGAGACACTTTCCTGGGAGTCTCCTTCCACATTTCCTGCATGATGGAAATTGAGGATTTCATTCTCCATGGTCTCAACTACTGGAGCTCTTATCATTCATCACCTTTCTCTTCTTTATTGAGTCTGGTAATGGGTTAATATATATATTGTTGATCATATTTTTGGGAAATTGATTTGGCATAAAGACGATATCTTTTATTCCTATCAACATTCCATTTTGTTGTTCATTTCCACCACCGTTCCCACCTTGTACATCATTCTCAAAGTAACTGTGACTTCCTTGGAATGCAGCCATTGACTAAAACCAGAAATCATTGTGTGATTAATAGTAGTGATACAATCATTTAGAGATTAACATATCACCATATTCTCAATTTTAATCACATTAGGATTAACCAATGTCATTTAGTCTCATCTTATATATATAATACATTAAATCGGTTTGTAAAGAAAATGTAAATTATCCTAATCATATCACCCGGGAGTGTCGTAACCACGAGTGCAGCAAAGCCTATTGTCATGCACCAGTTCCCATTCGAGTCTAGTTCAAAGCGGTGTTTTCGGGTTTTACCCCTAGGTACATCTATGCCAAAGCCGCCTCTAACTGCTCGAATCCAGACAGGGATGTATTGCTCGGAAAATTCACAAAATCCTTACAATACCAAAATTCTAGGAAATTATTCTATACTAATCCTCAAAGATCATCTTAGGTCTACGTGCTCTAATCAAAGTTTATCTAAATCTAGCTTACATTGTTTGTACTAAACTTCCTCTGATACCAACTGTAACGCACCGACCCCAGTTACCCAGAGTCGGTGGATTATTACATAACATTGTCATAATCACAAGAAAGTCTCGAACGACCGATTAGTTTAGTAGCTTTGGAAACACTAGATACATTCAAAAAAATTACATTACATAATAAAAAAAACATTTTGTCTTCACATCCCCTCATACTATCCCTGCTGGTCATTCATAAATTACTTCTTCATAACCCTGGGAAAAATAAAACATTGAAAGGGGTGAGCTCAGATGATCAGTAAGGGTAACATTATAGCAAAAGCTTTCATAGATAAGCATAAACACTTAAGGCAGTTTATAACTAAAACAAAAGCCTTTTTAAACTTGAAATTCAGCATAAAATGGCAAATATAAAATAAAATAATGCCATTTACTTACTCACATGGATATTCTACTAGTCGAATGATCACATGAAATATCAATAACCACTTTAATAATGATGGAATGCATAATGCCAGACTATCATAACCACATAGCCAAGGCCTCGTGCCAAGACTACAAATAAGATTTTGCTGAGGCCTTGTGCCAAGACACTAGTTTGTCTCATGAGACCTACTAATGCATCGAGGAGCTATAGCGGGCTCCACCCGTCACTTACTAAGTCCAATGAATTCGTCATACGAAAAGTTTGAAACATAACATAAACATTCATATTAAAACTAACATACGAAATTTCATTACTTATCCACAAACCATGAATGGTATAAAAATAGCACATCCACAATCAAACATAACTCATTCGATACAATATGGAAGATTTTATTGTATCATATTAACCTTAATCGATAATAATGAAGCATATTGATGTAGATGAAAATAATCATCAAAACTATTTGAGAGAAATATCCCCCTTTTTCTTGAAATCATTTAAAAGTCACACGATTTGTAAATAAGCCATTTAAAAATATATTTTTGAATCAAAGTGTCCAATACCACATTGAAACTTTTAAAAAGAGTTTTAATTTTAAAACTTTAATGTCCATATAAATAAATCCTTAAAACCATTTTTAAAACATGGACATTAATGAGAAATATTTAGAAGAATAAGTCTTTAAAAAATTTAAAATTGGTATATTAGTTAGAGTTTCTAACCAAAAGAGAGACAATTGAATAAAAATAATTGAGGTAATAAAAACATTGTAATATCATGAGAATAAAGGGATTCATGATATAATATGTCAAAGTACATTATATACACCACATAAAACTGATTTGGTGTATAACAACAAAGAAGCCTCAATGGAATGTAAATTGAGATGAAATCTCTCATAAAGGTTGTATCCTTATGTTAAGGATAAATCAACGACATAGTTATGTGTGAAAAATATAAATACACTAAATATGATTTGATATTCAGTGTAAACCAATCAAAGTACATTCACACATAATCTTGTAAAAACAACACCAATGAATAGGATGTTTAACCCAACAAATGGAGAATGAGTTAAAATTACTCTTATCAAATTCATATCGATGACTTGAGAAATTATCAATGGAGTTATTATGTGTATCAAAAGTATATCCACAAAAAAGGGAAGTAGAAATTATGACATAAGCAAATGAATAGTGATTCCACACCTAATCTTTGAGTAAAATAATCAATGAAGTTTGAGTAAAGCTGAATAAATGGAAATTGAAATTTCGAATTCCCTTATCGATTAGGTAACATACGAAACATACACCCATGAAAGAAGGATCATAAAATTATGATGTAAATACTCATAAATTAAAGTATATTACACAATTAATACAATCATGGGAAGTACACATACACCACATGCAATAATTAAGTGGTGAACAATGGAATTCTCACGAAATTAAGAGTGAGTTAAGAAACCCCTTACCGTGTACTTGTCCTTGGTTGGGGGTAGATTAACCTCCTGTATAATTTTGAAATAATTTTTTATTAAATTATTCATGAATCATATACATTAATATGATATCATATTTGATCTTTTAACATTGATTTGTTAATAATATCTTAGAATTATCGTCGTTTCGGGTGTTAACTAACTCGTTTTATTTTATATGTTTTATTACGTAAGCCATGTTTTTCATGGATAGGTTGTATCATATTCATATACAGAATGATACAATGTTCTTAAACATTATTTTTAAATCATCAAATGATAATTATACTTGAATGGATATGATGGGGAATGAATCTAATCGCGTTCGTGGAGACGGTAGTCCGTAAGTACGCACGAGCGACAATATCATTCTTTTGATATTATAATATATAATTGGATGGTATATTATATATACAGAATCATTATAATGTTATATTTATTGTTTACATGAATTATACATCATTATTATACCCATCCAAATAATAATATATTGAATAACAATTACACCACGACGTGGAGACGGTAAGTCGTACGTACGCACGTATGGTGACATGTTATTCAACGGGTCGATAGAATACTGAATATGGTTGAACCATATTTATAATAACATCACAATATATAAAATATACTGGATTTATTATTTTAGAATGGTAATAACAAATAAAGAAGAAGTGGAAGAAGAAAGGAACTTGAAAAGGGGTGGTGAAAACATTACCTCTTCTTTGGGTTCTTCCTTTTGATTTGATCAAAAGTTCTCTTTAGGTTGGCTTTATGATCAAACTAAGGCCTCTAGGTTGTAATGAGAGAAGTTTAGAGAGTATTTGGGCAGGGTTTAGACGATCCAAAAGGCTTTTATGGTGTGAAGAAATGATAAGGATGAGTGCCCTTTTATAAGAGGGGTGAGGGGCACCTTTGGAAATGCTGTAAATATTAATTTATAATAAATTTATATTTGGTTTCTAATGGCTCCAAAGTTGATTATTTAAATGTTAAGGTGGGTATTGGTCGAAACCCATTCAACCAATAGAATTTATACAGGCTTGGGTCGTTATATTAACCTTATCTTTTAGTTTTATCTCTTAGTTAATTAGTTTGACATGTACCATGTCACTTTGTATTTTTATATTATATAGTCAATAAACATACTATATACATCCAAGAGACCCCCCAAGTGGTCCATTAATGATACAAATATCACTATTTAAGACTCTCTCTTGATCCTTATATTTTTAGGAATTTAATATCAATTAACAATAAAATATTTGTTTTAAAAACTCTTTTATGTCAATTTTGACACTATTCAATAGTTGATTTTTGTGAAACTCATAACATAATGATTACTTCGAATAAAGTCAATTAAATCAATTTAATATGTAATATTATCCTAGAGAATTATTTTAATTCATTAAAAGTCTCAAATTGTATTTATTTGGGTATTTATAATATCAATTATTTTAATTTTTCACTATTATGGTAATTACTACATCATCATTGTGTCATAAATAAATTAAATTATTCAATGTCTAAATTTTTTAAATAAAATATCATTATGTAGGAAATCTTATTATATTTTTACGTAATATTTACAATCTAATTTATCTTATGTATAACCCTATATTAAAAAAGACTTAGTAAATAAACTTTGATTTTAACTCTTTTAACTCTTCTTTGAATTAAATAATAATAAATGCCCTAATCTAATCCAAGTTGACCTAAATGATAATATTTTATTCCTAAGATTGTTTTTGGTCGAGATACACTTGTCCAATAGTATTAGTACATGTTTTATGGTAATATTAATATCATTTTTACCCTTAATTACCCTATTTACTTTTAACCGTGGTAAATAAAAGTAAAAAGTTACTATTCACAAAATATTATTTTCATCTCATTGAACCACATTTTACTTATTGTTATTAACCATGTCTCTCGGATTTTCTAAATTCCATTCACAGAAGCGGTAAAATTAAGTTTTATTAAAAATTCAGTTTTTTAACTACCACTTATTAGTTTCACTATTCATCAAAAATTGATGTTTTTCAGAAAAATGCCAAAATTTCACCATAAGAGATAATTGATATTATGAATTCAAAAATGATATCTATTTTACAAAATTCCAAACATATAAGTTTCATTAATTAATTTTATAATTATTTCCCGTTGTCACTACAAATATCGTGTTTTTAAGAAACAATATATATCAAAAGATTGACAATTGTTTAGGTCCAATTTCAAAGTGAAATTAATTATAATGAACACCATTGGATAAAATGGTAAAAATATATTCTAATTATAATTTGAAACCACTCAATAATATAATTTATCACTTTAAAATTTTTTGATTAAAAAAGTTGTTTTTAAGTATTTTTCACTATTCATAAAAATTGGATGTTCTTAGAAAAATACCAAAAATTCATCTTAGGATAATTTCGATATTCCAAAACCAAAAATGAAGTCCATTTTGAAATATAAAATATATATAATTTCAAAAAATAGGTATTACTATACATAACAGCTAGTTTGATTGGTTGTGGTGTGTTAGAACTCGATGTTGCGTACAACACATGCTATCGCATTATTCAAAGAGAAGCATACCGTAGAAGCTTGGGTTGTTACAATCAAATTGAAACCCCTATCCACTTTGGAAAATTTGATGATATTATTAGAAGATTTTGGAAAACCCTTTGGTTTCATTACATAAGAATTCCATGTCAAACCAGGTCATTAAATCAACCCCACCACTCTGGTTATCTAAAATAAATAAATGTTGTCGAGCCACCTATTATTTTTCATTGCTGTGTTATTTATCACACTCAACAATTGAAAAAATCCCAAGAACCTACTACTAAAGACTCTTCATAAATCCACTGACATAATTTCCACCATTAAGAGGCTTCAATCATATATCCAATGTTTTGAAACATTGATTCCATAATTCGCTCTAGATTAATCATCACTAAGGCTAGTTTAACTGCTTAAATTCACGTCTCAAACTAAGAGAGTTTAATTAATATATGAAACACTCAGAATAAGCCTATTGAAATCCTTTAATACATAATTATCTCAAACATAAAATATTTAAAATATAGATTTAGTTCTATACAACACCATACTATAATGAAATCCATAATCCCACTACAAAACCCTAAAAAGTCCCCAGGATACAATATAAATACTACTCCATCAACTCATCACTGTTAAACATTGGGATTCACTTCAAAATAATATACAAATTAATTAATATACAATGAAGGAATGTTGTGAAATCCTTAATTACACATTGATGGGTATTTAATATTAAATACTAGTATTTTGGATTTTTTCCTCACACAATTGGGCATCTAACTTAATATTCAAGGAATTAAACACCTAATTAAAAAAATTTCTAATACCTCAAAACACTAGAAATTGATATCGAAATCCAACCGAGGAGGCTGTTAATGTACCTATTAAATGATGTGAGGAATTCAATAATGGACCTATTTATTTATCAGGGATATCCTTGCTTCCCCAAAATGGGTATATAAGTGAACTTAAATATAAAAACATAATATCTATCATACTAGTTTCAAGATATGGTTTTTACTAGAATCTATAAATCCAAATGACATTGAACAATATGAATTAAGTATTCCATGGCTAACCATTATAAGGATTCTATATGTAAAAACATTATTCTTCCCAATATATATATTTTTTGAAAACAATTTATAGTAATGAAATATTAACTTCTTTTGTATCATTAAATTTCAGCACTACTTATTAAACATGAACTAAATAATGGTCTTCATAAAGAGAGGAGATCAATATGAGATATATATATAACTAATTTCACATAAGCTAGTGACGAAAAAGGCATCCAATAATTAAATATATGGGGTTTCAATATGTACTTTTTGACATAATCACCATCCCCAGTATTTTAGTCTCCCACGTATATACATTGGTTTTCATTTTATAATAAGATAAACTATTCTCATCAGCAGTGTATCTCTTTTCTTTGAATTCCCAATCAACCATTGTGGAATTGGGTGACATCAACAAATGTGATATTGAAAAATGAATAACAACATATAATAATAAATCTCTCTAATGTGACTACCAAAATCACAATTCACGATCAATTCCACAAAACCACTAGATATTAAGACACTATAAAAATAATATGGTCCTCATAGATTACTCAAAAATTGATCTATGACCAAGGTGTGGGTGCAATAAGCATAGATAAAAGTACATCCCAAATGAGATATAATACAAAAACAAATTAAGAGAACTTTAATTGTGCTTTTGAAAAAATACTATCACAATATAAGAGATGAGAGCATGTTATGTTTTAAATCATGAACTGAAATATGATTAGTTGAAGTATAGTTTATAAAAATTAAGACTTTCTCACACCCCAAAATATCTTATATTACCAAAATAATAGGATCGCCTCATAAAATATTGAGGCTTGTATCATAATAATAATAATTGATTACTCTTCCCATATTTAGTTTCATCAAACATATTGGGAAATACCATTCACTATAGAATATTTGTATTAAGCACATTAGAGAGAGAAAACCACCAAAATAATGGAATTTTTTTTAATGAAATGACCTAGTTTACCTTAAATCCTAATACATATGCCAATATATCACATACCCGAAGGGCATTCACAATCCCCACAGGCTAGAGACAAGCACCCGGGCATCGAACGACCCAATTGATGGAAAAATTTCACAAAACCTAAACAAGGACATTATATATATATATATTGAATTATATATAAAAAGAAAAACCAAAAAATGATAAATATATTTATATATATATTATAAATGTATGAAATTAGATGAAATAGACAACTAAAAATGTTGATAGAAACTCCAAGAAATGTCTAACTAAAAATGATTGAATAACAAATAACTACTCAAAATAATTGTAGAGACAGACTACCACCATCTCACTAGTAACTACCAAACTAGCTGATAAGAACATTTACATCTCATTTCGGTACCTTTTCTTTTGAAACATTGGAATAAAAAAGGTCTATTCGCCATCAAAGTGGTTCACAAGGAATGTGATAACAGGCTTAGTAGCATCTAACATAGGTGTTCCATCACTAGTATATGTAAAAAATCCTTGTCTGTTTGTTTTAAGTAGAAAATAATTGATGAGTAGTAAATATGATTTATATAAAACGTGGTTAAAATTTACCATTTTAACAGATCTAAATATGAAGGTGTATCAATTTATAATAAAATTATTCATATCATTTTCACAAGAATAAAAATGCATATCATGGATGACATAGAAATACATGCAATACAAAATAGAAACACATGTATCAAAATACCACAAAATACTACAGGTTCTGGACTCAAACTACTTGTACCATAATCAATCAAGTGCGCAAATTCAAATCATAAAACAATGAGGTTTGGATTTTATAGAATACCCCATGAGTTAACCGCCAGAAATATCAATATCAATCCCATATAAAATTGAGCCTACAAACGTAATGAAATCACCAAGATAAACCTCCTTGATAATCACAAAACAATGGACGATGGTTTGGCGCTAAACCATCAAATTATTTACCCATGGTAAACCACGTTATATCATTTACAATTAAATTCCATGATAGGAATTCCTTTTCAAAAACATTTCACAGATTCCATTTCAATGCTTTGAAAATACCTATTTTTCCATTTATCAATACATAGAAAAAACCCATTTTCAATTAAAAACTAATTTCAATAAATGGAAAAAAATATAGAAATTTTAAATATGAATTTATTTTTAATGAAAAACTACTAGATTCTATATCATAGTATATATACAGATACATATACCTTAATACTCAGGTCGCACATGGTCGTAATAGAACCCAACATCAATGAATCCCAACAACATAAAAAATTCCATAGAATAAAATACATATCATTATTGTTTCAAAATATAATAGAAGTGTTCAGAGGAATGGTGGAAACACACACACCCTAATTAAGTACACATACACACTACGACCAACATAAAAGTCCTCTAGAACAAGATCACACATTGAATAATGGAAGAAAACATGAAGAATCACAATGCTTAGACCAATAGACCAAATATGCCACCCAAGAGTGACTCTAAGATAAAATTCAATGAAGGAGTATAATTTTTACACACCTCAAGAGATGCACTATAAATGTAATGGAGATCGTGGGTCGAACGGATTTATCTATATTGGGTTTATTCTATAAGAAACACCAAAGAACTTCCTCAGGTCAAGATCAATGAATATCCAATGAAGTAACTAAAACAAAACAACCCCACGCTATATTTACAAACTGTACATGAAAGTTACATTGTTTTTAGCCCAATTACATGATGTGTCACCCCCATGATCAACATATAAAAACAATCACCTCATATAAAAAATAGGCCATTTACCAACTCACATTAAATAATATACATTCATAGAAAGTAACCTTTCAGCATTTGCAGTTGTCTTCTATGGAATAAATTCATCTACCAATACATATAATGTAACATATTTACATGACATGTAACTACTCTGAACCTTTCATAGAATACTGGTAATTAGTGGAAGTCCAAAAAAAATTATATCATCACCATTATATGTATCCTCTCAATCATAAAGGTGGGGATAACCATGATGAGGATTAGGGATTACCTGATCAAATGGTAACTAGATGTTTCAAAACCCCACCATAAAATGTTCTCATCCCTAGAATGTAAATAGAAATATGTAAGCCACAGAAAAAAATGAGGGCAGTACACCATCATCAATGATTTTCCTTCCCATATATCACGAGAATATGAACATTGATTATATGAAACACTAAAAAATATGAACGACTTAAAATTAAATATTATCACTTGAGATTCATTGATCTAAACGTGTTTCTCCAGAAGAAATTCATATAAATCTAACTCAATTTCATCCCAAATGAGAGCATGAGAACTATCTAGGTTATATTTTCTGAGCAGATTTATGTTGAAAATATCCTAAATACCTATCAATAGAACTTGAGATTATAACTGATAAGCATATTTTCTGATATGGATAGTGACCTCAAATAGTCTTACATATCTCAAAGCCAACATTACCTACTTCCCAAGACCACGGTGATCCAACAATGGAGAAACACTCATGAAAATCCAAACACTTATACAAAACTCCAAGGGTCTTCACTAATGATTTTCATATAATTTTTATCAACTCTTGGCTATAACAAGTTGTCGATGTACATTGTAAATATTTACGAATGTTTCTAGAACCATACATGGTCAAAATAATGATATTTCACAAACCTCAGATGAATAATTTGAATATCTACACCAACGACCATAAATCACAATGAAGGGGTCCATTCATATCAATGTATACTTAATTTTTATTGTAAACAAACTCAACCTATCGTAGATGGATATCCAATGACCATATGAAATCCATGACATAAGTGTGGAGCATATCAATTATTATCTAAATTACTCTCTATATTATACCATATTTATGTGGATGGTAGGTTGTGCTATACATGACATGTGTTCCAATTTTCTCCTAGAAAATTCCCCAGATCCTTGAGGAAATCATAGGATTCCTGTCTGAAAAAACAAAATTTGGACTCCCATGTAACCTCCCAATCTCCTACACATACATTTTTCCATGATCTTAAGCATAGTTGTATCCTTAATCGAGACAAAATGAGAGGAGTTCATTAACTGATCAATATCCACGAAGATATAATTCTCCCCTCTAGGAGTCCATGTAAATCATACAAAATATTCCACTGATACCTCTTCCCATTTCCAGATAAGAACTAGAAGAGATTAATGAAACCCATAAGGGTTCAAGTTTTCTACTTTTATCCATTTGATGGTGTAACAACGAGACAAAAACATTACAATGTCAATCTTTATACCGAGCATCCAAAATTGCCTCCTCATGTCGAAATACATTTTCATAGTTCCTATATGAGTTGCCTATGAAGAGATGTGATAGTTAAATAAAACTTATCTCCCCACATATTTTGGTATAAAGATTAATTTCCAAAAGTGATGAAGACCATTTAAAGAGAAAGAACAACTTGAAACGGTCTCACCACCATAAATACTTTCTTGAGTCTTCTAAAACTCATCATCCTACAAATGGCACTAGAAAATAGACTACTAAAGAGATGATGATAACTGAACACTGGTCAGAACCTTACCTGAAACATGCTACTGAGCTTCTAGAGGCAACTAAATGTAAATGCCTATATGGTCCCACTCATAGTTCTATTCAAGAATAAAATGTCATGGTACATTCATACTAAGAGTGTATGAAACAATATTTCCCTTCCCAAGGTTATAATCAAGGGTCTAAAGGTATTTTTACTATAGTTTCTCACTAATATTCATGTCTTTATGAGAAACGATATAAATAATATTGTTCTGATTAAAAAATATTTTGAACCATTCCATAATATAACAGTTTCGAAATTGATTAATTGAATGAATTACTACCATAAGCTCTTAATCATCAGTGAGGTAAATAATTTCATGTGTATGAATCTTAGGAGAGCTATAAGATACCATATGGTTATCCTACATAATAATACACCACCCACCCACACCAGAAGCATTACAAAACACCATTTATATTTTTATTAGCTTTGGTAAGATCACAATAAGAGCTGATGTCCTGAAATATTTTAGATCATTGAATGATGTCTTACAAATCACATCTAATTTGATTTTCACATCATTCCTAGTAATAAAAGTCAATTTTGACTACAACCTAAATAATTTCATGAATAAAAGTCGGTATTATCTAGAAACACCAAGGAAGATTAAATCTCAAAGAAAAATCATCATTCCATCCATGGAAAAAACATCATTTACCTTTGTTTTATCTACTGAGAATCCATGTTTAGAAATTAAATATTGTAATAGCTTCAATTGTCGAATCCCAAAACAAAATTTTGATTTATTTCCATAAAAATGGAGACTTATCAAAATTTCAAAAACCAAAAATAAATTATTTCTCACTCTAAGATTTTGAATAAGCCAAAATATCTTCTATGAACACTACACCAACAGATTTAAGATATTTATGGAATATCTGATTCATCAAATCTATAAAAACTACTAGTGTTTTTTTCAAACAATAAGAAATTATAAGATATTCATAGAGAACATACATTCTTATGAAGGATATCTTCGGTATATCAGATGCACGAACTATGAGTAGATGATATCCTGACAAAAGATCAGTCATTGAAAACCACATTTCACACATTAAATAATCAATCATGTCATCTACACGAGTTGTGGAATATTTTTTGTGAACAATTTTTGAGTTCTACTATCGATAGTCCACACAAAAACGAAGAGAACTATATGTTTTCCGGGAAAAGTGAATAGAAGATGATCATGGTGAAGAACTAGGTAGCCCAAAACCATTTCCTAAAGTGTCATGTAGCTGAGTAATGAGATCTTTTAGATCTGATTGAAAAATATGATAAGAAGGTATCAATATTGGTAACATTTCTAAAATCGAATCAATCATAAATAGTACCTCTTTTTTGAAGGATGATTGGGGAAATCATCTATGAAAATTTCAGGAAATTCTCGAACAAAAATGGTAAGATCATCAGCAAAAGAAACCTCATAGGGATTAAACTCAACAAAAACAAGAAAACACTTAATATCTAGTTAGTTAGGTCATTCATTACCTGTCATCAGGTTCCACTCCACAAGAAACACCTGAGAACTCCTATAAACAGCATGAAATTAAAAATGCTAATGATTATAATCAACCTCTTCTCGATGAGAAAAAATCCAATCCATATCGATGATAATGTTAAAATGATCCTCATAATGAATGATAAAATCCACAACCAACTTTGTATTAGAAATCATTAATGAAAAAGGACACTTGAACCCCTACTCATTTCTCATACCGTGGTCCATTGTTAAATCCATATGAAAGGGCATAAGTTCCTTTTGATGTTAATAAACATCAAAAGGTGTAGACATTAATTTGTGGGAGGAATAAGTATCTAATAAAGATATTTATACTAATGTTGAAATAAGGATGATACCTCTCACTAATTCTAGACTTGAAAAAACTTCCACTATACACACAACTACACGGTTAAAGTGATTCACTTAGTAGTCCTATGTCTAGAGGCCTGTAGTATTTCAAAATTCTAACTACATCGTAGTATCCCTTGTATTAGAAAAACCCTAACCATAATGAGTCATATTCATGGAATTATATAAGCGTTTAATGTGTCCTTCCATCCAATAATAATTCATGTCATTAAGTTAATATGGACAGAACATCGTGTGTGTCATCCCATGCCACACTAATAGATGGTCAGAGTAACATTTCCTAATATAAGAAATGTTGAAGAGGAGGCTCACTATTGAGACCCACCTCTACTACTAATGTGATTATTCTACAAATTTTTATTCTTCTTGTGTTTTCCACTAAATATTCCACTGAATGTAATAGAAGAGGTGGAAAATAATACCTTTATTTCTATATACATTTCCACTTTCATAGATCTCTCTACCATATCTTCATAGTTATAAATCTCCTTCATAGACACATGTAATATGATATCTAGTCACCAAATCTATAGGTTATTCTCTACCTTAATCTACTCATTAATTACCACATCCACGTAAAATAGGACATGATCTGCAAAAAATAGTTATACACCGACACATAATGGTCCCCCTATTATAATGATGTGAACACTAGAGAAATTTCCATCATTAACAACACTCGAAAAAACTACAAAAAGAACATGGTTTTTTTTCTCTCACAATCAATGTCCACATGTCTATATTAATAGACCACAGAATCCTAACATTGTTTTTCATACCCTTCAAGTATGATCATTGTGCACATTATTTTGATGTTCTCATGATTCTCCATAAATTATAATATTTGATAAAACATAAACATCTAGTCCTCTACCTCTTATGGTTTACAATTCCCTTTTATTATATGGTGGACTGTCATTCAATAATTCTCATGATTTATCACCCTATAATCTAATTTATCGTACTTCAATAATAGCATTATAAACTCATGGTATATCCAGATCAACAACATGGACTACTTGTATGATTTTTTCAATGAGTTTCTGATCTATTGGTGGGTTCCCATTAAGAGTATCACCATTACCATTATCTGTAACTAGTGGAAGATTTAATGGAGGCAAACTGCTACACAACAAATCATATGAATAATCATACAATAGAAAAAGTTTCACCTCAAACGACAAATAGCATAAGAAAAATGGTGATTTTTAAAACAAAGAATATAATAGAGGAAAATATCCCAACATCCCATGGAATATTGAGTCTCATCCAATCAATAGACGACCACAAACTTATAGCATCATTCCTCTCAAGTCCCAATAATCATATTTGTAGTCTAATAGATATCCCAAGTTATGGAAACATGATGTAATTGCTACATGATAATACCAAATTGTTACGAACCATCCTAGGTTACCATCAAAACTAAAATCCATACCGATCCATCACATACCCCAAGGGTGTTCCTACTCCCCACATGTTGGGGAAAAGAACATGGGCATTGAACAACTTAATAGTGGGAATGATTTGGAAAATCCTGAAAAATAAAGTGACACATATATATAAAAAACAAGTTGAAACATTAAAATATGTACTAGATATATAGGTCATAACTGTAAGAATTTATTGGAGATAGACAACTAAAAAATAGGTCAGAAACACCAAGATCAGTCCAACAAATAATGGATAAAATCAACTCAACTACTCCCTAAGATGATAGGGAATGACTCCCATCATCTCCCCACTATATACCCAACCAGCTGACATGAACCTCACAGTATCATTGTGTTGCCTTTTCTTTCCATGTTATAAAATAAAAACAAAGGTCTATGAACCACCGAAGAGGTACGCTGGGTGTGACCAAACAGGCTCAGCAGGATCCCACCTGTGTATTTCATAACTAGTATTGATATTAAAATTCAATAATTCATATTTAAATGGTACATGTCATGATAAGTGGTAAAAATTTCTCATAGAAAGCATTGTAATCTTTTCACTTTTTAGTACTAAAAAACAAAAGAATGTATATCAATTTAAAATCAAATTTTCCATATCATTATCCACTAGTATAAACATGTATATCAAGGATAAATAAAAAATTTAGGCAATAAAAAATAAACATATAGTTACCATGACAACAAGTAAGACAAAATGTCTATTCTAGAGACTACTCATACCATAATCAATCATGTCCATAAATTCATATCCCGGAATATTAGGGCCCGAGATCATATAAATTACTAATGATTTAACACCCCTAAATGTCAATATTGGTCCCCTAGAACTATGGTACATGGAAATAAAGGAAATATCATAGAAAAAAATATTTGACAATCACAAAAAATGGATGATGTTTCTACGATAAACCATCCACCTATTTACCAATGGTATCCCATGTAATATTTTTCAGAATTCATTTTTGTACTTTCAAAACCATTTCAAACACATTCCACAAATTCCATTTTAATGATTTGAATATAAAATTTTCTATTCATTTATCAATAACTAGGGAAACACCATTCTTCATTAAACAAATTTCAACCAGAACCAAACAGTCATGAATATTTCAATATGAATAAGTTTGAAATGAAACACAAAAATATCCATTTTCATAGGATAGAAATGGAACCACCTACCGCAAAACTCATGTCACACACGCAAATAATAGAATCTCAAATAAATGAAACCTAATAACTTAAATGAAGTACCAAGAATAAATTACACATAAATATTGACTCAAATAAAGAGAAAAGAGGTCAATGGAAGAGTGGAAATGCAAATACCTCAAGGAATAAAAACATATTTACTATGAACAATGGAAGAATAGGACATCATAATGAGATAGAAAAATGGATGTTTAAAGAAACTATGTAGAATCTATACTTGTAGACTAATAAATCAAATATTTTACAAAATGATAATACCAAGATAAAAATAAGTAGAGTAATATAATAGAAACTCACTTGGAGAGACACACCACTACATCATCATAGATAGATTGTTGAATAGATTAATCTAGAAGGGGTTGATTCTTTCAGAAATTCCCTATAACTAACTTAGGTCGAGAGCCATATTGAACCATTGAAGGGACTGAAACAAAATAGATGCATTTTGCTTTTTGAAACTTTATGTGGGTCGTTACATGGAATGTAGTTACAAAATGTGTAACAACGATAATCCAGATACACCAAAACACTCATTACAATAGATAAAAAAACTGATCTTTTATGAAATCAAATCATGTAAGTCAAGGTCACGACCTAAATCATTTCACAGTGTGAAATCGTATTCCATGACATACATCCATCAACCATCGTATAGTGTGTAACATAGTTATATTCTATGTAAATGATTTGAAACCTACAGAAACAAAGGGTTAATATTGATATTCCAAGAAATATCAAGCTTCACCATTATACTTATCAACCCTACCTCAAAGGAGGATAAAATCATGATGAGGTTATGGGAGTACATGATAAAACGATTATATGATGTTACACAATGAATTTACCCAAAGTGTCATTGAAAACTACCCCACATTATTAACTATGTCGTGAAATGGGGTACATCTATAAAAATGTATTCATGATGCCCTTATCTTTTCACATGAGAAGCCATTGTGTAGGTAAAACCATCTATTTCATTAGGTTATCTCATATGTTTTAGAGTATTTTTAGAGAAGATATCCTAAAAATTATGATGGTGATTCTATTAAAATTACATATTATATGTTTTTTAGTATAATAATCAACAAAAATGATGTCATTGATATATTGGTTAACTAATGATTTAGTAGTGTTTTGGTGAGAGGATACATTTATCACCACAACTATGTTGGTCTCCAAATTTTGTAGAGAATACTAAATACAATATTTACATTGTTTCCAAAATTATCCCTAACCAATCCCCATATAACAACTAACTGATACCTATTTTCATATGAATATTTTTTTTTAAAACCACTCAAATATGAACCTTCCCACTAGTGTCCTGCTCGGGCGAGTGGTAAAGAATGTGTTCAGGTGAAACCCACCTCTAATATTCTTTGGGAAGGTGAATATCATGAGTTAAAAATATAGTACAATATGTAGGTTCTTCATACCATAGAAACATAAAACATATACACATATAAAATATTTCATTTAATACAAAGACTTGTAAGATAATAAATATTATAAAATGAACTATATTTAATAACATCCATGATACATACATAAATATTTGGTACAAATTAGAGTTTCAAGGGAACCCAAAAATCACACTATATTATAAATAAAAATTATTGATTAGATCCTATATAATTTTTATACAATAGGGTCAAACATCAAAAATAATAGTCACTACGACCATCTTGAATCACTATACACATATATTTGTCCCCATAAATCATTTGGAATTGGCTCCAAATAAGATACACCATCTCAAATTACACACATTCCACCAATGAGAATGTGCATCATTTTTATTGACACAAAAAATGTCTGAGAATATAATTTTGATGAGTGTGTGTAAATATACCATATTAGATGTCATAAAAACCAAATTGTAACAAAAATTAAATAATTCAACTCAAAATGTAAAACAAAAGGTGATAGGTAAATTATAGAGAAGAATAATAATCATAGTTTTTTCAAGATGAATACTCATGGATTTAAGAATTCTCTAAGACAACGCAACTTTAACACCCCATAGTCATTCCACATTAAAAAACAATGAATAATGAAATAATAAAAGGAAAATAATTCCTGATTTCATGTTCCAAATATGATATGTAACTTAATGGAAACCCCTCAGTTTATGATTATTCCCATGACAAAAATATGTTTATACTTCACATACATCCAAAAACCATTCCACCACAAAAATATATAGAGAGGATCCTATAGATCATTCAAGCATGGCCATTAGTCTAGAGTTTGTCACACCCTCATATCCCTCAATACCAAATTTTTTAATCGAGTATTTTAAATACATGTGAAAAATAATCAAAATAATATTATAAGAATTGATCATTGGGAACCATGAAAAGTGATGGATATATAATTTTCAAGAGGATACCGACGTCGATAGTGGACCCACAATCTGATTAACCTCTTAAATGGGTGTATAATGTCTCCACATATAAAGGTCACATATCCTAGATGTGAATGGGGAGGGGGACAAAAAACTAATATATATTAAGAAATACGGTGACTCATTTAATACTAGGAGACACCTCATGATAAATGATACTAATGCCATTTAAATTACATATATCACACTATGACACATTTTTCTATACAATGATCAAAAATTTTGTATCCATAAACCATATATCAGAAATTACATTTAATGGTTAAACATTATACATAATTCTTATCAATAAAAAATATTTGGATTGTATATTAAAATTTTGGGAAAGAGTAATAGATGAAAAAAATTCATTTCACCATACCTAACATGTAAGATTTTATATGATGGACACCATGTCACATTCAACCAATAAAATTTGGGTATCAAAAATTGGGATTGAATTTTGAAACTATATATCGGTTTCATGATGGAGTAGATAGAACCATGATATGACATATTGAAAATAGGTATACATGAAAATATATTTCATTATAATAATAATAATAACAATTTATAATAAAATATTATTTTTAAAATGAAAATGGGAAGTAGCCCTGAGGACATGCATATTATAATTGTGAGCTATAAAGCCCAGTAAGGGAGTAAAAAGACATAACACTAAAAATATAGTAATTTTATTCAATAGACCTATCACTAGAGTGAAGAGAAAAATTAAAATAAAGGCATGATATAGCATGATTATCATAACTTGGAAATGTGGAAACAATATTTAACATGATATTTGCAAAGGTAAAGTCCCATTGAACATATATAATGAGTAAAACATCATTGTACATGTATTAGACTGATTATACCCTCATTTCATATCATGTATCATGATAACAATCTTTACCCGTTTCATTGGACTTCTATCAAGGCACACCCTTCTTAATCGTTTCATTTCATGTATAAGTATGCCAAATAGATCATATAAAATGCATTAATTAATATTAATATTTTATTATAATATAAAGGAATGTTTATTTAATATATGAAAATATTTAATAAATATGTATATGTACATAAGGTTGAATACCCTGGATAGAGAAATTAGCACGGTATTCCCTTCACAATGACTTTGGCTAGGAAAATCACAGTACAATTTTGGCAGTATAACTGGGTGAAATAAGAATCCATAAAAATGATTAATGAGATACAAAGTGGTGTCTCATCATATTTAAATGAAATAGAAATTATTGAGTTCATATATAAACATATACCAACAAATGTAATGGATTTTAGATTCATAATACAATATAATTGCTTGAATACAAATGAGGAGAGATAAACCCATTACCGAATTTTGGTAGGTAACTAGTATACATGGGAGGAATTAATGATAGAGCAAGGAGCATCTCATCCTTAAAACCTACGGAGGTCAGTATTGTGGCAGTGATAAATCCTACAAAAAAATTCTAAACTGAAAATAAAAAGGTATAACAACATAAAAATCATGGTCAAAATGAGAGTGTAATCTTTTACGTGGAGGTGTGAACCCAGAGGAGTGTGATAGGCTTGATAGAGGATTATTGGGAGATTGGGGCACCTTGAGAGGATTATATAAAAAGAAGATAAGATACTGGAGTAGCTCTTTAGAGTAAGTGAGAGTTTGGGTAGGTTTATATGGAATGTGAGAGATAATTTGTTTTATTTAGGTTTTGTACACCACACATTAAACTAATCAAAACCACAATCCATCCCATGGTTTTTTCTGATGTATGTTTTCAAGGTGGATTGGAGGAAATAATTTAATAAATATAATTGATTAAAATCATAAAATGATTGTCTTTATAATGTGGATGTGAGTCACACTCTCATGGAAGTCAATATAAAAAGATATAATGTTTTATATGTCTTAGAGGGTCCACTAATTCTTTGTAAAATAAATCAAACAAACCTAAAATTAAATTTTTTAATAGTAAAACATATTTTTTCCAAAATCACATTTAATGTATTTTGTTACATCACTATTGGGTCATTATTATGTCATAAAACACATTATACAATTAAAAGGTATAACATTTTTTTCCTAAAAATTCGACTGTCTCATAAAATTATGAAAAACTTCATCGCTGGATTATTTTGACATCCAAATTCAAAAAATAATATTCATTTGATATAATTTTTCTTAAATATCAGTGTTTTTTAATTGTAATATAAAAACCATCATTCATAAAAAATTCATGGGATATTAAAAAAAACAGTTTTCAAACCAACATAAAAATTACAATTGTATGTGTAATGATTATACAATATTTTTTATTTTATAAAAATAAATTTTGTAAAAATAATTTATTAATATATTATATAGCTAAAAAACATTTAATTCATCAAAATCGATTTCTTAATTGAATATTAAGTAAAAACACAATTTTTAATTTAAAAACTATTTATAAACTATCAATAATATAATAAATATATATTCAGTACACAATAATAATTTGCATAGTAATAATTTTACGGTCTTGTTACATAACCCATTACTACACCTACATAAGATCTAATAATTAGGTGCATAATGGTGACATTCTATTTGGGTGGCTTGAATAACATTGCTTGGGTGGTGATGTCAATAAACATCCACATCTCCCATAGGTGGTTATGTTCAGGAATAACATGTTGAAGCTCAATTTGGTCTTGGCCAAGTGAAAATCCCAATGATTCCACCTCGTTTCCATGATATGACAAATAGGCTTCACACTAAGCAATTATACTAGATGAGGCCATCACATACTTTGTGTGATTAAATTGGATTTTTTAAAGCCCTATATTTATAGTAATCACGTGATCACTATCAATTTTCTATATTAGAAATAGTAAAAATGAATAATAGTATTTTAAAATCCATTAACACAAAACAATATCATTTTACACAATAATACATATAACTAGATCATGAGAAAATTTCATTAACAAAAGTTTGGGTCATTACAATCTTCCCCACTAAAAAATGTTGCACTCTAAATTTCAATTTCCAACACTAATATAGACGTGGGTAACATTACTTCATTACTTACTCTGATTACCAGGTTTCTTCTAAACAAATGTGGTTTCCCAACATAACCTTTACGAGGGGCACTGTCATATTTAATAGAATGTTTTCCCTATGATCTAAGATCTTCACTGACTCCTCTTCATAGGAGATGTCATTCTCCAATGGTACCACATCTAGAATGAGTACATGTGATGGTAGGGTATGTACTTTCTCAAGAGTGATACATGGAATACATCATGTACTTCAAGTAGTATTGGTGGGAGTGCAAGTCAAATGGCCACAACTCCAATGTAATCAAGAATCTAAAAAAGGACAATGTACCTTGGACTTATCTTTCCCTTCATCCCAAATCTCATAACAATGTTCGATGGTGATATTTGGAGTAATAACATGTCTCAGACATCAAACTCTAGGTATGGTTGACTATTATTAGTATAGATCTTTCTTCACCCTAAGCATCTTTAATGTGTTGTTGGAAGGTATCAACCTTATCCAATATTTCATCGACCATTTTTGAACCTAGAAGTTTTTTGTCACTGAATTCATCCTAACATGTCATTTTTCTAATCCTCTTCCCACAAAGGGCTTAATAAGGTGCCATTTGGATTCATGAGTGGAATCTATTATTATTAGAGAAATCAACCAGAGGAAGATGTTTATTCCATCTTCTATTGAATTCCATTGAGGATTCCCTCAACATGTCCTCAAGTGTTGGGATAGTACTCTAAAATTGGCCATCAGTATTAGGATTATAAGTCTGGCTGATGTTCATCTCAATGATCAGAGAATGTTGACGAATCTACTAAAACATAGTGGTGAATCTTGGATCTCGTTCATATTCAATCGATTGTGGTACTCCATGTATCCCAACCATGTCTCAGATGTATATCCATCCCATTTGATCCAATGAGAAATCCTCTCGAATTGTAATGAAGTATGCATTCCTTGTAAGACTATCCACAACAACCTAGATAAAATTGATTCCTTTGGATGTTTTTTGGAAGTTTGGTGATAATGTGTATGGTGATGTCCACCCATTTCTATACTAGTATGGTTATCAGTTGCATCATCCACGTTGAATTTTGCCTATAAGCCTTCAATTGTTGACATACTCAACGCATTGATGTATACAGAACGATATCCTTCTTCATGTTATCCCACCAATAATCCACCTAGAGATCTCGATACCTCACCGTGTTTCCTAAGTGAGTGGAGAAATTAGATCTTCGTGAATCATCCAAAACTTCTTTCCTCAACACTGGATTTGATGTAACAAATAGTCCTAACCCAAATCTCACAATTCCTTCTTCATTAACATTATACTCTATGATTTTTATTTTCTGATAGTTTTCACTTTTTTCTGAATTCCAACATCATCCATTTAATAATCATTTAATTATTCTAAAAGTGACGGTTGAGCAATAATTTGATAAATGATTGATGATTTTACCTTTTCAGGATTCCCATGTCCATCTTCATAAAATCTAAAATGTTTTGAAACTTTTCAATTCTCATCAATGATTGAATTTGATAGACATTTCTACATAGAGAACCTACCACCTTGTTCACTTTCCTTGGGTGGTAATGGAATGAACAAGCATAGTCGTTGGTTAGATCTAACCAACTTCGTTGGTAGATATTTAAATCCTATGGTTTGAATATATACTTGAGGATTTTGAAGTCCATATATATTTGGCACATTATCCCAAATAGGTAATGCCACCAAATTTTCAATGCATAGATTATAGAAGTCAACTCCAGAACATGTGATGGATAATTTTTCTCATTAACGTTAAATTTCATTGAAGGAATGTCCTTGTATTGGTCATTTTTCATCAACTGGCAACCCATTCCCTTTCTTTGATGCATCACTAAATAAAAAAATGTTCTCTACTTATGGGTAATGCGAGAACATGCATAGTGATAAGCCTCCTTTTCATCACCTTTAATCTTTTTTCGCATCCATCACTCCATGAATGATTGACTCCCTTCCGAGTAACCTAGACACGAGGGTTTGGGAATCCTGATAAATTTCTCACAAATCATCGATAATATCCACCTAACCCTAACAGTATATGGATATTTATTATTGATATTTGCCTTTTCCATCACTCAATTGATGCTGTCTTTGAGGGATTTATAGATATCATATTTCCTATGAGGATATAAACCGTGAATAAGATCTTATCCAACCAGAACACAAACTTGTTATACTTTTCATAGATATTATCCTTTTGTAAGGTCTCTTGTATAGCGATTTTATTTTCCTCATGATCCTCCCTGGTTTTGGAGTATATTTGAATGTTTTAAATATTTACTACAATAATTTTGTCGAGGTAATATCTAAATAAACTATTCAACAATTCCATTATGATTGTTAATAAATTAGCTAGTATGAGAGGAATTACTATGAATTCATAGTGCCCATACATTGTATGAAAAGTAATCTTGGGAGTATAATTCTTCTTCACCCTTAATTTTTAATATAACAACCACAAATCAACCTTGGAGAAGTATTGTTCTTCATGTAGCTGATCAAACATGTCATCAATTTGGGGTAGATGATACTTGTTCTTTATCATGATTTTATTGAGCTAAAGATAATCAATGAAAAGGGGAATTGAACCATCCTTCTTCTAGATAAAGAGGACTGGAGAAAACCATGGTAATGTAACTGGGAATATAATCTCTCTATCTATATTCACCTATAGTAGTTTTTTCACCTCCTCAATCTCTACAATAGCCTTTCTATATAGATTCTTGAATATTGGTAATGCCCCAGGTATAAGATGAACTGATAATTCAACATCTATTAAAAGATAAAGACCAAGAAATTACTTGAGAAACACTTCTATAAATTCCATCACGATATGCATGTCTTCAATGATGGTTACATCCTTGGACTCAATCATCTGAGCCAGATACGAATGCTCAATAGGAAATTATATCCACACATGAGATGATGGTTCTAAAGAAGATTCATCATCCTTCTTGAAATTTTACAAAATTGGTGGTCGATTCACCACATAAAGAGTGATTCCCCACTCATGAAAATTTATGTTGGCTTTATATAAGGAAATAAAATACATGCCAACAATTTGATAAAAAATAACCATAGGATGTATGATGATGTTTGTTAGGATGTTCAATCCAAAAATTGTGATAGGGAATGACTTATATTAGGGGGTTGAAATGATTTACCCATTTTTCGTTCTCACTGACATCTTTAGATCCATGATTTTTGGTGGGGTTGAGATTTTTCTACTAAACCTTTGGGATATAAATGATTGTTTAGTTCTAGAGAAAAAAATTATATCTACTGTTCTTGAATGAAAATGCAGTGTACCTATCACCACCATGTTTTCAGGGTTCACATTGGTAGTAGTAAGGGAAAAATCTTCCCATTTCCACCAAGGAGGTTGTTGGTTGCCTCTGAAAACAGTTGTCTAAGAGCACTAGTTTGAAAAGTGCCCTAATTCATTGTAGTTGAATTAAAAAAAATATGTTGATGTTAGAATATATAATTTCTCTCATGTTTTGAAACTGTGGGTTTCTCTAGGCAGAAGTTAATAGTCAACTTCCCTTCTCTTTCAAGCCTAATGCATTTCCTTGTCCCTTTCATGCAATTTTTCGGGTAATTATATATACATATTTGGCATGTGGGGTGCCATATTTTCATATCATCATTTGTTTTATCCATCAGACTTCCACAATTGAAGACCACCTTATGCTTCTTTTTCCCATGATACCCATGAGATTCAATGATATCCATTTCAAATTTAAGGAACATCATAAAATATCCTCATATCTCTCAAATTCATAGATCACTAGGGCTTTCTAAAGACTAGATTTTATACCACCAAAGAAACGTTCAACCATGAATTCGAGGGTAAAAACTGAGACAGAAGCATATCATGAATTCCATGAGATGTTTTCCATGGACACTCCGATTGATTTATCTACTTTTTTTCATGAGTTAATGGATATCCCCTTCCATATTATGTTCTAGGGTGCACATAAAATATTTACCGAAAAACATCATTTAGATATAATTAAATTCCAAAGCCTTGATGTCCTCCCCAAGCTTCATATTTTTGACCAATGTACAACATTGATTTTCTACACACTCCATACGATAAGTATCCATAAGAACCTTCTCTTTTTCAGTACATTTAATGAAGGAGAATATCTTTTCAATTGAGTTGATCCATTGATCAGAAATGGAGTGGTCATATGATCTATTAAAAAAAAGAGGCCTTTGTCACATGATGATCTTTATTGAGACTTGTTCATTCATAGGGGGTATTAAAAATTTTACTTGAAGCATGTTTTAATTTATAAATTGAGGTTGGTGAGAGATTATTATGAAAATGTTCACGATTCCCACTCGAATCAGATTAGGAATCTCATTATATAATTTGTCACAATGATCATCCCATAATTTTTTATCTCTAGTACTCCTATTAGCATCCATGGCTAGAATAAAAGGAATGATAGGGGTAACACAATAAGGGTTATCTATAGAAAAAAAAATATAGGTTAAAATTAATTGTTTCTTTAACTTATGAATTTCTATGATTTAATCTTTGTTCGCAATGATATAATTCCCAAGATATATTCTTAAGGGGATTTTTTTAATTCCCTTAAAAATGGTTCATACTAAGCTTAAGAATTTTCCATTGCATATCCCCCACGATTTTCATAAACAAAAGAGAAACAAGGCCCATTGTTGTGCCCTAGTTCCCATTCAAGTTCAGTTCATTGTAGTGTTTTCGAGTTTTACCCCTAAGGTATATCTGTCCTAGATCCACATCTACCTACTCGTATCCATCAATGGATGTATTTTTATAATAAACCGCTTCTTCAATACTCACAAAAATTAAGGGATGTTTTTAAAATTATAAGTCTTATCCCTAAATTTTTCAGAAGGGTTTTTGAATCCTAATGCCAAATATAACTAAGCCAATCCTTTGATACCAACTATATCAACCCTGCTCTATATTACAAACATAAACATGAATTATTACATAAAACATTCACTTGATACAACCTTGAAGATCAAGAGGTCTAGTGTATTTATGGATTAGGAACAATACATAACAACTTAAAACATAAAACACAACATCTTATTAAAAACCTCATTTACATGACCATATCATTCCTTCATAGTTATCATTACATGGGATAACATGAAGAAATTCATATTAAAAGTGTAATATATAAAGCCCAGTAAGGGACTAAAAATGAGTAACATGAAGAATATATTAAATTCATGGAAATAGGCATATTAATGGAGTGCAAGAGATGGAGGATCCTAAATGCATGAAATATAATATTTATCATAACATGGAAATGTGGAAACAACATTTAACATGATATTAGAATGATTTGAGGCCCAATAGACATGGATCATGAGTAAACCCCTTATTTACAATAATTAGAATGATTATACATTCATTTAACATGATGTTTCATGATACTAATCTCTTACCCAATGCATTGGAGCGCTTTTAGGGTAGACCCTTCTTAATCATTTCATTTCTGTGTAAGTGTGCCACATAGATCATATATCATGGATTAATTAAACATTATCATTTATTACAAAATAAACTAATGTGGAATTAATAAATTAAACTCTATAATTAATAATTAAATTTTCATAATGGTGAATACCCTTGATTGTGAAATTAGAATGGTTTTCACTACACAATGACATTGGGTTTGAAAATTGCGGTCCAATTTTGGCAGCAAAACATCACGACATAAGAATTCATTAAAAAATTTCATGTGAGTGAAAGGGGTGTATAATAATATTTACAAGAAAAAAAAATTAATGGGGTAATATTTATACATGTTACACCATATGTAATGTAATTTATATTCATAATAAAAAATAATTTCTTGAAAATGAATGGGGAGAGAGAAACCCCACATAGAATTTCGGCATGGTAACAGGTGTACATGGGAGAAATTAATAAAATAGAAAGTGGTATCTAATAAATAAAACATAAGGTGACTTGTATATGGGGGGTAATAAGTCATACCACATAATAATTAATTGAAATGAAATAGATATGGCTATATAAAGAAACTTGGTCAAAAAAATTGAAAGGAATAAATCCCTTACGGGGAAGTGTGATCCCAAAGGCTCGAGAGATACTTGAGAGAGGCTTATTTGGAGTTTTGGGATCCTTGGTAGGATTTTAATGAGAGGATGATAGAGTTTGGTAGATCTCCAATTCCATTGAGTGAAAAATAAGTGGGATCTTGGATGTTTTTATATTGGAAAAGAGAGCGAAGTCATTATTATTTAGGTTTTGGAAACCACACATTAAACTAATCAAAACGACAATCCATCCCATGGTTTATTACCATGGTTTTTGCCAAGTGACATATATAATATTGTTCTTTATTTCCAATGGCCTATCATATTAAAATATTAGGCTTTCTTATACGGAGTTGAGTCACACTCTCAAGGAAATAAAATTAAAAAGTTAAAATGATTTTTAAGTCTTGGAGGGACCACTAAAGCTTTGTCAAATTAATCAAACAAACCAAAAACGAATTAATTTAATGAAAAAACATATATTTTCCTAAAATATTCATTAAATTATTATATTACATCACTATTGGATCACTATTATTTCATAAAAAATATTATATAACTAAAAAGTACTTAATGTTTTCCCCAAAAAATCGAATGTCTTAGATAATTATGAAAAATTAATCATTGGATAATTTGTCCATCATGATTCCAGAAAATAAAATTCATTTTATCTAAATATTTTTATTAATATATTAATTTTTACCTATAAAATAAAAACCCTATATTTATCAAAAATTCATTGGTTTTGATTAAAATGGTTTTCAATCCTTTATAAAAATTACAATTGAATTCCTAAAAATATTATGATCATTTATATTTGGTAAAAACTAATTTAGTAATAATATTTTATTAAAATATTTTACACATAAAAAATCCAATAATTCATCATAATATATATCATAATTGAATATTAACTAAAAATTTTATTTGTGCGATAAATAAACATACAACGTATCAATAATAAATGAATGAAAATTATATATCCAAAAATTATGTACATTGTAAAAGTTTTATATTCTTGTTACATAACCCATTACCAAACATACATAAGAGCAATAGTTAAGGTGAAGGATGGTGAAATACTCTTGTGGTATCTCAGATTAAATTTCTTGGGTGGATCTATATTATCTTCCACTTCTCCTATTGGTGATTTTATTCGAGATTAACATGTTGATGATTAGATTGGTCTCAGTCAATAGTTAAACTCAATGCTTCCACATCCTTTCGATGCTCTGACAATTGGGATTCATAGGGAGGAATTCCACTAGACGAGGCTATCACTTCTTTTATCAGCATAAATTTGATTTTTTAAAGCCCTATATTTATAATAGTCAGGAGATATCTGTTCAACTAATATATTATGAATAATAACAATTCATAATATTATTATTAAATAAAAATACTTAAAACCAAACCATTTTACATGAGGATAATTCTAATTATATCAAGAGGAATTTATATTAACTATTGTTTGGGTCATTACATTATTTCACTCAATCTTTCAATTTTATGGTTGATGATAGTTTTATCCCAAATTTCCATTATCACTAATAAAACATCCTCATTCTATCTCTATCTTATGAATATTACTATACCAAATCCATGGACTATTCTATAATCCCACATTATAGTGCATGTTTTTCTTGTCATCATATCGACAGTATGTAAAGAGTATGAGACGAGAAAGATAATTAAATGACGGGATTATATTTGGTATCATCATTTCTAAAATAAACCATAAGCACCATATATTAAATATATATATTTGTATTAAAATGAAATTTCATAAAGAAAATATTTTGGATGACGACCCAAATAATCAAAATAATGTAGATATTACAAAAAATGGAGTCTCAAACATTAATAAATCACAATCAATATTTGCGTAACTATGGAATTATTTAAAAAAATTCAATGAATTATTAGTAAGAATATATAACTAGAATAAATAACACAACATGTCCTTATGGATGGATAGATCATTGATGAAGTGAATAATAGTTTCTATCCATTCCATTATTTATTCTTGAATAACACACTCATTGGATCATCTAGAATTCCCAAATGATTACCCCACTTCATCCATCTACTGTTGGGGTCAGGTTTTTAACAATACATATTACTGTTAATAGTGCATAGTTATATTATAAGGTTTGTGATTGTCACAGTAAATAGCTAAATTAAGAAAACAATTAATTAATTTTTTCACACACATGTGAAAACATGAGTAATAAAAATTCAATTTGAAAACAATATACATAATTCAATGTGTAAACCAATCAAACTATAATAAATAATCATGATATATTTCATCTATTAAACACCATAGAAATGTTATTAGGAATTCCTCAAAAAAATATTAACATTGGGTAACAAAAATATATTAATGTATAATATTTTTAATACCATACCATACTTGAAATTTCATGTCATCATGTTCTAGGAAAAAAAACCCCACCCAAGAGTATGTGGAAAACAAAGATATATTATGGGGTCATATAATGCTGTAAACATATCGTTTTATCCACAATGAGGTCTTCTGTGTTTAAATACAAAATTTGATTAATGTTCCCCATTGGAGAAGCATAAATCACTACTGCATCACTGATGACATATTAAATTATTTTGATTATATTGATGGATTGATTATAAAATACTTAAATAAAATTTACAAAATCAAAATGCTAAATAAATCACATAATATAGAAAATAACAATTAGTTTGAGGATAAAACTATCTAATAATAATTTTAAACCACATATATATATTTGGACCCATTATGGTGTTTTGATAGGGCTATGTGTGATTTTCTATTCTTTCCTAAAATCGTATAGGGTTTGGTGAATATCCATTGAATGGGTTTTATTAATGGAAATATTCGTTGTCATATGGAACCTAATTTAAAATGTCTCAAACACGATATATAGTATTACATGAATAACTAGGATGCAAAATTTTAATTTTAATTTTTTTGATAAATATGATATGACATCCTTTAACTATTATAAAATTTCAGAATGACCAAAGAACTATTGTCACTATTGAAAATAATGTGGTTTTAGTGTATATTATCACCAATATACAATATTGAATTTATAATTACATGTCCTTAGATCATTTTATGACCATAGTTTATATAGATCGAGGTGATAAATGGACATGGTAAATCCCGAGTAACACAATGATTTGTTTGGAAGGAAAGAATAATTCCCTAATACATGTGCATAATTAGAAAATAGATTTATGTCGAACTAATGGACATAGTCAACATGGACCATGTTTATTTATCCGGGTTACATTTATTGTCCATTTGAATTATAGAAATCCTACAAGGTTATAGAGACATTTAATGTAGTCCATGGTCATATTCCTAATGAAATATTCCAATGACCATACTCCATGTGTTCTATTGATGTTGACCATTCCATTAAAGATTATATACATGATCGTTATTTATAATGAAGGTGTCTTGTACTAATTTCCTTGTTTAAAATTGGCCATAGCCTTATGAATCAGTATATTCTCAAAACCTCCATATGCTCTTATTTTTATTTGAATTATTATATATATATATATATTAATACATATAACCCATGTATATTTAGTGTTTCTAATATATAAAAATTATAGATGATGAAATATGATCAAACATCCCTTTAATTGTTTGATTTTTAAAAGTCCATGACTATAGTGACTGATTGTGGAATTAGATTCCCTATGGATATAGCATCAATAAAACATGCTCATTTATGTTGATGGAATAATGTGTTTTATAGTTTCAAGGTCTACATTACCCAAATGTTATTGAGTCTATATATTATATATTAAAATTTTTGGACATAGGTTAGACCTTTTTCCACTTGAAATACATCCCATATTTGATGTGACACATAGTTTTAGGCTAAAACCAATGTATTGTCAACTACTACAATGGTTTGTTACAACATATGTAAAACTATTATCAAGTTGTGTTACGAAGTTAACTCATGAAATATAACAATACTTAATATATATATATATGTTTGTATATTCTTGATACTTATTATTGTCATTTATAATTGATGATGAATTTTATTAGTCAGTGGTCTCAAAGAAATAATTATGAATTTTCCTTGAGAAATATATTTTCTTACAACACATCATCTATAGTTAGTTTCAATGAAACATTCATCCATTTAACCATGATTACATCACAATATCTACTTCCATTTAAGTAGGGTAGTAAAAAAAACATTTTCCCAAATGAAAAATATGTTTCCCACCATTTATTGGATGTGAAGGCCAAGGTCAAAATAACCCACATTTTAAATACTTATAAACTAATGAGGGAAAATATAAATATGGATAATTCTGAAAATACTCAACATTAGTAGGATATATCATACCTTTAGAATATGTTACCAAATTTATTTACATTTTATTATAATTTAATGTATCATTTTTTTAAAAAAATATATTAGTTTCGGGATGTGATGAATATGTAAATAAATTTATATATATATACTTGGTGTGATAACTGTTATTTTTTAATATATAAATTCATTTAATAATTAGTTAATTTATATTTTTTATATTTTTTATTTTAATAATATTTATAAATTTTAGCTGACCAACTGAATTGTCAAATGGAAATGTCAAGTAAACTATACATTATATTTTTATTCAGATTAAATTTATTTAAAAACATGCTGCACATTTTTAGGATATTTAAATATTAGATTTTTATTTTTTCCATGTTCTATAGAGGTAACAACTCATGTATTGGGGCTTATGTATTTTAACTCTATATTACATCCACAATTTCTTGAAATTCAAGATAAAAAAACATATGAGAATAATAATTAAAGAATGTAAAATCTAGTTACATAGAGAAGAAAACCACATTCATCAATGATGAGGGATGTCCATATAATTACAAAAATGCATATATTTTTTATGAGTATAATATATTTAAGTAGACACAATATTCACTAACCTAATTTGATTCCTCATGTAGATTATACTTCTAAAATTGGCCACCACGACCCCACCAGTAGAGAGTAGTGAATTTAACTAATCATGTGTTGCCTTAAGAATTTATGAAAAAAATAGAAAAACAATATTTCCAGTAACCCCATCATAAATTGTTAGACATCATAAATCTTTATATGATTTATGATATTTCATAAAAATTAGGTGTTAGAAGGTGTGATCAAACATTTACAATTACTGACTTTCTGTAGATGAATGACCAAACTCTCTAAAAACAATGTGAACATTGATGGGTATTAGCTATATATTACAATTGTTAAGGACTCATCCTTGGGGACTTATTTTCTAGTGATATTAAATCATAAATTCTGAAATAATAAATAATCATCATTATATATTTTAAATCAAAAATTTAATAAAGATAAATTAATGAAAAATTTATGATTAATTATCAATAGTATACTGATAAAAACACTAGTTATTCATACATGGATAACACGTCTTGTTAGATGAATATTCAAAAAAATATAAACATAAATGACTGAGGACCACAATAAATTAGTGAATTTTGAACTATGTAATAAAATCTTCTAACATTGCGAAATATCCTCATCGTATTTGATAAATATCTCCCACATTAATAATCTTAACAATCAAACACTACATATACACTTCATCATGACATGGGTAAAGGATATGTAACAAAGGGTATTCTAGGATTCTTAGTAAGGATAAATAATAGGGGTACTTAATTATATCATTATCATAATATTATGAAAATAATAATTGAAAAGTATACCCTACATGTCATAGATCAAAATTTTGAATCATGTGATAATGAATGGATGTTCATAAGAGAATAATCTGAATGAAATAAAATATTGTAATACATTAGAGAAAAATGATGTATTAAGAAATAAATTATTGGAATACACATGCGTTTAGAAAATTTTAGGCCAAGGATACCCAAAATGAACTTAATATCATATTTGGCGTGGTCTAACCACCTACACACATGAATCAGGCTTGTTGTGACCACACATTTTCCCTCCATTGTGATCATTGGTTGAAAACACATGTACCATCATTTAGTAGTGCATTTATCAATTCCTTTTGATTATCAAGGAGATATAGGTCCTACCCTCCACATAAAAAAAACTATATTTATCTATTTAACAAGATAATAAAAATTCATTATATCATAACCTATTAAATGACATGGGTATCATAAAAATTTAGTCCTATAAAACAATTGGAGATGATACAAGTTACAAGATCTTTTCATTAAATCACAACCTATCAATTATTTGGATATCAATAGTATTTTATCATGGTTTGTACTATAGAATAAAATCATGATTCAAAAACATTATTACATCAAAATGAATTAACCATTCAGAGAAAGAAAATTAATGGAATTATTGGATTATATCTCTAGTAAAACATAAATTTTATTAATGTATGAAATGTTAGATGAAGAAAATTTTTCCAAGATCACACGGAACATTTTATGTTGAAAAAAAAAATTTATTTGAAATTATACTTTTTAAAGTCCAATTTTCATTAAAATAATATAGTATTATTATAAATAATGATTTCCAAATTCATTTTAAAAACATTTCATGATGAATATATCCTTTCTAATTTTATTGAAATTAAATATGTCAAATCATTTAGAAACTCATTTATTTGATTAAATCCTTGAAAATGTGTAATGTAATCTATAAAAAAAATTTAAGACACATCCTATGTAAAAAAAATTCTCATATAAAAAAATATTTTAAAGCATAAACCATTTTAAAAATACATTTCATTGCAAATAATGTTAAAAATTTAAAAATGAAGATTTTAAAATAATTTCAATCAATTTATAGGCCAAAATTATTTTCAAGTTCATCTTATTGGAAAAAAGGAATAAAATATATCTAAAAACACATCTAAAAACATTTTTTAAAATAATTTTTTTCAAAATAAAATTGATTTCTGACTGATGAGATACTGGAATTTGTATTTTCATAAAAAATTTCATAATAAATTTTATGTGACCATGAGTTTCATAATTGTAATATTTTAATTATATTTCTTTAATAACCATATGATTTTATAATTCATTATAATTATTATGTGGTAGAGCATGAGATTTCAATTATGGAGACTTAATAATAAAAAATTCTGATAAATGAATAGATTATAACAAAAATGATTCGCAGAATGAAATCATTAAAAATAATCCCCATAATGTTATTGAATAATGTGGAATGAAAAATATCGTGTGAATCAAAAAATTCATGATATTACATGACAATTTGGCTGTAAATTATAATCTTGTAGAAATTTATCTGCATAACAAAATATACATATAAAAGAATGAAAATTTACACATTTATTCAGTTATTACTTTATAAAAATATGATTCACAAGTCCCATGAATGATTATAATTATTTTAGACATTATTTTTCTTTAAAATATTTATATTTATCATATATCATGTCATATGGAAGTAAATACACAACAAAAATGACATGTGTGGTGAATATGGTATAAGTACCCTAGAAATAAAAGATTGACTAGAAATCCCAATACATTGCTTCTTGAATTCCATCATACTCATTAAAACCGCCTATAATATAAATTTTCTTCTTGTAAAACTTATTTAATAATAATAAATATAATTATTCCATATTAAATATCATTTTCTTTGGACATTTTATTACCTATTTATTAACAATTTATTGTTAACATCATATATGTTTTAACTGGTTGTTGGTCTTTTTACATTGATCATTGATTCATCATATCCAGAATATAAATCAAGATATCAATATATTATATATTCATTATATATTTATTTTGAATATTTCAAAAAAATTAGAGATATGAAATGGAATAAAATGGTTATGGAGATGATATATCATATGAATTCATGAACACAGATTCCATTTTGTTGGTGTATTGAATGAATAAAATATAAACAATATATGGGTTATTATTATTGTAGAATTATTAAACTATATATATCACATATTTTTAATCTCATCCTTAATAAATTCTATATAAAACATAAATGAATAATGTCACTTCCTGAGGAAGTTTTCTTTAGCACACATGAGTTATGTAATTGTACACCTATAAAATGGAATGAATTATGTTATGTGGGATTTAATTGTTCTAAAATAATATTAATAATATTAATAAAATTTATATAGTATATAAATTGAATTTCCATATTTTTGACAATCCACTAATAGTAGTAATGGGAAAATTAACAACATCGCAACCTGAGGTGGAAATACACCATGCACAAGAATGATGATTTCCTAACCAATTTGATAGAAGAGTGTAATGTTTTATGTCACAATAGTATATCTAAAAATTAATTTACACTTATGACACTATGGTTATTATAAATTTATTTTATTTTAATAATATAAAGTGATGATAATGAAATAAAATAATCAATCTCATTAGAGAACATTACTTATTTTGTTGTGATTCCTTCTTAGAATTTCACTAAATCATTCAAAGGATAGATTCCTACACAAAAAAATAATTCTAGGATTAATTGAGGTAATAATTTATTATAATTTGGGAATATCTTGTTCAACATAGATGGTTCAAGAGGTGTAAATATGTGATGGTATTGAGTTCTTGTTTATTGTTTAGGTGGAGTGGCATTTTAGAAAATACAGGAAAAAGTTCAATATTGGGAGGTATATATTACCAAAAATTACCCCAACGTAGATATTTATTTTGGATTTTTGGAAATATGGTATATAAACACCTCCCCCACAATATAAATCAAATTTATGAAAATTTTTATTATTTAAAGCCAATGTTTTTGTATTTTAATCATTTTTCATTTACAAAATGCTAAAAAGTTTTTTAAACAAAGTAATTTATCATTTCAGTCAAAAATAAAATTAGCATAACTAGATAATTTAGACTCATAGAATATAAATGTGTGAATCCAATTTATAATGTATTAATAATTATTTTTCAAAAAATTAATTTTAACATAATAATATAAAACATGTAAAGACCCTACTTTAATCATAACCACACTTACTATGTTTTTTTTCAATTTAAGAGCCAATATACTCATTATAGTATATAAACCGGTTCATGGATAGAATATAAATTATATTAATAAATATTTAAATATAAAATTATACTATATAGTTCTGTTATACATTTAAAATAAATTTAAAATTTAAAAATTATTTTTAAATTAAATTAATATCATTATTGATATATTTCATTCATGTAAATTTTTATAAAAAATAATACAATAATATAATTTAAAAATGTTATTTTTAAAATTGTTTGAAATTGTATATTCATTAAAAAAGTATTTTAACAAAATAATTAAGTAAGTTTACATCACTTTTATATTTTTAGAATTTTTAATTTATTATTTATTGAAAAACATATTGACTGAAACATTTTAGTAAAATCCGAAAACATTATCGTAAGATAATTTTGAAATTATTAATTAAAAAATTGAATTTTTTTTATAACATATAATTTAAAAAACTGTAAGAAATTAATTTCATTATTGTTATAAAAATCATATAAAAAATATTGTTTGATAGATAACAATATTTTGATAAATATAAAGAAATTACAATAAATTATGTATTTCATTATCAATATATTTTCATTATATAAACCCATTAAAATTAATATTTATATTTTAAAATTAAATAATTTTTTTGGATTTTATAGTTATTATTTTCATTTTAATAATATATATTTTTTTAATTCAAACTCAATGTATCATGTTACATAATAAAATAAATTTCAGTGTATATAATGTTATTAATATAGTGTTTCATTTAATAATACATAATCATGGGATTGAGTGTAGAATAAGACAAAATTAGTTTGTGTGTAGTGAGTGATAAACAAAGTGTTTCATGTGATCTAAAATATCTAAAGTATTAAATATATTCTGAATCAATTTAAAATATACTAGGGTTTTACATACTACCCACATAAAATGAATTTCTCCATTGAAACTCATCTATGTAATATAATTTTTACAATTTTAAAATTCTTTCCTAAAAACAGGCTTCGTACAAATGAACAGTTGATCATCCCTTAAAGGGTATTATTGGAAACATAATTGTTAACCAAATAATATCATGACTATTATTCTATATTGGAGATCTTCTATAGTATGTCAATACCCAGACATGATAGAAAAACAGAAAAACTTATAAAGACTGATAATGATCACTGGTCATAGGAAAGTGGTTGATCCATTGAAAATTTACAACCAAAAAACCAAAAGTCTTTGTTTATCTATGGGACCATTTGAGACATAAGAAATTTAGGTATTAAGATATAATTTTATTAATAATTATTTTCATAATGTTTTGGAATTTTCATGGTAATATATAATTTATTTATTTAAATCATATTCCAAGGTACAATCTCACCCTTAGTTTGTGGTTTGATCAAATTTCACCTCACTTATTCTGTAGAAAATGATGCGGAATTTTTTATTCATGAATCAATAATCAGATCACAAGATTAATTATTTAACTATAATTCATTATTTCTATATATAGTTCAAAAATATAATTAATAGTGGTTATCAAATATAGATAAATATTCATATGGTGCAGTAATATGTTAGTATTTTAAAACTCATCAAAATTCACCATAAGAAATTACATAAAATGTTTCTCTTATGTCCATATTAAAATATCCAAAACATCAGTAATACGTTCATTAAATTCAAAAAAAACTTTACATTAATACCATAAACACCATAATGTGGATCATGGTTATCAAAAAAACATGTAAAATCATTCATCAAGTATTCTATTTTACCCTGTTTATAAAATAAATTATCACAAAATAATATTGATAGCATAAATTCCTATTTATTACTTACATGTAACACAAATTATTAGATATATTACATAAATATATAAATGTTTTAAACTCCTCCCATGATAGCATGAACTACATTTTCAAAAAATCATTAATTATAATTATAGAATTTAGTAATTTATTTCAAACATCCCTTTATCCCTACCTCAATATCTCTACATCCAAAATATATTAAGGGTTATATTCCAATAATATGATCTTAAAATTAAATATATAATAATAAAAATATTAATTCATGTCCTTGAGAAGAAACTTAAACTAGAAAACTCATATATAAATCATCATTAATATAACACAATACATAAATTTCAGCACAAAGAAACTATAATCATTGAACTTTATTCTTAAAATGTTAACCATGATTCATAATCATATTCTATAATATATTATTCAACAGTATGAAATATTAATATAGTATTATGATTAAAAAACCTCAATTTAATCCTTCTTTTTATGATTTAGTAAAACAATACTATTGTTATAGGTCAGGTATTTCACAAGTGAGTCGTCATATCCTCATAATTAATAGTGTGACCATTACCCATACTACATTACTGATTCTATTAAAGATAATACCATAAAGGACATATATTTTTATAATTTACTTATTTTCAATAACAAATTCCTTCAATATTTGATGATAATTTATAGAGAGTAATATCCCCATCCATTAGGTTAGATGACCTGTTTAATTCTTTTCTTTTTACTTACTTCTTATGGGCCCTTTTCCGCTATCATAAAATCTCATGTGCCTCTAAGAAATCCACATCGATGATTCTTCACAAATTCAATTCATAATAGAAACTGAACTGTATTCCCTCTATGGTCTCACCTACTTGATCTCTCATCGAACATCATCCCTCAATTCATTTGTGATTTTAAGAGTTGGTTATGTTACTCATTATTAAACATGTTCTGTGATAACTGATTAAGGACAATTACATTCACCTTATTCACCACCACAAATAGATTCTCATTAAAAATTTGTTTAAAAAATTCAAAGTTACCCCAATTCCTTTATCTTCATTAATTTACTAAAACCATGAACTATAGTGTGAGAAATTTTAATAATAGTGAAAAAGCCACATAATCATGAAAAATAATGTATATAATGTATAAATCAGGAAACCATCTATAATCAATAAAACTATTAGTTTAGGCTAGTCCATTATTATTCATCATCTATTAAAATAAATAAGGATGGTTCATAAATAATATATTATTTTTCCAAGAAAATCCCTTCAGAAGTATCAAACATGGTGTATAACAAAGTGCATTTTTGTGCACCAATCCCTTTCAGATTCTAGATCAATAGGAATTTTTTAATCTTATTACCACTATATAGATTTATGACATAATGAGAACCACTTGTTTTATCAAGACACAGATGTAATTGGATGTAAATAATATATGAATATTGTTCCTATATTATAGGACATTTTTCTAGTCAATAATTAATCCTCCAACATATCCCTAGATACACCCATTGTTATATAATTAGAAATAACCATATGGATCTCTTTAAATTTTTACATCATAATATTTGAATGATAAATAAAATTATTGATTGATATCAACTATAGTTACCAAGTATTTCCAAAAATGGATATGAAATAATTTTAGAAGAATCTTCAAAACATTAACAAATTATATTCCAAAGCACGGTAATTGATTAGTTTTTTTAAACATGTGACATAATATTTTAAATTTGTGAAATATAGTCTACATATTATATAATTATCCTCCCATTTGGTAATATTTAGAAACATACCCTTTATAAAAAATTCCTTGATATCATGTGGAACTGAAACATTATAAAGGTGAACTCAAATACTCATCAAGGTTAATGAATCATGATACATAAGCATATCATGATTATAAGGGTATTAGCATATAATTTTATAATAATATCCTACAATTCAAAGACCATAATAATTATCCACTATATAATTTTTGTTTGTTCTTAGGAAGTTAATCATAAAGAAATCAATAAAACAGAGCAATGATACTGAAATGATGGAATGAAATATATAGTAACAGAATACACACAAGCATAGGATGTCTTATGTCATGGTAACCCACCAAATTGTTGAAACTATATTTGGACTTGGATGACCACCCATCTACCAGCTATGGTCTGGGGATAACTATCTGTGTGACCTCCATTATAGGCATCAGCTAACCTTCTATGTACTCTCCATTACAAACTTCTTCTGACCATTAGTGTACCGTCATTTACATGCTATGGTTGAGCACCTGTGTTCCCTTTGATATCATTTATATATTATCTTTACCAAACCTATTAAATGTATCTATAGTTCCTACCTATAAAATAATGAAAACAATATTTATATCTGATATAGGATAAAAGAATCATTATATCATAACCCATCCAATGAAATTGGAATATTAATAATTTTATAAAATCATAAATTGTGGATTATAGATAGGTCTAACAATAAATTCTCCATAGATTATCACAATAAATAATGGTGGAATCGTACTTTTTTTATCAATTTATATCCCATTGAAGAGAAATATTCATCATAGATATTATATAATCATAACATAAACACTTGGAAAAGGAATTTTATTGGTATGCTTGGATCAAATCCCCATTAAAGTATAAATTATATCAAATGATTTCTTTAGAGATGATGAAGGATTTGGATGGATAACAAGGAATATTTGATAATAAAAATAATATTTATCTTTGAATTTCATTCATAAAACATTTAAAAAATCCTTTTTATTTATATTTTTTTTATATTTTAAATAAATACTTGATAATTCATTTGAAAACATTTTTTTCGAGAAAATAACATTTTTACTTAATATTTTCTGAATTTATAACATTTGAAAAAAAACATAATTACGAACAAAATCTATATATAATATAAACTAAATTTTAAAAATCATATAACACATTTCTTGAGAAAAATATCATATTCTCTTTTAAAATAATTTTTAAAACATTAAACATGTTAAAAATCAGCATCATTAAAGATAAAATTGAAATTTAATAAATGATACATTGAAAATCATTTAAATAAATTTAATTTTTTTTTGAAATATTAATTTTTTAAAATTATATTAAAATATCTTTTTAAAATATTTTTATGTCATGTTTAATAACATGGTTTTTGAATAATATAGATTTCTAACCGAAAATAGAAATGACATAAGATTTTCATAAAAGAATTTTCTTATTAATTATAAGTACCAGTGTCTAAAAAAGTAGAACCATTACCTGATGTTATGTCTAATAAACATTATAAAATTAATATCATTTGAACATATGAGGAATATATCATGATATTTTAGCATTATACTCTTAATCGCAAATCATTCAAATAAATGATGAGATTGTATCATAAAATTATTACCACTGTGGGGATATTGAGTCATAATCCCCAGAAAGGAAAAACAAAAAATGAAACATGAAATATCACGAAGATCAATATAGTCTAGAAACTATATTACTAGGGAATTTTTATACACCTTGTGGTGAAATATATGTTTATATCATTACATATGTCTCATAGAAGGAAAATTTATATATATCTTATTTATTTCTTTATGAAATTTTGAATCACAAGATCCGCAAAATAATAAAATCAATATAAAAATTAAATATAATTAAATGAGGTATATTCGACATATAAAATTTTATATGGTAGTATATAAAACACACAAATGAAACAAGTCTTGAATATGGCATAAGTCTCTAAATAATATAACTGAGACTAGAAACTATATTTCCTCTAGTAGTGACTTATTCCATACTCATTAAAACCTCATATACAATAAATATATGTTATTAGACCCATTTTATTTAATATTATTAAATATATAAATATATATATGATATTATATATTATGTTATGATGACAATTTATTTCCATTTTATTAATTTTTTCTTGTTAAATGTTGGTTTTGAGTAATAAAAGAATTATTTTTATATATGTTTTGACATGCCTTCCATTCTCTTATGTTAAAAAAGGAATAATCATATCGAGAATTTATACCCTGGTTTAAAAAACTAATTATTCATTATATATGTATTTTGAGTAATCTAAAAATTGTAGATTTTCATTGGAAAACACAATCCATAGAGATAGTATGTCATATATACGCGTGGACATTGTTCCAATTTCATATCATATATAAAGAATGAAAAGAAAATGAAGTTGATATATATATAGATATTATATCTTCAGTTGATGAGTAATTTCATAAATATAACATCTTTTATTTAAATACAACATGAGTACATTCCATGTAAAGGATGAACAAATCACAACACTTCACAAGGTAGTTAGTCTTCAATACATTGGAGTGATATTATCGTATTCCCTCTAAAAGAAAAGCATAATGGTATGTGTGAAATAATAATTCCTGATGAATATTAATATTAGATATATCATATATAAAATATATTATATATATTTACATCACTATTCAAATAATAAATACGTGGAAATCAGAAAACGAATGACCTTGGTTCACGAGGAGGTAGACTTCTATACAGACGAATGATGATTTCATATCACATTATATGGATGTGTGTATGGTTTTAGTAAGTAACCTATACATAAAAATATATCCATATATAGAATAAGAATAATTCATTACATATTCATTGTATATTATGAATTAATTGTGGCAATTAAATAAATGAATTAAATAATATCATTTCCAATAATTACCTCTTTTTTGGTACCCTAATTGGGTTTTTACTAAATTATTAATAAGATATATTTATGACTTATAGAATGATTCTAGTATTAGTCTAGTAAATATATTAATTCATTTTGGAATCCCTTATTGATGAAAAATGGCTTGAGAGTTTTTTAAAATTGATGAGAGTGAGTTTCTTTCTATATTGGACTGGATTGACATTCTTGTAAATTTGAAAATTATTAACTATTAAGAGGTCAATCATACATAAAGATGCTCCAAAATTGATAAATATTTGGTTTTAGATTTTATATTTCTGATAAAACCCTCCCAAACAAAATATTATAAATTTATCAAAAAAATTGCTTCCCTAAATTCTATGATTTCAACTTTTTATCATATTTTTCATTATGAATAGTAGTTTTCAAAACTAATTAATTTATGACATAATAATAAAATAAAATAACTGTAACAAGATAATTATTACACAATTATTCTAAACAATAATTTCAAATTTATTAATTATTAATCCTTTGTGTGTAAAAAATTAATTTTAACAAAAGTGTTAGTAATGTAAAAAAATCTACTTTAACAAAAAATTCTCTAACATAGTTTTTACTACTATAAGATCAATATAGTCAGTGTAATAAAATAGTTGGTCCATTAATAGATCATGTTTAATAATTATTAATATTTTAAAAACAATATATATAATATTTATCTTTTAATAATTTTAAATAATTTAATTACCAAGAATTTGTGAAAAAATGACATCGATGTCAATTTTAACATTATCAAATAAACATAAATTTAAAAATATCAATACTGGAATGGAATAAATATAAATTATTATATAAATTTTTTTGCATGATATAATAATTAAAAAAATAACAGAAAACTATAATTCATTCATTTCACATCACATATATATTTTTATTATTAAAGACATTGTTTTTTAAACTAAATAATTTTATGGATACTGTTTTATAAAAATTTCATTGAATTAATTCATCTTTGAAAATTAATGATAAATTATTTTGTTAATAATAATTATATTATATTTCGATATTATATATTGAACCAATCATATTTTTTTCCATAAAGAAAATATTTATTGAAATTAAATCGAAGAAGTTTTTTTTCATTTTCTAGACATACATATTGTGGAGGTTTTTTTTGGTATACAATTCCCAAAAATATATCCTATGGTCATAATGGGAAATATTTTTCAATAAAATGGTTTTTAAATAAATATTTATTTCATTTGGAACAATTAATCTTAGTTTAACACCACTATAATCTCATTTTTACCTTCTCTACAGTAATTAATTACTATTGCATTTACTAATCATTGTGGAAAAAAATATTTTGAACATATCAGGAATGATTATTTTTATGATTATCAATATTTTATCCATTTTTTTGAAATCAATTCAGTTATGTGTAAAAAATTAGGTAAATATTAATACCCCACACATGATGAGAAAACACATTTTTAATGTGAAAATATTCAAAAGATTAAAATGTTTTATAATAATTTTCTACACAAAATTAACAAAAATGAGTAAAATTGGATTAATATTTGTTTAGTTTAACTAATTTACCTTTATGAAAAAATTAATATATAATATATAATTACCTATGAATTATATTTAAAAGATGTTTTACATTAAATTTAATTATTTTTCACCACTCACCGAAAAATGATATATTTTAGAAAAATAAAAAAATTCAGCATAATATAATTTTTTGATTCCTATTTCTAAAAATGAAATTTAATTTTTTAAATAATTTTTCTAAATGTTTCATAAAATAATTTTATTACCATTCATATAAGTGCATCTAAATCATTTTTGAAAAAAAATAGCATTCTCAAAACAAATAATGTATATTAAAAAATTATATATTATATTGTCAAAATCTAAAAACACTATAATAAATGTTTAAATATAACAACTCATATCAAAAAACTGAATTTCTCAATTGTTTCTATTTCATTAATATCATATACTTGTTTGTATAAAACTCAGTGTTCTGTGTAACTCTTTTTATACTTTTTTTCCCCTATAGAAAGCATAACACAGTGTTGCACATAATATAATATAAAACTAAAAGTGAAATGCAACATAATACTAACTTTTTTTAATGTGACAGAACATTATACCACTGTTTCATTTTCGAAATTATTGGAAATATATTATATATTTCATAGAAAATTTTACAAAATCATGGGATATTACACTACAAATATGTTGATCATAAACCAACATGTCATACTTATTTTCAAAAATTTGGTTTTGGTCAAGAGGAAGTACTAATAGATGACGCAAACCTTTTTTATTCATAATATAATAAATCTATATACCTACTATAGAGGTTATGAAAATCATATATTTGAATCCACTTATTACATTACACTATCAGTCATAATGGATCTATATGAATGTTCATAAGATGCAGGGACATCTAGAAGTTCATAATTATCCATTTTTACTGTAACCAAAATTATAATATTCTCCAATGAATTGCATATTATATAAAATATTAATTTTTATAAAATAATAAGTCTAGATATTTAAATTTATCATAAAAGTAATCCATTATGTTCAGTTAAAGAATAAAAATATCACAAGATTGATGAAATTTAGACATGATGATAAATTTCAAATGAGTTTTAAATAAACATAAAAAAATATTATAAAATTTATTATAGATCTAAAAGCATCGTCATGTATTCCATGTTTAAAATCAAGTTAATATATGTTTTAAGGGGAATTTAATGTAAAATAGGTAAATTTTAAGAAATTTATTAATTTTGAAGGAAAACAAGGGATGTTGAAGGACCATATAAAACATTCCAATGGAAAGTACTATATGAGATATATCTAAACTGAAAGTAGTTAAAGATTTTTGAAACATTTTCATTATATTCCAAGTTACCTCGTTTCTTAAACACGTCTCAGAATAAACCTAACAAAAAAATTATAAGACTGATCTTTTATTAATTTTATACAACTTACTGATAGTGACCATTGAGTCATGTGGAGTCCATATGGTGACATTAAAAAATTGATAGATAAGTCAGTTGAAATGTTATTTAAAACATCTTTAGTCAAACCTTCAATTCATGAGGCCCCCAAGTTACAATAGGTCAACTATACAACCAATTTAATTTCCCAACAACATCATACCTATGGAACCATTATATATAAAATCCCTCATTTATTCATCTATTCATCCAATAGTGAATACTTGGGTGATCACCTCCATCATTACACGTTTTCAGGAATTTAACTAAAAATTTTAGATCATAAACACATTGGAGGTATTTCAATTGGGATTATATGATACAAGATACATCGATTTTCTCTATAAAATAAATAAATAATCATCTAACAATAAATTATGTATAATAAATTTAAATGGTAAACATAAAAATAACCAATGAAAAACATATATAAATGTGACCGTGAACGCCCACAACTCATGACCTATAATATGCCAATATAATTAAACCCATTTTGTTACCAGACTTATCCTACCATAAGGCATGATGTACTATTGGGATCGACATGGACAGGAGACATGAACAAAGGTATCATAAAAAGAAAATTTCAGTTTTATTTCACACTCCATATGACATATTACATCATATAATAAATTAGATAATGACATAAAATATATAAAATATACCCTATGTGAAAAAAAATTCTTAATGGAAACATCAGTCAAGTGGATATTAATAAATAGATAAAAAACTAATATAAAATCAATAAGAAACCAATATAAACCCATTATATTATCACCTCTAGGCCAAATGTTACTATATCCCCAACCAAATATAAGGATACACAAACTATCAATGTCACCCTATACATAACTCTCTCCCATTTATATATATCCTACAATATAAGGTCTCAAAATTTCAAAATACAAATTTTTGGAGGGATGAGTAAATCTATTTATCATTCAATGAATGAATAAATTAAATTCCATTGAACAAGAATCCATCAGTTCATGTATAAAAAAATTTTCTAAAAAAAATTAAATTAAATATTTGTTCCTATAATATTATCCATTAGTTTTCATTTTATAATCATGCTATATATTAATAGGCATAGAAAAAGACATAAAAAATATTTATGAGGCATAGGTATTTGAATAATCTAGTTTTTCATCCATCCATATCAATATCATGTGTGAAAATAGGCTTTAAAATTAGTCATACGTGTAACGTATCAAAAAATCACAAAATGGAAATAATAGACATATTGGTGTAAATAACTAAGAGATACAGAGGATCATTATACATCATCATTGAATCCAAATTTATTGGAAAATAATTCCCCTATTATGGTTACCTAATAGAAAACACAACTTCCTTGGCCCTTACCCTAATGATATATTAATATAGTATTATTATAATTTATATATTTTCCCCTCTAGACCAATGTATCCAAATTTGGTATATACCATCATTAATTTTCAAAAAAAAACATTATTTTTATAAAAAATTATCAATAATGAGCCACACTATTGAAATTCATCATTTAACATTTACACTTCCAAAAAAAATATTTTTGGATTCTTATCAGACACATAATGTGCATAATATCTACTTTTCAAATATTCTAGTTTAAAAAAACAATCATATTTCCAAAAATATCAAGGCCTAATTTCATAATATAAAACATTCCTTTTCATAAATTAAAACCAAAGTAGATAATCATAAGAACATTATAATATAATAAGATAGAACATAGCATAAAGACTCATACCATTCAAATGGAGGGAATGATGACGCCAGGAAAACCAATGGTGAATAAATTATTTTCTGGTCTTTAAAATCGTAGATACGGGAGATAGAACATAAATTCCACACAAAACCTTATATATCTATCAATCATATCCCACACCAGTTTTAACAAGACATGGTTTATAGAGGTCTTAATAAGATCTTCATAAGTGTGGAGAAATTAAGGGAAATTTGAAGTGTATCTCATAGGGATGCACACATATTTATATAAGAGCATGTAAGGATCATGGGGAGTGTCCTCTAGAACATCAAAGAGAGATATTCTGGGTTAATGGATAATTACAAAGAGTGTTGAGATAGAAATTATTTATGTAGTTGGGGTAATTTTATTTTTAATATGTTGGGATTGGGTCAAATTACTTGGATAAATGGAATGAAAAATCATGTAAATACATTGTTGTAGACTCTCTCCCATGGAAACATAGTCACACTATATCCTAGGAATGACTACATGGTTTGACAAGCCATGTGAAAGCATTATGAAAACACTGAACCCAAACCAATTTTTTTTATCTATTTAATAGTGAAATTCATGTTTATAAAAACAATTCTCTATCTAAAAGACTCATCAATGAATGTTCAATAATACATCAATTGGTTATAGGATTATTACTACTAGTCAAGAACCAAATCGGTACACAATGGATGATTCACCATAGAATTTTTTTTGAGACCCATTATTAATAATTGTAATAATAATATTAAATATATAAACTAAGCATATAAAATAAATCATTCTTTTGACCTGAGAGAATTATAATTATAACCAAACAATATAATTGTTTCCCTAAAAAAGAATAGTTTTATTAAACCAAATTGGTATAAGGATACTTCTATATCATCAAGAAATAACAATACAACGTATCATAGTCATCCCTACCACAATTCTATATCAATCAATATAATGTGATCATATTTTTTTTAATAACCATATCATGCATATTGACTACTTGAATAGGTCCTTCAGTCGTTGAGGAATCAAGATATATTTCAATATCCTACTACTCAATAATGTATGAAGAATCCAGAAGGAACATTTTTATTCTAGAAACATTAAACACCTCATGAATAAAATATAAATGAGTGGGTAATCTAAATAAATAATTCACCTTATCGAGAAACATTAATATCATAAATTGGTTGACATAAAAAGGAGTGAAAATCTCATACATTGCTGAATATCTATGTCCTCATTGAGGTGAATTTATGAGAAAAACATAATCAACAAAAAATTATTCTAACACATAATGACACCGATCAATATAATACTTTAGGAGATTCCAATATGCCATTATTCTATTCATGAACAATTGTACAATATATTCCCTCACTTAGATGATAATATGAACATCCAACAACTGTTATAGAAACATCTACTAACAAATATGAATTCTATAGTTCTTCGTATACAACAACTCAAATGGTGATCTCATGATCATATAATAATAAATATTATTATATTAAAACTATATAAATTGAATATTTTATTTCTAATGATCCACTAATGTCAAGAAACATGTATGAAAAACTGTATTTTGGAATCTAATGGAACTCTCATTCTAGAAATATCATTGTGGATGATACGTTGTTCTATGAATAAACTAGAAACCCATCACTACCTATAATCCACTCCAAATTGGAGCTTTAATGTGAGGGTATATATTTTAATTTGTAAAAAATTTAAACTATAGTGTCTATCAATCACATATAAATATTAATTCACATGATCATATAGCTTCATTGATTAAATAATAGGTTATAAATGTATTGTCTTCAAGAGATTATTATAATAAAACTTTTTAGTTCCCTATAACTATGAGTCTTTGGTATCCCATGAACAATTTCAATCGATATATCATGCCAATTCCATACTAGAATGTGGTAGGGTTCTAGAAAACTTGTATGCCTCTAGTTTTATTTTCAAATTTTTTATATGAGGCACTGATAAAAAAAGACATAGTCTATCATCTCAATACGATCCACCAATATTAAAATCATAGGTCATGATATATCAAGATATCTCCATGGTTCGTGGACCAATTAGGATGATAACTATTATAATTAAATTATTATCTTAGTTCATTTATATCATCCAAAATTAATCAAATTAATAACACCCATGAAGAGACTGTGGAAACTCACCCATGTTCTCTATAACATATATAATCCTACTAAATAAATTTATCTATATATCCAAAACAATAACAAGTTAAATCATATCATACATAGATGATACATGATGATTAAAATTCTATGACAAGCTACCATTATTCTCTCAATTAATTCAGTAACATCTCAGAACACAGTTCTATGAAGAACCATACATCTATTGACTCCTTCACCTCCTATAACAAATATTTCTAGTCAAATAATATTAAATAACATTCAATTTTGATGGTGTAAAAAAATTATAATCTATTATCTTCCAGTACTCAAATCTATTTCATTACTTCATGTTAAAATGTTTTAGAGTGAATATTGAAACATCATTAATTTTGGAATGGACGAAAAGATTCCAATGGAATTTTTAATCATTTTATTATTGAACGAGATATTTTTAAAACTAGTATTCATAAAAGAGATTTATAAGTTGTAATGCTTGAAAACGATGAAATATTTCGAACGAAATTAAGACTATGTAATTTAAAATTAAAATAAAAGATATTTTGGAAAATTGTAAATAAAAATAAAATAATGATTTAAAAATAATAATAATATCAATATTTTTATTTTTATTTTTATGATTGTTTTTATTTTATTATTATTCATTTTTTAAGAGAAAACCTAAATGGGTTCTATTATTTACAATCGGGTGAAGCCCCATACAGAGCCCCTTGGATGAACTCTTGAACAATAAACATTTCATATAACCTGATTGCATGACTAATGATACTCTAGGGTTAGTCAATATTCAGATCTTGGTTTCTTGTCTCTGTACCAATGTCTCACTCATAATCATAGAGTGTGGACTACTATTCCATAGTTATATTTAGACAATTCATTCAAATATGAGGATATATTGTACTTTTTGTCAAGCTTGGTGAATCATAAATTAATGAACATAACCAAATATTATGTATATAGACATTGATGGACGTTTATTTTGGAGAATGTGAGATTATTTGGACGAATTCATTAGAGTATAGTTTTTAAAAACAATCCGTATATGAAGAGAGTCTTATTGAATTGTGTACCAGAGTTGCTCATCTAGTTGCCACTCATTCTTAATGGAGGATCAACGAAGAACCATTTATGTCATGTCTTCAGAAGTCTTGAGTGTTGTTTGTGTAAACCATGTCTTCTCATGAAAACATGACTCAACATGGGTTTATGTTTGACGGTGAATCAACTGTTTTTCCCTTTTAATAAATAACACAAAAAGTGTTTCCATTATTATTATGGGTGTGTCTTGTAGGAAATTATGATAGGTGAAGGTTTTGTGGCTCTGAATTTTTAATGTTATACTGTTAATGTCTATAATGGGAATTATAGCATCCCGACTTTTTATTTCATAACTTTTCATTTAATTATTCAAATAGTGGACCTTTAAAGTCTAGTTTCATGGATATCAGGAAGAAAATACTTGAAAAAAGGAAAAAAATTAAATATCTATGGGAAGCCTCTTGAAAATTTCATCCTATTTAAAAATACTCATTATCATAACCTCGAGACAAACATCAATGGAAAGGGTGAGTAGAATACCATGTTAGTAAAGAAAGGGAAAATGTTTTTTTGTGATATCAATAAGAACATGATGGAAAACATAAAGACCAGAGCAATAGAAATAGAGTCATATCATAATGAAAATAACATAAAAAATAACAGGAATAAGTGGCTACTAGAATTTATTTATACATTCATGAACTTATCACCAAGGTTCATCCCCATGTTGTCATAAAAATTACCAGTGTTATTCACCAAGGTATTGTGACACTTGTCATCTCCAGAGATTAAATTTTTTACCCAATGAATTATAGAACTACCAGGGTACACCCTTAATATTTCATTATTTACACGTGGTCCACATATATCATAACAAACGATTTCATAAATACCCCAAAAATAATAAATGTCGTGGGTTACACAACAAATATTGTGACGTTCAAAAAAAGTTAATAAAAATAAGATCATTATGTAATTTAAAACCCTAGTAATGGATGTGAGGGTTATATGTATGTCAATTCCAAAATAAAATATGTCAATATTATGACTTGATGAATACCTATAGGAATCAAAATATAATGGATATTCCAATAAATAAAAGAAGATAATTTCTAGATAAAAAGGGAGAGATTATGAGATGAAAACAATGTAGCTTAACATCTATGAAAAATGTTTTTAGAAATCATTAAAAAGACTCGGGACCTGATTCACCCAATAAAAAATAACTTATAAAAATGTACAGTTACTTAATAGAATAGAAATATGTTTATTGTATGGATATTTTAATGGAATAATATATGAAAATGATTTTTGAATGAAAATAAATGATGTGATTTCTTTTATTAAGATTTTGTTGCCTAACAATGTCACATAAAATTTCAGAAAAATAGTTCCAGAGAGAGGAAAGGGTATCTCATAATTTTAAAAAGAAATGAAAATTAATTAAGATATAAAAGAACATACCCCCCACATAATGAAAAGGACACTATAATACATAACATAATGGAAGTCAAGAAATAAAAGAAGATGGTTAATGGTTCTTTTACCTTGATGAGTGACCATGAATGATCGAAGGATAGGACCATGGGGGCTTTAGGTCACCTAGGAGGAGTCCATGGTATGTAAAAAGACAATATATTTGTTGAGTAAAAGTTTTTAATGATTGTAATGAGTGAATGGATTGGAGTTTATAGCAAATGTGAGGGAATATTTAATTAATTTTCTAGGGAAACCTCATCAGTTGTATTTGAAAAACCATGGTCTTATCCATGGTATTTTCCCATGGTATTGGCGACTTGGGGCACCTCATAACCAATCATAATATTAAATATTCTACTAGAATATAGAAATCATTATTACATCATTAATGATGTCATTAATCACACCAAAACTCAAAACTATATTTTTACTATTAAACGTAAAACAAAACCTTTTATAAAAATAACATAAATTCACCCTATCCTAAAATTTATGCTCTAAATTTACAAATGAGCACTATTTTATGAAAATAATTTTTTAATTATATGATATTTAATTATTATGTAAAAAACTATTTACCCGAAAATAATAATACTTAACTAATAATTTCAAAAACAGTTATTTACTTCTGATATAATATAACTTCACTATTCAAGATGCCTAAATTATATTAATACATTCTTAAATAAGGATACTATTATTTTGGTCATATTACAATTGATAAGGGTAATTTTACTATTCATAGATCACTATTCACTAAAAATTATGCTAAACTTATTAGACAGTAAATTTAATACTAGTTGAAACTATTGAATATCATTTTTTAAAAATCATTTAACATTATTAGTTTTTTTAGAATACAAAAAATATTTTAATATTCCCTTTTTCTAAAATTCAGCAATAATATGGATCTTCATTAAAAATTTATTCAGACATTTTAAATTCAAAAATTGTACATAATAATAAATAACAATTTTATTAAAACAAATAGATTACCCCATGTAACTAAGGTCTCGTAACATAGCCCCTTATAACACCTAAAAATTACCTTAGTGTAAGATGTGTTATGGTGATAGATTCTTGGGGTGGCTCGAAAAACATTGCTTGAGTGGTGATTACTATCAGCATTAACTTCTCCCATATGAGATTTCGTTCAAGCTTCAAATGTTGGAGTTTAGATTGGGCTTGGTCTAGAGCCAAGACCAGGGATGCAACATCCATACCAATCTCTGATAGACGGGATTTTTATGACCCGAGCCTACTGGATGAGTCCCTCAACACTTATTTCTATATTAATTAACAATGATCACTTGTATTTATAAACAATACTCATAATGTTATGAATTTAGTTTCCAATGATCATATCGAAAAACAGTCATATAATAGTCAAAAACCAGTGGTATTATTTTAATAATACTCACTTCAATAATGAATGGATATATTTTTTGAGAATAAAATAAAATAATACACAAAATTCATAAAGAAATATTATTAAAACCGTTGTGTTGTTACATTCTACCACCCTTAAAAAATTTCATCCCCACAATTTTAACTCATAACATCAAAATAGAAATGGTGTTGGTACTTATACCTCATAGAGTCCTCTGTATCCCATGTGGTTTCTTCATATTTGTGGTTCTTCCACAACATCATTACAAGGTTGGTAGTTTTTCTATGTAGAACATTATCTCTAGGATCATTGAACTCCACCGGATGCTCCTCATAATATATTTCATGTTCCAGTTGTACAACCTTTGGATTTAGTACTTGTGAGTGGTCTGGAATTTACATCCTTAATAGAGATACATGGAATACATCATGTTCTAGTGCTATATTTGGGAGAAGTGTAAGCCGATAAGCCACTACCCCTATGTAATTAAGGATTTCATAGGGGAAAATGTACCTAGGGATAATATTACCTTTCTTTAAAAACCTCATGACCATCTTCTATGTTAAAATTTATAGAAAGCATTTTTCACCAACATCCATGTCCATGTCCCTTTGATGGTTGTTGGAATATCTATATTTTTGACACTGAGGATCCTTAATGTGTGGTTGGATGGCATGAGCATTTTTTGTCATCACTTGCTGAAGATCGGGACCATGAATATTTCTATCACAAGCTTCATTCCAAAATATATGAGTTCTACATCGCTAACAATATAGAGCTTCATTGGGTGCCATTTGAATGCTCGAGTGAATCTTTTGTTGTTTGAGAACTCAACCAACGTGATATGTTGATCCCATACACCTTAAAATTCCATTGAGGAAGTTATCAGCATATCCTCGAGTGTTTATATAGTCCTTTCAAATTTTACTTTAGTTTGGGGGTGACAGGTCATACTAAAATTAAATTCAGTTCTCATCGAATTTTGAAGAATTCAGTAAAATTTTGATGCGGACTTTGTTTCATGGTCAGATATGATAGAAAGTGGAATTCCGTGCAACGTTACAACTTCCATTACCTAAATCATGGAAAGTTTATCAAGAGTTAAATCTTATTTAATTGAGATGTATGGGAATTCATAGTGAGACAATCCATAATAACCTTTATCTCATTGTTTCCATTAGAGGTTCTCATTCATAGTGATATTTTTTTAATTCGATGGTTATATTGGTAGTTGTTGCAATACCCCTTTAGGATGTTGTCCCTATGTCTTCACTTTCAAAACCCATATCTCATTGTTTCCTTTAGATGTTCTCATTTATAGTGATATTATTTGATTTCCATGCTGATATTGGTAGTGGTTTCAATACACCTTTAAGAAGTTGTCCCTCTTCCTTCACTTGCAGACATACTAGGAACCTTGAAGTGTATTCGGAAATCAATATTTTCATATAATCCCATTAATAATGATCACAAAATCCCCTATACATTTTCATGCTTCCAGGATGTATCAGAAAGTAGAGCTATGAGATTCATCCATTGGATCCTTCTTTATTTTCAGAATGTATTGAACACATTGTATTGTATGAAATTTTAGTACACCTTCTTGATCAAGATTGAACTTAAGAAACTTCCCATCCTTCATATCCTCAAACTTCATCTGTAAAAAAGGATCTTAGTTCTATTCTTTATTGATCTTCTCTATTAATGAAAGTTTAGAAATAATTTGTGATAAGTTTGATGATATCTCTTCCCTTATAATTCCCATTTCTAGATTCACTAGTTCATCGATCAAAGGATCCTTTAGAATCCTCGTAATTGAAAAAATGGGTCTTTTCTTCTTAATGAATCAACAACATTGTTTTCCCTTTCTGGATTATAATTAATTTAACAATCATAGTCTTTATGATCATCCTACTATCTTCTATGTATCATGTTCAATTCCTTTTGTTTGAAAATATACTTCAATCATTGATGGTCTTGGAATATATCACATTTCTCCCCATAAAGATAGTTCCTCTCCATATTCAGAGAAAAAATGACCACATCCAGCTCTAGATCACTCATAGAATAGTTCTTCTCATGAGTCTTCAACTGTCAAGATACATAATCAATGACCTTTTTATTTTTCATGAAGACGCACACAATCCTTTTTTGAGATGCATCACTAAACATAACGAGTCCTTCTACAAATGAGGGAAAAGTTAACACAGGTGTATTAATCAATCTCTTCTTCAGGTACTTTAAAATTCCATCACATACCTTTTTCCAGATAAAGTTGACCCCATTTATAGTTAAATGGTTTTATGGATTATAAATAAATGAGTTTTTTTTCAAAAACCTCTTATAATATCTTGCTAATACATAGAAATTATAAATATCAATTAGTCTTGGAGGATGAGACCACTCCTCTATAAAATATGTATTTGTAGGGTAAACTGTTATTTCTCCGTTGCTAACAATGTGCCCCAATAATGCAACTTGTTGTAAAAAAAATTCACATTTTCTAAACCTTCCAAAAAAACATCTTCTTTTGTAAAGTATGCATACCAACCATTAGATGATCCTCATACTCGTCACAAATTCTTGAATATATTATAATATCATCAATAAAAACTACCATAATGTTTTCTGGTAGTCTATAAAGACTATATTCAACACATCCAAAAAAATATTTGGTGCATTAGTCAGTCCGAAGGGCATAACAACAAACTCATAATGCCCATATCTTAATAGGAAGGAATTTTTTGGAATATCATTTTTTGTCACCCTCAGTTGATGATAACCATATTGAAGATCAATATTATAGAAGAATTGAGCCACACAAATTTGGTCAAACAATCATCAATTCTTGGGAGATGGTAATTTTTCATCATTGTGACCTCATTTTGTACTCTATAATCAATGCATAACTACATTGATCCATCCATGTTCTTCCCAAATAGAATATGTGATCTCTAAGAAAACACCCTTAGATGGATACAACCATTCTCCAAAATATCATGAAGTTCTATATTTAGTTCCTCTTATTCTATATTTTTAGTCCTATATGGGGTATTTGATATTGAATGAGATCCATGTATTAGTTCAATGGGTAACTCTGCATCATTTTTTGGGGGAGGTCCGAGTAACTCCTTAGGAAATATGTCTGTGTGTTCCTGGATGATGAATTAATTTTCTATCCTTATACTCTCATTACTTTCTTCTTTAACACTGATCAAATCCAGAAATAATGATATAGGAGGTTCCTTTAGATAAAGATCGGGTTGAGATATCTCTCCTTGGAAGATAACTGTAGGTTTTCCATTCAAGACTAATGTGATATCCTTACTTCTAAATTTTATCTTAGCATTATACTTTGAGAGCTTGTCCATCCATAGTATAATGTCAAATTCTAGCATGGGAATGACTACTAGAATTGAGATATGATTGTTCTCAGTTATTTATAAACTAGAGTTCTAAAGACTGGTGATGCTTGGATAATCTGACCAGGATTCTTGACTGATAACTCTACATTTAGCAAATTAAGGGGTGGATTCTAAATTTTTGTAATCTTAGAAGAAATAAAGCAATAAATAGAACTAGAATAAAACAAATTACTTTCTATATTTGAGATAACAACAAGAGTATCTACCACCACATCATTTCGTGCTTCAAAATCTGCCATAGTGATTGAAAAAGTATAACCTTGTCTCATTTGATAATGTGGAGGATGATGGGGATTCTACTCCACTGACCTTAGATTTTCACAGTGATTGGAAAAGTGCCCATGTTATCCACACTTATCACATTGGAAATCAGGTACAACCCGCACCATCTTCCTATTGCCGTTATTGTTTGAAAGTTAAGGCCTCACCTCACCATGAATGTTTCATGCGATATGCTCATCTTTTTCACACTTTTAGCACTTCCCTCTCTCCTACATGTAGTTCAACTAAAGAATCATCCCACATTTATTACATGTGGGACATTGCACTTGCCTTACTCTTCTTCCCTAATAAATATTCATCCCTAATCTTGGTTCCAAAAACATTCTATTTTCATTGGATTTATGAGACCATTGTGTCTCCCCATACTCCAGTTTGACTTTCGTTGCACTATGCCAGATCTTCTCATAGCGATCACAGCCTCAGTTAGCTAGATTCTTCCATAGATGAGGTATCAGTCTGTCGATGAATATATCAAAATTTCCATTTGGATCCATGAAAAAGATAGAGGTGTAACATGAAATGCCTGAGAAGTTATTCTCATATCTTCCCACAGATTCATTCTCCATATTCTTTATCTCAAGAAACTTCATCTTCTTTATTTTTCTAATGGAACATGGGGAATACTATCTAAAAATCATCTTTCTAAAATCTTCCCACACCATAGCTTCAACCTCTACTCTTGGCCTCGTGTTTTTTATCATCTCCAACCATTGATATACTTATCCATCTATTCAGTAATCATACAAGGTGACCTTCTCTTGTTCTTAATTTTGGATCACAAAAAAGACCATCTTGATATTGCTAATCCAATGTACAACAATCAATAGGTCTGTAGATCCACTGATTGTTTGTGTTCATTGACGCATAAAATACTCAACAAAATGTTTTTCTCTTCATAGTGTGATTAGTCTGTCATCTTAGTTTAGGTTATTTCACATAACTTGAGTCATTTGGTTCATCATTATCATTGAAATTTCCATTCTAGATTCCATCGGAGCGCCATCAGTGCATGGCGGATTGTAGTCGCCATTATCATGGTTACCCTAATTTCCTATAATTTTTTAAATAATTTAACCTCAATTAAATGCTTATTTCATTCATGAATTTTTTAACTATAAAGGATTTTATTTCGTTTAACATCATGCTTAAACAATTACATTTATCAATAAATCCTTCATAATAATTCATAAAAAATATTGTGAGTAACAAAAATATCCCTTAGAAGTGTCATAGTAGGAGTGAAGAAAGGCCCATTTTCACGCACCAGGATACCCTAGTTCAATTTCAAATCTCCTTATCTTAGAATTCACACCAATGTACATCTGTTCCAGAGCCACATCCACTTGTTTGTATCAAGAGAGATATTTATTTGTTCGGAATCCAAACACAAATTTTTTTATCAAAATTCAATGATGTATTTCTATATTTAAAATTCATCATAGCATTCTTCATAAAGCATTCATATCATGATTTTAATAAATAACTAATGTATCCTTTGATTCCAACCATGGAATACAACTTTTTATTTAAAAATATTCCATTACATTATACAAATAGATAGACATTTAAAGACTAGTGTCTTTGAAATTAGGAACATAATTCATGAAAACATGAAATAATCTATTAAATCCCATTGGATTTACTCTAAAAAGGTTCTTCATATGTAAAACTACTTCATCTCATAACAAGGAGAGACACATCAAAGGAAAGGTTGAACATAGGGCCTAGTAAAGAAAGAAAGGTAATCTATTTACTTGTGATATCAATAAAAACTTGATGAAAAACATAGAGACGTGAGAAATGGATGTAGATGAATATCATAAAAAAAATAGCATGAAATATAACATGAAAATGTGGCTACAACATATAATTTATACATTCATGAATATATCACCAAGGATCATCCCCAAGGTATCATAAATATTATCGAGGTTATTCACCAAGTTATCATGAAACTTTCCATATGTTAAGATTAATTTTTTACCCAATGAATTGGTGAAATTTTAGGGATCTACATTAATAGGTCTTTATAATCATGTGAACCCAATAAATCATAATCAATATCTTCATAAATAACCCAAAAATAATAAAAGAAATGGGTTTCAGGTCAAAATCGTGATGATTAAAATAAGTTCTTAAAAATAAGTTCACTATGACATTTATAACCCATGGAAAGTAAGTGAGGGTTATATGTATGTCACTTCTAGAATGAAATAGATTAATTTTATGTCTTGGTGAATACCTCAAGATATTAAAATATATTATGTAGTCACAAAAACAAACCTCGATAATTTCCTGATAAATATAAAGAGAGTTTGAGTCGAAAATTCTGCAGCATAATTGCTACATAACATGGTTTTAAAAAACCATAAAAAAAGAGGTGACTAGGTTCACCCACAAAAAAATAACTCATCACACAATATAAGGACCTAATACAAATAAATAATTACATGATATATATATTTTAATGAAATTACACATGATAAGTAAAGATGAAAGAAAATAGTAGACATGATTTCTTTTAATAATTTTTGGTAGCCTAACGGCATCATATAAAATTTCAGAAAATAAGTTTGTGAGAGAGGAAAGGTTATCTCATCATTATAACATGAAACAGACATTAATAATGAAGTAAAAGAAAATAATCCCCCCCATAATTAAATGGAGACAAGAAGATATAACTGAAAGGATGTTAGGTCTTAAAAGTAAAGGGTGAAAGGTTCCCTTACCTTGAATTGTGACATTGAAAGCTCAATGGTTGGGACCATGGGGGAGTAAGGGAACCTTGACTGGACTATATTGGATATAAAATGACTAGACCTTTGTTGAAGAGGATTTTGGAATGAATGGAAGAAGAGAATGACTTGGTATTTACAGAAAAAGTGTGGGAATTTTTAATTAATTTCCAAGGGACACCTCATTGGTGGTATTTTCAAACCCATGGGCTTGACCATGGTATTTTCCCATGGTATTGGCCACTTGGGATACCTCATAACATATATTAATATTTACAAGTCAACCAGAATGATTACATATATATTACATCAAAAATAAAAATGAAATTCAGAACTATATGTTTACTATTCACTAGATAAAAACAATCTTAAAAATTTCATTAATTCACCCTAATAAAAAATCAATTCTCTGAATTAAAAAATGAACTCCATTTTTTAAAACTAATTATTAAATTATAAGACATTTAATTTTTATGTAAAAATAATATTTACTCGAAAAATTTAAATACATAACTAATAATTTATGAACTAGTTATTTACTTATGATATTATATCACTTCACCATTCAAGATGCCTAAATTATATTTATAAATTTTTAAGAGAGATTAATATTCCATTGGTCACGTTACTTTTAATATGTTTAATAATTTTATTTATACATTACAATTCAAAAAAAATATTTTGATCTTATTACAAAATATAGTTTTTACAGGTCACAATTTTAGAAGACAATCTTTTTACAATCATTTAACATTATTAATGATTTAAAGTATAAAAATAATATTTTAAAATTACCATTTTCAAAAATTCAGTAATAATATAGAACTTCATCCAACATTTACCTGGACATTTTAAATTAAAAAAACATAATAAGAAAAAAAAAATTATTTATAAAATAATTTAAAACAATGTAAATAATGTCTTCTTGCATATCCCTTTATAACACATACATAGGGCGTAAGTGTAAGATGTGCTAAGCTGATAGAATATTGGGGTGGCTCGGACTACATTTTATTGAGTGGTGATAACTATCAGCTTGAAATTCTCATGTATGTGATTAGGTTCAAGCCTCACAAGTTGGAGTTCAGCCTGGGCTTGGTCCAGAACAATGCCTTCTGATGAAACTCATTCCCATGCTCTAACAGATGGCTTCGTATGGCACCACTACTAAAAATATTGCCTTTATAAACACATGAAAAGGTCATTAACATCACTAAAAAAGTGTGGTTAATCAAGGTGAAGATAAAGGAGGTCCCTTTTATCAGTGCTCAGAAATGTGCTCATAACGGCCCCTTTTATCACTTCTAAAAAAGACGTGATATAAGCGGTCTTTTATAAGTGCCAAAAAAGGCTGATAAAATGGTCTTTTATCAAATCTTTTTTGTAGCACTGCTAAAAGACATATTTTATCATCTATTTTTTTAAACAGTTATAAAATACAAAAAAAAATTCAAAAAAATAAAAAGAATATATAATGCAGGATCGGGGAGGGACTTCAAACAACCCATGACCGCAACCCTTTTATTTTTTCCTGGCGGACACCCTCCGATGTTCATGTGCGTTGTCCTTTCCCACACATCCCACACATGCATGCACGCCTCACTAATTCCACATGAACATGAACTCGAGACCTCCACCATTGCGCGCCTGCACCATTACAAGTAAGATATTTTGTTCTCTATTTAATGATATAAAAAATTATTTCTATTTATTTATATACAGTAATATTTATTTTTATATTAATATAGATTCATATCAATATACAAAAATGTATTTATATTAATAAATACATATTTATTCATATATTAATATATATATATTAATATTCATAAATTAATATATATATATATATATTTATTCTTATATTAATAAAGATTCATATTAATATAAATATATTTATTTATATTAATACATATATTTTTATTCATATATTAGTATATATATATCTATTAGAATATTAATTTATATTTACATATATATATATATTTATTTATTTATAATTTTTTATCCGTATATTTATTTGTATTTTAATATATATTTATTAGACTAGTTTTAAATTTATTTATAAAATATGTTTTATAATTTTGTTTATAAATAAATAAATGCCAACATACATTCATATATACAACACACACACACACAAAAACACACAAACATATATATATATATATATATATGAATAAATACATATATATGTGCAATTGAAAAGGCATCGAATTTTTAAACGACCATAACTTATAATCCACAAGTTTGATTCTACTCCACAACATTTTAAATTGAATTATATGAAAACATCTTCGATATGATATGTGGTATAGGCCTAGAGGACATCCAGATCAGAAGTTATAACTTTGTGAATGTTAAACAATAGGGGTATCCCAACTAAAAACTCAATTTTGGAGGCTATATAGGCATTTTCCCTCATCAAATGGGACATAATATCCCCTTTGGTCACTAGGGCATATAGCTCATCGCAAGATTCAATTTGTAGTACTGTAGAGCTCAAACGGACAACTTCATCAAAATCTATGGATGATTGATGTTTTTGTTAATCTATCAACATATTATGTATTTTTATTTATTTATTTTTATTTCTTGTGTCCTCAAATTGTTAGTAAATGATTACTAATAAATGATTTTTAGCAAATTTTTAATTAATAATATTTTTTAAAACATTTTAAAGTAATTTTTAATAAATTTATTATATATTAAATTTAATAGTCCATTTATAAATACCTAAAGAAGTATTTAAAAAATTATATATTTTATTTATATCAATATAAATATACATATATAATAATGTATTATTTTTTCTGTAATTTATTTTATAAAATATAAACTTTATCACTGCTAGAAAAAAGTGCTGATAAAGCCCCCTCCCCATTTTATAAGCGCTACAAAAAATACTAATAAAGGGTTTCATAATAACAATGCTAAAAAGCATGGATAAAGGGGGGTGATCAGTGCAAAAAAATCAATTATAAAGTGTAACTTTTAATAGAACTTTTTATCAATATTAAAAGAACTCATTATGAGGTCTTTTTTAGCACTGAGAAAGGCCCCACATTTATCATTGATTTTTTTAGCACTCATAAAGGGTGGCGCATTGAAAACCTAGGATTTTGTAGTTCCCGAGATTAATATATGAGTCCATCGACTCTTCTTTCTTTATTAATTAACCATGACAACATGTATTTATAGATAATAAACATAACGTTAAGAATTTAGTATTCAATGGTCATATTGACCAACTGTCATATAACAGTCAAAACCCTGTTGTATTGTTTTAATTATACTCACTCATTTAATAAATGGATATAGTTTTGATTAGTATATATCAAAATAATAAACAATATTTTTTTAAAAAATACTATTAAAAATTTCAGTTCGTAACATGAATTACTTTTGGAATGATGATTAACGAGACGATGACATGATCATGTATCTAGCTAAACATTCTCAGTTAAGTGCCATCTAAGAAATTCATTTGGAAAATGAGAATTTCCATGGGATTTGGCAACTTATGTGTCATGTGTTATAGATGTGTTGAATGTTGTGTTGGGTTTTGTGTATTGTGAAATGAGAAAAACTGAAAATAAAAATAAACAAATGTAATAATAATAATGTTATTATTATTATTATTAAAATAATTAACATTATAATTAATAATAATTTTAATATGATTATAATTTACTTTTTTGTTAAGTGAAACACCAAAGAGTTTCTCTTCCTCACACACATGTGACCCCTCTTGTCGAGCCCCATCAATGAACAACGCCACATCCTGGAACCCCCTCGTTTATTGATTTTCCAATAATATCTTCCCTCTTTCTCTCCAAATCATTTTGTTACGGTATAACCATATTATTCCTTACATTTTCATATACAATTATCTCCTACCCATCGTCCTATTCAGTTTGGCTGAACCTAGGGTTTGGCAAACCTGAGTAATTTTATTTTACTATTCGATGTTAGGTATTGAAATGGGTTCTTCATGCCAAATTCATTATGTTTTGAAAACCACTACTGATGGGAATGTAATTGGGATGTAGTTCATATTTTTAGTCGCTATTGGATGTAAGAATAATCTTCTGCCTTGGGTTTCCCTTTTTTATTTTTTATTTTTGAGTTGTTTCATAGTCCCTTAAAATTTAATTAAAGTACTTTGATCATCCATGATGTGTATTCTATTCACTAAAGTCAAATGCAACTAACTACTTATGTATAGTTATTCCAATATATACCATATTCTCCAGTTATATGTGCATCCTCCCATGGCAGTGTGATTACATATAATGGGAAAAGGAGTTCTTATGTATATATATTGAAAATGCATATGTGCATGTGTGATGACATGCTTATGCAAGTGAGCATATATATAAGGATCCTATTTTTTATTTTCAAGGCCATGTGGACACATACATAGGGTTTAGGGCAACCTTAGTCATATAAAAAGGTTTATATGCCGAGAGGAATGATGGAGCATCTTAGAGTTTCACAGATAAAAGTTTCAATCATCAAGTGTTCATCTTGCTCCTTCTTTTGAGGTTTGTTTCTGTTCATATGCACTTTTTAATTAATGAAATAATTTAAGTGTTTCTTTAAATTAAATTTAATTATGTTATGGTTTTAGATAAATTATTCATCCAATATTCAATAAAATGTTTAAAGGGGAAAAATTAATTGTTTGTAGAAAAAGTCACGTTTTGTAATAAAACACCTCCAATTAAGGTGAGTATACTTTAATATAAATGGCAGTGAATAGATATTTATATCATTATTTTTTTGTGATTATTTAATTGGTTTTTCTTCATGTGTTTATTAAAAGAATGTATATTAGTATTGTATCACTTTAATATGAATTATAATTTTATATTATATGAATAAATATGAACAAATGTTTTGTTAATATATAATTTCATATTTTTTTAATAACACTCATCCAATGGAACTGATCTGCCTTCAAGATAAAATGTAAATATAGACATTCCTAATTTATTATCTTATTTAATTGGTATTATTCTAAAATTTATTACAACATTAATTATCAATTTTTCTTTGGTTATTCGAATTGATGTTTCCCCGTTGTATATAATTCTTAAATAAATAAAAAATTATTTTATTTGTTATTTCTTCTTATAGTTTAAATTTTCTATTTAATAAATTACAATATTTCCAATGTGAATTATATTAAAGGAAATCCTTCTATGATAGATAATTCATTGAGTTCCCATATAAGGTGATTTGATTATGAATGGTTCTTATTGTTCACCTTGACTAATTCAACTATTTTGATTAAATGTTTTGAATAGTGTGGTAAAACGACACATCATTATATAATTTGATGGGAATGGTTATGATAAATTGTAACAAATTGAATTACATGGTCATGATGATATTTTTTTCTATAATTGAATTGAATTATTGGTTGTATAAGAATTTTTCATGGATTTGGAATTACATAAGAGGTTATTCATTATTCATTGTATACTAAATTTAATGACTCTTTTACAAATGTTTATAAGTTTCATAAGGCCAATAATATCTCTTATGTTTTTCAAAATCTTATGTTAAATGATATGTGCCTTGCCTTTATGGATGACATTATATGGCATGGGGAGAGAGGAAGGGCTCTGTATAAAGGACTCTTGGATAGAATCTCTATCATTGATGGGTTTCAACCCTACTCATTGAGGAAATGGAGTTTTGGATTTCTAGTAATGGGCATCCCTAGGAAATTTATTATACAACTACGTGATACTAGTTTCCTAATGGGAAATCTAGGATTGACCTATTGGAACAATGGAAATTCCATGCCTCAGGTGATACTCGATCCCTTACAAGTGATACGTGGATGAAATCTAGGTAACCATACCACTATATTTACATAGGATTCTAATAGTATGATATTTTTTGGGATTTGTGGCATTGTACTTTAAATAAATGTACCATAGTGACATGTCAACAATGGGGGCAAAATACACCTATGGAATTTAAGATCTAGAGATAAATTCTTAAGGAACTTTTATTGATAGTGCATAGTGTTTCCCAATTCATTTTGATGCCTATCTTATTCTTCTATCACACATCGATGTTGTAACATGAAATAGACACGAAGCTGATGGATATGTTTGGGGTATGAGTTTTTGGGTTTTTATGTTTTCTTTAGCCCATGTATATATATTGTGTCTTGAACGGGTACCTATTTCACACACCCGACATAGGCTGAAGCTTGCAGTATGAGATGTGATTCAATTAAAGAACCCTCACAATGATGTTTCCTTTTTATCTTTTATTTGTTCTGAATATTCAAACATAAGAAACACTTTCTTAATTTTATTATTTGTAATGCATTGTTATATACAATGATAATTCCACCATGATGATAATTTATGTACTACACCTATCCTAGGATTCATATACATTGGGGGTAACTAAGTAGAAATTATATTTATAGTACCTAGGATGAATTATTCTGTTGTTCTCTTATACTTGAGGTGTTTGGAGAATTGGACTGAGCTGGAGCTCAGGATACTCATGGATATCACATTCTTGCTTAATTATATTCATTATTTGATTCCATTATTCTTCCAAAAATTTAAACCAGGGTATCTGAATCTATTTTGATATAAATATAATCATTTATAGATACATTTATTATTGTTACTATCATTGGCCACCTATAATTTAATGTTAATATTATTATTCTTCTACAATTGTTTTAATTATTTTCTACGTCAACTGTTACATGTTTCTTTTATTCTATTATACCATTGTCCAACATTGATATGTGGATATATTCTCCCCACTATCACATATTTATAACTTTTATTCTAGTCATTAGCCTCTAACATGAGACAATATGCGCTTGAGGTCATGTGACCCATCAGTTTGGCTATCCATATAGTGGTATGCTAGGCCTATATTTTACTATGTTATAATTCAGACTCTTAACATTTGAATAAATTGTATACGACTCCCTAAATAGGTATTGTAACCATTTCATGAGATTATACATCACTTCCACAAACTCAAGATCATGAAATTAGTAGTTCGTTCCATGAGGTCTAAATTTTTTAGTGATATAAGGTTCAACCAAGTTTCTATAGATTAGAACATAACATGAACCCATACATTAGAATATTAGTAGACATCATATCCCAATACTAGTGTAGGATGTCTCTAGGATATAACTGAATTAAATATTAATTTCAAATCCTTTCAATACATATTGCACTATTCACTCTAAATAAACTACACACCCTTATAGGTTATTCCCTTTCATAAAATATATAAACATGACGTTGTCCTAAAAAGGATTAGTGTATTATCTAGAGAGTCCAAAGAAACTATGGATCTCAGGGAAAATTTGGTACCATTTCCAAGACATAAATACCTAAATATTCAAAATATTCTCTAAGAATACATATTCAGTAATCATATAAAGAATATATTTCTCCTCTTGAATACCAAATTTACCTTTTTGTGGATTCCCATACGTATTACTGTCATTCAATATTCTAATGATTATATTAAAATTTATAGAATGATTATAATTTGATATGGAATATACAAGAATATCATGTAAATAAGAAACTATAGAAGAATCCAATTACCAATGGAAGATTAAATTGCGTAACGATATAAATAAATCTTTGGGGTTAGTATGGACAAATGTTATGACCAAATTCTCATAATTACCATTCCTAATCTTTAATTCCATATTTTTTATGTCAATATTTTGGAAACTATGTTGAGAGTTACCATGACTCAAATCAATATTTGAAAACCATTAATCTAAATTGAGATGATCGAAAAGTTCATCAAGCCTAGGAATGATATAATTTTCCATTAATATCATCGGGTTATAGTTATGTAAATCTACATAAACTGAGAGAATCTTGTGCTCCATATTTTTATATATTAATGAAGATACCCAATGTGAAATACTAAGATTTATAAATTCATTATCCTCAAAATCCTCTTGATATTACTTAAATTATTTTAATTCTTTTGGATCCATATGTATGATTGAATGAAAATGTGAATCTTCCTCATTAACATTCTTATAGTAAATCAATTTTCTCATAGACGTGGAACCCAATATAATTATTCATGAAAAACATTTGGATACACATCCAATATAAAAAAACGGGACCATGAATATGGGACCAACATGATAATATATCATCTATGAGAATTATCATTATATCATAACAACAATATGGATAAAAGGTACTTATCTCTGTGATATAGATTCCATCTCACCCTAGAAGTCATTAGTAACTCTATTAGAAGTATGATATAGCAAAAAATAAATATAGTGATCAATCTAGTGTTTTTTTCTAATCATTTAACCCATATGAAGGATGATATCAAGGATGTCAATATCAAGAACAAGAAAACCTGATATGATTTCTTATTTAGTGATTATAGGAATAGAATCATGAAAACTGAAACTCTTCCACAATTTATTCTTAAATGTGTGGAATGTGTTATCAAGAAAAACATATTCCCCAAACCAAAACCAAATAGAACATTTAGTTTGGGAATGATAATGGAATGAGGTTAACCATTATCAAATAGTTAATTAATCATAAATGATTCAATAATTAATGTATTTATAATTGATGTGAAACCAAATGTTGATTCCTATGATGAACACAACATTACATGGATGCATACAGTCTCTTTTAATCCTTTCATAATGACTTGATAATCACCCTATGAAATAGGTTGAGATCCTACCCCATTTTTCAATTCATATCATAACTGAGAAACCATAGTGAATGTGGATCCATCTCGTCATACCAATGACACTATAACATAGATATAAAAAATAATACTATATTTCCCACACACATGAAATACCTTGGGTGTTGGAATAAAATAATATTTGAGGTGTACCTTTCTCTAGGACTGATAGAAGCAAACCAATCCCTACCCAAAAGTCGACAACACACTCTATTCAATAACTCAATAATTGTCTTTGCGCATCATCTTATATCTATAAAATGAAAATGGGTGCATCTTATTATCATTTGTTTTTATTAATGTTTTGTACTAATATCTATATAAGTCTCATTGTTATATTGCTTATCTATAACATATATCAAAGTTGTTTGGAACATAAAAATAAGCACACGTAAAAGATTTACCCTCAATCCCAGTTCTAACATCTACCCCAAAGGTATTCATTAGAAAGAATTTTTTAATATAGGTGCAGTCACACTAAAAATAGAGAAGGATACTGCATGATATAAAGATCACCCAACGCCAATGTAATAAAATGACATTCCATTACCACTTATAGTTTCTTAGGATAGAAATTTTGATTTTATGATTTTTATGAATGTAGTCCTAATGATATCATTATATATATTTTCATTGAAAATATACTCCCAATACTCTCATAACACCCAATCAAGAATATAAGGGGGAAATCCTATATTTGAGTCTTCTTGAGTTTTTAGGAAGTTTAAAATCCTCACAATCATCTCAATCCACTCTTTTGATTCAAGATTTCTATATTCACCACGAAATATTGGTGGATTATACTTAGAAAATATTAAATAATGTCCTACCTTCAGTTTTAGTTCAACACATGTAACATAGCCCAAGGTTATGCTTATTCACAATATAGTTTCTACTAAAACCATGGTTGTGAGAGGATCTTCCTAAGAGCCATTCTAATCCACTTCCACTTTTTAATTAAAAGATGGTCTTCTTAAAAGAGGCATACATTATAAAACGAAGAAGAAAAATCCCTTATATAGATTTTTTTTCCATTATTATAAACCAATAATATTAAATATAATAAAAAACTCTAAATTCATAAATAATAATTATTGAGAACCTAAGAAAAAACATAGTAACTTCTATTTCATCACGAAAGTAACATATTCATGAACACTCTCACACTACCTCTCATGATTTAGAAGTCTAATATCTAGTCTACTAACAACCCTAAAACAAAATATGGTTATAATAAAGCGTTATCAAAACCTCCAATGATAACCCTGTATACTAATAACAATTTCTAATTGTCCAACATGATTCACCCCATATTTGTTACCTAACATATCCCTCAATATGTTTGGAAAAATGTTGTTGATATCTATGGTTGAGTGTCATGAAGATTGGTATAATATAAAGAATCATGGTATTTATTTTACCCTTCCAATGGAAATATTATATGATATAATTATTCATTGTATCAAAAAAATATCTATAACACAAAACATGAGAAAATACTATGAAGGCATCATCCAAAAACATTAAAAAAATTGTAGATTAAAATATTAAAATATCATCACTATCAAAACCAAATATACACATAGGGTAATAAAATTTTTCCGATATTTTTCTAGCATCCTAGTTTATTGGAAAACATCATGATATAGGTGAGATTTCCACTAAATGATGTTCTTTCCTTTACATATATTCATAAATACCATTGTATATACTCCCAATGGAAAAATTTTCGTGTGAATAATAAATATTAATAGTAAACCATTGAAGAATCTATATCATGATTGTTTACACAACTAAGAAACACAAATGAACAATTAACCACATAAATAAATCCCACTGTCTACAAACCTTGGTCCCATGGAAAGGCTACCCAGTAGAAAAAACAACATAATTGTCACATAACATATTGATAACATACTAAAGTATGTTTGGATTATTTTTAGTTCCCCCATATCTAATAATATATAAACATGATATGTAACATTTTTAATTTAAAGAACACCATACCCACATTAAATGAAATTATTTCAATAACAATTACACATAGCTTCAATTCATGAAAAAATAGTTTCCAATTCAGTACCTTCTTTGACTTATTCTAGCAAACAAAACGTGTGCATGAAATCTAGTTTTTATTGAAAATTATCTTATAAAGATCATTAATTTACCAATGAAGATATATTAAATAATTTCTTTAATATCATTCATTTAGTTTCATGAAAAACAAATTTAGTGAATCTGAAGAAAACAAGCATTTCATAGGACATATCATATGACAGAGAGACATACCTCACTAATGGAGATAATGATTTCACCCTATAAATTGATGAATGAAAATTATGAAATCAGGCAATACAATGTTATTTTCATCAAAAATCATTAACAAATTCACTTCAAATCCTCCAAATGCTGCAATCACAACAGATTCGGGTTTCAATTAGGCAAGGTGATGCCGAATAAAGAGAATCTGTTTTGAAATGAGGAGACACCTAGAAGAAATCCTTAAATAATTTTATGTTATCAAACTAGTGAAATTGAGAATCAATAGGGGATCAAGGGGATAGTCCTCGAGATGATAATACAAGGTTTGGTTTGTGATAATAATTGATTTAGAAAAAATTCGAGTGAAAATGATCAAATAAATATGATTATTTTTTTATTTTTAGGATTTCAATGAAGGTCCCATTGTTAGAAAAATTGTTTTCTATCCATGGGGTATATATATTCCCTTGAAAAATGGATCCTAATATACTAGGAATGGACAAAATATTTAAAAACCATGAAAACGTATAATAATGTCCTCTTGTCCCAAACCCAAATATCAACATTTTTTTCTATTGAATCAAATGGTAATAAAAACACTGAGATTCACCAACATAATCAATATATCCATATATCGTAGTTTCTATATGGTTACTACTATCAAATTGCATAACCCATAAACATTGCTGGTTTCCCCTAAAACTCATAATATTCAACAACTGGCTCCAAAAATATACCAATACCTTTAAATAGTTAATCTATGATAAAATTTAATCAATAGTATTTTTCGAGGGCATCACATAAATAATTTCTGTGAAATAAAAGGGTACAACTCAAAAACCAACTACCAACTATTGACCTTATATATATATATATATGTATTATAAATAGTATTAAATTTTATTTAGATTAATCCTCCCGAAATAATCTCATGACAATATGAGAGAATCATAACAAATCCCCAATGAATGAATAGAGAAACTGCCCCTTGACTAAATATGTAAACTATATTTATGACCACACTACGTCCATATCACCATGTAATGAATAGTAAAAGGAATGAAATATCAAAATAATAATAATAACCCTAACCCATAACATTAAAATGTATTCTGTCTTGTTTATCCCCTTCTATCCATATGTCCTACCACACATCTATTAAAATACACATCATAACCACATCCACAGAGTCAGAACCCATCACAATAGATAGTGAGAAAGGAAACCATCACAATAATTTCTAAATGAACATTATAACATATTTCATTATAGATTTTCAAAAATTACAAATATAAAAGATAGATATATATATTATAATCTTATGCCTCTAAAACCATTATATACATGAATATCATAATCAAGTGTTATTATTTATTATGTGTGCACATATTATATAATATTAATTAATCAAGGCCTTGATATTCAAAAATATACTATAATACATGTAGAGATATTAGGTTAGGGGGTGACGATTAATATATTTACCTTTCTAAAAATGTTTTTTGGAAGAACATAGAACCTGAGGTCAAATAATGGAATCTATTTCCCCAATAAATTATGGTGGTGAAGTGTGAATAAGAATTGATTATATTGATATGTATAAATATATATATATAACACGAAATAATTATATTAGAAACCACCAAATTAAGGATTCATTTTATAACAGTCATCCCACAATACACGCAACAGAAATTTTTATATAGTATAAAACTAATTATTAAGAACACAAACATCATCTTCTAAAATAACTTATCATTAACTACATCACATCAAAGTTAAATTGGTTATTAAATACCATTTTATGGAAAAACTGTGAAATGATCAAGTTCAAACCACAACATGAAACACTATAAGAGATTAGAGATTTGTTAACATACAACCTCAACCTATTTGATAAAACCACCAAATATAATTTCAAGGAATGTTCTATTACATTATATTCAGGATTAGATTTGATAATATCGTCACATTCATACCACAATTTATTCAATGCATGCATTAACTAATCCATTGTTTTCATAATAGTGTTTAAGCCTCGGTATAGGATTAAAAGTTGTTTGACGATCCAAACACCCTACTTCATGTTTGTGTCCACTTGAATCAATTCCCCATCCATCCTTTCCTCATAATCCATAGAATCATCAATGATCAATACTCTTTATAAGATCTCTTCCTCAAAGTTCATAGGAAGTCCAACTTGCATTTCCATGGAATCTGCATTAGAAGCCTACTAGGAGAATGTTGTGATTAACACAAAAACATAACCCAAATCATTATTTTTTCTAGATATCCTGAGAGTATTAGTTATAGGTGTATAAAAAACCACCAAGTATTCCAGGATCTGAGACCATTCTTCAATGATATAATCCTTCTTATCCAAAATGTTATATATATAATTAAAAACATTAAGCATTGCACATTCACTAACCGAGTTCAAGATGACCTCCTTCGCCTATTCATTATTAGACAACTAACCCTTCATTATGTGGTTCCAAAAATTTTTAGCTGCTCTTGACTACATTGATCTTGTAGGGTATGAGTAGTCCTTATGGCCATTGTATTTCTTCCTCCTGCTCAAAAAGAAGCTACCAATGTCCGTTTTTCATTCTATCCCTTATTCATCCATGGACTGTGAATCCCCCTACTGGATCCTCCCATAGCACTATCTTTGAGAGTTGGCCATCACTCCCCCAACCCCAACTCTATCCCTAAGGAATTCCCTACCCCATTTGGCTCCGGATCAGGAGTGTTCGATCCTAGACCATCAAACTGATTACAAATATTAATCAATGACAAAATGAATAACTTATTTTCTCTTCCCCCACCCTTCACCCACTTCTCTATTCCACCTAGTACTTCCTAAAATTGAGAATTTTATCCCCTATTGTACACAAACTCTAGTCCCCTTCCAAACCAAGCAACATCTATATAACATGGAATCATAGTTAACTGAAAATGGAGAGGATCTATTGCACTTGTAACCCCAGAACAAACTACATAGATAGATTTCTCTCATACAAGTAGTTTCTCACCCTATTGAATATCTCCTCAACCATTGGGTAAGGATTTACTATTTCCTACTCCTATATGAGAGATAATTATCCATAAATAATCAAATATTATTCCTTGGTATTTTCTAATATTATTATATTTATCACCTTGTACCCATGGTTCCTTTGGCATAAAAATTTCATTCATTCTTTATTCTAATGTATGTCATCCTCATCATTGATCATAAAAAATCATTCCTATTTTTTATTTCATCACCTAATTATATTTTCATACTATAAGCCACTAATAAATTTGAATTATTTTTTATAGAATATTATTTTCGATGGTATAATTATTTAATATCACACATAAAGAAACCATGAAAATAAAAAATAATATTAATAATTAAATAAGGAACTCCCATCAGGCCAACCATACAAAATATTATCAATTCATTCCATTTCTTCCACAAATTTCAATAACCAACTACATCATGACATAAATATAGCATTAATCAGTATGATTCGACCACCACTAAATCAAACAAAAAATCATGGATTTATATTTTAAAAATTACCATGGATTTTATCATTAATGATAAATCTGTGATTGAATGAAATAATATTTTAATTTCAATAAATATAATGTGTAGAAAGTATTTCTACAACACTGCATGGATGCAAACCAAAAAATGTATAAACGCATTCAACCATTAATATTTAATCTTAACACAATTATTTTACTTTTACTTCCAAAATATAAGAAACATTTATATGGAAATTAAATCAATTAACAATATATTATTATCATTACTAAAGAATCATTAATATTTCATCATAATACATATAATACTGTGAAAAATATATTTATAAATAATAAATTATTATTTTCACAATCACCCATGGCTTTCCATATTATATGATTTATTCATTTTATTATACATATTATATATGTGTGAGTTATTAAAAACCTTATAAAAAAATAAAATACACTACATTAAAAATTTCATAGAATAATGAAATTAGTAACAAATTTTTAGGTGAAACATAATTTATTTTTATTTAATTTTTTACAATATAGTTATCTATTTTATGTTTATTTATTTTATATATTCTATATGAACATGATTATTATAAATCTATTTTATTATACAAAATACATATTTTTTTCCTTGATCCCCTATGTAGTATGAGCAAAAAGACCCTTTATTACAAAACACATTCAATGACACACTTGATACATTCAAGGATAAAGGGACAGAAAGAGTGATTGATGAGAGGTGGTGGAGAGAGAGCGGTAGTGAGAGAGGGAGAGAGAGAGGTTCTTATTTCATGGAGTCAAAGTGTAATACTCGGAGCCACTGAACATGAGATCAAACTCGGAACTATTTGATGACACTGTCAACTCTCTATTGGTTTAATAGTCCTATGGGTGGAGAGAAAATTATTACAAGAATCAATGGTGACTATAAATATCCAAATGAAAAATAAAATTATTTTGCAAGATCATCACTATAGTTTCCTATATAGATGAATTGGATCACCAACATGTGTTTCATTAACGTTGTCCATCCATTAAATTTAAATTTATAACAGGTATATAAATATAACATCATAATTAATATACTTAATTTTCCTGAATTTTGAAAATAATCAATGGGGTATCTATCGACCATGTATACATATAGAATTCAACATTAATTTGTCTTTTTTGACCCATGGATGAGTGTTTTACCATACAATGACAAATTTTCAATTTTATAATGATTATTATTATTATTCTTAATATAATCATATCCCAAAAATTATTATACTCAATAATTACATTTTTCATTATTGTTTAATATATATAAATATTTTTTAATGTTTTAAATATATAATACACTTTTATTTCATAAATCATGTTTTATGTAAATCTTGGTGTATGGTATTATGTCATGTGTAAGGGATTGTACATAATAAATATATTTACATGTAAAATGTCTGATATATATATATATATATTAAATTATTTGATGTTTATATTTTATATATATTTATATACCACGGGAAAACTCAATGTGAAAACAAATAAATGATACATAATATAAATAACATATCATGTTTTTTTAAATATAATTACAAATGTGACATAAAATTTCTGATATATCTATAATAAAGTTAATCAATATGTGGGAAATTATATATGACATGTTATTTATAAAATCATTATGCCAGATCGTATTTTCATAAGTATTTTTTTACAAAAAAATAGGAAAATTAAATTCATAAAAATATGATTCTTATGTAGGAATTGAAACATACACATAATATTACTACTAATTTTGGGAGGGTACAAAGAAACAATGAAAACCTATATTACCTACATGTACCCATGGAGACATGAACCTGATACATTCCTAGATATCGCTCAATATCACAACCAATAGGTTATGCATCTGGGGGGATACAATTTTGAAAATTAATCACTATGAGTAACCACTAGGCTATAAGTTTCAAGGTTCATGCATAATATATATCACTTAACCAAAATTTTGAAAATAATATTTAAAATAAATGATTATATAATAATCTAAAAATATAATACACCATTTAAAACCTCCAAAACAATTAGAAAAAATCTAATTATGTACTCATGATCCATGAAATAATAATGTAAGGGTTTAGGAAAATATGTCCCCTGTATTTGAAATGATTATAATCATTGAGAATCAAAATAAATTCCAAGATTAAAAATAAAATTGTGTGATCTGAAACCCCATGAGATGCTTCTCAAATCGATATAACATTATAATTAACACGTCAAATAATCATTTGAGATGAAAATAAGGACCTAAAATCAATGATACTTACATAAGATAATATATGGTCCCATATATTATACAATAATAATTCATTAAAGAATACATTATATTCAAAATTCATTTAAGGTACATGTTCGGAATATCTCTGATCCAAATTACCATTCATCCACAACAAATGAACCAATGGAATAACATATTATTGAAAAACTGTGTCTCGTTTATCCCAATTTTCAAAAGGCCATTTCTTCATTATTGATACTTCCATAATTATTAATTAAGAATAATCATCAACAAGGAAATTATCATGAACATAGAGGTAAATATATTAAATAATGAAAAAATAATAATTACACTTCCATGGATGGGGTAGTTCTAACAAAGAAATAGCAGTACATATATTTTACAACAACTCGAAAGGGTCATCAAATTGACTATCATTGAACACTCCAACAGAATGATGACTTATATGGTCATCCACAAATTACATCGAAAATGGACATACTGAATGTATAATAATATCTTATTTTTTTAACAAACATAAACTAAAAGAATATTATTTATGTAGGATTTTCCAAAATATAGAAAATATGATGTAATATTCCATCTATACTCTTGATATATTACTGTGTAAAACCTTATATTAATGGATAAATAGCATTGTTGAGGAACAACTAAAGGTCAATGAAATTATAGAGACATATCAACATTCTGAAGGAAAAAATGTGGATTGCAGTAATATATTTTAGTCATTAAAACATCATGGTTCTCATAATATACTCCTAATATATACTCCCTAAGACATTTACTATGAATTATTCATTAATCACAATGATGAGAAATTATTACATCAAAATGTAAACTCTTAAAGAGATAACATCGTGTCCCTTTAAGCCTAATGGTAAAAAATTGTTTAATTACATAATAATTCCCTCTCCCCACAACTAAGGATTTTTTAAACAATACATTAATCAATTAGGAACACAATTCCTTTCACAAACCATCTATTAATATAAACAATGAGTTATGAGATACATATATTATTTCATCACCACAGACCACCCGATCTAACACCTTAGTGTTTGATAAATTCTATCTATACTAGGATATACTAAAAATGGATAAATCTTGATTTCATAGGGAACAATATAATCTATATCTAAATGAATGAAGAGAATCCCCCCTAAATCATGATTTTGTTTATCCTCATGCGAATCATTTTTGGAATAACTAAATGAAACTGGATTCTTCCAAAATATTCTACTAGATCTGCCAACATAGTTTCTTCCTCCTATAGAAATGATGAATTCATGTACATTTAATAAAAAAACATTATACCCAAAATATATACTATATCACATTAAAATATTCAAAATCCTTCATTTCTTCCTATGAATATCTATAATCTAGATCAATCATACTATATGACATTTTGTGGAGAAAATTATATACAACATTCATCTTACTAGTAATATAATAAATTTCCACGTCATTATCATATAATAATTACATCCAAAAAAACATTGTTGTTATAATTTATTCTAAGATATGATAAATCATAAATTCAATTAATTTATAAAGGAGGAAGTGTAAACTATAATATGATTTTGTTTCCAAAACAATAAAGAAACTACTACCATGACAAGCTTGACATCATTGTTAGGGTAATTTTATTAATTGAGGAATGACTTCCAAATACTATAATGCATGACTATATTATGAAAAATAAAAATGACAACCAAAAAAGTTGTCAATAATCAAAAAAAGTCATAAAATAATAATCACTCTTCTACAAAATGTAGAATTAGATCACTAAAAACATTATATTCAAATACTCAAAACCATATTGATACTACTTATTCTTGAAAAAACATATTCATTATTCTGATCTTGGTTATAGTTTTTTTAATCATGTAAATTACTTGTATGAAAATATTTTAATATGTATAAAAACATATGAAACAATAATAATCCACAATATTCATTGTGTATCCCCAAGAAAAAAATTCCTTAATCATCAATGGATTAATAAAACATACATGAAAATACATTGAATGCCCATACTAATAATCCAAAAGTGATAAAAACAATCACATTTTAGCTTCCCAAATATATTATGATATAGAAAAACCTCGAAAATATCTTGAAACTCTTATGTATACAAATCCTTAGATTTAGAAAACACAATGATGCCATCAATTAAAACCATAAAAAAATTATATTATACCACAAATGATAGTGTTCATGAACCCTTCAATATGGAAAGTGTGTTCATGATACCGAAGGTAATTACCCTATATGGTATTATACATGATGACATCTATAGTGATTTTCTAGATAGCAGTTCTCCATAAATCACATTTGATGATTTCCAGACCATTAGACGAAGTTTGAGAACCATTAATCTCCCTACATCTTATCCAATAATTTAGACCATGATGAAATTGGGGAATGTTTCGTCACACTATCATGATTCTTGTGAGGATAATTAATTAAAAGTTACATATTTTCAATAACATTCAATTCTTATAAACCATTAATGACATGAATAAAACAAATTCATTTCATATATGATGTAATATTGTATATTTTCCAAATCAAAGATATATTACTAACAATAATTCTTCTAAAACATGATGTAAATATTTTACACACATCATAATAACTATCATGACCCAAAATTAGTGTAGTGAGTACAATGGGATTTAAAATCCTTATAAAAATATTCAAAGTTCATGAATCTGTGTAGGGTTAATGATGACATATATAGCTCATGAATCAAATAAAGAATGTTAAAAATAATAATGTGAACATATTGAACCCTTCTTAGATATTTCAATCCCTATATTATAAAAACCATGAAATGAATCTTACCATGCGAATAAACATCACCTATTTTTCAATCAAGAAACAACCACCCACTTCACATTATACTCCTTAAGGATGAGTTACATTTTGGAGTTATCTCTGGCACTCTTTTCCCCCTAATTAATGATTGAATTATAGAAAAACCTATAACCATGACTGTTAATGTCTCAATGGATAATTAAACTAATCCTAAACCAAGATTGGGACAATAGTTCTATATTGACCACATAGAAAAATGTTAAACTATTTAATGTAATATCCAGATATCCCATAGAAAGAAAAATTAATTTTATTTTGGAAGGTGTTTGGCAACAGTTAGCTATAAACATATAATGAAGAACAATGAGAGTGTGACATTACAGTTTAATTATATCTAAGATTATGAATATATGGTACTATGCGAATAAAAATAATTTTTTATATTCAATAATACTCTCCTTTTATTTTTTTCTAATCCAGGATTGTATCCTCTGGATAACCTATTCTATTTCTAGCAGCATGGGAAAATTTAGAAATGTAAATATGATGATGTTGAACTAAATAAATTGACACATATCTTCATAATAATTCTTTAATCAGGTCTCATAATAATGATATATATATATATATCATAATTTATTATATTTAACAAATAGATATTAAAGAATCACATAAAATATTTTCCCTTATGGAGGGACAATATCTCTTTCACATACACCATAGTCATGGTATTATTGAGAAACACCACCTAGAACTTACTGATAAAAATATCTAAAAATACCTATGAATCATCATTTTCAACCATATTTAAAATCCTACACTAGTGGATTGGTTCTCAAAATATTTTGATAGTTAATGGAATATAGTGCTCTCTTATAGAATAAATTAGTCCAAACACAATCTCTATATTTTTAAACCAATCCTTGGTGTTAATATCCATCTTTATCTATAAACCCATACCTTAAAATCATAATTATTCAGAATTAAAACTATATATTTAATGGAATTAAAACCGCAAGGATCTATTGGTTCATCCTTTTGAACCTATCCAAATGATCTATAAGGGAAAATTGAGAGAGTATCCAAATGAACAAATATGAAATGCTAAAATATTCACTAAACCATGACTATAAAATAAATGAAATTAATTAATTAATATTTAACCATATTCATATTATCTACCAAAACTGAACACATTCAAAATATACCATGATATATTATCCTTACCAATGTCATCACCCTATATAGAACATCACTCAGATTCTCAAATTAACTATATTTTTTGTCCATGTCTAAGATCCAAGGGAGGGCCTAAAATCAGATTTTCTTACTAGTGTCCTTTTATTTCACATAGTAATATATTTTACAATGTTATTCTCCCAAATAATCCATTCAATAAACACTAACACATATCCCAATGATTCCTATCATTTCTAAAAATAAATATTTTAATCGAATTTTCCATGCCCCAAACTCATATCCCTCAACGTTTGAAGGTAATGATACTGGTGACCACTAAGGTCTTCCTCCAAATATTATTGGTTTAGTGACTAGAAATATTTATATAAACATATAAATAATTTATTCATTTCACCCAAGAACCCAGAAAAATATTAATTACAACCAATCCCCAATTAATTATAAATAAATAATAAAATTCCAATACTAGCTATTTTATACATTGAAATTAAATGCTATAAATTAACCATGAAAAAATCTTATGGAAGTGACAATGAACACTATCGACTCATGAACAACATTATAAAGTTAACATATTCAATCATAATAACCATATCCCTCCTACTGAACATATATATTAAGGTTTATATGTATTTAGGTATATATTTTAGTATGTACAAATGCAAGTATCTATCCAGGTATGTATGTAATATTGTATGTATATATGAATGTATGTATATATGTATGTATGTATGTATGTATGTATGGATGGATGTATGTATGTATGTATGTATGTATGTATGTATGTATGTATGTATGTATGTATGTATGTATGTATGTATGTATGTATGTATGTATGTAAGCATGCATGCATGCATGCATGCATGCATGTATGTATGTATGTAAGTATGTATGAATGTATGTATGTATTATTGAATGTATATATGTTTTTCCATTTGAATACATATATACATAGTATAATACTCCCAAAAAACTATAATGAAACTGTTGAATAATCATTAAAATCAAAATTGAATTAATAGAGAAACTAGCATTCCAAAAAAGGTAAACTATATTTCCCACATCATAAAAGCTACCATGACATGTAATACATAAAATAATGAATATATAGTTAAAATCATAAATAAAGAAAATATTATATCATTACCATTTCACCACTAAATAAAACACCCTAAACCCAAATTTCATAGGTTCTGGTTTTCCCATTCCCACCATAAACTCACTACACATTCAAGGAAGTACAAATTACAGAAACATTTTGATAATATTATCCACCCCCCATCACATAACAAGTATAAATAATCGGAATTATATCCAAATATAAAATGAAATACACCTTAAGATATAACTACCTCTTTATTAGTAAAATATAACATATACAATTCAACACTATGATCTTAAGTCACTGAAGATTTCATATACATATATATCATAACTAAGAGACATTAAATATAGTATGATCACAAATCCTATACAACTATGTTAAAAAATATAGGATACACCAACACTCACTCAACATCAGGAGCAGATAGAGCTACAGGAGGATTATCCATCCGAATATTTTTCCTTAAGACATTGATTATTATATATACTAGAAACCCAATTCCAATTATAGTGTTTAGTATCCCTAAAAATATGAGCTGGTGGATCATGAAAAATTAGATAACATAATGATATATATATATATATCACACTAAATTATTGTTGAATCATACTAATCCTTTAATTATCTTATAGTAATCAACCCACATGGTATCCCAATAACCATTTCATCAGAATAAGAAACTAATTCCTAATCTGAATTGATATGTCCATCTATGGCATCTACTAAGTAGTTGTAGGATGGTTGAAAACCCCTCATCCCACCTCTAATTTGGCGAGGTATGTATACTAGCACTGAGATGGAATTAAAAATTAATAGGATATTATTCTAAAATGTACATATACATAACACACATATATTAATTCAGACGAACAATGTAGTATTCTAATAATTATAAATGTTTTGAAAAAAAATTCCGAAAACATATTCTAGAAATCAAAATATTTTCTATAGAATATATCAAAAGAAACTGAAAAAAATACAAGACCAATAATAACATTAATGTATGACTTATCATATAATATGGGATGATTTCCCCACTCATGAACACTATTAACTGGCCACCATCTATTGTCATATCCACTAGGCTCCATAGCTCCCCCTAACACATGATCTCCTAAAAGCACCACTATATTTTATATAATATACATTAGACAATACACATGTGTGTAATAAACCCATTAAAATGTTAGTATACACATACAATATAGTATTTTACCAATATCAATAATGGAAAAATAATAATGATTAGAGAGTATAATCATATATTATAGAGGCTAGGAAATTATGAAACAGAATACGATCATAATAATTTTCGGATTAATAGGAGTTGATAGAATATTTTATAGATAGATATAGATAAAATTCCACTCGCAGATCCATAAACCAATACTACCCTCTCCCAATGTCTCATAATAACCTCACTAGATTAGTTCTGGGACAATGTCCCTTTGGTTGGTATGTAATTTGAATGGGAGAACCCACAAAAGAGAAGGATTTATTTATCTAAGCTTAATGATTAATGAGTACAATAACTAAAAAAAGTGTATTGTAGCCCATCTGTGTGTGGTGTTTTGAGGACCATGTTTTTAATATATAAATATGTGACCACAAATCATTATAAAAAAAAATATTAATGGATTATTGACCACTAGAATCAGTAAAAAATTTAAAACTTGAACCCATTGGAAGAGAATTGATTCTAAATGGATCAAAATATGGATTCTAAATGGATCAAAATATGGAAATATCCTCTAACAACATTTTTTATATCAAAGAAAAGGCCACCATAAAATTCCTCATAGGAAAAACATATAATAGAGTACTCAAAAGGACTTACCTACCATTGATTATGAATATATTTTTAGTAGATGGGTTTATAATTACATTCTGTGTGACTTATTATGTATCACATGAAACAATGAGTAGTTGGCTATCTATGTAATATTTCACAATAAGTTATGCAATTATCCCTATTAACTTTAATTAAAAACATTTCCACAATATGTAGGAGATGATGAATTTGTTAGTATAAACCATGGGTTACCATGTTGAAGAAAAATAAAAAAAACATGTTTTGTTGTGAGATATTGTGTGTAGAAATATATGTTCACTCGATGTGTACTTATAGAGGCACCCAAGTCCGTAACATCCATTGGTACATGGGGGGTTGTCCAAACAATATAAAGTATTTTGTAGAAAGGACATATTGGTGTTAAACACAATTACATGCCTTTCAGCTAGAATGATGATTAACTGATACATTCATCATGTATACACAATGTTTGATATTTATCTCACTCGACACACTGACCAACACAACCTTCGAATTATAAGTAATGTGTTTTTTTGAAATAAATTTTGTGCAATCAAGAAATCTAAATCATATTCAGTGGCACACATATATCAAAAATTATTTTGAAATTTTCACAATAACTAAAAAGAATTGGATTCGAAGAAATATTGTTCCTAGAGCTGGTACCCATCAGGAATTACATTACCATCCAAAATGTAATGAAATTGGAACCAACCATTGAATAAAAATTTTTATATCAGTTCCCTCCTTGTAAGTAACTCATGTCATCCATAACCCAAAATCAACTAGTGAATCTGTAACTCAATTAAACATTTTTGGAATTGTAAACACACAACCCAAAAATAAACTGAATGAACATGATTTTAACCAAGTTCATATTAGGCGACACTCATTCCATATCCTGGTCGACGATTAATATAATAAGTAAGATGGGGTAAGTCCATGAAACTTTTGATGTGAATGTTCTCAATGGTAGTTGAGAAAAAATAAATTCATTGATGGGATAGAATCTATATAATGAAAGTAGAAAAAAATTATTATAGAATTGGTAAAATCTGAAATATAAATTTATAAATGATAAATTAATGGAGCTATCTCACATATAAATACATAATCGATTAAGTAATAATTTACCGATTTTCAAAAAGTTATGTATAGTTGGAATCCAATAATTTAGAAATATCTACATCGATCCCATATTGAACGTTGATGATGAATGTTCCCCTTGAGATATACTTGGAAAATCCCCAAATCTAATTTCTTATCTCATGAATTATCCTTAATTTATTTTTTATCCCTCACATGGAATCCCTATAAACATTTATAGGGTTTTGTGTCTAGGCTATGATATTTTCATAATAGTTTCATAAATATTGTATTTATTAAGTCAATATTTAATTAAATAAAGTAATTTATTTTCTTCTTTAATTCTTCATAATCCTTCCATGATTGTGAACCATCCTAGGACCCCATGAAAACCAAATAGTCCCCTAGAGTAGAGTCAAATATAATTTTGTGGCACATTCTAGGTCTCAATTTTACCACCCAATGCCCTATTTACAAGTTACATTAATATTTCCAAATAAATCATAAATCTGGGTTAATAATATATAGACATATATTAAATATTTGGGTTTATTCAATACACAAATTCAATGCTAAATCCCGAATTAATCTCAATAATATTATAATTATTTTATATGGTTATAATCAGAATACAGATTTTTTAAAACCTCCAAACATAAAATGTTTTATTATTTAAAAGAAAAATATACCTAAAATGCTGAGGGTAATGAGCCCACATCGTACTCTCATGCTCTCATGTGTTCTCAAGAATATAAATATTCTTAAATTTAATTTATATAAATGGAATAAATTATCAATAAAATATCATACTTTGTCGATCCATAATCTCTACTATGTAACCTAAGAAGGTAGTTTCATCTTTTATATGTATATGTCCCCTTTATATTATGTGTGATAGATCATTCATTTATCATATATATTGTAATATATATTATGATCATCATGAGTTCAAAATATATATGCATGGAAGTATAGGTTGTATGATAGCTTAAAAAAACAAAAATGGATATTTAATCCATCAATGAATCTTGATGATTTCATAAAATAGTAGACAAATATCAACAAACCACTTGGAGAAGAGCCTCATAGGACAACAAGGTATCACTCCTAGAAATATAATGTCCTCCATAGATAATTGGAATTTTATTTTCGATATCTTATCATAATTCTCTTAAAATCCCAAATAACATGCACCTTCAATACCATCACCCAAGAAAACTCTACACCCATGAGTGTTTAATCCTAAATTTATATGAAATACAGGGGTGATATGCATGGTATAATGTGTAATGACATTAAAGGTGTTATCCTAATGATGGAGTGATATATTTTGGTGTGAGAGAAATCCACTAAAGTAAAGTTATTATATTCGATTATTACATAGTCTAATATAGAAGATCAACATATATCTTTAATAACATGAATGGTTCAACTAGTTTGGCCAACCGTATTGGGGAAGAATTTCTTTCCCATATGTAATTTTATCTTGAAATCTATATAATCCCCTCTTCATTACTAGTTAAAATATTTAGAGGAAAGGATTGAAGTAGTTCATTAGGGTAGACACTGATATTAGATTATATGCTCTAAATATAAGTGTCCAAATATTTAAACCAAAATCCACTCATAAATTGAATGGATGTGGGAGGCCATGGTTAGACGGATGATTATTATTGTGATTGGATTATTTCTTCTAAAATTTCAATGAATCATTGTTAAAAAAATTTATATATAATCCCAAAAACAACATTGTAAATGTAATATGTCGTTACAAACAAGATGGTTCTTGATGCTCCAACAATACTTGAAGACATGTATGGAACAAATAAGCTAACATATAAAAACGATTTATCACACCTAGACACCTACATTTCTATCAACAAACTTTTTACATATTTCCCATTTTGTGATTTACTAACAATGGACATGTGTTTAATAATTTAGAACATCCGAAAATAAAATAATTTTCCCAAATATCCATCACTTGATGTTTAAAATTATCTCTATTATATTACAAAAATCCTTTATGGAATATCTTGGGAATATATGTTAATAAATTTTTTTTTAGTAATTTTCCTCATTTGAGCCTCCCTTATGCATTAGAGATATAGAGGTTTCACCATAATTATCTTGGGATATTTTTTTCCTCATCCATAAGTAATGATTAAATGATATCATATTCTATCATGCCTTCACTAGATAATACAGAAAAGATATTATTCTACAATATTATACCAAACCATTCCATTTATCTGGAGTATATGATATATAAATCTTATAATGTTATTGGAACTTTTTCAATTATCTATACCTTTCTTTCAAATGTCACTAGGTGATGATTTAAATGATATAATAGATATATGAGTAGATAAAAAACAACAATCCAAGGAGAAATGATCTCCATGTCTTCAAGGTGGATGCTACTTCTTCCGACTCTTAGTCATGGGTCATGTCGTTCTTCTCATGGGATCCCAATAGTCAGGATCCTTATGAAATCACCTCACATATCGATATTAAAACACAATAAGTACATTCTCTAGATTATTCCTAGAAAACCATGTAATCTATACCCTATTTTATAAGTGTAAATATATTATTTGTATAAAATAATTTTATTTGATCCTAAATATATTTTTTTCCTCACATGGACCAGCCAGAGGACTACCCATTTCAGTTAGGGAAAACAAGGAGGGTAAAATCCTCGAGTAGTTCACAAGGAATATGTAACACCCGATAATTTTATGAGAAATATTTTGTTTTTATGTTATATAAATCATCAAAAGAATCTTTCAGTACACACAACACTAGGTTGTCTTGCATTACACCCAACCGCGGCGTTCCTCGATAGTTGGCATTGTATGCAATACTGAGTTTCACTAAACAACGATATACTATTAAAATATTATTAAAACAACCTTTTATGAATAGTAATACCCACTTTTTGAAATTTTTTAATTTTTATTTTTTAAAATAGACTTCATTTTTGGATTCATAATATCAAAATTAGCCTAGGGTGAAATTTTGGTATTTTTATGAAAACTTTCAATTTTTGATGAATAGTGAAAACACTCGGTTACTATTTAAAAACCGACTTTTTATTTAAATAATTATTTATTTTATTTAAATTTATTTAAGGTAAAAATTAATACATATTACCTATATATGTTCAATTCAATTCATTGGAGTCATTTTATAATAATTTTAGATATATAAAAAGTTTATTGAACTTTTCACCATCTTTTACCCACCTCCTAGGAGAATATTCAAATTTACATAAAACATAATTTTACCGCTTCTTTGAGTGGAGTTTCTAAAATCAAAGATACAAGGTCAATATCAAGGACTAAAATTTGGTTCAATGAAATGAAAATAATTTTTGGTGAATAGTAACTTTGTACTTTTTTTACCACGATTAAATGTAAATAGGGTAATTAAGGGTAAAAATGTTATTATTATTACCCTAAAACATGTCTTAATTATATTGGATAAATTTAATTCGACCAAAATAAACACTAGTAATAAAATATGACCATTTAGGCCCACATGGATTAGATTAGGACATTTATTATTAATTTATCTAAAGAAGGGTTAAAATTGTTAAAATCAATGTTTAATAACTAAATTATTTTTAATATAGGGATATAAATAAGATCAATTCGACTATAAATATTCATTAGAAAGATAAAAATATTTTCTACATAATGGTATTTTATTTTTAATTTTCAGACAATAAATTATTTTATTTATTTATGATACAATGATGATGCCGTAATTATATTACTAATAAAATATTGACATAAGTGATGTTATAAATACACAAATAAATGCAATATGAGACTTTTTATAAATTAAAATAATTTTACAGGTTAATATGTCATGTTATTATTGATTTAATTAACTTTTTTTGAACTAATATTTCTGTTATGATTTTCAAAAAAATCAATTACCAAATAGTGTCAAAATAGACATAAAATAATTTTTAAAAACAATATTATATTATTAATTGTTATTTTGTTCCTAAAAATATATGGCTAGGAAAAATGACATATATAAAGTTGTATATATTAATAATAAACAACTTGGGGTTCGTTTGGCTTGTTATAGCATATTTATTTACCATATGCTGTATGAAAACCAAAAGACACGGTAAAAGTTAAATTATTTAACTTAGAGTTAAATCTAAATGATAAGGTCAAAATAGAACCCTAAACTTTTCAAAATTAAATTGTACAAGATTATTTAGACCCATACCCACCTTATCTTAGAAATACATCATTTTTGAGCTATTAAAAACCGAATATGACTTTATAATAAAATAATATTTTAAGTTTTCTTCAAGTGCCCTTATCCTACCTTATAAAAGGGCACCTCCTCCCGCTCTTTCTCACACCACTTTGAGCCTTCAAGATCGGAAAAACCCTACCAAATTCTTCTCTCCACTTCCCTAGATACATCATAGAGGTCCTGGTCTTCTTCAAAGACCAATTTTAGTGCCCTAAGAGAAGGTCTCAAAGAGGCTCTTCAAAGAAGAGGTCATGCATGTTACCAATTAATTCAACTTTATTTCTTCTTCCACTTATTCTTAATTAGTTGTTTCATTATGAAGTAATAAAATCAGTATCAATCATATACTCATTTGTTATTATAACTATGAAACAACACTATTTATCCATCTATCCATCCTACGGAAAACGAAATTACCGTGCGTGCGTACATATGAAATACCATCTCCACGCCGTGGTGTAATCTATTTTCGACCACCACCTCACTTGGATGGGTACAATGGTGTAAATAATAACTATATATGATTATTTTAAAGTGATATTGATTATTAAATAGTATACATACACTCCAATACAATTCCACGATCATGGGAACAATATAATCGCCCGTGCATACGTACGGAATACCATCTCCATGATGTGATGCGACTTGTTCTACGTGATATTCATTTCATAATGATTATATAAACAAATTGAGTGAATAAATATGATATATATTACACTAATACAATTCTTTAAATGATGTATCTATATCCTAAAAATAAGAATATGAATTTATTCGATAAAACACACATGAGAACAAAAAGTAAAAAACACTAGAATAACAAATAGCAATGAAATATTACTAATATGAAGCGAAAAATATTACCATATATGATATCAAAATAATACGTATGATTCTGTAGTAAGTCAATGACATTATTTAAATCATTATACAGGAGGTTTGGACACTTACGAAGCAAAACATACCTAAGGTAAGGGACAATCTCACAATCTCAATTTTTATCCGATATTGTTTATATTTCAGAATTTACTAGGGAATATTTATCATCCACATCCATGTTTCCTAAATATGTAATGTTATTTCTATCCTACTAAAAATATTTAAATCTAATTTTACCCTTCTATGAGTTTTTAGTAAAAGATATGAAAGGAATCTTTTGTCGTTTTTCGTACGTGGTAATTTTTTACTTTTGCGGCCAAAGTTTGAGATGAATGTTTTTTAACTTATACCGCATGAATGTATTTTAAGAGAATTATTTATATGATGCATCCTCTACAAGTTTTCAAGTTTATTTTTAATGAAATTCTTTTAGTTCAATATTGTATGACATGTTATGAAAGGAATTTTTTTTTTGAAGAATAAAAGATATTTTCCTCAAGAATGAAGATCAAGTGTTTTATCAAAATTATTTTCCATCTAAGATAAAATATGGTTCTGTTTATATCCCTATTTTTACATTGATTTGATTATTTTATAATGGAATTTATTTTTTTGATGTCCATTTATCTTATATGGATTACGTTATGATGGCATGATGTTTAAGAATACCATTTTTATTACATGGGTTATGCTATGATGTATGATTTATGATATTGTGGAACACATAAGAATGGTATCAATATGAGATGGGTGGAACCTATATCTCCCTCCAATGCATTGGGTAATGATTTATATCTCATGAGATAGACATGGCTGGAATGGAAGGTTAAACTGGTTCAGTGAAACAGGATTGAAACGAGGAGTGAACTCGGTTCAAAAAAGGACATTGTCCACTAAGATAGTCTTGGAAATTAGTCATGAATAATAAGAAATGATTTTTTATGATAATGTGTGTATTCCACAAAGCTTCATGTTTTAGGTTATGATTATTGGTATTACATTTCACTAATATGATTTATCCCATGTTATGAAATTATTATCTCTTTTGCAGGTTATGATTTCCAAAATGTTATTTTCTTATGAATATGATGTGATTGATATTTCTTTTGTTTACCCTTACTGAGCATTTGAGCTCACCCTTTTGTATGTTTTCTTTCCCCAGGTCAGTAAGAAGGTTATTAAGTAAGATATTCCAAAAAGGGACACTAGATATGATTAAATAAATTGGAGGCAATGTAGATGCTTTTTGAACCGGTTGTTTATGTTTCCCAGTTTCTAATAACACTATACTTATACGGTCCTTTGATGCATTTGTTATATGTTGTAATAAGTGTACTTCAATTTTGAATTATTAACAATGTATGTAATGTATGGATCGTTATATTTGGTATCAGAGGAAAGGTATTGTCAACCTTTGGAAACTAGGACGTGAAAGCCGTAGTAAGAAACATAAGGATATGTCTAAGCATAGATCCCAATCTTAGTGTTTTAGAAATGGCCATGAAAAACCTATGATAAGACCTTAATTGTGAAATTTTATTCTTGATTATGTGTTTTTCTTATTATAATTAGTGTTTATCACACTATTCGTCTTGGTTTTAGTCAATGGCTGGAACCTGAAGGAAACATGTTAATGCAGGATGCGACAGGAAATGCAATGATTGTCCCCTAGAGCAACCAAATGTTATGGGAGCTGGAATGAAAACTCATGTAGCCATGCTCACACAACTTTCTCAAGCTATGAATAACGAAGGACTTCCAAATGAGAAAATAAAGGAAAAAATTCTGTTGAATCCTTCATGAGGCATCTTCCACCTTCATTCAGTGGGTCTTCTGAACCATTAGTGGCTGAACAATGGATCAGTGCCACTGAAAAGATATTTTCAGTTCTTCAATGTTCTGAACTTGATAAAGTCATCTTAGCAGTGTATCATTTGGAAGGTGATTCTGACCAATGGTGGAATCTTATTACGAATACGCAGAAAAGGGATGAAATTTAGTCCATGGAATGAGACGAGTTCAAGAACTTATTTTTCAATATGCATTTCCCTCGTATTCTTCGATCAAAGATAGAGTAGGAGTTTCCTGAACTAAAGAAAATGGATGATGAATCTGTTGGTACCTATGAATCAAATTTTACAAGACATGCAAGGAACGCATCTGGTATTATTATACAACCTGAGAGTAAGATCGATCGATTCATTCATGGTTTAAAACCAAATCTTCGAAGGGCGTTAGCCATAATGGACATCAATAGATACGAGGAAATCGTTCGATGTGCTCTCAAGGATGATATGGAGATTGGAGTAACCCATCAGTCATATGGGTTTGATAAGAAGAGGAAAATGGAATTCAAAGGAAAATCTAAAGAGAAAACTAAAAAGAAGATGAGTTTTTCGTTATGCTAAAAGTGTGTAAAGAAACATGGATGGTGTTGTCCTAAAGGAACATGTAAATGTTACAAATGTGGAAATGAAGGTCATCGGGCATTTGAATGCCACAATGATGGGAAGAATATGTCTAGTGATGCGAACAATGAAAAGGCAACACAGAGTGCACCTCCTATGCTTCAATGTTACAAGTCGAAGGAAATGGGGAATTATTCTAATCAATTCTCTAATCCAAGGTTTTCTTATGATGATCGATATCAAAAAACTCTTAAGGCAAAAGACAATGGAAAGTCACATGCAATTTCTATCATCGATGTGGAGTACGATAACGAAGTGGTGAATGATACACTTACCATGCACTCTAAAGTAGAAAATGTTTTATTTGATTCTGGATCCACCCACTCTTTTATTTCTGAATAATTTTCTATGGGTATCACCATATTACCTCATCAATTCGATGTTGAGTTAGCTGTTAAAACCCCTAATGGCACAACAGTCACATCAAAAGTTTATAAATAATCTCCGATTGAAGTTTGTTGGAAAGTGCTTCCGGCAAATCTTGTGATCCATCCTATAGTGGAATTTGATGTGATTCCAGGCAGGGAATGATTTTCTTTATATGGATCTCATATCAATTTCCAATGAAGGGAAGTCACATTTCATATACCATATCAATCTATGATCATCTATCGATGCAAGGATGAACATAACCTTCCAGTGGAAATTTCATCCATCTTATGGGTCTTGATTCCACTAAATGACGATTATTTATATCAAATGGTTGGAGATAAACTCACGATTAGGAATATTCCCATTGTACGAGAGTTTGATGATGTCTTTTGAGAGGAATTGTCGGGTCTTCAACCAAATCGTGAAGTTGAGATTTAAATTGAACTCATACCGGGTACTTTTCCTATTTCAAAGACTTCTTATAGAATGGCCCCAATTGAATTGCAGGAATTGAAGAAGAAACTCAAAGAGAATCTTGATAAGGGATTCATACACCCAAGTGCGTCACCATGGGGAGCACCTGTTCTGTTTGTTACGAATAAAGATGAATCAATGAGACTCTATATTGATTATCGAGAACGTAACAAGATCTCTATCAAGAACAAATATCCTCTCCCACGCATTGATGACTTATTTGACCAACTACGCGGAGCTCAATTTTTTCCAAGATTGATCTTCATTCAGGGTATCATCAATTAAGGGTCAAACGGGAGGATATAATAAAGATGAATTCCCATACAAGGTATGGACACTATGAATTTATAGTGATGCCATTGGGTCTTACTAATTCCCCTGCTATCTTCATGTATCTGATGAATAGAGCCTTCAGTGACTATCTAGATCAATTTGTGGTAGTCTTTATAGATGATATTCTTGTCTATTCAATGATCAAGGAAGAACATGAATATCACTTGAGAATTATATTGAAGACCCCTAGAAAGGAGAATCTGTATGCCAAATTTACCAAGTGTGAATTTTGGATTAAAAAAGATTCATTTTTGGGTCACATAATCTCAAAAGAGGGGATATCTCTGGATCCAGCAAAAACAGAGGTTATCGAAAGATGGTCGAGACTAACAATAGTAACTGAGATCCGAAGATTTCTCAGTTTGGTTGGATATTACTGATGTTTTGTGAAAGATTTTTCAAGGTCTTCTAACCCACTCACCAAGTTGACTCGGAAAAGAGTTATGTTTATTTGGATGGGGAAATGTGAAGAGAATTTCAAAGAGATAAAATTAAGGTTATCCAATGCACTCGTGCTCACACAATCTTGCAGTGGAGAAAGGTTTTTGATCTACAGTGATGCATCCAAGAAGGGGTTGGGGTGTGTTCTTATGTAAAATGATATGGTGATAGCTTATGCCTCATGACAGTTGAAAATACATGAGCAAAATTACCCAACTCATGATTTGGAGTTAGCTGCAGTAATCTTTGAATTAATGATTTAGAGGAATTATCTTTATGGAGAAATTTGTGATATTTATACTGGTCATAAAAGTTTAAATTATATTTTCACACAAAAAGTGATTAATATGCGCCAAAGAAGATGGTTGGAGCTGATTATGGATTATGACTGCTCCATTCATTACCACCCTTGGAAAGCAAACAAGGTGGAAGATGCATTAAGTCGACAAGACCATGCCAGTTTATTCATGATGAGTATCATAAAAGATCCAATATTTATGAATTTACAAAGGATGGATCATGGAATTATAATGGAAGGAGAAAAATTGTATCATTATTAAATGAATGTTCATAAATCTATACTTGTGATGATTAAAGTGGCACTGAAAGAAAATGTAGAGTTACAAAAGAAGGTGGGAAATGTTCTTGAATTCAACCTTGATAGTGATGGGATAATAATGTTCAGGAATCAGGTTTGTGGTTCTCCCATTCCAGAATTAAAGAAGGCGTTGCTGGATGAGGCTAATATTTCATCATTCGTTATTCATCTTGGAAGCACAAATATGAATAGGGACCTGAATGAGTACTTTTGGTGGGATAACATGAAAAGAGATATTGCGGAATATGTCTCTCGATGCTTGGTTTTTCAGAAAGTTTAAGCTAAGAGACAGAATTCGAAGGGGATGTTACAACCATTACCCATACCAAAATGGAAATGGGAAAACATCACTATGGACATTGTCACTAGACATCCTAAAACATCCAAAGGCAATAATGCTATCTGGGTTATTGATGATCGTCTTTAAAAGTCGGCACACTTCATCGCTATTAGAAATGATTTCTCTCTGGATCACCTTTCCATGATATATGTGAAGGAAGTGGTAACATTTCATGGAGTACCACTTTCCATTACATATGATCTGGAAATGAGGTTTACCTCGAAAATCTGGCGAAGTCTTCAGCGTGCTCTAGATACAGAGTTGAGTTTCATCACTGCTTACCATCCTTAGATAGATGGACAGTGTGAGAGGAAAATTAAAACTCTAGAAGACATGTTGAGAGCTTTCTCTATAGATTTCAAAGGTGGTTGGGATCAACACCTTTCTTTGGTGGAATTTTCATATAATAATATCTTTCACTCCAGTATTCAGATGGCTCCTTGTAAAGCCCTCTACGGAAAGAAATGCAGATATCCAACTTCTTGTGATGAAGTTGGGGAAGGAAAGCTATTAGGACCTGATCTTGTAGATGAGATAGAAGAAAAGGTCAGATCTATTCAACAACACATAAGAGCAGCTCAGAGTCGAAAAAAAAGTTTTTCCTAGAACCGTCGAAATGACCTAGAGTTTGAAGTGGGTGATGAAGTGTTCTTACGAATATCTCCTTGGAAGAGAGTAATGAGATTTTGAACGAAGGGAAAGCTGAGACCTAGATATATTTGTCCTTTCGAAATACTAGATCGTGTTGGGAAGGTAGCTTACCGATTTGAGCTTCCACCAAATCTCTTGCAAGTTTATGATGTGTTCCATGTATCTCTCCTGAGAAAGTACATACCTGATCCTTCACATGTGCTCAGCTCAGAAGTTGTACCGATTGGGAACGATCTTTCTTATGAAGAACAGCCAATAGAGATTCTGGATCATAGCAAAAAAGTCCTATAGAACAAGACCACTCACTTGGTGGATGTTTTATAGAGGAACCACCAATTTGATGAAGCTACATGGGAAATTGGGGATATGATGAGGGAGAGGTATCCTCATCTGTTTTTTACAAAGTGACGAATTTCGAGGGCGAAATTGATTTTAAGGGGGGTAGAATGTAACACCAGAGAATTTTATGAGAAATATTTTGTTTTTATGATATATAAATCATCAAAAGAATCTTTCACTATACACAACACTAACTTGTCTTTCATTACATGCAACTGCTACCTTCCTCAATAGCTTGGGTTGTACACAATAACGAGTTTCACTAAACAATGATATACTAATAAAATATTATTAAAACAAGCCAATATGAATAGTAATGCCCACTTTTTGAAATTTTTTAAATTTTATTTTTCAAAATGGACTTAATTTTCGGATTCGGAATATCGAAATTAGCCTAGGGTGATATTTTCTTATTTTTTAAAAACATTCAATTTTTGATGAATAGTGAAAACACAAGGTTACTATTTAAAAACCGATGTTTTATTCAAATAATTATTATTTTTATTTAAATTTATTTTAGGTCAAAATTGATACATAATACCTATATAAGTTCAATACAATTCATTGGAGTCATTTTATAATAATTTTATATATATAAAACTTTTATTGAACTTTTCACCGTCTTTTACCCACCTCCTAGGAGAATTTGCAAATTTACGTAAAACATAATTTTACCGCTTCTGTGAGTGGAATTTAGAAAATACGAGAGACATGGTTAATATCAAGTACTATAATGTGGTTCAATGAGATGAAAATAATTTTTGGTGAATAGTATCTTTTTTCTTTTTTTACCACGGTTAAATGTAAATAGGGTAATTAAGGGTAAAAATGATATTATTATTACCTACAAACATGTCCTAATTCTATTGGATAAGTGTAATTCGACCAAAAACAGCATTATGAATAAAATGTGACCATTTAGGTCGACTTTTATTAGATTAGGACATTTATTATTAATTTATTTAAAGAAGGTATAAAATATTTAAAATCAATGTTTAATAACTAAATAATTTTTAATATAGGGTAATACATAAGATAAATTTGACTATAAATATTCATTAGAAATATATAAATATTTCCCACATAATGGTATTTTATTTGTAATTTTTAGACAATAAATAATTTAATTTATTTATGACACAATGATGATGCGGTAATTATCTTATTAATGAAATATTGACATAATTGATGTTATAAATACACAAATAAATGTAATTTGAGACTTTTTATTAATTTCAATAATTTTATAGGTTAATATTACATGTTATTATTTTTTTAATTAACGTTTTTTGAACCAAACTTTCTGTTATGATTTTCAGAAAAATCAATTACCAAATACTGTCAAAATTCACATAAAATGGTTTCTAAAACAAATATTATATTATTAATTGTTAATTTATTACTAAAAATCGATGGTTCATTAACATGACATATATAAGGATATATATATTAATAATAAACAACTTGGGGTTCTTTTGGCTTGTTATAGTATGTTTATTAACCATATAGTGTAAGAAAACAAAAAAGACACGGTAAATGTTAAATTATTTAACTTAGAGTTAAATCTAAATGATAAGGTTAAAATAGAACCACAAACTTGTCTAAATTATATTGGATGAGAGTCTTTAGACCCATAACCACCTTAGAATCGAAATAAATCAATTTGAAGCTATTAAAAACGAAATATGACTTTATAATAAAATATTATTTTAAGTTTTCCTAAGGTGCCCATCTCCTTCCTTATAAAAGGGCACCTCCTCCCTCTCTTCCTCACAAATCATTGAGCCGTCAAGCTCTGCCAACACATGCCAAATTAACTTCTCCACTTCCCTATAAACATCCTATAGGTCCTGGTATTCTTCAAAGACCAATTTGTTTTCCCTAAGAGGAGGTCTCAAAGAGGCATTTCAAAGAAGAGGTAATGTCTGTTACCTATTCTTTCAACTTTATATATTCTTCCACTTCATATTCATTAGTTGTTTCATTATGAAGTAATAACATCAGTATCACTCATATACTGATATGTTATTATAAGTATTAATCAACCCTCTTTCACCATCTATCCATCCTACAGAAAAATAAATCACCGTGCGTGCGTACGTACGGAATACCGTCTCCACGCCGTGGTGTAATCTATTTTCCACCACCACCATACTTGGATGGGTATAATGGTGTAGATAATAACTATATATGATTATTGTAAATTGATAATGATTCTTAAATAGTATAAATACACTCTAATACAATTCCACGATCAGGGGAACAATATCATCGCTCGTGCGTACGTACGGAATACCGTCTCCACGATGTGATGCGACTCGTTCTACATGATCTTCATTTCATAACTATTATATAAACAAATTGAGTGAATAAATAAGATATATATTACAATAATACCATTCTATAAATGAGGTACCTATAACCTAAAAATAATAATAAGAATTTAATCGACGAAACAAGCATAAGTACAAAAAGTAATAAACACCCGAATAACAAGTAGCAATGAAATATTACTAATTAGAAGCTAAGAATATGACCATATATGATATGATAAAAATGAGTATGATTCTGGAATAATTAAATAACATTATTTTAATCATTATATAGGAGGTTCGGACACTTACGAAGCAAATTGGACCTATGGTCCGGGACAATCTTGCAATCTCAATTTTTATCCGATATTGTTTATACTTCAGAATTTACTGGGGAATATTTATCATCCACATCCATGTTTCCTCAATATTTAATATTATTTATAACCTAATGAAATTTTTTAAATCTAATTTTACCATTCGGTGAGTTTTTAGTAAAATATATGAATGTAATCTTTTTTCGTTTTTCATACGAGGTACTTTTTTGACTTTTTCGACCAAAGTACAAGAAGAATGTTTTTTTAACATATACGGCATGAATGGATTTTTATAGAATTATTTACATGAAGAATAATTTACAAGTTTTCATGTTTATTTTTAATCAACTTATTTTAGTTTGAAATTGTTTGACATGTTATGAAAGGAAAAATGTTTTTGAAGTAGAAAGGATATTTTCCTCAAGAATGAAGATCAAGTGTTTTATCAAAATTATTTTCCATCTAAGATAATATATGGTTCTGTTTCTACCCCAATTTTTACATTGATTTGATTATGTTATGATGGAATTTATTTTTATGATTGCATGATGTTTAAGAATCCCATTTTTTTACATGGGTTATCCTATGATGTATGATTTATGATATTGTGGAACACAAAAGAATGGTATCATTATGAGATTGGTGGGACCTATATCTCCCTCAAATGCATTGGTTAAAGATTTATATCTCATGAGATAGACATGTATGGAATGACAGGTAAAACTGGTTCAGTGAAACAGGACTGAAACGAGGAGTGTACTCGGTTCAGAAGTGGACATTCTCCACTAAGATAGTCTTGGCAATGAGTCTTGACAACTAAGAAATGATTTTATATAATAATGTGTGTATGTCACAATGATTCATGTTTTATGTTATGATTATTGGGATTATATTTCACTACTATGATTTATCCCATGTTATGAAATTATGATCTCTTTGCAGGTTAAGATTTCCAAAATGTTATGTTTTTATGAATATGATGTGATTGAGATTTCTTTTTTTTACCCTTACTGAGCATTTGAGCTCACCCTTTTGTATGTTTTCATTCCCCAGGCCAGGAAGAAAGTTATTATGTAACTTATGCCAAAAAGGGACTCTAAATATTATCAAATAAATGGGAGGCAATGTAGATTCTTTATGAACCAGTTGTTTATGTTTCCCAGTTTCTAAAGACACTATACCTATACTATCCTTTCATGTTTTTGTTATATGTTGTTATAAGTGTAGTTCAATTTTAATGTATTAACAATGTATGTAATGTATGGTTCTTTATAGAATTTTTGGAAATATGAAAAAACCCAATTCGGCTATAAAACCCTAAACATACATTTATAGAACCCATGCAAAAAAATATGTATCTTTATAAGGCGCACAACTAATCATTCAATTAAGAAAACATACCATCACAAGTCTGTATTTTTAATCGAGAATTTAAACTTCATGACTATCCAATGTTACTAATTCTATTGAAATATGTCTCATATTACCTACAAGAAAACTGAAATTATCTATAGATTGTACTCTATAAATACGAATTTTGTTAATAAATAACAATACAAAACACTTTGTGAATGATTGGAAGATCTGGTACATTACCACCTAAAATAAACAAGTAGTGTTCATCATGCCAAAGGGAATGAAAAAAAGAATAATGACCTAATAAAAGTCAATATCCAATCATTCAAATATTATCCTCTTGATCCTAAAGCTAATTATTTCTCAATATAAGGTTTATATTCTAGTGTATCTTAAATACCTTCATCTAGTCAAATAGTTTAATATTGCATGGAGATTAATACATTTTCTTTTATGTAACTTGATTATTGTTATTGTAATTAATTCATTTTATCAATATCCAATACTATACATTAGAATATAATATTAGAGATTCATAGAGAGGAATATTGGTCATACTAAATCCTTCCATAATGAGTCCTCATAAATTTACCCTCAACAACAAATTCCCTTCATAGGGATCTAATATGATGTTCAAAATTGATAAGTAGAATAATTCTAAATGATTATAATAATGTCAATCAATCAATTTGGGGTATTCCTTTTATAACCATGGGTAATAAATAAATGTACTCCTCCATCAATATATATAATTGAATGTCTACATATTTCACTGTACCAGGGGTCAAATAGTCTATCTAATGATAAATTGGAAAGAGATTACAATATATTAATCCTTCTCTTATTGCATGTAAATCTATATCACTAATGGAATAATAATTAAATCCAAGTTTTTTAATCCTCCTTACCATCTAGTAAAATTATAAAATATCATCCTCAATTATATATTGATAGTTTATTACTAGAATGAAATCATATGGATTCATCATATCCATTAATAGTTCCAAATAGAACATCTATATACACAGTGATATGTAACACTACTAAAATATGTTCATAAACAATGAATTTATTTCTATAAGAGACTCTAGCCACATAGATTTACATATATTCCATAGATTAATATATCTAAAGATGGATAATGAAATGAATGAATTTATCATGTATGTGTTTATAATAATTGGATCTATGGAATAAAATTCAAAGAAAACCTCTCAAATAATGTAATCCTTATCGTTTTCGTGTAATACCATATCCTACATCTAATTGATTCATTTAATTCATCCGTATAGAGTATAATTTGTACTGCCAATAGGTGGTGGGGATAGAAACATGACCTATCATTATCTACCTCATACTCCTCAATTTTTAAAACATTTTCACTATGTGTAGTCCTAATATCACATGAGATGGCCCTAATTATGTCAGTATCACTATTATGGAGGTCAATTTGTGTTCTAACCAACCTTTTATGGATGAAAGGATATGTAGTTATACAGTAAGCAACCCATACCCTCACAAGAAAAAATTGATCATACCACAAGTAACTTGATTTTACATGTTACCCTTGTGTTTCGATACCTAAAACAATGTATGACATAATTAATAATTCTACTTTCATGAGTCTATCACCTAGTTCCTATCAATGATGGTTTTGGATTGGTTTATAATATTCCAATCCAAAACACCAACTATTTCAAAAAAAATTACTAAATTTATATCATACACCATGGGGCACTATGACACCCTAACATCAGTGGATATTTCATAGTTTTTCACCAGCTCAAATATCCATATGAAGAGAAAACTCAAAACATATAGGATTTGATGATACCATCATCAATCATAGCAATTGAGTACCATCTATGTATTTTATTCCATAATGTGTAATTACAAACTGTTTGGTTTCCCTACTATAACACTAGAATCAATGGAACACCTAATAAGAATCAATTTTTTCTATAATAATACTCTTAGTATACTCACAAAAATTCAGTTTAAATATGTTTCTCCATATAAAGTGATTGAGTGACCAAGAAATACCACTAGCTTGCTACAACTTAGGTATGACTGCCCATTAACACTATCATCATATTTGATGGGATATGAACATGATGAAACACTCAATTCAAAATCATTTTTCTAATAGTAAAGTACATAGATGTGAGGCATGACTTTGATCCTGGGAGGCATTTATATATGAGTCTCATATATAATTCTCAGCCTTTGTTTATGCTAATCCAACACTTCAAGAACCACCTACTGCATTAGGTAGATGGAAATACATTATAATGCAGTTACAGGTGCTTCCACCCACCTCACAATTAGCTTATGTTTTTATATCTACCAACTTAGAGGAAACACCTCATGAAATAGATGTTTAATTTAGGTATCACACCTACATTATTCCTTTTTAAATCCCTATATTATAACCATCGATGTCTATTTCTATTAAAAAATCAAGAAATTGAAAAATATGGTTCATGCACAAAAACATGTATAGGGATCAAAATCATGAATGCCAAGAAAATTTTAAATCAATTTCTATAGGATACTTGTACAATTATATTCCTCAAAATTAATATCTTAGCATAAAAATTCAACAACAATGATATTATAATTTTTATGTCTGGATGTATCAACCACCAGAATATCACTACATTCCCTAACCCAAAATCCACACTTGTTGATACTGAAAACGGTTTCTCTAACAAAATACATCCAAAAAACACAGCATTCACTTCAATCTATCTAGAGGGAATTCCCTATTTAATATAATACTATCAAGAATCAATTCATCAGAACCCCACCTTATTTTTGGTGGGCAGTGTTTGCCCCCCGAATACAATATAAAGAATAATGTTTAGTGGTAATTTTTGATTGTTATTAGGAAAAAAATCTAAATTATTAGTTTTAATTTTTACCATATTTCCTTTAGAACCACACAAAATTCATAATAATTTATTAAAACTGGCTACTTTTTTTTAGAATTGATTAATGTTTTCTTGTAATATATATTTTAGATTTTATTCAAAAATAATTGCATCATTTTATAAAAACATCATTTAAATGTAATAATAATTAATTAATATTTTTATTAATTAAAATTTTAATTACATGATTATAATTAATAAATGATTAGTAATTTATTGATTTTTTATCAATTATTTATAACTATTTATAATTTATGATTTTATATTTAAATTAATTTTCACCAATAACATTTTAGTTTTTCATTATTAATTGTTATCATTTTATTAGGGACTAATTATTAATTATTATAATTTTAAGTGGTTATATATTTTTATAATTACAACATAATACACCCACCCAACCACACAGAGATATATATTTATATTAGTTTTGTTTCATTATAATTATATTTTATTATATATATATCTATATTTCTATCTATTTCTAAAAAAATCTTTATATTTATATAAAATGATAGTTAATTTTATATATTTTAATCTATATATATATATTAATTTATTTATAATAATTTTTTTGTATTATTGGGTATTTATTGATGGACATGTATTTTGACCACAATAATCTAAAAATCATATTAATTTTGATGATCAAAATTTCCATTATTTATTATTGATTAAATTACATTATTTAATTTTACGGAATACATTTTTTTGAATATCATCATATTAACAGTTTTAAAAAATTTATATAGAATTATGGACATGTTTTAATGTATATTGAAATCACTATCAAAACCCTTTGTATTTAAGCATGTATTGTGTTTTAGTAACTCTACAAATGAAATAATAGGAATAGATAATGTACCCTAAATTGTTGGTAATGTCTGGACCGTCAACCATATGTTTGGAAGAAACCCAATGTTTCAGAAAAAAAGTATTGTTTATCAACCATACATTTTGGCTCAACTATACATTGTCAACCCTCAAATAAATTTTTTTTATATATAATGGAACCATGCAATTGACTATTCAATGACAGTGTAAAAAATTAACAAAATATTCCATGTCTATTATAAAGGTCTCAAAAGAAGTAAATATTATTTAAATGATGGTTTATAAATTATTAAAAGACATATATTTAATACAGAAAATCCTTTTTCTTTAAAGAATGTCATGAATCTTTTCAATGACTAATATTTGAATGATTGTGACCTATCAGGTGACCATATTTGATCGAGTAAACTGAAAGACAATAAAGTTTTCTATGTATATGGTAAATGATTATTTTATTTCTATATAACAATAATATAATATGCTATTTCAAATATTATTTATAATAAAGAAGCACTGAACAGAAACAAAATATTAAATGAATCTGTTCTTCTGAAGAAATTAGACTTTTATGATTTATATGTTTCATCCTCATGTTATGTAACATATTCTTCTTATTTGTTTATATATTTATCAAAGATCAATAACAAATTAGATCTCTTCTAATATATTCGTTCATTGGTATAATGATCAAGGATTTATAATATCCATATTCTTTTAGTTGATTGGCCAACTATAATAAAAAACATGTTTAATAAACCAAATTAAACTATTTTGATTAATTTTAGTTTCCGTTACAGAGATTTAGTCATGGAATAGCATCAGATTCTCACAATTATCTATGGAGAATCCAATTACCTGTAAAAGAACTATAAGGATCTATAAAGACTTATTGTAAATGATTCATCCACAAGAACTAAGTTTAAAAGGACTTGTGAAAAGTGGAACATTTACACTAATATCCTAAAGATCATTGAGAGATCATTTGGTGAGTTTACTATTGTATATCTATGACATGAACAATTATAAGATGTGTTGTGATATTGTTTACATTTTTCCAGTTACTAAAACTACTTCCATAATATAATAATACATATCTTTATAAATTTTATAGAACACTACTTGTAAAAACATATATAGAATATCTAAAAGAAACAATTACCACCATATTTATTATCTTTTAATTATTCAAACTAACCAATGTGTATACAAAGAATTATATTATGAAAAAAATATATGCTCTAGCAATTTCCACTATATATGATCTATGAAAAAATAGATATCATTGGTTGATCTTAGAGAAGGTTTGTCAGAAATATTTTCTCTATTATTCAATGGTGATAACTATGAATGTCATAAATATTATATGGTTTTATTTCAAAAAAATAATTTATTTGATGTATATTTGAATATTATAAACATGGAAAAAATCCCTACAAAACCAAAAACATGGGATGATACCGATAAAGTTGAGTACTGCATCAATTTTAATGTAATTAATTCTATTATCTGTTAACTTGGTTTGGATGAAATCAATTTAGCAACTCAGGGTAATACTTCTTATAATATTTAGAAGATGAATTTTGTTTTATATGATGGAACTAAAAATGATATAATATTAAGTTACTCTATTGGAAAATGAATTTTTATTCCATTTTAATGTATGATGGCAAAAGCATCATCTAGATAATTCTGATATTGATGGAAATAGTCAATGTTTTTCCAACCAAAGGACACAAAGTTATACAATCAATTCAATAACTAGAAGTACATAGAGTTCTAAAGCCAAATATTAATGGAAGATATCTGTTTATAGGAATGTAATAATAAATCAATAATTTCATGGTGAAATAATATATTGGAACCCTAATGATGTATAATATAAATATACAAGTTTTCATTGATGATAAAATGATTTTAAAATAGTGAAAATTATGTCTATAATGTTACATATCATAAGCATGATTATAAATTGAAATAAGATGTCCAAATATACAAAGATTATGATTGAATAAATTCGAAAATAGAACAGGCTCAGCTGGAAATAAATTTAATGAAATTGTATAAGATAAATAGAGGCTTCAAAAATTTATTCAATAATGTTGATATTGGATATAATTGATTAAGAAGTTATGAATTATAATGTATAGGCCATATTAGAACTGATTTTACAAAGTTAACTGTACCCAAAATAATGATAGAAAAGAAACATTTGAACAATTATTATTATTATAAAAAATGAATGGTTCTATGAAGGCTATATAGAGTCTATCTGATGACTCCATCAGCTATTCCAAATCATAATTTGAAAAACCTTAAAATCTGAATAAAAACATCTTCTTTATGGATATTGAAGAAGATGATATACAATCCTATATTATATATTCTATTGATTCATATAGCTTAACAATAAGATTATTGTCTACTTATTGGTAAACTCTGTAATAGAAACATGAATATATATAAAAAGTTCCTAAGTAATTAATGAATATTCAAAATAATTAATCCTAGGAAAATTATGCTATCCAAAACTAACATTAGTTATTGAAATAATGAATTAATTATTCTATATCAAACTATATTATTCATCAAAAATGGATAAAATTAATAAAAGAGGAAGTAGATTCATTCAAAAGTTCATCTATTATACTAAATAATAGAAAACAATATCTAAATGAGATATTTGGAATAAAATATATTTTCAATGAAAAATAATTATTCTGGTCAGAAGGATAACAAAAAAATTTATATGAATATTATTTTATTTCATTCTATTTAAATACTATATATTTCCTCTATTGGAATATAGACATTATTCTAAAAAAACTCATCATTAATCCTTTACTAAGGAGAAATAAAATGTTTTTTATATTAAAAATAATATCTAAATAATGAAATGTTAATTTTAATAAAATTAAGAAAAGCAGTATTTATAGATTTTTTATTTCTGGCACAGTTGGATTGAATAAAATTTGTCTACCAAAAAAATCCTTTTTGATAATATGGTTAGAAAACGTTCAAAAAACCTTAATGTTGTCTGGTATACAAATATTGGATTCTCAAGACACATCAATAGATATTATCAATTTTTTTGTACAATATAAAAACTATATGGAGGAATACTCACCTTTTGAGATGATGTTAATTCGAAAAGAAATCGACTTGATCAGTGAAAGATCAAAAAATAATTTCATTTAATAATATTTTATATGATGAAATGTTAAAGAAAAACATGATATTTATTTCACATCATTGTGATAATGGTATATATGTTGATTTCCCTAATAATTATTTATCTTTTTTTGGGTGTATTTTATTAAATTTAGAGCCCTTATAATAGAAAATGTTGATACCATGGATCTTCATTCCTTATGTAATCAAAATATGTATTATTTATCTACTTAAAAAATTCATCAATTATTTTTAATAGAATATATGGACAATGGAATGTATTTAACTTATGTAAATTTTATATAAAACAATTAGTTTATGATTAAAATTTTTATTAATTTGATATCGATTGATTCTATTATTCATTCTAAATAGAAAAAAATCCAAAATCATATTTAAAATATATTAAAAAAATTATACTTCTAAAGTTTTAGAACTTATCTACATAGACGTGTTTGGACCATCATTGGATGGTAGTTTTGTGGGAAAGTTAAATGATTATGTATTAGTTAATGATTATTCAATATTTACATGGGTTTATTTTCAATAATTTAAAAGTGATGTCTTCAATGGTTTATAAAGATTTCATAATATTATTCAAAATGAAAATGAATTTAAAATGATTTCATTAATAAGTCATGGTGGATAATTTGAGAATCATGAAAATGATAAATTTTTCATAAACATAGGAATTAAACATATATTATATACTCCAAGAACACTTATATATAATAGAAATGTTGTAAAAAGTAATATAACTAATCTAGGGGTAAAAATTAATTTGTTAATGGAATATATTCTTCTTATCTATTTTAGGGATGAAGCTGTAAACATAGCATGATATATCATGAATAGAGGAATAACAATACCTCTTATTGAAAAGGAATCAGGTGAACATTTAACTAACAGATAAATAAAATTGAGTTACAATATAGTATTTGGAGTCAAGGAGTATATAAATAATACTAATGAAAAACTTGGTAAATTAGAACCAAAGGATGTTGAAGGAATCATTATAGAATATTCTAATAACAATTAAGCATATATAGTTTATAATATAAATTAAAGGATTAATATAGAATCAATTCATATGATGTCTGATGAATGTTATCCTCTTTATTAAATGAAAAATGTAAATCATGAAATTTTTTACTCATTAGAATAAATGTTTCTTTAATCACCTATGAATACAATAGAATATATTCTAAATATGATTCTGTAACATCCCATTTATTTAATTAATAACAGATATTTTTAACTATGTCTATTAATGATTTATATAGTGTTTTAGAGGCTTAAAATGAGAATAAATCTATTTTAAGCATGGAATACACTAATATTTTTAAAAGATTTTTTTACTGACTTTTGATGGAAAATAATTTTTAAATCAAACATTTGACAATTTTATAAGCTCTATTTGTCAAAATAAACTTATTATTTATGATTGGGACATTTAAATTTACTTTGGGTAATTTTTTGGTATTTTTCCGATAAAGTTCATTTTTTAATGAATAGTGAAAAATGTTGTATTTTAATTTGAAACCTCGTTTTAATCTAATTTATTTATATGATTAGATTATCTTTTGAATTGGTTTTAATGTTCAATTAGAATATATTTTTACCATTTAATCAAATATTGGTCATTGTAATTCATTTCACTTTGAAATTGGACTTAAACTAGTGTCAATCTTTTGATTCTTATTGTTTCATAAAAACACACTATTTGCTCTAACAACGGGAATTATTTATTAAATTAATTAATGTAACATATATGTTTGGAATTTTTTAAGATAGACATCATTTTTGAATTCAGAATATAAAATAAATCTTAGGGTGATGTTTTGGTATTTTTCTGAAAAACTTCAATTTTTGATGAATAGTGAAACCACTAAGTGGTACTTAAAAAAACTGACTTTTTGTTTAAATGAAAATTTACCACCTATGTGTTTTGAATTTCAAAAATCCAACATAAATGGTTTTCAATAAGTAGAAAAATGTGGTTCAATGGGATTAAAATATTTTTTTTTGTGAATAGTAACTTTTAAGATTTTAATCGCGATTAGAGGTAATAAGTGTAGTTTAAGGTAAAAATAATGTTTTAATAATATGAGATGTGCTTGAAACTTGTCCTAACATTATTAGATGTTTCATGGCCGACCATGAAAATCCATGGGTCAACTTGGGGACCACATGAAGCCACATTGGAAGGAAAATGACATTAATATCTAGGTATTTAATGTAAAACTAAAAATGACACAAACATGAGTTATTTTAGTAAAAAAAATTTTAAATGTGGTTATAAAAGTTCTATTTTTTACTATAAATAGTCATTGGAAAGATAAAATGATTTCCTACATCATAGTATTTTTTTAAAATACATGCATGGCCCAACGCATGTACTCAAGTTTGAACCCGGATCTTATTTCAGGTATTTGCTTTCCTTTTTTTGGTCACTTTTGGAAAAAGAGGAAATTTTGGATATTTTCGATGAACATGCCATGTACATTATGAGTAACACACCGTGTACTGTTATGCCACTGGAGGCCATGTGATGGCCATGCCATTGCCACACACACGACCATGTAGGGGTGACGTGGAGTCTGCCTATAATAGAGTATGAAAATGTGAGTACATGTTGTGTACTTCAAAAGTACACACCGTGTACTTTCTTTTTTTCATCAAATGGACACAGGTCACGTCTAACCACCAAAAGTGACTTCTTCTAGGTGATGTTCAGCTGAGAGAAACCATATGATGTCGAAACTTCTTCAAGCCCCCGATCCTCCATTCGTTCTTTGAATCAACTATCGTCGATTACGTTGGAACCGCAACAATAATCTCTTCCTTCTTCTTAATTTTCATCCCCCTATTTTTCCTATTTCTCTTATTATCATTGGTTGAGAATTGTAGAAATTTTTTTATATCATGGGTGTTCTATGGTGATTCAAGCTTCGAGGTTCACGTATAGTGATCTCCTAATACAAAGGTAGGTGGTTTGTGCCTTTCCATGGAAAGTGTTGGATTATTATGTGCAAATTCCACCAATACCCTTGAACGGGGTATTGCGTGATAAATTTTTTACCCATGTTGCATACCTGTCATGATTGTATGCTTGCGTAGAGGTTCTTTGATTATCAATATGGTTGAATTTATGGGCTTTGGATGTTTTTCCCATTAATGTTCAGTTTATGACAATTTGGTACTCTATTTTTTTTGAATGCCTTGCCTGTGTTCCATTCCTGTTGCAGTAGGATGGAGAGTTTGTTTTTTCGACACGCTTAATATGCATTAGACATGTTATTAAAGTATTTCTGAAGGTCTACATTGGCCATATTGCATTGTTATGTCATTGAACTACACCGTGCTGTGAGAACCTGGTGTAGTAGACTATAAGGGGATAGAGCGAGTGAGCTTCCTTAGAGAGTCATTGAGCATTAGGTTGTAGAGGGATAGACTATGTGAGATTCGTCCGAGTGCCTGGATTACTTCGGGCTGTAAGTGGATTGACTATGTGAACTTCCTCAGACAGTCCATGACTTCTTTACTTTATAAGGGTATAGACCGTGTGATCTTCCTCAGAGAGTCTTTGTTTTACTTTGAATTATTGTGATATCATAGACTATATGAGGGATTGATTGTGAGAGATACCA